>CM038669.1:327760345-328360345 GCA_021605145.1 Aegilops bicornis
TTTCATCTGCCCTTATCCATGGAAGCCTTTGAGCAAGTCAATCAGTTACAATATCTTGCTCCCAATCTATATCCACACAGAAAGGATAATTGGAGCATTATTGGGGCTGTTGGTAAGCCCACAGCAATTCACATATACAATCAGATGCTGGAGCACAAGGAAGAACACCCCATTTTCAACATCATTTGGAGCAGCTCTAGTAGACTTAAACATAAAATCTTCTTCTGGTTAGTTGCACATTGCAGAATCAACACCAGGACTCTCTTACTCAGAAAAGGCATGCACCTTGATGACATTTTCTGCCCAAACTGTAATCAACAGGCAGAGGAGACCACCATGCACTTACTTTGGGACTGTAACTTTGCTCAAGAGTGTTGGAACTCTATGATCCCCAATAGGCAGTGAGGTACATCAGTTTATGAGGACACCACCCTGGCAATAAGTCACTTACCAAAGCATTTTGCAGTAGAGATCATCATACTGGGATGCTGGAACATATGGATTCAGAGAAATGGAAAAGTATTCAGGTCAATCCAGCAGTCTGTCCAATCCTGGATATTTCACCTTAAGCAAGATTTAAAGCTTCTCAGACACAAGATTAAGCATAAGTTTGAACTTAGATTCACACAGTGGATGGACCATAACTTGTAATGATGAACTCCATACCTAGAGCAGGCATTGGCTAATCCCTTAGCCAATCTTTTACCCCTTGGGGCTTGTACATTATTTATTTTATTAATATATTTACCATAGAACATTTGTTCTACAGTGTTGGGTTAAAAAAACATTATGCCACCCTTTCCCCGGTGCTTCCGATTGTGACTAACAGTACGAGCATCTCTGGTCCTTCTCCTAAAACTGAGCTCTTCAAAAGATCTCCCAAAACTGAACTCCTCAAATTTAAGGAGTTAGAAAGTGTGCACGTCTAGCCCTTCACCTAAAATTGAACTCACTATAGTCTTTCTTTTTACTAATTTCTTCCATCTTTTTTGCATGCAAACTCCATTTCAACTACATATGCACAACATATCATTGAGAACATTGATATGTCTAATGCATCGCTTCAACATTATTTCAAATTTAAATATTTATTAAATTCAAACACACCGTACAATCCAAATAAAGTAATAATTCAAATAAATAAAACATGATAAAAGTGCATGAATCAACCGTCATGAAGTGCCCACAAGTGCTCAACAAGATCATTGTAGAGTTGGTGATGAGTTTATGGGTTCTCTATCATTCATTGGGCTGCGAGAAACCTCTGGATTCTGTTTGGTTGATGCTTAGGTTCCACAATTTCACCATTGTAGAGGTAGCCAAAGTCCTCTGGCTCTCCTCTCCCATACTCAATGATCATGATGTGCGAGATATTGCATGTTGTCACGGTCTGTTGTATTTGCCGGTTCCAATACTCCACAGATCAATGAACAATCAAAAGCAAGCTTGAAGCACACCAAGAGCTCTCTCAATGTTCCAAATGCTACCATCTGATTTGCAACATCCGGATAAAAAGAATAAATAAAGCAAGATGAGTACTCAACTGTACTCGCAAGACATACATAAAATCTATGCTAAGTATGCATCATTCTCAAAGAAGGGGTATGTGGTGAGCGGTACCAATCACTAGTACCCTGTAGATACATGTTATAAGATAATAAAGCATGTATGCATCATATGTTCTAGCCACCACATCATAACACTACCTTGCACCCCCCTCGCATCTCCCACGAGGAAGGATCCCCAAAGACACTCACACCAAATATGGTTATTATTAGTTGAAGCTACCATGATCAGGTACACAATCTTCAAGTCATCCATAACCACGGACAGGGCTATTCGAATAGTAACCCTGCAGGGTGTACCAATTTACCCTAACACGTGCCAAATGTTCTTGATGCCGGCCAATAGGACTATCGGAGTGTGCCGACAGAGAGTGTGTGGCCATGTTACTTCCCCTATGCTGCAAACAAGTCCAAGGAACCACCCAACTTAGTCGTACCTAAATCATAAGTTTGGCCAAGTTTTTCGAAACAGACCAAACAGTTGCATGCACGACTAAGGTGGCTATAGACTACATGATAACCACTCAGCAAAAGTGCTGCGTCCACACCCTCTAAATGTAAGATGTTTTGACAGTTCAATTTAAACTGCCAAAATATCTTATATTTAGAAACAACTGTAGTAAAATGCAACACACCGCATCGCTTACCTGGTTGCACACCAACACACACTACAAATGAAAAGCCTGAGTATGGGACCCCTGGGCATGTCTGAGGTAATGGTACTAGGCCGAGAGGGGTCCCATACCCCCCCAACAGGGGGTTGAGTACGCTCAATCTTGGATCAAGATAACAAGAACTCTTTTTCGCGAATACGCATTGCGTATCATTGCATTGATAGGAGGGGTGAAAATACGGAGAGGTATGCCTACATTGGCCACGCATACACAAGCCGTCGCGGGCACAAGTGGCCAGAGCAGTTACGGGAGGGGCTGCTCGTCCCCCATTACACAGTGCTAAAGCATATATCTCAGGTATCAAGTTTGCCAAGCCGTTGGCGCCGGCGCTAGCCCATAGGCGAGCGTCTTCTCGAATGGATTGAAGTAGGCTTGTGACCGAGGGTTGTCGCTGATCAAACACGCATCCATTCCGGTGCTTCTAGATAGCCCATGCGGTGAGAGCGATGGTGGAGCTGAGTCCCTTCCGTTGAGCCGTGGGTGATGAAGTGCAGTTATCTATCCACCATTCCGTGAACGGTGTGTCTGGACTCGGGATCGTGGCAGTCGATCGGCACCAAGATAGGACCTCGTGCCAGATTTGGCGGGAGAAGGGGCAGGCGGTGAACAAGTGGTGCATGTCCTCCGTGGTCTGGTTGCACAGCATACAGCTGTCGTTGTGGGGCAGCCCTCGCCAGGCGAGGCGGTCGGCCGTCCAGCACCGGATGCTAGTGTCAGCTCAAGTGGAACAAAATCCTTTCTTACATATTAACATAATTATGTTGGGATGACAATTTCATTTAGCAAGCAAGGCAAATCCGTCATGTTTAGTTTTTTGTTAGGATTTGCCATGCTTAATAAAGAAAATTGACATCCTTGTAACAACATAATTTGTACTCTAATGTTTTTTATTATGGGGAGTAATAAAAAACGTTGTCTTGCCATGCTTAAAAATTCTGACGTTCGCCAATTATCAAAGTCCATTAATTATGGTCCGTAGCTATCGATTTGAATCGACGGTGGCCTATTGCGACCCCGATCATACATCTGATTGGCCAGGCTTTCTAGACAATTAACATACAGTTTTGCTAAAGCATATTTAGATATGCAACAAGTATTGCATATCTAAGTCCTATGTCATTAATCTTACATGAAGATATGTGTGGATATTTTTCTTTTCTTTTCTGTTTATATTTCTTAGATGTGCTATAGACAGACCACATAAGCTAATTTGTGACCAATAAATGCATACCAGTACATCTCAAGAAAATTCTAGATAAACGCTGGCTCCTGCGAAACGCCATCAATGGCTCTCATGCTAAACTGGAAACGTATAGAGCTCATTGATATATCCACGATGGTACAAAGGTTAATTGAAACAACGACTCATGCGAGTCTTGTTCAAATGATCAGGTCGTATCAATAAAGTTTTCCATGTGAAATATACTATTTTCCGCCAGCAGCAGTAGCTAAGTAGCTAACACTGGCATTAATGAATAGCAAGGCAAATCACCGAGCAGAAGCCCACATGTAAAAAGCTTATGATTCACGAGACGGCCGCAGCGACGGCGGCGCGGTCGTGGTAGCCGCGACAGTGCGGGCTGCTGGCGAAGTCGCTTAGCGGGAAGGACGTGGAGACGGGGCCGATGTAGAAGCTGAGGCGGTCGCCAGCGCGGTCGACCTCGGCGACGGGGATCCACAGGAAGAGTACCTTGACGTAGATGCCCTGCAGCGCCGCGAGCTTGCCCGCGCTGGCGGCGCCGGCGATGCGCCTGTCGTACTTGACTAGCCACTGCTTCGCTAGCAGGAACTCGCACTCCCGCGGGAAGTACACCTGGAAGCCGCCGTCCGGATCGAGCTCGTACCCCTCCACCCCCTCCGGCAGGATGCCCCGCGGGAAGTCGTACCGCTCCAGCATCTCGTACGCCGTTGGCGTGGCCTCCGCGGACGACGCCGCCGCCACGGCGACGGCGGCGAGGAGGAGGAGGAGGGGGTAGGTGGCCATGGACGGCCGGGGAAAGTTCTTGCTTTCTTTGGGTTTGATTGGGTCCGACCTGGCTGCTTTGCTTACTTGACAAATGACAAATGACAATGAAGGTGTGGCTTTTAGTACAGTAGCGTAGCGTTTAGTCCTAATAGTTTTTAGTTTATGTTGATCTGCGGACAGATCAATCATCTCAAGAAAAGTATATTTTGGTTGGAAGGGTTTCAATAATTGGTTGGGTTAGCATATTCGACCAATCATTGAAGAAGTCGTAAGAGTGGTTGTAATGCGTGGTGCGTGTATTTTACTGCTCAGGGGTAGCTATCATCTTCTTATATTTTACGAGTGCGCGATCTCTGCTATACTTGTCTCTTCTATATACTGTATTATCTAAAGGGTGTGATGTGCCATCTAAGTTGACTTCATTACCTATTTGTGGCCCCTCCATTTGTTTTCTTTGTTTTTCTATAATATATGCACAAGAAAGAAGTGCAGCGTTTCGGTGCCCGCGCTCATCTGCATCTGGTCAAAAAAAATCACAATAAATTAAAAAAGAATCAAAAAATTTCAAATGTTTTCTGAGTGGTAGACAATTTATTGTGTGAGGTCCGCTCCAATTTTCAGATCATGTAGACATCTGAGTAGCTCTCGGCAAAAAAGACAAATCGGATCAGAGCACTGCGTAAACAGTAAACGTTTTTATAGATCCTGAATTTGTCTTTTTTGCTGAGAGCTGCTCAGATATTCAGATGATTTGAAAATTAGAACGAACCTCACGCATCAAATTATATACCAAACAAAAAATTTAAATTTTTTAATATTTATTTTGATTTTTTCATCAATGCGGATATAGATGAGGCTGGTCTCAGAAATGGATTATCGCACAAGAAAGTAACTACACGCTCAAAAATGTTTGGTTGTAGCCGTTAAAAAAAAGCTACACATGCACGTCGTGCTAGCTATCGTGGATCAATCGAGGTGTTTGCGTGTGTGTTTGGTCCGACGCTAGCTTTGCAAGTACTCTCTCCGTCTGAATTTTTTTGTCTTAGTTCATTTGCATTTTTTAAAAAAAGCCCTTATAATTTTAAATCTTCTGCTAATCACCCCTCTACTTCTTCCTCCCTTCCTCCGTCACCTGTGGCAGGAACCAGCCCCAGCCACCGGCCGCAGCCGTCGTAGGGTCGGCCTTGGCCCTTGTTGCCAATCTAGCCTCCACTGCCCGTGTCGCCTTTGCATGGAGGCGAGGCTGCGCGCCGCCCGCCTCTGACCTGCTACTCCGAGGTGACCACTTTGATGAGCGGCTCCTCCATGACTCGCGCGTGCCTCCTCCTCGTCGCCCTGCTCGTGTCTGCAGCCTCTTCCCGGCGCCCGCCGCGGCCACCCACTCCGGTGCGGGATGTGGGCAAGTCCCAGGCCACCGCTCCTCTCTCTCTCTCCTTCTCCCTAATCCACAGCTCCCGGCGGTGATACAACTGCGCACCCGATCGAGTGCCGCCGCCGCTGCTCCTTCCCCACCATAGTTGCCGCTCCTTCCCTGGCGTTGTATGCTCCTTCCTCGTTCCTCAGTTGTTTGTTCCTGTCAATGATCAGTCAATTTACTGAAAATTGGTGAAATTTGTGTACTTCTGTGACTCCCCCGATTTTATCGTACACTACTCATATGCGCAAATGTGTACGATTAAGATCAGAGACTCACGGGAAGATATCACAACACAACTCTAGACACAAATTAAAATAATACAAGCTTCATATTACAAGCCAATGACCTCGAGGGTTCGAATACAAAAGCTTGAAAGCACAAGAGTCAGCGAAAGCAACAATATCTGAGTACAGACATAAATTAAACAAGACTGCCTTAAGAAGGCCAGCACAAAAGCAACAACGATCGAAAAGGCAATGCCTCCTTCCTGTGACCTCCTAACTACTCCTGGTCGTCGGCGGTCTCCACGTAGTAGTAGGCACCCTCGGGGTAGTAGAAGTCGTCGGCGGTGGCATTTGACTTCTGGGATCAACCATCTGATCACAACAACCGGGTATAGGGGAAAAGAGGTAGCAAAGCAACCATGAGTACTCATCCAAAGTACTCGCAATCATCAGATCTATACCTAGTATGCACTGTGTCTGTGGACTGAACTACAGAATGCCAGAAAAGAAGGGAAAGCCTAGCCTATCAAAGACTAGCATCTTCAAGAGTCTTGCAACATTCAGAAGAGTACATAATAGCATTTTATAATTAACAAGCATGTTGTAGTAATAATGCCCAGAGATCCTTCCTTGACTCCCTGCGAGAAAGCAATCCCAGAGCCAACATATCCATCTCATGTCTCAAGTATCCATTTCTAGTTATAATAGATCGGGATACAACTCCAAGCATCCGTTACCGTGGACAGGGCTATTCGAATAGATAACTTTCCTGCAGGGGTGCACCACATTACCCAACACGCTTGATTACTCTGGCCGAACACACTTTTCGGGGTCATGACCGGCCTCGGAAGATCAACACGTCGTAGTCCTACCTAGGCTCCACAAAGAGGTCCCCGCCGATCTACATCCTAAGCGCTCGGGGGTCTTGGCCCATTGCCCTTTGCACTTCGGGTCGTTATGCGACGAGCCAGGACGGGCACCACCTCATCCTAGATGACACTGGCCCGACAGGCCCACAATGTTGAACTAGACGTCTAACAGAGCTTTCGTAAGAAATGTACGATGTCGAGTGCACATAATTGTTCCCGCATGGCGGTTAGTGTGTATAGTCCAGTGGCCAACTCAGATCAAATACCCAAATCCTTAGTGTATTGGGAGCTCGCAGAGATGAGTAGAGACTCAGGATCATGTGACCCTGTCGCCCCGTCTCGAGGAAATGCGGCAAGGGGTAGCCCAGCCCACTCCGGAGCGGTCTACCTGCCCGGTCGTGCCTCGTAATTATCTCGCGGGTACCCTCCAGGCCAACCCGACTTCACATCAACTCGCGGGCACCCCTCGGGACCGACCCGTATTTTAAATGGTTCTGTGGTAATGTCAAAGTAACCGTGTGTCCAAAACACCAAAGGGGAATCCGAGGAATCACCCTGATGGAATCCACTTGATGTAATTGTCTAGGTGAACTTAAGAGGAATCACCCTCGAGGTTCACACTTGAGGTGTTGCACAACAAAGACGTCATCGGGAGTGATGAAGGAGGAATCACTCTCGATAGGCCACGACCGATTAGCTACACTATAGAGTTATCATCAGGGTTGCGTTACGAGGTATCACCCTCGGCACTCGATAGTAGCTATGCAGAGTCGTACAACTAAAGGGGGTGAGGTGAGGCGTCGGGCTCTGGTCCTCGATCACGTTGATTGAGTCATCGGTCATGAAGCCGGGGCAACTTGGACCAGGTGAGGTGACTGGATCACTAACCAATCTATACTAAGCAGTTTTAGGATAAGCAGGTAAGGTACAAGAGTAGGTAACAAAAGCAAGCTATGCGTCAGAATAGGAGCAATCAATTACAGTAGCAAAACCTAATACAAGCATGAGAGATAATGGAATGGGCGATATCGGAATGATCAAGGGGGGGTTGCTTGCCTGGAAGCTCTGCTGAAAAGGAAGAAGGGTCGTCGGTGACGAAGTCGATCACAGGGGCAACATCGGTCTCGGGGTCTACCAGAGAGAAGAGGGGGAAGAAATAATAAATACAAAGCAGGCAAGTGCAACACTAAGCATGACATGACAATATGCAGAGCTAGGGGTGTTCTAATGCAGTACTACACAATACCGCCAAAGGGGAAAACATCTGGGAAAGTATCCCCGGTGTTAGGCATTTTCAGACAGATGAAACAGAGGGGTACGGTTCCATGTTCGTTATGATAGAGGCATGTGACAGATGAACGGAAGGCATATTCAGATTCGTCATGTTTTTCTGAGCAACTTTCATATATAAATTATTTTCCTCCGAGTTACGGATTTTTTATATTAATTTTCAAAGTTTTAACTATTTTATGAATTTATTATTAAATAAATTAATTCAGAAAATGAATTAATGCGAAGCATGAGGTCAGGGTGACGTCAGCAGTCAACCAATCAGCTGACTGGTCAAACTGACAAGGGGGACCCACCTGTCATAGACAGTAGGTTTAAACAGAGTTAATTTAAACCTAAATTAGTTAATTAGACTAAAGGACCCACCTATCAGACTCTAACTATTTAACTAATTAAATTAACTTAATAAATACTATTTAATTAGTATTAAGGGGTGGGCCCCATTGTTAGTGTCTGTTAGGACTTAATAACCATGGGCCCACATGTCAACGGCCCTCGGGGTTAGTTGTTTTAGTTAGTAGGTGGGGCCCCGGGGTTAGTGGGTGATTAGTAACCATCCCCGCGGGGTCCACTTTTAAGTGACCCGCGGGGTGCCTCTAGCAGCAGCCTTGTGAGTGGCCTCCAGCGACCACCCGGGGCGATGGCGGCGCCGGAATCGCGTCTGAGGCTCGGGGAGGCGTCTGGTGGGCCCGTTCGAACGCCCATGATGTGGCGCGTCGAACTGCGACCTCGTGTGGGGACCTCGACTCATAAGTCGTGATCACCGAATGCACGTGTCTGATGATCCCGCAGATCAATGCTCCTTGAACACCACGAATTTGAATAACAAGAGTCTTACATCCATACATACCGTCTTACACAAATTGTGACCATTACGGTCAAGTCTTACATTGATAAAGCCTTAAGGGCTGAACATCAAATGAAACACAAGCAGTGGAAATCTTCGTTGATAAGTAGAACCCATGTCATCTGCCTTAACCCTACAGGCATTCTGACTGGGAAACGTCCTAGTTCGCATGTTCGTCTCCAAAGAACTCTTCTTCGAACTCCGGTTCTTCCATGCACAGCCAATTAAATAACCAAGGCAAGCCAATGAGTACTTTGAATGTACTACTTAAGCAACCCATGTTTTGGTTCGTGTATAACAATGCATGATATAGGTAAATTTTTGCGAGAAAGCTAGTTTTGAGTGCAATAATATGTTCAACAACTTGTAAGACATGCATCAGAGAATTCAAGTAACCATGAGGACAGGTTACAGATATCAACATAAATAGAGTGGGCACCAACCCAACTCAATCATGTCAAGTCCTTTGACTTGACCCAAGTAGTTTTATCAACACACACACACACCTTTGGTTTGCAAAGCTCGGGCGTAGTTTAAGCAGACCACTAGCTGTCCTTGGCCGTGGACACGGCTATTCGAATAGTTTTACACTCTGCAGAGGCTGCACACTTTACCCACAAGATCCGCGGAACTTCCGTGTCATCCACGACCCGCGGCACCTAAAGTACCCGGGGTAAGCACCCGATCACTATCTTTCCCTAGACGACACTAACAAGGAGTCCACTCGTTGTTCCGTATCCTCGCGATGTACATCATACGAGACTCACTCGAGATCGTAACAACCGAGAGGGGACACAACGGTGTATCCGTGCCACTGTAAAAACAGTCATGGCCGCCCTACAGCACGACCCCATCCCGAGAGAGAGCACCAACTCTCCCCCGTCACTAGTAATGCGGGCTCCAAGCTAGTATCGGCCTAGGTAATCAATAATGTCCTTTCCCATACAAGGGTAGAGTGGTTGTGCATGTAAGGTTGGGACAGTCGACAAATCTTAAATCTAATCCGTTTTCGAAAACCACACACTTGCCTCGGTACACCACTTCGTCATCAAGTGGTTACCCATCTCATCATCTCCCTCGGGCATAAGTGGCACCCGCCGGGGTTTTCGAAAAGTCCTTTGAAAATACTTTGTCTCCTTCACCATGCATATACTCGTCCCTTTTGCGTAGAACTTACATTAGCATCCTATCTATTCCCACCGGCATAACCCTCATAAGAAGGTAGGGTCATGCACAATGCAAGTATCAATGAGGAAGTAACGGCGGTAAGCCACCCCATGTGGTCACCACAATATCATGTCTCTGATGCAAGCAATAAAAGTGCTATATGGCATGCATAAAAAGGGTTTCATAGACATGGTCAAAGGGCTGCTTGCACAGCTCAACAAAGTCTTACGGGTCTTCAAAGTCTTCTGTCCAACTCCTTCGTCGACAACGCAATCTATAAATGCAAAATAATAACGAGAAAGTAAAGCAATAATAAAACAGAAAAACCAAAGTGCTCAGAAAAATGTCAACTCATTTTTATTAAATACTAGGTTGAAAACTAAGAAGGGGAAAATTCCTAGTTTTGGATTTGGAGTAGCAGTATAGGAGGAATGGATTTACAAAGGTATATTTAAATGCTTAAAATCACATTTAAATATTTACTGATGAAGAAAAGGTTGTTGGATTTGAATGAAAGTTGCACCATTAAATAGGTGGGATTTTTACAAGAATTTAGGAACTGGAATTATTTCATTTGGATAAATATTGTATCCTGTGGAATTTTTATAAAACAGACAGAAAAGAAAAAGGAGAAGCGACTGTGCAAGCTGGGCCGGAAAGGACCACAAAGGCAGCAGGCCTAGATGGGTTTCAGCCCACGCGAGGCTGCCACGTCAAGGCGTAAAGGCAAAATCGCCTTCAGCCGGCCTTGACGAATAACACACTGCAGCGTCGTTTAAACTCGACGGTGGGTCCCACCCGTCGATGTGAGGTCGACGGATGGCCACGGCTCGCCGTCTACCTCTCTGCAGGCGGCGAGCTCGCCGGCGGCGATACAGGGCACGGGAGGGTGCGTGGGTGGTACCGCTGTGTTCAGGGGGGATCCGCCGTTCGGATGGAGGTGGAGTTGGCCGCCGGGGTGGCCTGGTTCGCCGGCGACGAGGTCTTGCGGCGGAGGAGCTTCGGGTGGTGGTCGACTTGGTACAAGCGAGGCGGGAAGAGAGAAATGATCGATGGGAGGAGGCGGTTTCAAATCGGGCAGAGGAGGCGGGGAGGCCTATACCTCGCGAACTCCGTGGCCAGCGGAGCTCGAGCTTGGTCTCGAGCTCGGGCGGTTCTGGAGAGGAACTGGGGGTGCAGGGGGATGTTTTGGTGGTGCAGAGGGCGAGTGGTGAGGAGAGGAGGGCTCGGGGAGGCCTTTAAATAGGCGAGCAGCGGTCTGCCGTGGACTCGTCTTGATGGTCTCCACCTTTCGTCATTGCAGGGCTCGGGGAAGAGGCGTGGTGTGCAGGGTGTTCTGGGCGTCGACTACGTCGGGTGAGATAGAGAGAGGGAGTGGGGAGAGGTCGAGGCAGCGTGTGAGCAGCGCCATTGGCGCCTTCAGGCGGCCTCTGTTTGCTTGCTAGCGCGAGGCGCGGGAGGAGGAGAGAGAGGAGGGGCCGACCAGCGTGGCGTGTTGCAGACCGAGGCGCATCAGCGGCCTTGGGAGGCCCGAGGTGGTCGGGCGTCAGGCGGAGGCGGCTATAGTCTGAAAGCGCCAAGGCCCGCTCAGGCGCCCAAAATGGCAGGCATGGAATTTTCTATGCCTTGTGGTATGACCAACCGTGTCCAGTAGCTCAAAGGTGGAGTAAAGAAGTAGGGGGGGCATTGGATGCTCTGGATGGCCGCTGGGGTGAGGAGAGAGGTGAGGAAGAGAGAGGAAGGGGTTGTCCAGAGAGAGAAAGTGGGGTTTTACCCATCCAATAATTGAGCTGTGGACTTGCCATTGGTACTAGAGGTGAAAGGGGTCTAGGAGGAGCTGTGGTAAAAAGTTGAGCTCAAGGAGAATAGTTTTAATGGTCAAAATGGGGATTTTTGAAAAGTGGCAGAAGGTGTTTGACAAAGGTTTTAGCAAGCAAATTATTTCCAAATGCCATGATACTCCACAGTGTGAGATGAAACATATAATTAGGGCCCTCCACCAATTTGGAGCTTATTTGGGCAAAGTTGCCAATGCAACTTTTGTAAACCCTAGAAATGAGCAGAAATAGACTTGTGTAGATCTAGTTGAGCATAACACTTCTCCTTGATGCACTACTTGGTGTAGTGGCCTAATTTGGTCATGTGAACATGATCACAAAAGTTGGGGTTAAGGGGAGAAAGTTGGTAGTACAAACTTGTTCAAATATGATTCTGGTCAGAGAGGGTTTTGGGGCATTTTGGTGAACCAAAATGAGTTTAATTGATATGAGGCTTTGCAAGGTGATCGCAATATGCACTTGTGACTTTCTGGATTTTTCTTGGATTTTTATGAAAATATTTCCTGTAGAAATATTTCAAATCCTTGAAATGGGCAGAAATGGTTTTGGGAGGTTTTGTCCAATATTTTGATCATGACCATATGTTGAAACTCTTGTATATGGAAAATATATGTCCACTGGGTTTCCCTGATTTTTATCAAATATTTTTGAAACAATAAAATAATTTTTCCCTATTAAAGACCATTTCTGGCCTTAAGAAAAAGCTTTTAAATAAAATAGGAAAATAGCTTTTTAAATTATATTTTTGTGGTTTATGGGAGTCCTACATCTAATAGGATTCAAATATACCTTTTGAAAGATTTTTCACACCCCAAATCTAGCACATGCAGTGTAATCCTCAATTCAGGGGTTTTTGGAAAAACTAATTTTAGAAAATACTTTTTGGCCAAATTATTTTTGTAAGAAAATACTATATTGCTCTATACACATGGCATGATCATTTGGAAGAAGTTTAGGGCAAGGAGATGAAGTATACAAGGTGGAGTTGTGTTGACTTTGAAGAGCACTTGAAAATCACAGAGAGAAAACCAACTCCAAAATAAAAAGGCCAAATAATGCAAAAGTTTTGTTGGTCCAAATTTTCATGCTTTATTAATGCAAATGAAATGTTACAAAATGCAGGGTGTGACACCTCGGTTTGGCCTGGGAGGGGCGGTAGCGCGCCGGCGACGAGGGTCACGGCTGCCGGAGTTGGGCGACGACGGAGTCGGTGCTGTGGGGCGTGGGGAGGCAAGGATGCAGCGGCGTTCGGGCGCGGACAGGGAGCCGCCTCGAGTGGCAACAACAATGTGTGCGGGGGCCACCGGAGTTGAGCGGTGCGTCAAGGTCAGGTGGCGGCTGGAGCAGGAGCTCGACGGGACCGATGCTAGGGACGATTACAGGGAGAGAGGGAGGGGGCCTCTGGTGCGGCGGCTCACAGTGAAGCCGTAGGGGGTGGTAGTGGGCTCGAGGGGAGTCGCGGTGGCCGGAGATGACGACGTCTGGGGAGGGAGGAGATGGCCGTGTAGCACGTTGCGTGCGTCGTCGGCGACAACGAGGCTGACAATGGGGGGCTCTCCTAGCGAGCTCCAAGGTGGTGGGGAGCACGGTGGCCGCGCGGACAACGCCGGCCATGTCAACTGTGGTAGTGGCGCGGTGGATCTGGAGAGCGAGGGGGAGCCCGAGGCTAGAGGGGGGAGGAGAGGGGAGTGGGGCGAGGTGAGGGGGGTGCGCGTGAGGCGCCGCCCTTATCCCCTTGGGGTGGCGCTAGCGAGCTGGTCGGACGGGGACGGCTCGGGCGGGCGCCCGGACGGCTATACAGAAGAGGGAGGCGACCGATGAGGGGGAGTGGGCTGGATGGGCCGGCTCAGGTGGGCTAAGCCGGGGGGATGGGGTGGGGGAAGCCTTTTTGTCTCATTTGCTTTTGTTGTTATTTATTTTCTGCTTTATTTTTAGTTTTACAATTATAAAATTAGTTCCTAAATCAGTACTTCTAATTATACCACTGCCATAAAAACTTTAACTCCAAATATAATGGTTTAATATTTAGAAATTATAAAAGGCATTTAATTAATTGTTTTAGCTACTCTTTTATTTATTTTAGTGCATGTGCATCTATTGGGGACTTGCTTGTGCCTCCTACTTGATTGATACCTTGGTTCTTAACTGAGGAAAATACTTATCTCTATTTTGATGCATCATCCTTTCCTCTTCAAGGAAAAATCAACGCAAACTCAAGAAGTAGCAATTTGTACTTATGTGAGGAAGACGGAGTCATGCCATGCTTACATAATGTAATGAGTAGGGGTAACATTCGTTAAGCATCATATATTTTGAAGAGTAATGATTATGTACTAATATTCGTTGATATTATTATGTTGATATCAATTACTTCATCATTTCTCAATATTCATACCGTAAAAAGATTACAAGATAAGACATGTTAGGTAGTGTTCAGCATAAAAAAATTGTTTTTATCATTTAATTACCTTCTCGAGGACGAGTAGGAATTAAGCTTAGGGATGCTGATACATCTCCAACATATCTATATTTTTTTATTGTTCCATGCTATTATATTATCAATTTTGTATGTTTTATACGTAATTTTATATCATTTTTGGGAACTAACCTATTAACTTAGTGCCTAGTGCCAGCTCTTGTTATTGCCTATTTTATTGTTTCGTAGAAAAGCTATAACAAACGAAGTCCAAACATGATGAAACTATACGGTGATTTTTTCTAGACCAGAAGAGACTCTAGAAGCCTCGGGAGGCGAACAGACGCCGCACGAGGCGAACAGACGCCGCACGAGAGAGGCACAAGCTCACGTGGCGCGCCCCTAGGGGGGCGCCGGCTGAGCTTGTGTCCCCCTCGCAAGTCCGTTTGACCTAACTTCGGGCCCATAAATTCCCTAATATCCAAGAACCACCAAAGCGAGTCCCGAAACAATTATTCCGCCGCCGCAAGCCTCTGCTCTTCTGCGATCCCTTCTGGAGGCCTCCGTCGGTACTCCGCTGAAGGGGGAATCGATCACGGAGGACCTCTACATCAACCTTGTTGCACCTCCGATGATGTGTGAGTAGTTTATCACAGGACCTATGGGTCCATATAAGTAGTTAGATGACTCTCCATATTTCTCCTTGATCTTCAATACAATGTTCCATTCAGGGATGATATGGTGTAATCCTTTTATGCGGTGTGTTTATTGGGATCCGATGAATTATGGGTTTACGATTAGATTATTCATTGAAAGTAATTGAATTATTTCTGAACTTTATTACATGCGGTTGTTATAGCTATGTTATGCTTTTTGATATATGGGTTTTCTTTGGCCAAGTTGATGATTGGATCTTTAGTGGAAGTGGTGCATAGTAGTAGGTCCAATCTTGCAGTGTCCTCACATCATAAGAGATGGGATAGCGAGGTACATATCTGTATTGTTGCTACCAAGGATAAAACGGCGGGGTTTGGTCATATTAGTTGATCTTATTTTGTCTAGATTATGTCATCATACTTAATGCATTGCTCCGTTAGTGATGAACTTAGTACCCGGAGAGGCAAGCATAGGAGCGCTCTCAAAGTGGAGTAATAGTAGTAGATGCAGATGGATGTCGGTCTAGATGTCACAGATGTCTGTCTATGTACTAATCATTCCATGAATAACATTATAACTATGCGCTATTCTATTATTTGCCCAACGGTAATTCGTGTACCCACCACAACATTTGCTATGTTCTTGAGAGAGATGACTCTAGTGAAAGCTATGCCCCCAGGTCCATTTAAATCATATACTAAAACCCTGAATACCTCGCTGCAATTTATTTACTTACATTTATTTTTACGATATATATATATATATATATATATATATATATATATATATATATATATATCCTACTATTAGATTTACTCCTCGTAATTAACGAGTACGAGGGGTACTGCTAAAGGTCGTCTGTGTAAATCTCCTATTGGTTTGATACATCTTGGTTATTTACCGAGGGAAATACTTTCTGCTACTGTATTACTTCACCCTTCCTCTTCAGGAAAATTCCAACGCATTTCATAAGTAGCAAGAATATAAACTTTTAATTATGAACAGACAAATATAATAATACAATATAATTGCCTCTAGGGCATATTTCCAATAATTTGGTGCCGTGTGCTTCACATCTATACAAGGGTTTAGTGGCGACGACTGCCGCTCCAGGGCACTGGTCCTTAGGGGCACGTGCACGTAGACTTCCCGGCTATTACTGACAAGGTTAATTTGGCTCTAATAGAGCAACAGTGACAGTGGCGCGTCGGCGGCTCGTGCTGGTGGTAGTAATGGTTGTTCAGTGGTATCAAAATATCAATGTAAATTTTTTTGAGGGAAAATCTATTTTTTTGTTTGAGATGCTTTGTACTTTTGATGAACTTTTATAATAGATTTGATCTTTCTAAAAAAGAAATGGCCTTAGTGGGATTTATGAGGATTTCGGGGCACACGGATTAATCCCTTGCAAACCCTCCCAACCCCTTCTACCAAAAGAGGACCAAACGGGGTTTGAAATCCACCAACCTCTGAGAGGCGGTTTTAGGCGTCGTTGCCATCTTTTAGCAGAAAGTCAATTTGCGCGGTAGCGGTACCTACCGGCAAGGATCTCATCGTTCAAAGCATGCTTTAATATCCGAGCTATGGACAACTGTTATTTCCTTCTTTCTACTATACAAATTGAATACTAGACATAAAACAACTATGGGCCCCACCATTTGTCCTTGATATGGCAGGGATGGCAACATTTGACAGTGCCTCCTCTCTCTCTCTTCTCTCACATATAAATCCATCATTTTATTACATCTTGACTAAATTAAATCGTCAATATCATTTGAAATATAAGTTTGTTTTTCAAATAATTTATATATTTGAACTCCTGGCACCAATACCTTTAGAACTAGTCCAATATTGGGCACATTTGCAGCATGTTTAATTTTCAATGTTTCACATTTCATATGTTGAACAAACCTATTTTACTAGAAAAAATGTGAAACATACCTTTTTCACTAGAAATATGTGAAACAGCCCCCATTTCACTAGAAATCTATTTAACCCAATTTTATTTCAGATACGTGAAAAAAACTTGTTTCACACACACTAAAAATATGCAAATTGAAATAGATGTGACATTTAAATGTATCACACAAAATTTAATTGCAATGTAGGTTCCGAAAGTATGAAATAGTAACCACACAAACTGAAATTGTAATGTATCATTGTGAAAATGATTATATTTGAAATGTGAAATAGATTTTTGAAAATGTGCAATTGAAATAGATATGATTTTTATGTAACTGATTTTTTATAAATGTGTAACTATTTATTTCAAAAGAGTGAAATATGTTATTTCAGCAATGTGTAATTGAAATAGATTTGATTTTTGTGAAACAAGCTAGTGAAAAGTGAAATGTAGGTTCCTAATTGTAAAAGAGTCACTCCAAAAAGTGAAAATGTATCATTGTGAAACTGATTATTTGGAAGTGTGTAACAGTTTATTTCAAAAGAGTGAAATATCTTTTTTGAAAAATGTGCAAGTGAAATAGATTTATTTTTTATGAAACAAAGTAGTGAAGAGTGAAATATATGTTCTGAATTGTGAAACAGTAACTACAGAAAGTGAAATTGTCTGTTTCATTGTGAAATTGATTATTTTCAAAATTCAAAATATGCATTCAAATTTAAACATGATTAAAAAAATATCCAAGATTGATCTCATTTTAAAGGTTTTCACGCAGGCGTTTAAAATAAAAAAGGTTTCAAAAACTAATATATAGTTTAAATTATATGAATGTTTTAAATTAGACAAAGTGAAAGAAACGGTTGAATTTATTATGTGAGAGAAGAGAGAGAGTGCTATGCTACATTGCTGTCATACATGCTAGTAGAATACAGTTGTGGGGGCTAGCTTTTCAAATACCAATATTCTTTGAACATGGAGAAAAAAATACAACATGAGAAGAGAATATACTATGTTACATGGCACTAACTGATTGGCTAGAGCGTATAGTTGGCGGATACCGGTACCGCGCAATTTTCACTTTACATCTTTTTTTTGAGACGTTTACATCTTTTAGTTTTTAGTTGTCACATCAGGACGGTGGCGATTGGTACAACTGGGCTATCTGAAGTGATTGCGCTGGTAGTTTCTATGGAGAACCTGGAGGCCGGTTGGGGCGATCAAGAGGCTCCCTTTGTGGACGCTGCCCACCCGAAGCTGGCCGATGGCGCACCTATGGAACTTGCAGTTACTCTGGTGGCACTGGGTATCGTCGTCGCTGTGCACAGGCCGTGCGGGGTGCCGCCAAAAGGTTTGATGATTAACCACATGACATCAATTAGGCCTTTTGGTGGGAAGATTAATGATGAGTCGCAGCCGCCGGAAGGGACGCTGAAGAAACAGAAGCTAGACAAGGAAACACAGGCATTGGAGGATACTCCGATGTACATTGTTTCTCAGGATGGTTTTCAGGTTGTGGAAAGTAGAGGAGCTGAGGTGGTTGATCAAGCTATATCTGACCAAGCTCAAGTACACAAACTTCAACTAGCAGAACAAAGGACGTGGCTCGTTGGCGCTCGTGCGCTCGTAGGCGGGAGCGAGCGCTCTACCATATAAAGAAGGGAAAACTTTGTTTTTGTCACTTTAGTTTTTGCCAACTTTGCTCATGCCAGTCTAGAATTTGACATCTCACTTTTGCCACTGTTAGCTTTTGATAATACATCACAAATGCCATTCCGTGGCAAAAATGATAATTTTTCATTTCACTTTTGCCACTCTTAGCATTTGACTTATATCACAATTGCCACTTGGAAAATTTTGTTTTTGCCACGGAAGGGCAAAAGTGATATATTGTCAAAAGCTAAGAGTGCCAAAAGTGAAATGTCAAATTCTAGAGTGGTATAAGCAAAGTGGAAAAAACTAGAGTAGCAAAAACAAAGTTTTCCCTATAAAGAAGGGACGGGGCTTGCCTGCGCCCATCCGTGCGCCGCTGACACGCTTCACCCATCCATGCCTCCCCATCCAGTGGCCCTTTTTAGCCGCAGAAAAAAAAACGAAAATACCCATTCTAGTACAACGCTGCCCGGTCGTATTCCTCGCCTCTTTCACTTCCCGTAGAGAAAATGCTACTGTAGTACTACTACCTTCTTTCCCCTCGAGAACTCAGACATGGAGCAAGCATGGAGGACGGAGAGGATGAAGCCGTCGGATGTCCTCCCCCTGCACCTGCGCCCCTTTCCCTCTCACCGGGTGGCAATTGCCCCCGCCGGTGGCCTCGTTCTTGTCTCGCCGGACGCGCAGCAGATCACCAGCTCGAGCGCTCCGTCCCGGACATGGAGGAGCTGGATCCTGGGAGCTGGACATGGAGGAGCTGGATCCTGGGAGCTGAGCTGTGCGACGCGTCTGACCAGCTCGAGCGCTCCAGCCCGGGACCGGGAGGAGGTGGATTCTGGGTGGCGCAGCTGCCTCGATTAGCTCGAGCGTGGCAACCTGTACATGGAGGCGGTGGATCCCGGGTGGCGCAGCCGCTGCCTTGAGCGTCTTTGCAGGTCGGCCGGGCAGGCTGAATCTTTGGAAGCTCGTCCGGCTCGCGATGGAGTGCTCCGGCCGTTCGTTTGTTCGTTCGGAAGGATATTCAGCTCTACCTCCACGGCAGACAAGACACATCCACACAGGTATACTCTCTTGTTGCTTTGTTGCTCTCATGAGCTCTAATTTATTGTTTGTTTATAGAGGTAATCCGATTACTATCCCACGGGAGACAAGCACCAACTATGCTTATGTGCATAGAGATAATCTGATTACTATCACATTCAATCCATGGTGAATAACAAGTTAAAAGTAGTGTCAACTATGCATTTGATTAAATCCACTTCAATGCATTTGATGACGGGTAGGAAAGGTGGACCAGGATGGCAGAAGGATGGTAGTCACACCATAGCTACAAATCATTCATAACAAATTTATTAACTTGGCTCCGATTCATGGAAGAAGACTTGATTCTGCTCTGTCATCATAGTAGAGGTAGAGGTTCCAATGCTCTGTTGCTGCGGAGCTGAGTTGTGCAGTTGGAATTCAGTGCATATGTGATGTTCTGGATGGCCCTATGTGCAGAAATGTAGCAAAGTTCAATGGTGCAGAAGTTTCAAAATGATATAAAATTCTTGACAATGTAGAATGCTTATACCATTGGTGTATTGTGTTGTTGGAATCCTGCCAGCATCCTTGGGTTCTGAGGCATCGAGATTGTATTTCCAAGTGACGATTGAATTGAAGGATTTAGCAATGGGTTGTACTGCAAGTGCGGTGCAACCATTTGATTTGTCATAAACTCCAAATGACCCTATAAAAATGATAGATAAATGTCAGTAAAAGTAAATTCTCTATGTGAAACAAGCAAGATCATTTTATACTCTCGATATGCTTTCAGGTTGTACTCGTAAAGAATCATTGGCCTTCTTTTTCTGCGTTGTTTTGGTTATCTCAAAGCCACCAGTTGGTTGCAGTGACATTGAGACTGTATTACCAAGTGATGGTTGCCTTTGAAGCATTTAGGAATGGGTTGTATTGTAGTTCGGCACACCCATTTGATGTGCCATAGTTTCGAAATGACCCTATAAAAAGTGATTGATGAATGTTAGCAAAATTTATTTCTATGTGAAACAAGTGTGACAGTTTTATACCATTGATGTGCTTGTAAGTTGTGCCTGTAGAGAATTGTTTGTCTTCTTTTCTTTTTTGTTTTTCCTTTCGCCAAGTGACAAGTGGGTTGTGGTGACATCAACATTGTGTTACCAAGTGATTGCTGCACTGAAGCATTTAGGAATGGGCTGTACTGCAATTGCGGTGCACCCATTTGTTTTTTCATAAACTCCAAATGTCCCTATAAAAAGCGGAAGGTAAATGTTAGTAAAATTAGTTTTCCCATGTGAAACAAGATGGATCAGTTTATACCGTTGATGTGCTTTGAGGTTGTAGTTGTGAAGAATCATCGGTCTTCCATGTATTAGCAAGTTTTGGATGCATCGAAGCATTTAGGAATGGGTTGTACTGTAATTGTGGTGCACCCATTTGATTTGTCATAAGCTCCAAATGACCCTATAAAAAGTGATAGATAAATGTGAGTAAAATTAAATTTTCTATGTGAAACAAGTGGGACAGTTTCATACCATTGATGTGCTTTGATGTTGCACTTGTAAAGGACCATTTCTCTTCTTTTTCTTCTTTGTTATTGCTTTCTCCAATCCACCAATGGGTCTTGCTGATCCTTGTGCAGTCTTCTCCTTCTCCTTCATACCTCTCGGCTTGGCAAGCCCCTCGTTGTGTTTTGAAACTCTACTAGAGTCGATAAATGGACCTGCAACTATAAAGTTAAATGCAAGTCTTATACAAAACTGTATGCAATTAGTAGTACAATATATACCTTGTGAAACAGACGAGTTGCCCAAATCTCGATCAGGAGGGTCAGGATCAGTTCTAATTTTCAAGTGTTTCTCCACAGCTTGTGCTAGTTGCTCTGCGCATTTAGCAACCATATCATATGTTTCGTCAGATTCTGTGACGCCCCTGATTCAATCGTACACTAATCATGCACGCAAACATGTACGATCAAGATCAAGGACTCAAGGGAAGATATCATAACACAACTCTAAAACATAAATATCCACACAGAGGGCCAGGCCCACCTCTCTCCTAGGCGGTCTCAACCTACCCTGTCGCTCCGCCACAAAGATCCACACAGAGGGCCATTGGGACAAAGGTCCTTTCAGCCCCCAATCCGTGAATCACTCGCGGGTGCTCCACAAGCCGAATTCGACTTTAGTCACCACATGTATCATGTATAAAGTATATAGTATATACCCGTGATCACCTCCCAAGTGATCACAGCCTGATAGTATAGCATAGCAGACGGACAAGAATGTAGGGCCACTGATGGAATACTAGCATCCTATACTAAGCATGTAGGAGTGCAGGTAAAGGTAACCACAGTAGTAGCAAGGACAGGCTATGCATCAGGATAGGAATAACGGACAGCAGTAACATGCTACACTACTCTAATGCCAGCAGTATAGAGTCGAATAGGCGATATCTTATGATCAAGGAGGGGGGCTTGCCTGGTTGCTCAGACAAGAAGGAGGGGTCGTCGGTGACGTAGTCGACCACAGGGGCATCAACATCGTCACGGGGTCTACCGAAGAAGAAGAGGGGGAAGAAACAGTAAATACGGAGCAAACAAAACATCACAAAACATAACGAGGCAATACGCGGTGCTAGGTATGCCCTGACGCGGTAGTAGGTGATACCGGCGAAAGGGGGAAACATCCGGGAAAATATTCCCGGTGTTTCGCGTTTTCGGACAGATGAATCGGAGGGGAAAAGTTGCGAGTTTGCTATGCTAGGGATGTGTAGCGGACGATCGGGCTGCGTATGCGGAATCGTCTCGTCGTTCTGAGCAACTTTCATGTAGAAAGTATTTTCATCTGAGCTACGATTTATTTTATATGATTTTCTAAAGTTTTAAATTATTTTTAAAATTAACAAAATTAATTTAATTAGAAAATGTTTATTGCGTCATCATGACGTCAGCAGTCAGCGTTGACCATTGACCGGTCAAACAGGGCAGTGGGGCCCGTCTGTCATTGACTATTTATCTAATTAGGTTATTAAGGTTAATTAACAGGGCTAATTAGATTAATTAATATGATTAATTAAGTTAATTAATTGGTTAATTAATTAATACTCTTTTTTATTCCTTTTTAAACTTTTCAGGGGCGTGGGCCCCGTTTGTCAGTGGCCCAGAGGCCTTAGCGGGCACCAGGCGGTGCGGTTACGGCGCAGGGCTAGGGCGCTGCCGCTTCACCCGAATGGGCACCGGCGCGGAGCGAGCACCAAGACCGCGTCAGGCGGCAGAGAGCAGCGAGGCGCCCGGCCTCCGCGACGACAAGGGAAGGGGTTCGCGCGAGGGCGCCTGATGCGTAGCGCGGGCGCACGGACGCAGGGAGATGGCAATGACGAGGCCGCTGCGGGTAGTGGCAGGGCGGGCGAGGCGTGCAGTGGCCGTGGATGCAAGGTGCGGGCGGCGGTGGCGCGGTGACCGCTGGCAACGGGCATGGCGACGCGGCCGACGATGGCTGTGGCGCTGCCCGACCGCGGTGAGCACGAGGCCGAGCGCGAGCGAGGCGTGGTCGCGGGGCGAGGGAGGGAGGAGGACCGGGGTCCTCACCGGGATTCGTAGGGACAGGGCAGCGGGGGTCGGGGTGGTCGATGGGGATGACGGCGGAGAGGAAGCAGGCCGGTGGGAGGAGGACGGGGACGACGATCCGACGAGGCGGTGAGAGTTGGTGGAGCCGAGGGTGGAGCGGCGACTGTGTGGGTGATGGGGTTCCCCGGGCGGCGGCGTCGCGGTCGAACGCCACCCCGGTCCAGATGGGATTGAGAGGTGGTGGGGGAGAGGGGGGAGGCGATGTGGGGAGAGTGGGGGTGGACCGGCTAGGGTTTTGGGGTAGTGGGAGTATAGGCGCAGCTGGTGGGCTGGCCTGGTGGGTTGGCCTGGTGGTCTGGTGGCCTACTGGGCCGTGGCCCAGTGGGCCAGGGGGTTTGTTTGTTTTTTTAACTTCGTTTTATTTCCTTTCTTTTTATTTATTTTCTTTTCTATTTTAATTCAATTTAAAATATTTATGCATTCTGTAAAAGTGTGTTTCCTTCACCTTAAATTCCCAAACATTAATCGACACACTCCGAACATTTTAGTTTTAAAATTTGAAAACTTTTATTGTTTGATTGATTTTGAATTTGAATTTGAATCGGTTTCGAACTAACGTGAAATTAGCAACAGTAATCAAAATGACGTGGCATCATTAGTAGAGAGTTACTGTAGCTTAATTATCCGGGCGTCACAGATTCAGAGGCACGAACAGCTATTTTCACAAACATTCTGCACAACTCCTTGTAGTAGTTTGACATTTTTGCTTTTCGATCCTCATGCAGATTGCGATTGCTTGTTATCTCTAGAACTTTGGCATCTATTGTCCATCTTTTCAATATATATTGTTCAGGGATATGCTTGATATTATTGATATCAAGTACCTTTAAGCAATAATGACACAAAATTCCGGTAATTCAAACTTCTTACAACTACAATTCACCTTTTGTTCATTTGGAGCAAATCTAACAACATGCTCACGTTTTGTGTCATGAAATTTTACCATATAGACCTTCTGTTGTGTGTCACTGTCATCACAAAGGAATGTGTCATAGTTCAGGGTCAGAAGCACTTCCTCCTGAAACATCTTGAATATTACTGGAGTATATGTAGTTACAGCTTGCCTTAATATATAGCTTGATGCTGCCTTCATCTTGGGAGTAGTTTGTGATGCCTTGAAGTCACACTTCACTTCTTCAAATCTTTTATCTGCAACAAGCCTTTCAAAATGCTCGAAAAAAGTAAGCATGTCATACTTAATACTGATGTAACGCTTCCGTTCATTGTTCATGCTTTCACTTCTTTGGGTAGTGCTCACGTGGGCAGAGAATGTATTTCTACCATACACTAGTGTCCACTGTTCCCTTTTCTCGAACAACCTTTAAAGCCATGTATTCTCACGTAGTCCATGCTTATCAAGCATATCATTCCATGCACTTATAAATTCTTCTTCTTCCTCTATGTCATAGATACAATGCTGGAAATCACTATTGAACTTCTTATATTCTGGAACAACTCCACCAAGGTGCTTGCAAGCATTTTGATTTATGTGCCACACACAAAGTCTATGGTGAGAGTGAGGTAGGACTTCACTAATTGCCTTGGCCATTGCTGCATCTTCATCGGTTAGAATTGTCTGTGGATGTTTCCCTGACATAACTTTTAGAAAAGTTCTAAAAAGCCAATCGAAACTTTCAGCAGTTTCATCATAGAGAAGTGCAGCACCAAACACAATAGTTTTCTTGTGATTATGCACCCCAACAATCAAACCAAATGGACGCCCATCATTTAGTTTCCTATATGTGGTGTCAAAGCTTATGACATCACCGAAAGTTGCATAGTCTGAGACCATTTTGGAGTCAACCCAAAAAATATTAGTTATCAAATCGTCCTCATCTACTTGAATTGAATAAAAAACTTGACATCTTCTGCTACCTTCTTCTCCATGTATTCTAACACTCCCCCTGTATCACCTTTCGCTGCTTGTAATTTTCTTTTTGAGTACAACCGATTTTTCATGTCTCGCGGGATAAAACCAAGGTTTTCCTGTCCACATGCTTCTTTGGCCATAAGATCAATAGTTGCTTTATTTGAAATGCCTACAGACTTTGTGACCTCTGCAGCCACTATCTGTGCATCGATAACTTTTCTGTGATATCTCAAGTATTGGGCCATGGTTCCAGTAGCAAGAATGTGGTTATGTGTCTCCTCAAATTCATACACCTGATAAAATCCATTCCTAAGACTTATTTTCATATGTGCATTACATCCACATCGTGATTCAGGCCTGCTATAATTGAATGTATCTTCTCTCTTATCTTCAGCTCGAGTTCCTAGTAGTTTAAAATATTGTATTAGTGCATCTAAAATTTTTTATACTCCAAACAAATTACAAGTGGTCAATACCTTGACGAGAACAGAAAAATGTCCTCTGTTGTATTGTATCAGAGTTCTTTACTTTATGCTTACTGCCTCTCCGGACGCTAAAACCCATAACTTCAGCATACTTGTTATAAAAGGAATAAGCCTCCTCATCAGACAAAAAATTCATTCCAATCTTTGGTACTCTTTCATTAATACGATCTTTCACATTGGTAGCTACGGTTTCTTGCACATCCTGTATCAATTAATATACATTTTTAGTTTATACACAGATGTATAACAACCATGTTTATTTGCATTACAAGATGGAGACCAGACAGTCGGTTCAGAAAAAACAACTAGAAAGAAGAAAGGAGGACATGAAGAATACAAGTGATAATCTCACTTTTGGTGTTTCTGATCCATTATCATCATGGTTCCCATGACCACTCCCTGGAGAAGCCATCAGGGAGGACAACAAGATCCTTCTTCGATCTCTAGGTCGCTCCAGACTCGAGGCATTGCATCTGCTTGACGCCACTGATTGATGAATGATAAGAGTCTGCTAGTTGTTTCAGCAGTCTCTGTTAATCTTTGTATTTTCTGATTGATTCCAATGCAGTAGCGTGAGATTTGGAGATAAGGATGCAGTCCTCTGTATCCCTGATTATTGGCGGGATTAAGAGATTTGATTTGACGGGATTAAGAGATCTGATTGGGTGGGATTATTTCCCTCCATTTTTGTATTCAGTTTTGGTGATCTGCAAGTATTACGGGTCCAAGTGAAAAAGGTGAGGAATACGGCGGGTCAGCGTTGTACTAGTCGATGGGTATTTCCGTTTTTTTTTCTGTGGCTAAAAAGAGCCACGGGAGGGGGAGGCATGGATGGGTGACGCGTGTCAGCGGCGCACGGATGGGCGCATGCCGGGGGCTCAGGCAAGCCCCGTCCATAAAGAAGGACCATCTCATGTGCCAGCGAGGACAACCAAAAAAAGAAGCCGAATGCACGTGCATAACTATCCCACCTGCATTTATTAGGGGATCAAAAACTTTAAAAACATGTAACTTTTGATTAGAATGTCAAATTTGAAATCCGTTTTCACCGTTGGGTTTCTCGCGACGAGTTGTTTAAAACTAGATCCCATATGAGTAGGTTTCGACGAACTTTTTTTTCGAGCAACTTTGTGTGCTATAGAGGCAACTTTAGTGCTACAGAAAAGCAACTCCTTTTCCCCTCTAGTATGACTACCTATCAACGGAGAATCCTTGTAAGTTGGTTACCATGACTACCAATTGTCTAGCTTCACCCCTAAAACGCCTACCATAAGGACAACTCCGACGTGGATCATCAATACGCCTCAAATATCGGAATCGGCCTCTTCCATAAGGACACTTTTAACCATCCAATGAGTCCAACTACTATCAGGCATGTAAAAAAGGCCTGCTGCCCTATATGAGTTCCTTGCAGTAAAAATAGCATCCATCCCTATGCAAAAGTAAAAATCATTGAGCAACTTTGCTATGATTTCAGACAACTCTTCTAAAATTTGAAGCAACTAGTGTCATGCATTAAAAGAGGGGTTGTTGCCGCATAAGCTTCTTGCAGTAATATCAGACAACCCTTGTGCAAAAAAAAGAACCACAAAAACAAGAAGTAGAGACAACATATATAGGTGGCATTAATGCATATATTCTCTAACGTATGCAATCAGAGTGTGATTCATGGGCAACTATAAAAAACAAAAATGTGTTCCAAGCATTTTTATCCAACTGATGATGTGGTGAGCAGCTCCATATATATTCCAATGCAACTTAACCTACTAATATTGTATTTTTTAGAATAGGAGTAACTCCCTCTATTGTGTGATGCAACTAATACAATATTTTTAGAATTACTTCCTATCCACCTCTCTTCGCCTGATTCAGGTTGCCTTCCTTCTTCATCTTCATCATTTCATCATTTTTTTGAAAAACCACGGGTACCTCCTGTTGATCCACCATTTTAAGCCTGTGAAGCATCGGGGTGAGCGGCCCTTTGCTTGTAACTCAATATAAAAAACACAAAATGCAAAACTATTCTAGAAATAAAACAAGCAAGCGCCCTAGCAAACCCAAGCAACTCCCCTAGCATCTACTTTCGGCAGATCCAAAAATTGTATGAGCAACTTTAATAGCCTTTTATGGACAAATATTCGATCTCCCCCCCCCCCCCCCCCCCTCATCCACCTTCTCGTATGTTGTACCAAAAGATCAAAGCAACTCAATTACAAAGAAACACAAAAACTGGGAAACTGTTATAGCAGAAACAAGCAGATGTCCCTCGCACTACTACTTAGATTGTCTATTTTAGGCAGAAAAAACATATGAGCAAGTTGAATAACCTTTGTGGACAACTATCTTACCCCCTACCCCATGTATAACTTCTCATCTGTTCTAGCAATAATCCAAACAACTCAACTACAAAAGAACACAAAATGCAAAACTGTTCTAG
Organism: Aegilops bicornis; assembly: GCA_021605145.1. Lineage (NCBI taxonomy): Eukaryota > Viridiplantae > Streptophyta > Magnoliopsida > Poales > Poaceae > Aegilops > Aegilops bicornis. The sequence goes on from CM038669.1 coordinate 327,788,269, forward strand.
CAAAAAAAAGCAACTACCGTAGCAAAACCAAGCAATTGTCATAGAAAAATCAAGCAACTCCCCTAGCATCTACTTTAGGGTGGAGGGTGGGGGCGGTGGTGTGCTTCACGTGGAGAGCGTCGACTGGAGGAGGATCGAAGCAATAGCCGTGTAGCTAGGAGGAGGAGGAGGAGCACGACTGGGAGGAGGAGGATCACAGTTTTAGTTACGTCCCCATGACCAACTTCACCCTGCTCCCCCTGTATGATTATTCGCCAAGTATTTACAATCATACCAAAGGGATCCCACCCTGAGGAGATAAATTCTTGACACATCTCTATGGCACAAACTTGAAAGGTATCTAAAACCTTTGCATATTAGCCAAATTATGGTCTTGGTAATGTTACTGTTCATGAGGATTGGGCAACTGGATACATGGTTTTAGACAAGTGTATGGTTGATTGTGGGAAACTAGATACATGGTTTTGGACAACTGTATGGTTGATTGTGGGCAACTGTGGCAAATTCTTAACTAACACATGCAACCAGGAATAGCAGGGCCAAAAAGAACACTTGTCTGAACCAACCTATCCAATCAAGAAGAGCTTATTCCATCAAGAAATCTTAAAAAGATCCTTTTCAATTTCAATAAGGCTTGGTGTGCATTGACTGTTGTCGTGTACAACTTATCTATGGATTTAGTCCATCACTCATCTCACAAGAAAACACCTATCTGTTAGCTTGACTGAGAAGAGAGGCTAAATAAAACTACACTTATACATGGATTTCCCGTGATTGAGTTTGAGCAACTCTTTGCAGATGTGCATCAACTACTAATACCAGGGGTTGCAAAATGTGCACACATTCCAGCAACCAACCCCACATCGAGAGTAGAAGCTCGTGTGTTAGCCATATTGGTTCTAGCTATATTTCCTAAAAATTGAGTGTGCGCTACTGAACTAAGCTACTACTCTTGCTAATATCAATGTGTATCCCAACTTTCTGATCCTAAAACTATCATGGCCATTTTACTCATATTCTGCACCCTACAGTCAAAATAACCATGCAAATCAATCATCACATCAGTTCTAGGCCATCAGGAACTACTTCCTAGATGTATCTTCTCAGTATGTATGCATATTCAAATCTAAGATGATAATCTAAAAAACTTACAAGCAAACAATACAAACAACTCGGAACAGAAAAGTGTGAAATTGTTCTAGCAAAAACAGGTAACTGTCCCTAGCATTACTACTTAGATTGTCCACTACTTTAGGAAGAAAAAAACGTCTGAGTAACTTAAATAACCTTTGTGGAAAACTATATGACCCCCTCCCCATGCAACTTCTCATTTGGCCTAGCAAAAATCCAAGCAACTCAATTAAAAAACACAAAATGCAAAATTGTTCTAGTAAAAAGGAAGCAATTGTCCTAGGCAAACCAAGCAACTGCATTACAAAAGGCAGAAATGCAACAAAATTATCAAAAACGAATCCGAGCAACTGCCCCAACAAAACTAAGCAACTGCAGTACACACACAAAATGCAACTCTTTTAACAAAATCCACACCTCTCCCTTGTTTCCAATGCTGCCCAACCCCCTTCAATACCCATATCAGGCGTGTGTTGTCACAAGAGAAGCCACTCAATGAGTCTGAAATCCACACCCCTCCCTTGTTTCCAGGCCCTATGGATTTAGTAAAAATTAAAGCAACCTTCCGTTTAATTCCAAGCAACCCACATTAAAAACTTGGCAACTATTTGCAACTAGTTCATAATAAAGATTGTGTTGAGATGTAGGCAAGTACAGAAAGCTTTTTGCGGTGATGGTTTTGTGGTAAAACAAAACCTAAATTCTAAAAAAAAAGTGCAACCAAAAAATAAGTCAGAATAAGTCCTTGGAAATTAGGTTTTTGTCGGCAAGATACATAGTTGATTGAGGCAAAAATTATATGATTTCTAGGCAAACTGTGTGTTTGATTGCAGGCAGAAAATTGTGCTGCAATGAAACAAAGAGCAAAGGAAAAACTATATTTTCTAATGGGTGATAAAATCAGGCAACTGTAATGTTGGTCTCAAGCAATTTTTGGATGTACTTGGACTCATGGGATTGTGCATATTCTAGTATATATACACTTAACATAATTTGACAGCTTAATTGCTTGCTCTGCTGCTCCATCATGCATCAGCTGTAACTCAATAAAATAAATTGCTTCTCTTTCAGGCTCATCAGTCTAGATAAGGCATGCATATGCTAGTATTTAGCTCCATCTCTAACGAATTAACAACACTAGCTAGCTAGCTTGATGACGCTGAATCATCACCAATTTCTGAATTGTTGTTTCCTCTAAACGCGCATGGCATCCAACGTCCTCCTGGTGCTGCTGTTGTTGCTGCCACCATCTTCAGCGATATTATTTTGAGCACAACTACTTATGGAAGAATAGTTGCTAGTGACTCAAAATGCAATGAGGCCAACATTCTAGCCGCCGCCGTCGGCCATGTTGTCGCTGCCATGGCCAAGCACACGCTCACCTCCACACACAGATGCCAATCAATTTTATTCTCTGATTTTTCCTTCGACCTGCCATGAGTGATTTTATCAATTTGACATGGGTTGTCTACAACCTCGACAATGACATAAGCGACGATGGGACTCACCGATGAGACGGGCTCGTTGGAGTCGGGCTGCCGATTGGGACTCGTCGGACCAGCAATTGGGTCAAAAAATGTCTCCACAAAGGGGAGCCGCGGGAGGACGAGCTTGGGCAGGGAGAGGAGGCGCGGAGCCTACTGGGTGCAGGCGCACGGTGGCCGCATGGTGGCCATAGGGTACATCATGGATGACGCGGACGACACCAAATCCAGATCCGCGTCACAAATGAGCTTCGTCTCTTGCGGCGTTCATCACCGGGGAGGACGACAGCCTCTGGGAGAGACGAGCTCCGTCCTTGAGCGTATCCATGGTTAGGGGAAGGGGCTACTTCGTGGCGGCGCTTGGGGGCAGGAAGGTGGCCTAATGGAGGCGTTGACCATGCCGGCAGTGGTGGTGTGCGGCCTCGGCAAGTGGAGTTGGTTGTGGCGTCTGGTTGCGGCGACGGGAAGAGGTGTTGGCTGCGGAGGCACGCAAGTGGAGCCATGGAGTTGGTGGCAATGGGCGCCCGAGGCGGCGGCGGGAGCGGAGGGCAGGATGGAGAAAGGGGTATGGGATGGGTTGTTGGACGGGGCGATAGTGGGGGGTTCGCGTAGTGGGTTCCGATCAGAATTCACCTGCGTGTTGTGATCTCACGTGGAAGAAGATCCGACGGACGTGATGCGCGCGCTCAGGAGCCCCGGATAGCGCAGCTGCACTTCTAAGTATTTAGGAAGAACAAAAGCCAGATTGTAGCGGTGAGCAACAGAGGAAAGCCATCTTTCAGAAGAGGTATGGAAGTAACATCAAACCAGCAAGAATTAAGAAGTACGCACTATCCTGCGGGGGAATAGATGCAGAAGTGACAGCGACATATTCATATTCAGTACTTAGGAAGCACACTGCTAAGGATCAGCAGGACTATGCTAATGCGAGGCTGGTGTATGAGGAGGCTAACGATGTGGAGTGTGAGGTGGATATGGAGGCAACCGGCCCAGGGGCCGCCGGTAAACTGACGGGGCCGTATGTGGCGCCCCGTCAGGAGCAATGAATTGCCTCAGTTGGAACTGTCGAGGTGTTGGCAACAACTCGACAGTTCGGGACCTCGTTACTCTTGTAAGAGTGACGCGGGCTAAAGTGGTGTTCTTATGTGAGGCTAGGCAAAGTTCTGAGAAAGTTCGTCGTCTTCGTGGTAGATTAGGGTTGAGAGGTTTCTTTGGTGTTAGTAGTGATGGTCTTAGTGGGGGACTGGCACTCTTTTGGAGTGATGATCTTCAAGTAGAAATAAAATCTTCGAATGAAATATAAATCAATGCTTTTGTGAGGGTGTCTGATAATGATCCTCTTTGGCGTTTGACATGTGTCTATTGTGAACCCCGAACGGAAAATCGACACCATATGTGAACATTGATGCAAAATTTGAAAGTGTAGTCAGATCTTCCTTGGTGTGTGATGGGAGACTTCAATGAAGTAATGTGGTCTTTTGAGCATTTTTCCGTGACCCTCGCAATGAAAATCAGATGCTTGCTTTCCAGGATGTACTAGAAGTATGTGAACTGGTGGACTTGGGCTTCACAGGGCTACCATTCACTTATGATAACAAGAGACAGGGAAGACGCAACGTGCAAGTCAGGTTGTACAGGGTTGTAGCTGACAATAGATGGCGCAATATTTTTGCAGAGTCAAGGGTGGTCCATAAGGTGTCTTCCTGCTCCGACCATTGCCCCATTGTACTAAAATGTTTGAAAGAGGAAGACCGCAGAACACCACCGGGATGTAGGCGCTATGGGGCAATGTGGGAACTGGATGGAAGCTTACCAGAGAGAGTGGCAACAATATGGGAACAAGTAGGTCAGAAATTCAACTTGGGAGATATAAGTAGTGGTCTGTCCAAATTAATGATTGAGCTTCATGCATGAACTAGGAAAAAGTTCGGAAATATTATACAGGAGGTAGAGAAGTCACGCTCGCAGCTAGAGGAATTAATGAGAATGAATGCAGATCGCAGTGAAATACGGAAGGCATCGGATCATTTGGGTGAACTTTTGTATAAGGAAGAAATGTTGTGGATGCAGAGGAGTCGTATTGATTGGCTTAAAGCAGGTGACCGTAACACCAAGTTTTTTCACAACAAAGTAGTATGGCGTGCTTGGAAAAATAAGGTGAGGTCACTTCTGGATGAAACTGGACAGCCACAGCATGCACAGGCGATCATGGGACAAATTGTGATTAATTATTTCCAAAATATTTGAGCAGGATGTGACACTTAACCCAAACTCTGTGGTGGATCTGTTTGAAGAGAAAGTTACCCCTGATATGAATGACAAGCTATGTGCATATTTTACTGATAAAGAAATATCAGACGCATTATTCCATATAGGGCCTCTTAAAGCTCTGGGAAGAGATGGTTTTCCGGCTAGGTTTTTTTAGAGGAGCTGGGGTGTTCTGAAGGAGGAGATCACTGCAGTAGTAAGGGTGTTTTTTCAGACTGGAGTTATGCCACCCGATGTAAATGATACAGTCATCGTAATGATTCCTAAGGTAAAAGATCCGGTACAAGTCACTGACTTCCGCCCCATCAGTTTGTGTAACGTAATCTACAAGATTGTGTCTAAATGTCTGGTTAACCGTCTCCGACCTATTCTGGATGACATAATATCCCCGTTCCAAAGTGCTTTGTTCCAGGTAGGATGATCACGGACAATGCTTTGTTGGACTTTGAGTGCTTTCATTATATACAACATGAGAAAGATCCGGAGAAAAGTTTCTGCGCCTATAAGTTGGATTTATCAAAAGCATATGACAGGGTGGATTGGAGATTCTTGGAGCGAGTGATGAAAAAGTTGGGCTTTTCTCATCGTTGGGTGCATTGGATAATGACTTGTGTCACCACGGTGAGGTACTCAGTAAATTAAATGGAGTCCTCTTGGAATCATTCGCACCGTCCCGCGGGCTACCGCAAGGTGATCCACTATCCCCCTTTCTATTTATTTTGGTGGCTGATGGCCTCTCGACTCTTCTTCGGCAGGGTGTTATTATGAACAGAATAACACCGGTAAAAGTATGCCCTCGAGCACCCGGTATTTCACATCTCCTTTTTGCTGATGATACACTTTTGTTCTTCAAAGCCGAGACACAACAGGCAGAGAATGTGAAAGAAATCATTGGTGATTATGCAAATGCAACGGGCCAGTTGATTAATCTAGAAAAATGCTCTCTTCTGTTTGGACCTAATTGTACACCTCAAGCACAGAATGATATTCGGCAAGTGCTGCAAGTTAGTGCGGTCACCTTTGAAGCAAAATATTTGGGGCTGCCCACCCCCGAAGGAAGAATGCACAAGGGAAGGTTCCAAAATCTGCAGGAAAGGCTCCTGAAGCGGATGATTGAATGGGGAGATGGAATTCTAGCTCAAGCAGGAAGGGAGGTCTTGATCAAAGCAGTTGCTCAAGCACTTCCGACTTATGTGATGGGGGTATTTAAATTACCTATGTCAGTATGTGATGATCTAAACCAAATGGTACGGAACTATTTTTGGGGGTCATCAAAAGGAAAAAGGAAAAAGGAAAACGTAAAACACATTGGAAGGCATGGGAGACGCTTATCCTGCCGAAGCAAATGGGTGGTCATGGGTTCAAAGACTTTCGCTTGTTCAATCAAGCACTCCTGGCAAGGAAAGCATGGCGTCTCCTCTCCAAGCCTGAAAGTCTGTGTGGACAAGTTCTCAAAGCGAAGTACTATGCAAACGGGCACCTCGAGGACACTATCTTTACTGGTAATGCATTGTCCACTTGGCAAGCTATAGTCTATGGTCTGACGCTGCTTAAAAAGGGCTTAGTGTGGCGCATAGGAGATGGAAGCAAGGTGCGCATATGGAGAGATCCATGGCTGCCACGGGGTCCGTCATATCGGCCTATGTCCCAGAGGCAAAATTGTAGGCTCCGTCGTGTGTCCGAGCTGCGTATGGAAAATGGTGCCTGGAATATGAACCTGCTCCGACAACACTTCATGCAAGCTGATATTGAGGAAATTATCAAGATCAAGACTTCTTCGCGTTGCCCTGATGATGTACTAGCTTGGGCAGTTGAGCCCAATGGAGTCTTCTCTGTGCGATCAGCATACCGTCTCGCCCTTGACGAGCAAACCCGCACCTCTATGTGCGCCACGAGCAGGGCATCGGATGGCCGACGTGCCATCTGAAAGGCATTATGGGGTTGCCCTGCCCCCCAAAGGTACGCAATTTCGCATGGAAGCTTGCAACTAATTGCCTTGCGACTATGGAAAACAAAGTTAAATGACACCTTGAAGTCTCTGACACTTGTCGTGTTTGTGGAATGGAACGAAAGGACTCTTTCCATGTCTTCTGCAGGTGTCCAATGGATGTTGGATTATGGGAGGCGATGGCGAAGGATTGGGCGATGCTGCTGCCGAGGAGTATCGTGAACACATGGCACGAATGGCTACTACATTTACTTGACACATGCGGCGAAGGCGAGCGGCTCCCACTGCTCATGACGTTGTGGCGTGCTTGGCACGTCAGGAATGAGGTGGTGCACTTCAAGCCTGCCCCTCCAATTGAAGCCTCACGGAGATTCCTAGGAAGCTACATCAACTCACTAATGTGCATCAAGCAACATTCATTGGCGGATGTTGCAAAAGGAAAAATGGTGGTCTCCTATGGCCGAGGCTCTCAATTGCATTCATGGAAGGCCGCTCCTCCAGGTCGTTCGCCAGAGAGATGGAAACCACCACCTGATGGCTGGCTTAAACTGAATGTTGATGGCGCCTTTTCTGAGTCAGAAGGGAATGGAGGTGCAGGCAAGATTCTTAGAGATAGCAGTGGCCACATTGTTTTCTCATCCTGCCGTCACCTTTTCTCATGTGTGAGCGCACTGGAAGCTGAAGTAGAAGCTTGCAAAGAGGGTGTTGCACTAGCACTAGAGTGGAGCACTCTACCCTTCATACTGGAAACGGACTGCTCCGTTGCTGCAGCCATGATTGTGCAGCCGGAGGTGAACAGATCTCCTGTGTCTAATTTAGTCCAGGAAATCAAGCACTTGCTAGCTAGAAGTAGAAGTCATAAGGTAGCTGCTATTAGCCGAGTGCAAAATAGTGTCAGTCATATGCTAGCAAAAATTGAACGCACTAGCCCTAGAACGGCAGTGTGGTTAAGGTCTGGTCCAGAGGAGATTGTAAACTTATGTGCCGCGGATCAAACTGATCCGATTTAATAAATAAATCTCTTTTTTATGAAAAAAAAAGTTGTCACATCACAGAGCGCGCTGCCTCAATGTGGACTGGCCGGCCGGCCTCCTCACGTAAGAAATTTCGGTTCGTACAGGCATGTATGGACATTTTCTACGATTCAGTTTTCTACTTAGGCCCGGTCGGCTTTTGTCTCATACACGGGCCACACATAACATGTTGCTAAATGAAAATCCGCTACGGACCCCGCCTATTTTTTCGTCGTGTTCATCACGTGATCAGGGCCTACCTCCGGCCTTTGGGCCTTCATTTGTCCGGAAGATATTCAAAGTACAGAGCCTTTCACTTATATACCATCATTTCCCGTCAAAAGCACAGGTATCCCACCATTTTTCTCGAGTCATAGTTAGTTTCGAGGAGTAATGTTTTCTAGATTGCGTGAAGCACTGCTTGCAATCTATTCAAACAAATTCTATTGTCTCTATAGTTCCAGGTCATACCTATCATGTAAATTAAATTAATATGTGATTGGATGGTTAAAAGGACAGTGGTATCCCAACTCAGTAAAGTTTAATTTCTAGACTTGACATTGCTAATTTTTCTGGATTTATTTCAGGCTTTTTGATGATGTGCGTTCAGTGGGAGGAGACGTTCCCGTCGACTATCAAGGCGTCTGCGGCGACTTCGTGAATCTCAAGATAATGTACCGGCTCAGTCTTTTAAAGTTGCTTATAGGAATAAGATATTCGTGCATGTGTTCATAGAGATAAGTATACGTGCGTATGTATGCGCATCCTCATCTGTACTGTGTTCAAAAATGTCATACCAATCTTTTTTTTTAGGGTACTGGGGTACCTTAAATTTATAGAAGAGAGAAAAATATGTATAAGAGATTACATATGCGCTAGTTAGGTGTCACAAGTCGACCCTAACCAGCCCTCCACACCACTCCCTAGTTCTACTCGACTACTCTATAACTAGTTGTCCTCCAAATGCTCCTGCTTTGGCCCAGGTTCTGAGATCATCAAAGATCGTGTCCACCGTGTCCCATTCATTTTTTATCATTCCTGTGCCGAAGACCCCCGCGTTCTTTTGCTTCCATAACGTCCAATAGATTAGCAATACAAAGGTGTCAAAACCTTTTCGAGATTGCTTATCTATCCGTTTTCTAGCTTCCGTCCACCACTGCACCAATCTAAAGTTGTTAGTTGGGCAGAGGTTGGCCGTCAAACCCATCCTGTTGATGCAACGGAACCACGCTTGGCGCGAGAATACGCATTGCAACAATATATGGTCAACCGTGTCCTCCTCTTGGTCACACATGTAGCATTTTGACGTTTGGTCTTGCAATCCGTGCCTTGTTCTCCTGTCCGATGTCCACAAACGGTACTACACAGCGAGCCACATGAAAATCTTGCATGCAAGAGGTGCCCAACACTTCCATATGGCCCCGAAGGAGTGGAATCTAACTCCTCCCTCACACAGCATCTTATACGCCAATGATGCAATATATGCACCCGATGCATTCCAAGCCCAAATGGGACAGTTCTCAACCTGATCATCCAGCTGAACCTCCAAGAGGATCTCCCAACGTCCGATGAACTGAGTGAGGCCCTCTATACATAGATCTCCTACAATGTCGTCCATCCAAGTATGTGTGTACATCACATCCCGCACGAGTCTCCTGTTTACCACTTGTGTCCGCACCTTTGCCACTACCAATGGGGCAATCTCTTTGATTGTTGCATCATGTATCCATCGGTCTTTCCAAAACAAAGGGGCTGTTTGGTTCTAGGACTAGCATTGCCACACTTTGCCACACATTTTTGCCAAATTTGCCTAAGGTTAGTTCATCAAAATGAGAGCCATAAGTTGGCAAGGCTAAGAGAATCTTGCCACACTTTTTGTGTGTATACCATATGGGGCCCGAGTATGGCTTGCCTAAGATGTGGCTTGAACCAAACACTCATCTAAGTTGGTCAAACTTGCCTAACCTTAATTATGGCAATTTTTGGCTAATTTAGTCACAAACCAAACAGCCCCAAAGTCTTGCCTCCCGAGCCAACTTTCCATTTAACCAGGCTCCCAAAGGCTTGGTCCACTTTTTTTCAAATCTTAAAATAAGAACGGAATTTAAGTACACAAATGGATATGTAGCGCTCCTTCTTGACTGCAAATGTGTACATGCACATGGACAGACTGAAAGTTGCTAATTTTTTTTAAAACAATACATTTTTTTATTAATTTACAAAAATATTATGCCCAAAAAATTATTTTTCAAAATAATACACCGTCGGCCCAGTGAGCCGACGGATCTAGTCGGCCCACAGCTGGCCGACTGGCTTCCTATCAGCCTCTTTGGCGAGTGGCTGTCGGCCAACTGTTGGCCAATCGGTCAGGTCCAGCCAGCCATTGTGGGCGGAACTAATTGGTCTCTTGTGGGCCGACTGGTGCATGCACATTATGTTTTTCAGTCGGCCAACAGTAAGGCGCTGCACTCTACAGTGCAACTCCTTACAGTTAGGCGCTGCACAGTGTAGTGCAACTCCTTACAGCTAGGCGTTGCACAGTGTGGCGCCTGTGTGTTAGGCGCTGCATAGTAAGAGTGTAGCTCTTTGCTGTTGGGCGACTAAAAAACATAATATGCATGCTCACCACGACCACCAAAATATTTACATTTACTACTGGACCAAATAACAATAGTTGCACGCAACTTCAAAAAATAAAATGTTTGTTGAAATACACCCTTGAAGCGTCTTGTATGAGCAATGAGCAATGACCTTCAATCACAGGAACCGGAGCCGAAAAATCCACCGAACTACGGAGCTTCACCTCCACCACACTGCCCCAGCTTCTCCACCCCCACCACCTCCACCGCCGCCAGTACCTCCACCAATAAGCTGAAAAAAATCTCCAACAAAATCCTCACCATTACCACCACAAGCTACCCCATCAGTAGATCGAGGTCTCTTTTAGCTTCCCTAACTATGTAGAACCCATTCACGGTGCCAAATCCGCAAAAAAACCGGGTGATTTTGGTGTATTAATTGGAGCTATTTCATGTAAGAGAGAGGAGGAACGAAGAACAGAGAAATGCGCATGGTGGTGGGGAAAGGAAACGGGAAGGAGGAAGGAGAAAAGAGGCAACGCTGGGGGCCCGCTCCCTATCGGCCGATCGGTCGGCAGCTGGCCGACTGGAGCGCCCGTGACCCAGCCCGCGCTGACAGCTCCCGGGGCGACGTGGCCCGGCCAATAGTCGGCCCACGGGTGGCCGATTGCCCAATTGCCGACTGCAGTTGGCCGAGAAGGCCCTGTCGACTGCGATTAGGCTCGATCGGCCAGCTGCTGGCCGATTGGATAATATTTTCAAAAAATATTATATCAGCGTAATATTTTTGTAAATTAATAAAAAAAATGTATTATTTAAAAAAAATTAGCCTGAAAGTTCAGCTAGCAGGGAGACGATTGAACAGTAACTTCCATCAACAAAACCCTCAAGTTGCTACCTCGCCATCGCTAGCCCGCGGCTATATAAGTTTGCACCCACGCACAGCACAGCCGCACAGCAGCACAGCACTAGAACAAAGTGAACCAAGCATGGCTACTCGTACCGTGTCCTACGCGCTCCTCCTCGTGCTCACGACCCTTCCCCTAGCCCTCGCCACCAGCTTCCCACACCGCGCTCTACTCCAGACATGCCAGCCAAGCGGCACCATCGCCGGCGAGTCCGGCAGCTGCAGCACGGAGAACGACTCCGAGTGCTGCGAAGACGGGCGGCGCTACAGAACGTTCGCGTGCTCCCCGCGCGTCACGGGAAGGACCCGCGCCTCGCTCACGCTCAACAGCTTCGCCGACGGCGGGGACGGCGGAGGGAGGTCCGAGTGCGACGAGAGGTTCCACCCGGACTCCCAGATGGTCGTGGCGCTGTCGACCGGGTGGTTCACCGGCGGGGGACGGTGCGGGAAGCGCGTCGTGATCCGGGCCGCCAACGGGAGGACCGCCACGGCCACGGTGGTGGACGAGTGCGACTCGAAGCATGGCTGCGACCCCCGTGCGCGAACAACATCGTCGACGGGTCGCCGGCCGTGTGGAAGGCGCTCGGGCTCGACACGGACGATGGGGTGGTGCCGGTCACGTGGTCCGACGCGTGACCTAGGTACACGAGCTACCAAAAGCGACACGCGCACTCGGATCCGTGCTATATCACCGTCGTCCGTGCATTTCATCACGTATTAGTAGGTCAGAATAAATAATTTTCCATAAACCTTGCCGATCAATATATGTAATGTTCTCGCTGTTCACGGTTATTACAGACGTCAGTTCATTCAGTTTTCGGCCACCAATACTGTAATTCGATAGTTTCGCTTATCGTCTTCATTTCAGCCCAAGGAACCAAATTGAATTAAAAAACACTCAAATCCAACCAAGATTTCACAAATTTCAAGAACATAATACTGATTCTGTTCGTGTGAGTCTTGCCCGAATCTAGGAGCCACTTTTATGCTCTTTCTAGGTTCTAGCTACATCCAGACACGAAGCCAGCAGGGGGCGGGATGGGGCCATGGCTCCTTCCATGCTGTAAAAAGGTCTCAAACTAGCCCCAAACAGTATGTGAATTTAATGAATTTGCTCGCTAAATTCCTAGCTCCATCCGTGGCTGCCTACAATGGCGGAGGCTGCCTGGGCGGTGGCCTGGGTTGTGAGTGTGAGTTCCTTCATGTACTGTAGCAAAATTTGTACTCTCTTCGTTTCATAATGTAGGGGGTGGAACTTTTTGACACCTGTTAGAAGTTGTGTTTGGCTACGGATTATTTCAAGGCTATCTTGGGTCAGCCTGCAACCTCGATGGATACTGTTAATATTGGCTCTCTTTATACTCCGCTTGATCTGTCAGAGTTGACAACTGAGTTCTCCTGGGCTGAGATCATGCAAGCTATCAACTGTTCGCCAAATAACAGAAGTCCGGGTCCTGATGGTTTCACTAATGAGTTTTACAAGGCTTTCAAGTTGCTGATAAAGGACGATCTCCTAAGGTTCTTTGGTGCTTTCCATAAGAACGAAGTGGACCTCTCGGGCATCAACTCTGCTTTCATTACCCTGCTGCCTAAAAAAGATACACCTTTGGAAATACGTGACTTTAGGCCGATTTCTCTTGTGCATAACTTGCCTAAGTTGGCCTCTAAGGTTCTAGATAGTCGGCTTAAAGTATGGATTCCTCACTTGATCCACACGCTTCAGTCTGGCTTCCTGAAGGGCAGATCAATCGTCGAGAATTTTGCCTTGGCTGCTGAAATGATCCAGTATGCTCATAAAAGAAAACTGCCAGTCATTGCTTTAAAACTGGATTTTCATAAGGCCTTCGACAACGTCAGTTGGTGCTGCCTTCGCAAGATCCTTGATGCCAGGGGCTTTCCACATGCGTGGACAAATTGGACATGCGCCCTCTTGTCTACTGGCAGTTCTAGAGTTCTACTCAATGGGGAGCTGGGTCCTCCCATCATGGCAAAGAAAGGTTTTCGACAAGGGGATTCTCTCTCCCCGTACCTTTTCATCCTTGTTGCTGTGTGCTGCAGAGGATGTGCTGCCAGATGTTTCAAGCTGGCTCCTTGTTGCACCCCCTTGGTTCAGACAGCTTTTTCCCGGTTCTACAGTATGCAGACGATACACTGATTCTTTTTCATGGTAGCACACAGCAGGCAGAAGTCGTTAAGTCAGTCCTCATAGCTGCAAGATGCTGGCCTTGCATGAACTGTTGTCTGATGCTGCCCCTAATCCACTGAATGAGGACAAACGCACCCCGGTCTCCGGCTCTGGACAACTCAGCACAAGATTTTTCTACAGTTTGCTCACTTTCCGGGGGGTTTTGGCGATGTTCGGACCCTGGGTTTGGGATTCGCTGATTCCTCTAAAGCATAGGATCTTCCTCTGGCTTGCTTTCAAAGGCCGTCTAAACACCAGGGATAATATGGTTAAGAAGGGCTGGTCTGCCGTTGCACCGTTTGCACAATGTGAGACCTGCCCTGCGGTGGAGTCCGTTGATCACCTGTTGCTGCGATGTGCTTCGGCTTCTGTTCTTTGGAGTAAACTGGCACTGGATTCTTTGGCTTGCTCAGCGCCTGGCATCCTAGTTTTCGTCCAACAAGCACAACATCAGCTTAGTTTCAAACGCCATTGGAATGTTGCGTTTGCAGCATGTGCTCTTACTCTATGGCATGCTAGAAATGACCGGGTTTTCAACTGCAAGGTTTGGCCTGAGACTTACCTTCGCTTCTATGCAGCAAACATGCTACATCTCTGGAGCAATAGAGCCCATAGTCAATCAGTAAAGGAGGATATACAGCTCTGGTGCCAGAAACTTACCACCTAGTATAATTAAGACACGATGTAATCTGCCTCCCCTCCCTCTTTTCTTTTCTTCCTTCCTGCTTTCTGTTGCTTTTACTTGTGCTTTGCACCTTGGTGCAATGGCCAAGTCTTGCTTTGTACTTGCTACTTCATCAGGCTTTGCCTGTTTTGAAATATAAGGTCGGCAGTCAGCCACCTTTCAGTTTCAAAAAAAAAATGTAGTGCGTATAGAATTTTTGAAAAGTCAAACTTTACAAATTTTCATCAAGTTTACGAAAAATTATTTATATCTACAATACAAAAAATATAAAATATGAAACTACATTTATGATTAATTTAAGGATTTATGTTTGGCATTTTAAATGTAAATATTTTTCTCCGCAAACTTGGTCAAAATTTATGAGACTTGACTTTTCAAAAAATCTATATGCACTACATTATGAGACGGAGTAAGTATTGTCGAGTATTGTAGCAAGTATGTGACCTATGGCTTGCCTGGGCCTGCCCTGGTGGCTAAGTAAATAGGTTAGTGCATAAAAATAATATAAAATGGCACCGCCACGTGGCTACATCATAAATATTTCAACATCCACTTTTTTAGAAATACTTGCAACCTTATTCAAGCACAATAACCAATAAATGTACATTGCTTTGGATCAAAGATTTAAAAAAATTACAAAGCAACTTCTAAACTAAGAGTTACAACAAATATACCTTCTACGTGCTAATAATTTTTGGAAAATGAAATTCTCCCAAGGCTCCAACAAAGACACTGCAATTAGACCGGAACAATAGTACACAGCCACTCGTACAACTACACGAGCTTGATTACCAATAAAGTTTTAAGATAGACCCTTGATTCGTCCATCCAAAAGATAGGAAACCATGAGCGATGAACATACTTAAGATGATCCTCTAGAAGTGTAGGTTTTTGAACCACAAGATCTTTACCATAACACAAGATTTTTATGCTAAACCCTAAGCCCCAAGGGCTATAGTCATAGTGATCCTCCTATTCAATTACTTCAACCATTTTCCAAGCACCTCATACCACTTCCAAGGCATATGATAGTTTTACTATGTATGGAGAATTTGTTTTTGTTCAAGTGCCCCTTTTCATCGGTCTCGGAGATAGATTTATTTATTTATTTATGGAGTAAAAAAACTGAAGTCGTGGTAAAAGGAAATACTCTAGTTTCAAACAAAACCGAATAAAAATAAGCACCAAGGCACACATTGACAAAAGCTCGATATATCCAAGAATTGGGTCTGCAAGGACACAAATCTTACTCAACAAAATCAGTTTCGCAAGGAAACATAACTCTGGATCTGTGGCGTGCTTAGTAAAGCATAATCGCAATAGGGGAAGAACCAGATGAGTTTTAGTTTCAATGACATGGCGCCCATCACCAAAAGGTTGTTGTTGTTGAGGATGACCGTACTTATGTTGAAAGATGTACGGGTATCTGAGGTGCCCTCCACACCTCACATTGCCAAGTAGTGGCTGGAGGCGAGGGAACCGAGCAGATTTTGACGATGGTTGTTTTTCTTCGTTCTCATGTAAACCCTAAGCTTAGAGCAGCCCCAAACAGACTTGTCTAATTTGAAACCCTAAATGTCCGCAGACAGCGCCCAATCACCCCTCATTTGTTCGCCTACACATCTGTCCCCCCTCATATGTAAACCTTCAAATTCATGCAAAGTCATGCACGTCCATCATATAGCATCAATCCTTGCCAAAGCCTTGAACGTTGACAAGCGATACAATGATTATGGGGCAAGAACGTGCATTGTCCTGATTTGCCAGTTCGTCGACAACAACTGGGCATGCCCGTGGTTGGAATTTTCCGACGTTGTCCACTCCCGTTGGAGTTGCGGTGAGGTGTACACTGCGTTCCCGGCGCTGTCAGCCATTAGGGATGCCCACCTATTGGAAGGCCAGAATGGAGTCAGGTTGGGCCAAGCACGAAGCAAGAAAAGAAGGTTTCCGGTGTCAACACAAATAAGTAGCATTAACGTATCCCCTCGAAAACAAAGTAGCAATAATATATGACTAAAAATCCATGGGGATGTGACGTATTATCTAAGATGTCAACAGTATTTTTTTGTAAGCTCACTTAAATAATAAATTATAGTTACCAATGTATCGTAACAAAATAAGCACCGATTACAAGCGGATACCTCTATTTTTCTTGACATATTATCATGGGGATGCTACTCGAGGCCCGCGTAATTACCCACCCAGATCTTCAAGAAATTATAAGAAAAATCAACACGTCAAACAAACCCTAATATAATAGTGAAGGAAATATACCCTAGAGACAATAATAAAGTTGTTATTTATATTTCCTTATATCACGATAAATGTTTCTTATTCATGCTAGAATTGTATTAACCGAAAACTTAGTACATGTGTGAATACATAGACAAACAGAGTGTCCCTAGTATGCCTCTACTAGACTAGCTTGTTAATCAAAGATGGTTAAGTTTCCTAGCCATAGACATGTGTTGTCATTTGATGAATGGGATCACATCATTAGAGAATGATGTGATGGACAAGACCCATCGGTTATCTTAGCACTATGATCGTTTAGTTTATTGCTATTGCTTTCTTCATGACTTATACATGTTCCTATGACTATGAGATTACGCAACTCCCAAATACCGGAGGAACACTTAGTGTGCTATCAAGCGTCTAACGTGAATCGGGTGATTATAAAGATGCTCTACAGGTGTCTCCGAAGGTGTTTGTTGGGTTGGCATAGATCAAGATTAGGATTTGTCACTCAGAGTATCAGAGAGGTATCTCTGGGCCCTCTCGGTAATGCACATCACTATAAGCCTTGCAAGCAATGTGACTAATGACTTAGTTACGGGATGATGCATTATGAAATGAGTAAAGAGACTTGCCGGTAATGATATTGAACTAGGTATGATGATACCGACGATCGAATCTCGGGCAAGTAACATACCGATGACAAAGGGAACAACGTATGTTGTTATGTGGTTTGAACGATAAAGATCTTCGTAGAATATGTAGGAGCCAATATGAGCATCCAGGTTCCGCTATTGGTTATTGATCGGAGATGTGTCTCGGTCATGTCTACATAGTTCTCGAACCCGTAGGGTCCGCACGCTTAACGTTCAATGACGATTTGTATTATGAGTTATGTGATTTGATGTACCGAAGGTCGTTCAGAGTCCCGGATGAGATCATGGACATGACGAGGAGTCGAAATGGTCGAGACGTAAAGATCGATATATTGGAAGACTATATTCGGACATCGGAAAGGTTCTGAGTGATTCGGGTATTTTTCGGAGTACGGGAGAGTTACGGGAATTCGCCGGGGAAGTAATGGGCCTTAATGGGCTTTAGTGGAAAGGAGAGGAGGGCCTCAAGGGGTGGCTGCGCGCCCCCCATGGGCTGGAATGAATTGGACTAGGAGGGGGCGGTGTCCCCCTCTTTCCTTCTCCCTTCCCGTCCTTCTCCTACTAGGAATAGGAAAGAGGAGGGGAATCCTACTTGGACTAGGACTCCCCACACCTGGCGCGCCCCTGGGGCCGGCCACCTCTTTCCTCCCCTCCTTTATATACGTGTCCAAGGGGAACCCCAAAGACACACAAGTTCATCTTTAGCCGTGTGCGCTGCCCCCCTCCACAGTTTTACACATCGGTCATATCGTCGTAGTGCTTAGGCGAAGCCCTGCGCCGGTAACTTCATCATCACCATCACCACCCCATCGTGCTGACGGAACTCTCCCTCGGCCTCAGCTGGATCTAGAGTTCGAGGGACGTCACCGAGCTGAACGTGTGCAGATCGCGGAGGTGCCGTGTGTTTGGTACTTGATCGGTTGGATCGCGAAGACCTTCGACTACATCAACCGCGTTACTAAACGCTTCCGGTCTACGAGGGTACATGGACACACTCTCCCCGCTCGTTGCTATGCTTCTCCTAGATAGATCTTGCGTGATCGTAGGCAATTTTTTTTGAAATACTACGTTCCCCAACAGTGGCATCCGAGCCAGGTCTATGCGTAGATGTTATATGCACGAGTAGAAAACAAAGAGTTGTGGGCGATAATGGTCATACTGCTTACCAGCATGTCATACTTTGATTCGGCGGTATTGTTGGATGAAGTGGCCCAGACCGACATTACATGACCGTGTTCATGAGACTGGTTCTACCGCCGTGCTTCGCACACAGGTGGCTAGTGGGTGTCTGTTTCTCCAAATTTAGTTCAATCGAGTGTGACTACGCCCGGTCCTTGTTGAAGGTTAAAACAACACACTTGACTAAAAATCGTTGTGGTTTTGATGTGTAGGTAAGAACGGTTCTTGCTAAGCCTGTAGCAGCCATGTAAAATTTGCAACAACAAAGTAGAGGACGTGTAACTTATTTTTGGAGGGCATGCTGTGATGTGATATGGTCAAAACGTGATGATATATAAATTGTTGTATGAGATGATCATGTTTTGTAAAAGTTACCGGCAACTGGCAAGAGCCTTATGGTTGTGGCTTTATTATATGAAATGCAATCGCCATGTAATTGCTTTACTTTATCACTAAGCGGTAGTGATAGTCGTAGAAGCAATAGTTGGTGAGACGACAACGATGCTTCGATGGAGATCAAGGTGTCAAGCCGGTGACGATGGTGATCATGACGGTGCTTTGGAGATGGAGATCAAAGGCACATGATGATGATGGCCATATCATATCACTTATATTGATTGCATCTGATGTTTATCCTTTATGCATCTTATTTTGCTTAGTACGGCGGTAGCATTATAAGATGATCTCTCACTAAATATCAAGGTATAAGTGTTCTCCCTGAGTATGCACCTTTGCGACAGTTCTTCGTGCTGAGACACCACGTGATGATTGCTACCTCTTGAGCACTGCATTGGTTTTCCCTTGAAGAGGAAAGGGTGATGCAGCAAAGTAGCGTAAGTATTTCCCTCAGTTTTTGAGAACCAAGGTATCAATCCAGTAGGAGATCACGCACGAGTCCCTCGCACCTACACAAACAAATAAGAACCTCGCAACCAACGCGATAAAGGGGTTGTCAATCCCTCAACGGTCACTTACGAGAGTGAGATATGATAGATATGATAAGATAATATTTTTGGTATTTTTATGATAAAGAGAAATAAAGATGCAAAGTAAGATAAAAGGCAAAATAAATAACTAAGTGTTGGAAGATTAATATGATGGAAAATAGACCCGGGGGGCATAGGTTTTACTAGTGGCTTCTCTCAAGAGCATAAGTATTACGGTGGATGAACAAATTACTTTTGAGCAATTGATAGAATTGAGCATAGTTATGAGAATATCTAGGTATGATCATGTATATAGGCACCACGTCCGTGAAAAGTAGACCGACTCCTGCCTGCATCTACAACTATTACTCCACACATTGACCGCTATCTAGCATGCATCTAGAGTATTAAGTTCATAAGAATAGAGTAACGCTTTAAGCAAGATGACATGATGTAGAGGGATAAACTCATGCAATATGATATAAACCCCATCTTGTTATCCTTGATGGCAACAATACAATACGTGCCTACCGCCCCTGCTGTCACTAGGAAAGGACACCGCAAGATTGAACCCAAAGCTAAGCACTTCTCCCATTGCAAGAAAGATCAATCTAGTAGGCCAAACCAATCTGATAATTCAAAGAGACTTGCAAAGATAACCAATCATACATAAAAGAATTCAGAGGAGATTCAAATATTGTTCATAGATAAACTTGATCATAAACCCACAATTCATCGGTCTCAACAAACACACCGCAAAAGAAGATTACATCGAATATATCTCCACGAGAATCATGGAGAACTTTGTATTGAGATCCAAAGAGAGAGAAGAAGCCATCTAGCTAATAACTATGGACCCCAAGGTCTGAGGTAAACTACTCACACATCATCGGAGAGGCTATGGTGTTGATGTAGAAGCCCTCCGTGATCAATGCCCCTCCGACGGAGGCGCCGGAAAAAAGGCCCCAAGATGGGATCTCACGGCATGTAAGGTTGTGGCGGTGGAATTAGGTTTTTGGCTCCGTGTCGATAGTTTGAAGTACGTAGGTATATATAGGAGGAAGAAGTACGTCGGTGGAGCAACATGGGCCCCACGAGGGTGGAGGGCGCGCCCAGGGGGTAGGCGCGCCCCCCTGCCTCGTGCTCTCCTGGTTGATTTCTTGACGTGGACTCCAAGTCCTCTGGATCACGTTTGTTCCGAAAATCACGTTCCCGAAGGTTTCGTTCCGTTTGGACTCCGTTTGATATTCTTTTTCTGCGAAACACTGAAATAGGCAAAAAAAACAACAATTTGGGCTGGGCCTCCGTTTAAAAGGTTAGTCCCAAAAATAATATAGAAGTGTATAATAAAGCCCATTAACATCCAAAACAGAATATAATATAGCATTGAACAATCAAAAATTATAAATACGTTGGAGACGTATCAAGCATCCCCAAGCTTAATTCCTGTTCGTCCTCGAGTAGGTAAATGATAAAAACAAAAAATTTGATGTGGAATGCTACTTAGCCTAATTTTCAATGTAATTCTCTTAATTGTGTATGAATATTCAGATCCGAAAGATTCAAGACAAAAGTTTAATATTGACATAAAAATAATAATACTTCAAGCATACTAACTAAGCAATTATGTCTTCTCAAAATAACATGGCCAAAGAAAGTTATCCCTACAGAATCATATAGTCTGGCTATGCTCTATCTTCACCAAACAAAGTATTTAAATCATGCACAACCGCGATGACAAGCCAAGCAATTTTTTCATACTTTTGGTGTTCTCAAACTTTTTCAATCTTCACGCAATACATGAGCGTGAGCCATGGATATAGCACTATATGTGGAATAGAATGGTGGTTGTGGAGAAGACAAAAAGGAGAAGATAGTCTCACATCAACTAGGCGTATCAACGGGCTATGGAGATGCCCATTAATAGATATCAATGTGAGTGAGTAGGGATTTCCATGCAATGTATGCACTAGAGCTATAAGTATATGAAAGCTCAACAAAAGAAACTAAGTGGGTGTGCATCCAACTCGCTTGCTCACGAAGACCTAGGGCATTTTGAGGAAGCCCGTCATTGTAATATACAAGCCAAGTTCTATAATGAAAAATTCCCACTAGTATATGAAAGTGACAACATAGGAGACTCTCTATCATGAAGATCATGATGCTATTTTGAAGCACAAGTGTGGTAAAAGGATAGTAACATTGTCCCTTCTCTCTTTTTCTCTCATTATATTTTTTTATTTGTGCCTTTTCTCTTTTTTTATGGACTCTTTTTTTCTCTTTTTTTATTTCTCGTCCGGAGCCTCATCCCGACTTATGGGAGAATCATAGTCTCCATCATCCTTTCCTCACTTGGGACAATGCTCTAAAAATGATGATCATCACACTTTTATTTACTTACAACTCAACAATTACAACTCAATACTTAGAAAAAAATATGACTCTATGTGAATGCCTCCGGCGGTGTACCGGGATATGCAATGAATCAAGAGTGACATGTATGAAAGAATTATGAATGGTGGCTTTGCCACAAATATGATGCCAGTACATGATCATGCGAAGCAATATGACAATGATGGAGCGTGTCACAGTAAACGGGACGGTGGTAAGTTGCATGGCAATATATCTCGAAATGGCTATGGAAATGCCATGATAGGTAGGTATGGTGGCTGTTCTGAGGAAGGTATATGGTGGGTGTATGATACCGGCGAAAAGTGTGCAGTATTAGAGAGGCTAGCAATGGTGGAAGGAAGAGAGTGCGTATAATCCATGAACTCAACATTAGTCATAAAGAACTCATGTATTTATTGCAAAATCTACAAGTTATCAAAGCAAAGTATTACGCGCATGCTCCTAGGGGGATAGATTGGTAGGAAAAGACCATCGCTCGTCCCCGGCCGCCACTCATAAGGAAGACAATCAATAAATAAATCATGCCCCAACTTCATCACATAACGGTTCACCATACGTGCATGCTACGGGAATCACAAACTTTAACACAAGTATTTCTCAAATTCAAAACTACTCAACTAGCATGACTATAATATCACCATCTTTATATCTCAAAACAATTATCAAGCATCAAACTTCTCATAGTATTCAACACACTCATAAGATAATTTTTACTAATCTTGGATGCCTATTACTTTGGGACTAATTTCTCAATTTAAGCAAATTACCATGCTGTTTTGTAGGACTATCAAAATAATATAAGTGAAGAATGAGAGAACAATAGTTTCTATAAAACAAATCCACCATCGAGCTCTAAAAGATATAAGTGAAGCACTAGAGCAAAAACTATATAGCTCAAAAGATATAAGTGAAGCACATAGAGTATTCTAATAAATTCCGAATCATGTGTGTCTCTCTCAAAAGGTGTGTACAGCAAGGATGATTGTGGCAAACTAAAAATAAAGACTCAAATAATACAAGACGCTCCAAGCAAAACACATATCATGTGGTGAATAAAAATATAGCTCCAAGTAAAGTTACCGATGGAAGTAGACGAAAGAGGGGGTGCCTTCCGGGGCATCCCCAAGCTTTGGCTTTTTGGTATCCTTAGATTATATTGGGGTGCCATGGGCATCCCCAAGCTTAGGCTCTTGCCACTCCTTGTTCCATAATCCATCAAATCTTTTACCGAAAACTTCAAAACTTCACAACACAAAACTTAGAAGAAAATCTCGTGAGCTCCGTTAGCGAAAGAAAACAAAACACCACTTCAATATACTGTAATGAAATCATTCTTTATTTATATTGGTGTTAAACCTACTGTATTACAACTTCTTTATGGTTTATAAACTATTTTATTAGCCATAGATTCATCAAAATAAGCAAACAACACACGAAAAACAGAATCTGTCAAAAACAGAACAGTCTGTGGTAATCTGTAACTAACGCAAACTTCTGTAACTCACAAAAATCTACCAAAATAGGAAGACCTATAAATTTTTTTATTGATCAGAAGCAACTGGAATCTGTATTTTATCACGTTCTGGTGATATTTAACAATTGTTTTCATGAACAGAAAGTTTCTGGAATTTTCAGCAAGATCAAATAACTATCATCCAAGAAGATCCTATAGGTTTAACTTGGCACAAACACAAATTAAAACATAAAAACAAATCTAACCATAGGCTTGATCAAATATTTATTCCTAAACAGAAGCAAAAAACTAAAAACTAAAAATAAAATTGGGTTGCCTCCCAACAAGCGCTATCGTTGAACGCCCCTAGCTAGGCATAAAAGCAATGATAGATCTAGGTATTGCCATAATAATAGGATAGATCACGAAAACTCATTTCATATTGTCTATGTTCAGCAGCAAGTTTTCTTTGCGGCAAGCAAAAGTAATCAAAAGGGCTAAATTTTATGGGACAGAAGTCCCCAAGATCAATCTTTGGAGGTATAGGTTCCTCCTTTGGCCCTTCATATTGCACAACCAATTCATCATTATAAGCGTTCTTTTGACAAAATTTCGTGAGCCTATACTCGAGAGAGCATCCTAGCTCATTATTTAGAATAGCAAAATCATTATTAAGTTCAGAAATTCTATCAACTAGAACATTGGTAGGAACCCTTTTTCTAAGGTTTTCATTAAAAGCAATATAGACTAGAGATTGAAAACGCATTATTTCCTCTTGATCAATAAGATAGTCTCTATGGGAGGACGGCCAGCGTCCACCCTATAGTACGCAAAGATTTATTTGGCCTCTTTTATTATAAATCTGAACTCATGAGCCAAAAAGATAGTAGCGGCACGCTTAACAGAAGAATGCTCAACATTAGAAAATTCTAGGAAAATCCTTTGTATGCAAGGGTGCATGTGCATAAATTGCCTTTCAAGTTCAACTACAAGCATGGCAATAGCGTCCGCAAGACTACTAGTTCTATGAAGAATAGAACTACCCATAGAAGGCAAAGCATCGGCACAAGTAAAGAAATCTTGAATAACCCCTTTTCCAATAATATTACCACTACCAGTTCGGAATTTTTTTGTATGTAAGTTAGGGGGTTTTTCAGCAGGAGCATCAGAATTTTCCATGTTATTGTTATCGTCCATATCGACAATAATTTCCCCAATTTTAGGCATAACGGTAGAAAGTGCAAGGAGCAAAAAGAAAGAGGGAGGCAAACGGAAAAGAGAGGGAAAATAAAACGGCAAGGCTGAAGTGGGGGAGAGGAAAACGAGAGGCAAATGGCAAATAATGTAATGCGAGGATAAGAGTTTGTGATGGGTACTTGGTATGTCTTGTCTTGACTTGACTTGGCGCGAATCTCCCCGGCAACGGCGCCAGAAATCCTTCTTGCTACCTCTTGAGCACTGCGTTGGTTTTCCCTTGAAGAGGAAAGGGTGATGTAGTAAAGTAGCGTAAGTATTTCCCTCAGTTTTGAGAACCAAGGTATCAATCCAGTAGGAGATCACGCACGAGTCCCTTGCACCTACACAAACAAATAAGAACCTCGCAACCAACGCGATAAAGGGGTTGTCAATCCCTCAACGGTCACTTACGATAGTGAGATCTGATAGATATGATAAGATACTATTTTTGGTATTTTTATGATAAAGATAAATAAAGATGCAAAGTAAAATAAAAGACAAAAGAAATAACTAAGTGTTGGAAGATTAATATGATGGAAAATAGACCCCGGGGGCATAGGTTTCACCAGTGGCTTCTCTCAAGAGCATTAGTATTACGGTGGATGAACAAATTACTATTGAGCAATTGATAGAATTGAGCATAGTTATGAGAATATCTAGGTATGATCATGTATATAGGCATCACGTCCGTGAAAAGTAGATTGACTCACCTTTGCATCTACTACTATTACTCCACACATCGACCGCTATCCAGCATGCATCTAGAGTATTAAGTTTATAAGAACAGAGTAATACTTTAAGCAAGATGACATGATGTAGAGGGATAAACTCATGAAATATGATATAAACCCCATCTTGTTATCGTCGATGGCAACAATACAATACGTGCCTTGCTGCCCCTGCTGTCACTAGGAAAGGACACCACAAGATTGAACCCAAAGCTAAGCACTTCTCCCATTGCAAGAAAGATCAATCTAGTAGGCCAAACCAAGCTGATAATTCGAAGAGACTTGCAAAGATAACCAATCATACATAAAAGAATTCGGAGGAGATTCAAATATTGTTTATAGATAAACTTGATCATAAACCCACAATTTATCGGTCTCAACAAACACACCGCAAAAGAAGATTACATCGAATAGATCTCCACGAGAATCGTGGAGAACTTTGTATTGAGATCAAAAGAGAGAGAAGAAGCCATCTAGCTAATAACTATGGACCCGAAGGTCTGAGGTAAACTACTCACACATCATCAGAGAGGCTATGGTGTTGATGTAGAAGCCCTCCGTGATCAATGCCCCCCTCGGCGGGCCGGAAAAAGGCCCCAAGATGGGATCTCACGGTGCATGTAAGGTTGCGGCGGTGGAATTAGGTTTTTGGCTCCGTATCTGATAGTTTGGGGGTACGTAGGTATATATAGGAGGAAGAAGTAAGTCGGTGGAGCAACATGGGCCCCACAAGGGGGGAGGGCACGCCCAGGGGGGATAGGTGCGCCCCCTGCCTCGTTCTCTCCTGGTTGATTTCTTGACGTGGACTCCAAGTCCTTGGATCATGTTTGTTCCGAAAATCACGTTCCCGAAGGTTTCATTCCGTTTGGACTCCGTTTGATATTCTTTTTCTACGAAACACTAAAATAGGCAAAAAAACAACAATTTGGGCTGGGCCTTCGGTTAATAGGTTAGTCCCAAAAATAATATAAAAGTATATAATAAAGCCCATTAACATCCAAAACAGAATATAGTATAGCATGGAACAATCAAAAATTATAGATACGTTGGAGACGTATCAATGATAGGGTGTGATAAGCTCTACGTTCACATACAACGGGTGCAAGCCAGTTTTGCACACGCAGAATACTCGGGTTAAACTTGACGAGCCTAGCATATGCAAATATGGCCTCGGAACCTTTGAGACCGAAAGGTCGGCGTGAATCATATAGTAGATATGATCAACATAGTGATGTTCACCATTGAAAACTTCTCCATCTCACGTGATGATCGGACATGGTTTAGTTGATATGGATCACGTGATCATTTAGATGACTAGAAGGATATCTATCTAAGTGGGAGTTCTTAAGTAATATGATTAATTAAACTTTAATTTATCATGAACTTAGTCCTGATAGTATTTGCATAACTATGTTGTAGATCAATAGCTCGCGATGTAGCTCCCCGTTTATTTTTGATATATTCCTAGAGAAAAACTATGTTGAAAGATGATAGTAGCAATGATGCGGACTAGGTCCATGATCCGAGGATTATCCTCATTGCTGCCTGAGAAGAATTATGTCCTTGATGCACCGCTAGGTGACGGACCTATTGCAGGAGCAAATGCAGACGTTATGAACGTTTGGCAAGCTCGGTATGATAACTACTTGATAGTTTAGTGCACCATGCTTTACGGCTTAGAACCGGGACTTCAAAAACGTTTTGAACGCCACGGAGCATATCAGATGTTCCAAGAGCTGAAATTGGTATTTCAGACTCATGCCCGAGTCGAGAGGTGTGAGACCTCTGACAAGTACTTTGCCTACAAGATAGAGGAGAATATCTCAACCAGTGAGCATGTGCTCAGATTGTCTGAATACTACAATCGCTTGAATCAAGTGGGAGTTAATATTCCAGATAAAATAGTGATTGACAGAGTTCTCTAGTCACTATCACCAAGTTACTCGAACTTCGTGATGAACTATAATATGCAATTGATGACGAAAACGATTCCCGAGCTCTTCGTGATGCTGAAATCGACGAAGGTAGAAATCAAGAAAAGCATCAAATGTTGATGGTTGACAAGACCACTAGTTTCAAGTAAAAGGGCAAGGGAAAGAAAGGGAACTTCAAGAAGAATGGCAAGCAAGTTGCCACTCCCATGAAGAAGCCCAAAGCTAGACCCAAGCACTGGCCCAGGTGCTTCTCTACTGCGAAGGAAATGGTCACTGGAAGAGGAACTGCCCCAAATACTTGGCGGATAAGAAGGATGGCAAAATGAACAAAAGTATATATGATATACATGTTACTGATGTGTACTTTACTAGTGTTTATAGTAGCCCCTGGGTATTTGATACTGGTTCAGTTGCTATGATTAGTAACTCGAAACAGGAGTTACAAAATGAACAAAGACTAGTTGAGGGCAAGGTGACGATGTGTGTTGGAAGTAATTCCAAGGTTGATAATATCACCATCACACACTCCCTTTACCTTCGGGATTAGTGTTGAACCTAAAATAGATGCTATTTGGTGTCTGCGTTGAGCATAATATGGTTGGATCATGTTTATTGCAATAAGGTTATTCATTTAAGTCAAAGAATAATTGTTATTCTGTTTGCATGAATAAAACCTTTTGTGGTCATACACCCAAGGTGAATGGTTTATTGAATCTCGATTGTAGTAATACACATATTCATAATATTGATGCCAAATTATGCAAAGTTGATAATGATAGTGCAACATATTTGTGGCACTGCTATTTAGGTCATATTGGTGTAAAGCGAGTGAAGAAACTCCATGCTGATGGGCTTTTGGAATCACTTGATCCTTGCGAACCATGCCTCATGGGCAAGATGACTAAGACTCCGTTCTCTGGAAAAATGGAGCGAGCAACTGACTTATTGGAAATAATACATACTGATGTATGCGATTCGATGAGTGTTGAGGCTACATGGCGGTATCGTTCGACCTTCATAGATGATTTGAGCAGATATGGGTATATCTATTTGATGAAACATAAGTCTGGAACATTTGAAAAGTTCAAAGAATTTCAGATTGAAGTGGAAAATCATCGTAACAAGAAAATAAAGTTGCTACGCTCTAATCGCGGAGACGAATATTTGAGTTATGAGTTTGGTCTTCATTTGAAATGATGTGGAATAGTTTCGCAACTCACGCCACCTGGAACACCACAACGTAATGGTGTGTCCGAACGTCATAACCGTACTTTATTAGATATGGTGCGATCTATGATGTCTCTTACCGATTTATCACTATCATTTTGGGTTATGCATTAGAGACAACTGCATTCACATTAAATAGGGCACCAACTAAATCCATTGAGACGACACCATATGAATTGTACTTTGGCAAGAAACCTAAGCTGTCGTTTCTTAAAGTTTGGGACTGCGATGCTTATGTGAAAAAAGCTTCAACCTGATAAGGTCGAACCCAAATCGGAGAAATGTGTCTTCATAGGATACCCAAAGGAGACTATTGGGTACACCTTTTATCACAGATCCGAAGGCAAGATATTCATTGCTAAGAATAGATCCTTTTTAGAGAAGGAGTTTCTCTCGAAAGAAGTGAGTGGGAGGAAAGTAGAACTTGATGAGGTAGTTGTACCTTCTCTCGAGTTGGAAAGTAGTTCATCACAGAAATCAGTTCCGGTAATGCCTACACCAATTAGTGAGGAAGCTAATGATGATGATCATGAAACTTCAGATCAAGTTACTACCGAACCTCGTAGGTCAACCAGGGTAAGGTTCGCACCAGAGTGGTACGACAATCCTGTTCTGGAGGTCATGTTACTTGACCATGACGAACCTACGAACTATGAGGAAACGATGATGAGCCCAAATTCCGGGAAATGACTTGAGGCCATGAAATCTGAGATGGGATCCATGTATGAGAACAAAGTATAGACTTTGATTGACTTGCCCGTTGATCGGCGAGCCATTGAGAATAAATGGATCTTCAAGAGGAAGACGGACGCTGATAGTAGTGTTACTATCTACAAAGCTCGAATTGTCGCAAAAAAGGTTTTCGACAAGTTCAACGTGTTTACTATGATAAGATTTTCTCACTCATAGCGATGCTTAAGTCTGCCCAAATCATGTTAGCAATTGCCACATTTTATGAAATCTGGCAAATGGATGTCAAAACTACATTCCTTAATGGATTTCTTAAAGAAGAGTTGTATATGATGCAAGAAGAAGGTTTTGTCAATCCTAAAGGTGCTAGCAAAGTGTGCAAGCTCCAGCGATCCATCTATGGACTGGTGCAATCATCTCGGAGTTGGAATATACGCTTTGATAAGTTGATCAAAGCATATAGTTTTATCTGAGACTTGCGGTGAAGCCTGTATTTACAAGAAAGTGAGTGGGAGCACTACAACATTTCTGATAACTATATGTGAATGACATATTGTTGATCGGAAATAATGTAGAATTTTCTGGAAAGCATAAAGGAGTGTTTGAAAGGAGTTTTTCAAAGAAAGACCTCGGTGAAGCTTCTTACATATTGAGCATAGAGATAGATCAAGAAGCTTGGTAATTTTTTTCAATAAGTACATACCTTGACAAGTTTTTGAAGTAGTTCGAAATGGAACAGTCAAAGAAGGAGTTCTTGCCTGTGTTGCAAGGTGTGAAGTTGAGTAAAGACTCAAAACCCAACCACGACATAAAATAGAAAGAGAATAAAAATTCATTCCCTATGCCTCAGTCGTAGGTTCTATAAAGTATGCTATGCTGTGTACCAGACCTATTGTGTACCTCACCACGAGTTTGCAAGAGGGTACAATAGTGATCCAGGAGTGGATCACTGAACAACGGTCAAAATTATCCTTAGTGGAATAAGGAAACGTTTCTCGGTTATGAAGGTGACAAAGAGTTCATCGTAAAGAGTTATGTCGATGCAAGCTTTGACACCGATCTGGATGACTCAAAGTATCGATCTAGATACATATTGAAAGTGGGAGCGATTAGCTAGAGTAGCTCCGTGCAGAGCATGGTAGACATAGAAAAATTGCAAAATACATACGGCTTTGAATGTGGGAGTTCCGTTGACTAAACTTCTCTCACAGGCAAAACATGATCACTCTTTGGGTGTTAATCACATAGCGATGTGAACTAGATTATTGACTCTAGTAAACTCTTTGGGTATTAGTCACATAGAGATGTGAACTAATCACATAAAGATGTGAACTATTGGTGTGAAATCACATGACGATGTGAACTAGATTAATTACTCTAGTGCAAGTGGGAGACTGAAAGAAATATGCCCTAGAGGCAATAATAAAGTTGTTATTTCTATTTCCTTATATCATGATAAATGTTTATTATTCATGCTATAATTGTATTAACCGGAAACTTAGTACATGTGTGAATACATAGACAAACAGAGTGTCCCTAGTATGTCTCTACTAGACTAGCTCGTTAATCAAAGATGGTTAAGTTTCCTAGCCATAGACATGTGTTGTCATTTGATGAACATGATCACATCATTATAGAATGATGTGATGGACAAGACCCATCCGTTAGCTTAGCACTATGATCGTTTAGTTTATTGCTATTGCTTTCTTCATGACTTATACATGTTTCTATGACTATGAGCTTATGCAACTCCCGAATACCGGAGGAACACTTAGTGTGCTATCAAACGTTACAACGTAACTGGGTGATTATAAAGATGCTCTACAGGTGTCTCCGAAGTTGTTTGTTGGGTTGGCATAGATCGAGATTAGGATTTGTCACTCCGAGTATCAGAGAGGTATCTCTGGGACCTCTCGGTAATGCACATCACTATAAGCCTTGCAAGCAATGTGACTAATGACTTAGTTACGGGATGATGCATTACGTAACGAGTAAAGAGACTTGCCGGTAACGAGATTGAACTAGGTATGCTGATACCGATGATCGAATCTCGGGCAAGTAACATACCGACGACAAAGGGAACAATGTATGTTGTTATGCGGTTTGAACGATAAAGATCTTCGTAGAATATGTAGGAGCCAATATGAGCATCCAGGTTCCGCTAGTGGTTATTGACCAGAGATGTGTCTCGGTCATGTCTACATAGTTCTCGAACCCGTAGGGTCCGCACGCTTAACGTTCGATGACGATTTGTATTATGAGTTATGTGATTTGATGTCCCGAAGGTTATTCGGAGTCCCGGATGAGATCACGGACATGACGAGGAGTCTCGAAATGGTTGAGACGTAAATTTCGATATATTGGAAGGCTATATTCGGACATCGGAAAGGTTCCGAGTGATTCGGGTATTTTCCAGAGTACAGGAGAGTTACGGGAATTCGCTGGGGAAGTAATGGGTCTTAATGGGCTTTAGTGGAAAGGAGAGGAGGGCCTCAAGGGGTGGTTGTGCGCCCCCCATGGGCTGGTCCAAATTGGACTAGGAGGGGGCGGCGCCCCCCCTCTTTCCTTCTCCCTTCCCTTCCTTCTCCTACTAGGAATAGGAAAGAGGAGGGGAATCCTACTTGGACTCGGGAGTCCTAGTAGGATTCCCCACACCTGGCGCGCCCTAGGGCCGGCCACCTCTTCCCTCCCCTCCTTTATATACGTGGCCAGGGGGCACCCCAAAGACACACAAGTTGATCTTTAGCCGTGTGCGGTGCCCCCCTTCACAGTTTTCGACCTCGGTCATATCGTCGTAGTGCTTAGGCGAAGCCCTGCGCAGGTAACTTCATCATCACCATCACCATGCCGTCGTGCTGACGGAACTCTCCCTCGGCCTCAGCTGGATCTAGAGTTCGAGGGACGTCACCGAGATGAACGTGTGCAGATCACGAAGGTGCCGTGCGTTCGGTACTTGATCGGTTGGTTCGCGAAGACGTTCAACTACATCAACCGCGTTACTAAATGCTCCTGCTTTCGATCTACGAGGGTACGTGGACACACTCTCCCCGCTCGTTGCTATGCTTCTCCTAGATAGATCTTATGTGATCGTAGGCAAAAAAATTGAAATACTACGTTCCCCAACAAATAGGAGAGTGCAAATTTAAGATATTAAATCTATTGGTCCTTCAGACCAATTAAATGAATAAATAAACTTTATTACCACTTACAGATCGGTTCTACATATGGAAGCATCAAATTTTTATGGAGGAGAGGAGTGAGGACTTTTGGTAGCGGTTCAGGCGATGAAGCGAACAGAGGGGCAACAAAACGTTTTTGGAGGAAGATGTTCGAGCTACTCATGGAATTCTGCTACTGCTTTTTGGGCTTGCACAAAGTAGTGGGAAGGCTTTACACTTAACATGGGGCTGTGGACTCAGGGCATTTTTTTGCTGGGGTCCTTCTTCCTTCTTGGCCTATATATGTGTACAAGGGCTTGAGCCAAGGTTATCGGGCCAATTGCCCTCGATCCAACCCTGTAGATCCTCCTATGAGCTGGGAAGACGACTTGTTCCTTCTCACGGTCACGATAGACGGTGTGGAGGCGACCGCCAGATCAGACTTGCCCAAGTCCATGTCACTGGCCTTCTCCACGGCTTCTCGTACGCGCTACCGGGCACACTGATCACTTCAGGCCACGTTCTCCGCCTTGCAAGAGTCGACTGTCGGGACCCCACCACGGACTCCGCCGAGACATCGTCCATGGTGGTGGTGGGATATGGGATACTCCGCATCGACATCTAGGACGATGGCGCAGACGGGAAGCATGGGTGGAGCAGGGCGATGGCTCAAACACATGAAAGGGTGGACGCACGTTGGAGGAGGGCGATTGATTTGGTGGGCTTGGTCAGTTTGGAGTGGATTGTGGTAGGTCTGACCTGTCGGATCCAACGTGGCAGAGCCTCCCGACCGCGTCCAGGCGACCCCAAATCTGCCTCACAGATGATGTAGATTTGAGCTTTGGAAGGTCCAGTTACTTGGCGATTTTGCGACCGGGTTGTCTGCCCGGATGTTTAGGGTTGTTTGAGGTCTATGATTGTAGACACACTTAAGTTATGTGTGTCTCACTGTGGAGCAACATACATTTGTGATATTTCAGCACCCACTAAAGAGAGCTCCTATTTGACGCCAACGAAGCGAGCAGGAGAATCTATTACTATCCGAAACACATTAAAATTTTGAGAACAATTTTTGGAAACATGCACATTTTAAATTCTAAACATATTTTAAAAATGTGTTCATTTAAAAAACAAGCATGTTTTTCAAAAATTAAACATTTTTTTGAAAACACGAACATTTATTGGGAAAATGAACATTTAAAAAAAATGTATGAACCATTAGAGATGATGCGTCCATGAGGTAACCCTTAACTATCATAATCATAACCTGCAGGGGGAGACTATATGGTGTTGGCGTGCGCGGCACGAAGTCTACCTAGAGTAGAACGTGTACTATACCCGGCTCCGCCCAGCATAATCTTCAAGAGCGGCTCAAGTATCCAGACCATACTATGCCAATGCATAGGTTGCATTACAAACATACCAATGGGAATTCTGGACTCCCTGAGAATGTCTTAGTCCTGTGTCAATTCCACTGGTTGCTAAAGGTGTTGTTTTCTTATTACTTTTATGTTATTTAATTTTTTTTTCTGTGCACCAAATCAACTATTTATCTCTACCCTCACTTTGTCCGGAGTCTACAATTACTTGTAGGCACAAATCAATAATTCACTACAGGAGGCAACACCTAATTCCCGTGCTCCCCATGGGGTTGACACTCTTACTTCGAAAAGGCTACAACTAAACCATGTGCACTTGCAGGACATCATTAGGGAAGGAAGGAGATACGTATTGTCACTAAATACGTCCTCAACCCACCATGGCAAAAGGTAGTAAATCTCTCAAGTCCAAACGGGAAAATGCAGAGTGACCGATGTTACACAACATCAAAAGAAATAATTAATTCAGCACATCAAAAGCGAATATCGGATCTTTTATAGGAATCCAGTTCTAATCATGCAAGGGTTCATCCATATCACATAAAACTAGTACAACTACTCAAATATGAAAGGGGTAAACATAAAAGGGAGAGACATGATACAAGCCAACGCTAAGTTGGGGAAGGAGAAGAACATGGCGGCGTCAGTGGAGATGCCACTGGCCCGAAGGCCAATGCAGAATTGGCCGTGCTTATTCTTCCTTCTTCTTGATAGGCCCTTCTTCTATGGTGGAGTTGATCTTGGAGCAACACAGGAGATGATGGAGATGGCGTTCGTTCATAGCCGGTGGCTAGGGTTGGAGGTGTATATAAAGGAGACCTCCTCGTGCCTCCTCCATGGATGTAGCTTCTCTCCTTTATTCCAAGGGCTCTAGATGAGTCTAATCCTCTCCCAATACCTCACTTGTTTGCCAAGGAAGTCCTGAGAACAAATGGGGACGAAATC
Organism: Aegilops bicornis; assembly: GCA_021605145.1. Taxonomy (NCBI): domain Eukaryota; kingdom Viridiplantae; phylum Streptophyta; class Magnoliopsida; order Poales; family Poaceae; genus Aegilops; species Aegilops bicornis. The sequence goes on from CM038669.1 coordinate 327,822,627, forward strand.
CACAAAGAATCATGAGGATTGGAGTTGTTTCCGCAGCTCCTGACACCTGGTACAAGAGGCGGTACGACCATGCAAGGTCGTACTACACACCACCTTCTTCTCTGGACCACGCACATGGAGTTTTGTATTTTGATCACCATTTCCTCATAAGAACTCCGATTTTTGACGTTCCCGGGCTCGTTTGATTCTGATGAATGACCCTGATACACCTTCGGTATTGGATCTTCAATTTGGGCTTGTTGGGAAATCTCTTTTTTTTGCAAAATCCATAAACAACCTTTATCTAGTGCCGGTATATCCACTGTATTTGATCCCAACTTTTTACATGTCATCTTGCTAGGTCCATGGATGGTCAAAAACACCTATAGACGCACCAAAACAAACAAAACTAATAAAAAATAAAACTATGCAATGCTCACAGTGAAAAGAGTGCAAGCTGGAAATAATGCGTAATTGGCATGCAATTGGCTCAATGGGACATGATATATGGACTTATTAAGCAAAAAATGAGCTTTAAAATAGGTGTAAAATCGAGACATCAATAATTATGAGCGGAATCAGGGGAGGGATGAGCTCAAAAATGATATGAAGAAGCTGGAGTATGCAATTGTTGACCTATTAACATTGGGCAGACTTCACAGGGGCAAGCTGAAGAAAATCTAGGGTTTGTGCTAAGGCTGATGTCATTCAGCTGAGTGGCTGAAAGTTAGTTGGATCGTGACATTTTACCCTATCTATATCCATGTTGATATCTACCTTAAGAATATGTTTATGAGATTATACTATCTACTATGTTGCTGAGACTAATCCTATCCTAAACTATATGATTGTGGACTGATGTTATGTAATATGTTACCTATGATGTGATCACACTATGCTATTGATGTCTACTACGCAACTTTATTCTTGTAGACACGTGTTGGGCCTCCAAGTGTAGAGTTTTGTAGGACAACAGAAATTTTCTCTCAAGTGGATGACCTAAGGTTTAACAATCCGTGGGAGGCGTAGGATGAAGATGGTCTCTCTCAAACAACCCTGCAACCAAATACAAGAAATCTCTTGTGTCCTCAACACACCCAATATAATGGCAAATTGTATAGGTGAACTAGTTCGGCGAAGAGATGGTGATAAAAGTGTAATATGGATAGTAGAAATATATTTTTATAATCTGAATAAATAAACACAGCAAGGTGGCAATCGATAAAAGTGAGCACAAACGGTATTGCAATGCTTGAAAATGAGGCCAAGGGTTCATACTTTCGCTAGTGCAATCTCTCAACAATGCTAATATAATTGGATCATATAACCATCCCTCAACGTGCAATGAAGAATCACTCCAAAGTTCCTATCTAGCGGAGAACATAACAAGAAATTATTTGTAGGGTACGAAACCACCTCGAAGCTATTCTTTCCGATCGATCTATCCAAGAGTTCGTACTAAAATAACACCAAATAATTTCAGATTCATAATACTCAATCCAGCACAAAGAACCTCAAAGAGTGCCCCAATATTTCTACCGGAGAAACAAAGACAAGAATGTGCATCAATCCCTATGCATAGATTACCCCAATATCACCTCGGGAATCCGCGAGTTGAGTGCCAAAACATATATCAAGTGAATCAATACGATACCCCATTGTCACCACGAGTATTCATATGCAAGACATATATCAAGTGCTCTCAAATCCACAAAAGTATTCAATCCGATAAAATGAAACCTTAAAGGGAAAACTCAATTCACAACAAGATAGAGAGGGGAAAACACCAATGATCCGACTATATTAACAAAGCCTGTGATACATCAAGATCATGACATCTCAAGAACACGAGAGAGAGAGAGAGAGAGAGAGAGAGAGAGAGATTAAACACATAGCTACTGGCACAAACCCTCAGCCCCGAGGGTGGAGTACTCCCTCCTCATCGTGGTGGCCGCCGAGATGATGTAGATGGCCACCAGTGATGATTCCCCCCTCCGGCAGGGTGCCGGAACGGGGTCTAGATTGGTTTCTCGTGGCTACAGAGCCTTGCGGCGGCGGAACTTCTGATCTAGGTTTACCCCCAGGGTTTTTGGAATATTTGGTGATTTATAGGGCAAAGACGGGGTGCGGGAGGCCACCGAGGTGGGCACAACCTACCTGGGCATTCCTGGGCCCCGAGGCACACCCTGGTGGGTTGTGCCCCCCTCGGGGCACCCCCAGGTGCTTCTCTAGCCCAATGGACGTCTTCTGGTCCATAAAAATCCACAAAAAGTTTCATGGTGTTTGGACTCCGTTTGATATTGATTTCCTGGGATGTAGAAAACAAGCAAAAAATAGCAACTGGCACTGGGCACTGGGTCAATAAGTTAGTCTCAAAAAATGATATAAAGTTGCTATAAAATAATTGTAAAACATCCAAGAATGATAATATAACAGCATGAATACTTCATAAATTATAGATACGTTGGAGACGTATCAGCATCCCCAAGCTTAATTCCTACTCGTCCTTGAGTAGGTAAATGATAAAAGAAATAATTTATGAAGTGTGAATGCTAGCAAAGTGCATAAGTTTGATCAATGATAATTTCAGTCACTTTTCCTAGCATCATAACAACATTTCTTTCTTATAAAACTTCTCATGTTAAAGTAGCAACCAATTCACATGTGAAGGTTCAAACAATGAATTCTCTTGAAACTCAACAACTTATGTTCTCGGTCACCAAACAATTGCAATTCAACTTATTCAACAAAGTCTAAGTAAGATCTCCACATACTCAACCATCCTATAGTCTTCTATGATTGCTAACACTCACCGCATACACATGAGCAAAACGTTTCAACTGGACACATAGAAAGATAGGGGCTTATAATTTTGCCTCCCTACATATTCACCTCAAGGGTGATGTCAACAATAATAACTCATGCTACCCATATCCAACTAGATATATGTGCCTAGATCTTTCCTCACCACATGATGCCTACCAAAAGAGAAAAATAAAAAGGAATAGAGAGAAAAACTTTGACTCTTGCATGCAAGTAAATACATAAAAGTAAAATGTATGCCCTTCGCAGAGGGAAGCAGAGGTTGCCATGCACTTTTTGTTTGTATGCTCAATCCCTTAGCGCAAAATAACATCACGTTATATTGCCCCTTGTGATAGCAACCTTTATTATGTAGTCTGTCGCTTTTATTCTCTGCCATCACAAGTTCGTACAATGCTCAATTTTCTCTTACACTAAATGATCTAACACTTTTAGAAGCAATTTTTATTGCCTTATTGCACCGATGACAACTTACTTGAAGGATCTTACTCAATCCTTAGGTAGGTATGGTGGACTCTTGAAAATAAGATTTGGGTTTAAGGGTTTTTGGATGCACAAGTAGTACCTCTACTTGGTGCAGAATTTTTGGCTAGCAAAGATGGGGGGCAAGCACCACATGTTGAAGGATCTATGACAATATAACTTCTACGTGACTATGAACAAACATAAATCATTACGTTGTCTTCCTTGTCCAATGATGGGGCTTGAAGCTACGTCGGTATTTCCCCAAAGAGGAAGGGATGATGCAGCACAACTACGGTAGGTATTTCCCTCAGTGATGAGATTAAGGTTATCGAACCAGTAGGAGAACCAAGCAACACTATGTAAACAGCACCCGCACACAAATAACAAATACTCGCAACCTGACGTGTTAAAGGGGTTGTCAACCCCTTTCGGGTAATGGCGCTAGAGATAGGAAAATGGACGGGATAAAGTTGTTATAGATTGATAGAAAAAATGCCAAATAAAATAAATTGCAGCAAAGTATTTTTGTATTTTTGGTTTAATAGATCTGAAAATAAAAGCAAAGGAAAATACATCGCAAAGGCAAATATAGTAAAGAAGAGATCCTGGGGCCGTAGGTTTCACTAGTGGCTTCTCTCCCGAAAAATAACAAACGGTGGGTAAACAAATTACTGTTGGGAAATTGATTGAACTTCAAAACTCATGACGATATCTAGGCAATGATCACTATATAGGCATCACGTCCAAGATTAGTAGACCGACTCCTACCTGCATCTGCTACTATTACTCCACACAGCGACCACTATCCAGCATGCATCTAGTGTATTAAGTTCATGGAAAAACAGAGTAATGCAATAAGAACGATGACATGAGGTAGACAAGATCTATTTATGTAGAAATAGGCCCCAACGTTGTATCCTTAGTAGATACATACATGTCGGTTCCCCTTCTGTCACTGGGATCAAGCACCGTAAAATCGAACCCACTACAAAGCACCTCTTCCCATTGCAAGATAAATAGATCAAGTTGGCCAAACAAAACCCAAATATCAGAGAAGAAATACGAGGCTATAAGCAATCATGCATATAAGAGATCAAAGAAGACTCAAATAACTTTCATGGATAAAAAGATAGATCTGATCATAAACTCAAAGTTCATCGGATCCCAACAAACACATGGCAAAAAGAGTTACATCATGTGGATCTCCAAGAGACCATTGTATTGACAATCAAACGAGAGAGAGGGAGCCATCTAGCTACTAACTACGAGAGAGAGGGAGCCATCCAGTTGGTATTGATTTCCTGTGATGTAAAAAACATGCAAAAAACAGCAATTGGCACTTGGCACTATGTCAATAGGTTAGTACCAAAAAATGATATAAAATGATTATAAAACGTCCAAGAATGATAATATAACAGCATGGAACAATCAAAAATCATAGATACATTAGTAGCTAGATGGCTTGCTCTCTTTCGTTTGATTCTCAATACAATGGTCTCTTGGAGATCCATATGATGTAACTCTTTTTGCGGTGTGTTTGTTGGGATCCGATGAACTTTGAGTTTATGATCAGATCTATCTTTTTATCCATGAAAGTTATTTGAGTCTTATTTTATCTCTTATATGAATGATTGCTTATAGCCTCGTATTTCTTCTCTGATATTTGGGTTTTGTTTGGCCAACTTAATCTATTTATCTTGCAATGTTAAGAGGTACTTTGTAGTGGGTGCGATCTTACGGTGCTTGATCCCAGTGACAGAAGGGGAACCGACACGTATATATCGTTGCTACTAAGGATAAAACGATGGGGTCTATTTCTACATAAATAGATCTTGTCTACATCATTTCATCATTCTTATTGCATTACTTCGTTTCTATATGAACTTAATACACTAGATGCATGCTGGATAGCGGTCGATGTGTGGAGTAATAGTAGTAGATGCAGGCAGGAGTCGGTCTACTAATTTGGATGTGATTCTTATATAATGATCATTTCTTGGATATCGTCATGATTATTTGAAGGTCTATCAATTGCCCAACAGTAATTTATCTACCCACCATTTGCTATTGTTCTCAAGAGAAGCCACTGGTGAAACCTACGGCCCCCGGGTCTCTTCTTTAATATATTTGCCTTTGCGATCTACTTTTCCTTTGTTTTTATTTTCAGATCCATTGAACCAAAAATACAAAAATACCTTTCTGCATTTTATTTTATTTGGCGTTCGATCTATCAATATTTACAACTTTCTCCCGTCCACGCACCAATTTCTGGCACCGTTACCCGAAAGGGATTGACAACCCCTTTATCACGTAGGGTTGCGAGTATTTGTTATTTGTGTGCAGGTGCTGTTTATGTAGTGTTGCTTGGTTCTCCTACTAGTTTGATAACCTTGGTCTCATCAATGAGGGAAATACCTACCGTTGTTGTGCTGCATCATCCCTTCCTCTTTGGGGAAATACCGACGTAGCTTCGAGCCGCATCAAAAGGAATTTCTGGCGCCGATGCCGGGGAGGATCTACAACATATACCAGGTTCCTAATCACAAATCTCATCTCCTCGCAATTTACATTATTTGCCATTTGCCTCTCGTTTTCCTCTCCCCCACTTCTCAAAAATTTGCTGTTTTATTCGCCCTTTTTTTCGTTCGCGTTTTCTTGCCCGATCTGTTTTTCAGTGCAGTCTTGTTGCATAGTCACAATAACTCAAGAGAACACCAAATTGTGTGATTTCTCAAATACCAACAACAATGATTTTATTGGCACTCTGATTTCTCCTCCCGCCACTAGTGCAGAGTTTTGTGATATTAATACTACTTTGTTGAATCTTGTTATGAAAGATCAATTTTCCAGTACTCCTAATGAGGATGTCACGCCCCATCTTAATTCCTTCATGGAATTATGCGATATGCAAAAGAAAAAATATGTGGACAATGATGTTGTGAAGATGAAATTATTTCCATTTTCTTTGCGCGATTCTGCAAAAAGTTGGTTTTCTTCTTTGCCTCGCAACAATATCGATTCTTGGAACAAGTGCAAAGATGCTTTATCACTAAGTATTTTCCGCCTGCAAAAATTATATCCTTTAGAACCCAGATCATGAACTTCAAGCAACTTGAACATGAGCATGTTGCACAATCTTAGGAAAGGATGAAAATGATGCTAAGGAATTGCCCAGCTCATGGGTTAAATCTTTGGATGATCATACAAAAAATTTATGCGGGGTTGAATTTTGTTTCTCGTAATCTTTTAGATTCCGCCGCGGGTGGTACTTCTATGGAAATTACTTTGGGTGAAGCCACCAAATTGCTTGATAATATCATATCAAAAGAGAAATTTCTTCTTTGACTGAAACAATTGATTCTCTTATGAAATTGGTTGCTAGTAAAAGTGCTCCTATTGATTTCAATGATATGCCTTTGTCTACTTTGATTGAGCAAAATAGTGATGCCATATATGTGAATTTTATCTCGCAAAATAATTTCAACAACAATGCTTATAGAGGTAATTTTAATCCTAGGCCTTTTCCTAGTAATTCCTCTAATAATTATGGTTATTCCAATGGAAATCAATCTTACAATAATAATAGGAACACCTCTGATCTTGAGAATAATATTAAAGAATTTATGAACACGCAAAAATCTTTCAGCACTACAATGGAAGAAAAGTTTAATAAGATTGATGATTTGTTTAGAAGTGTTTATAGAATTTCTCATGATGTGGAAAATCTCAAGATGAAAATTTTGGTGCCTAAGGTAGAGGAATCAATTAAAGCTCTTTATGTTTCTATGGATGAAAGTAAGAAAAGAACCTCTATGCTTAGAGCTAGAAGCGAATTCTTAGAAAAGGCGTTTTCTAGTGATTGCTTTCATAAAAGTGATGAAGATCTTAAAATGATTAGTGTTTCTTCTATTGATTCCTTGTTTAGTAAAATTCAAATTGATGAAAAGGGGACTAGAGAAGAGTCAAATTTAGCTAGAAGGCGTCCCGATAATTCAGAGGGTGAAAATCTTGTTGAGAAAAATGATAAAAGTGGGACAAGACTTTAACTAGTGATGTGCCCACTCTTTTGGATTACAAAGACTTTAATTATGATAGTTGCTCTTTGATTGATTATATTTCTTTGATGCAATCCATGATAAATTCACCCCATGCCTATGAACAAAATAAAGCTTTTACTAAACATATTGTTGATGCTATGATGAAAGCTTTGGAAGAAAAGTTGGAATTAGAAGTTTCAATTCCTAGAAAATTACATGATGAGTGGGAACCTACTATCAAAGTCAAGATTAAAAAATATGAGTGTTTTGCTTTATGTGACTTGGGTGCTATTGTTTCTACAATTCCGAAATCTTTATGTGATGTGCTTCGTCTTACTGATATTGAAGAATGCTCTTTCAATTTGCACTTGGCGGATTCTACTATTAAAAAGCCTATGGGAAGAATTAATGATGTTCTTATTCTTGCAAATAGGAATTATGTGCCCATATATTTTATTGTTCTTGATGTTGATTGCAATCCGTCTTGTCCAATTATTCTTGGTAGACCGTTTTTACGCACTATTGATGCCATGATTGATATGAAAGAAGGCAATATTAAATTTCAATTTCCACTAAGGAAGGGTATGGAACACTTCCCTAGAACAAGAATTAGGCCACCATATGAATCAATCATGAGGGTATCTTATGGATCTAGAACCAAAGATGACAAAACTTAGATCCTTGCTTTATGCCTAGCTAGGGGCGTGAAACGATAGCGCTTGTTTGGAGGCAACCCAATGAATAAAATTTATTTTTGCCTTTTTCTTTCTGTTATTGAGTGTTTGCACAATTATTCTACTGTTATGATTGTGTTTTTTTGTTTTAGTTAGCGTTTGTGCCAAGCAAAGCCTTTAGGATCTTCTTGGGTGATAGTTGTTTGATCCTGCTGAAAACAGAGACTTTCGCGCCCAGAAAAACAATTGTTAAAAATCACAGGAGCGTGATAAAATACCCATTCTTTTTGCAGAAGATTAATATACAAATTCATCACGTGGTCATATGTTTTAAGAATTTTTGGAGTTACAGAAGTATTCGAAATATCCAAATTACTACAGACTGTTCTGTTTTCTTTGCGTTGTGTGCTTATTTTGATGATTCTATGGTTTTCTTTGATGAGTTTTTGCCATAGAAAAGTTGGAATACAGTAGATATAATGCAATAATAATATATGAATTGGTTTGATACAACACTTATAGTAGTGATTTGCTTTCTTATACTAACGGATCTCACGAAGGTTTTGTTTGAGTTTTGTGTGATTGAAGTTTTCAAGTTTTGGGTTATCTTACGATGGAGAAGGAATAAGGAGTAATAAGAGACTAATCTTTGGGATTCCCATAGCATACCAAGCTATTATACAAAGAGAATCAAGCGACTTAGCTTGGGGATGCCCCGAGTGGCATCCCCTCTTTCTTCTAACGACCATCGATATTTTACTCGAAGCTATATTTTTATTCGTCACATACTATGAGTTTTACTTGGAGTTTCTAGTATGATATGAGTCTTTGCTTTTTTGCTTTGCTTTTTAAGTCTTTAATCCTTGCTGGACACACCTATTTGAGAGAGCCAAAATTATGCCATGACTTGTTAGAATTGCTCTCTATGCTTCACTTAAATCTTTATGAGATATGGAATTGCTCTAGTGCTTCACTTATATCTTTTTGAGCACGGTGTGATTTAGTATTTTTGAAGAAATGCTCTCTTTCTTCACTTAGTTTTGTTTGAGATTTAGTATTTTTTTAACAAATTCTCTCTTGCTTCACTTAAATTAATTTGAGAGAAAGAAATATTATGCTCATGATCTTCACTTATATTTGTTTGAGCTTATCAAAAGCATCACATGAAAATTAGTCCCAAAGTGATAGATATCCAAGAAGGATATAATAAAAACTTTCATGAAGATCATTGGACAAAATAAACTTGCTTCCTTGTAATAGTTTTGAGATATGATGATGTGATATGTGAGTCATGTTGATGAGTAATTGTGCTGTAGTAAGAATATTGGTGTTAAGGTTTGTGATTCCCTATGCAAGCACGAAAGTCAATAGTCATGCAATGAAATTACATCCTACTTATCGTGCATTATTCGGTGTTAACTATGCTTAATGCTCGCTTATGAGATTATTCATTTCTTGGTTGGTCGCTTCTCAATCTTTTGCTAGCCTTCATTTTGCACTAAGTATGATCACTACTTGTGCATCCAAAAACCTTTGAACCAGTTTTGCTACATGAGTCTACTATATCTACCTATATGCGGTATTCTTTTGCCGTCAAATTTGTATGTGCCATCTCTAATTTTCAAAATAAACTTCTCTTTTGTGTGTTCGTACCGCTCGCGAAGCGGTGAGGGGTGGCTAATATTTTCCATGCTAGATGTGTTATTCTCACGATGAGTGTTTATTCACTTGTCATTGCACGAGAGTAAGGCAAAGGTATTAGGGATGCCCAGTCCCGAAATGAAAAATGAATTTACTTTATGTTGTCAAATAATAAATTCCTTGGAAAGTGTTGGTATGGAGGGCACCCGTGGATACAGTTAGCCATGGAAAGTGAAAGTATGGTGGAAAAAGGAATAAACTTTATTTTCTGTTTGGAACCCGCCTATGATATATCTAGCTTGGAAAGTGTTGGGAACTCTAAGTCGTTTTCATTGGTGGGAAAGGCACGCCTCCCAAAATGTTTTTATCTCTAAGTTTTTCGCTTTGAGCTCTGGCACCTCTACAAATCCCTACTCCCCTCCACCAAGGGCCTTTCTTTTACTTTATGCAAATTTTTATTTTGAATTTGAGTCTCCATCTTCTCTTATAAAAGCACCAACTAGGAGGCACTATGATCGTACTTGAGTATTGGGTGTAGTTAATATGCGAGTGTGTTTCATGAATGGATCAATGATTGAGCATGATGGGCTAGGGATAGCTTATTTTAGGGTTGATATTTTGAAAGACATGGTTGCTTGTTGATATGCTTGAGTATTTAAGTCACCATGTCAAAACTAGAGTATTGCTTTGAATCACATAAAAGTCCAAATGTCCATGCTATAAAGAAAAGAATATGAGATGACACGTTAGGCAGCATTCCACATCAAAAATTCTGTTTTTATCATTTACCTACTCGAGGACGAGCAAGAATTAAGCTTGGGGATGCTGATACGTCTCCAACGTATCTATACTTTTTTATTGTTCCATGCTGTTATATATGATATAGTGCCAAGTGCCAGTTGCTGTTTTTTTGCATGTTTTTTATATCGCAGGAAATCAATACCAAATGAAGTCCAAACGCAGCGAAACTTTTTGGAGATTTTTTTGGACCAGAAGACACCCAGTGGGCCGGAGAAGCACCTGGGGGTGCTCCGAGGGGGGCACAACCCACCAGGGCGTGCCTGGGGGCCCAGGCGTGCCCAGGTGGGTTGTGCCCACCTTGGGTGCCCCATGAACCGCCTCTTTGCTCTATAAATACCCCAATATTCTAGAAACCCTAGGTGAGTCGACGAAAATCAATTCCAGCCGCCGCAGAGTCCAGAACCACAAGATCTAATCTAGACACCATCACGGAGGGGTTCACCACTTCCACTGGTGCCTTTCCGAAGATGCGTGAGTAGTTCTTTGTAGACCTTTGGGTCCGTAGTTAGTAGCTAGATGACTTCCTCTCTCTCGTTTGATTCTCAATACAATGGTCTCTTAGACATCCATATGATGTAACTCTTTTTGCGGTGTATTTGTTGAGATCCGATGAACTTTGAGTTTATGATCAGATCTATATTTTTATCCATGAAAGTTACTTGAGTCTTCTTTGATCTCTTATATGCATGATTACTTATAGCCTCGTATTTCTTCTCCGATATTTGGGTTTTGATTGGCCAACTTGATCTATTTATCTTGCAATGGGAAGATGTGCTTTGTAGTGGGTTCGATCTTACGGTGCTTGATCGCAGTGACAGAAGGGGAACCGACACTTATGTATCGTTGCTACTAAGGATAAAACGATGGGGTCTATTTCTACATAAATAGATCTTGTCTACATCATGTCATTGTTCTTATTGCATTACTCCATTTCTCCATGAACTTAATACACTAGATGCATGCTGGATAGCAGTTGATGTGCGGAGTAATAGTAGTAGATGCAGGCAGGAGTCGGTCTACTAATCTTGGGCGTGATGCCTATATAAGGATCATTGCCTAGATATCGCCATGATTATTTGAAGTTCTATCAATTCCCCAACAGTAATTTGTCTACCCACCTTTTGCTATTTTTCTCGAGAGAAGCCACTAGTGAAACCTACGCCCCCCCGGGTCTCTTCTTTAATATATTTGCCTTTGCGATCTACTTTTCCTTTGCTTTTATTTTCAGATCTATTAAACCAAAAGTACAAAAATACCTTGCTGCAATTTATTTTATTTGGCGTTCGATCTATCAATATTTACAACTTTCTCCCGTCCATGCACCAACTTCTGGCGCCGTTACCAGAAAGGGATTGACAACCCCTTTAACACGTCTGGTTGCGAGTATTTGTTATTTGTGTGCAGGTGTTGATTACGTATTGTTGCTTGGTTCTCCTACTGGTTCGATAACCTTGATCTCATCACTGAGGGAAATACCTACCATTGTTGTGCTGCATCATACCTTCCTCTTTGGGGAAATACCGACGTAGCGTCAAGCCGCATCAGTATCCACGTGTGCCCTCCATACCAACACTTTCCAAGGAATTTATTATTTGATGCCATAAAGTAAATTCATTTTTCGTTTTGGGACCGGGCATCCCTAATACCTTTGCCTTACTCTCGTGCAATGATAAGTGAATAAACAGTCATCGTGAGAATAACACATCTAGCATGGAAAATATTAGCCACCCCTCAACGACTCGCGAGTGGTACGAGCACACAAAAGAGAAGTTTATTTTGAAAATTAGAGATGGCACACACAAATTTTCTTAGAACGGCAAAATAATACCGCATATAGGTAGATATAATGGATTCGTGTGGCAAAACTGGTTTAAAGGTTTTTGGATGCACAAGTAGTGATCATACTTAGTGCAAAATGAAGGCTAGCAAAAGATTGAGAAGCGACCAACCAAGAAACGAATTATCTTATAAGCGAGCATTAAGCATAATTAACACCAAATAATGCACCACAAGTAGGATATAATTTCATTGCATGACTATTGAATTTCGTGCTTGCATAGAGAATCACACACCTTAACACCAATATTCTTATTAAAGCACAATTACTCGTCAATATTTTTCTTGACTATTTACTGTGAGGCAACAGCCCCATAGTCCTTTATTCATCACCCAAAATTCAAAGTTAAAAGTTACAAAGTATATACAAGACAGCAAACCTCACCTAAAACAAAAGAAACTCACCTAGATACAAGAAACTATACACGCCTATGGAAGGCTCTGAATCCAGCCAAGAAGCTTTGGCTTGATGATATCCTTAACCCTATGCACTAACAAGGAGATATCATGAATGAGCATGCATCTCCAAGAGCTAAAGGAGGGTCTAGCATGCCTGATGGTTTTCCCATTGCGTGTGATCCAAATACACCAAGCAGTAGTTAGGAAAACTCAAAGAAGAAATGATGGACAAAGCTGGTCTTGGCATGGAGCAAGCAGTCACCAATGTCTCCCTGATGTGACCAATCAATTTGCAAATAGTTACACACTCTGATACTGAAGTTACATGTGAAGAAGAGATGGATCCTATCCTCATAGCTCCTGGCAGGACACATGACACAAAGATTATCCTCATCAGTGCTCCTCAAGTGACGCCGAACCAGCATATCCTTAGTGTTAAGTCTATCAAAGAACAACAACCAAGCAAAACATTATATCTTAATTGTGCATTTACTCTTCCAAAGCCATTTGCATGGAGGGATGACAGGCAATTGTGTGTGCATGAGCGTGTAATAACTCTTTACAGAATATTCCCCCTAGTCCATCCAACTCCAGACATCATTTTCCATGGGATCATGTGTGACGCCCCTGATTCAATCATACACTAATCATACACGCAAACGTGTACGATCAAGATCATGGACTCACGGGAAGATATCACAACACAACTCTAGACACAAATTAAAAATAATACAAGCTTTATATTACAAGCCAGGGGCCTCGAAGGCTCGAATACATAAGCTCGAATACACAAGAGTCAGCGGAAGCAATAATATCTGAGTACAGACATAAGTTAAACAAGATTGCCTTAAGAAGGCTAGCACAAAAGTAGCAACGATCGAAAAGGCAAGGCCTCCTGCCTGGGACCTCCTAACTACTCCTCGAAGTCGAACTCCACGTAGAATCATCCTCGGGATCCTCTGGCTCCTGGACTCCAGCATCTGGTTGCGACAACCAGGAAGAAAAGGAAAGGGGGGAAAGAGGGAGAAAAGCAACCGTGAGTACTCATCCAAAGTACTCGCAAGCAAGGAGCTACACTACATATGCATGGGTATATGTGTAAAGGGCCATATCGGTGGACTGAACTGCAGAATGCCAGAATAAGAGGGGGATAGCTAATCCTGTCGAAGACTACGCTTCAGGACACCTCCATCTTGCAGCATGTAGAAGAGAGTAGATGGTAAGTTCACCAAGTAGCATCGCATAGCATAATCCTACCCGGCGATCCCCTCCTCATCGCCCTGTTAGAGAGCGATCACCGGGTTGTATCTGGCACTTGGAAAGGTGTGTTTTATTAAGTATCCGGTTCTAGTTGTCATATGGTCAAGGTACAACTCCAAGTCGTCCTGTTACCGAAGATCACGGCTATTCGAATAGATTAACTTCCCTGCAGGGGTGCACCACACAAACCAACACGCTCGATCCCATTTGGCCGGACACACTTTTTTGTGTCATGCCCGGCCATGGAAGATCAACACGTCGCAGCCCCACATAGGCCAACAGAGAGGTCAGCACGCCGGTCTAAACCTAAGCGCCGCGAAGTGCAGGTCCATCGCCCTTAGCACACCTGCATGTTCTTGACGCGGATGGAAGCAGACCAAGCCTAGCAGGCGTTCCGGTCAATCCGGCAGCGCCGCCCGATCGACGTCACGAAGGCTTGGTGATACCACGGCGCCGAGTGCCCATATCTTTCCCACGTAGTTGGTTAGTGCGTATAGACCAAATGGCGGACTCAGATCAAATACCAAGATCTTGTTAAGCGTGTTAATGATGTAACGCGGACACCGACCAGGGCGGGCCCACCTCTCACCTAGGCGGTCTCAACCTGCCTGTCTCTCCATACAAAGATCCACACAGAGGGCCGTTGGGACAAAGGTCCTTTCAGCCCCCAATCCGTGAATCACTCGCAGGTGCTCCACGAGCCGACCCGACTTTAGTCACCACATGTATCATGTATAAAGTATATAGTATATACCCGTGATCACCTCCCGTGAGATCACGGCCCGATAGTATAGCATGGCAGACGAACAAGAAGGTAGGGCCATGTAACACCCCCAGTGTCATGCTACAGTAATCCCCTGTTAATGGTGCCATGTCATCATGTTACTGTTGCTAACCTTCACTTGATCCAAATCACAATTCAAATTCAAACCCAATCTAAAGTAAAAAATTCATTTTTGTCACACCTGAAAACTAAAATGTTCATTATGTGGGAAGTATTCTTCTGGTAATATTGGTGGTGAACGACGTTTTTGCAAAATGTCTAAATGGCCTAAAATTAGCTAAAACCGAAAGTTTAAAAACAAAAAAAAACTAAAAGAAAAGAGGAGGTGGGAGAGAGAGAGGCCCTCTGCCTCACTCAGACTTCGGCCCACCCGAGCCAGCTAGCCCAACAGGCCGGCCCACACCCCCTGGGCCGTCGCTCTCCCCCTTCCCCTATTCAACCGACCGAGGGCGCGCGCTCGCGCGTCGTCGCCGGACCACCTCGCCGTTGACGGGAGGGGATAAGGCCGCCCCGACGCCTCGGCCCCCTCGCCTCCCACTCGCCCACTTGCCCCCCCTCTCTCTCTCTCTCTCTCTACGCCCGATCGCTCCGCCCCTCCTCTCCTCCAGATCCGCGGCCCGAGCACAGTCGCCGCCGCCCTTCGTCGTTGTCGCAGCCACCGGCGGCCCCGCGCCCGCTGACCTTGACGGTGAGATCCGCCGTCGTCCTCTCCATTGACCGGTGGCCTCAGCTGGAGTTGGGCAGCACCGAAGCGCCGGATCCCTTTCGTCAACGTCTCCGGTCGTCGCCGCCCTTCTTCGTCTCCGGCGCCGTCTCTGCTGCTACTAAGCCTCCGAGGGCCACCGCGTGTGCCGCAAGGTGAGCCCCCTTTCCTCCCCCCCGCTCATTAGCTCCCGCACGCGCCCAGAGCGGCTGGACCCGCCATGGCCGAGCCGAGCTCCGCCGGACGAGCTTCGTTGCCGTCGTTGTGACCGTCGGCACGCTCGCCCCAAGCTCAGTTGTGCTCACTGGGGTTCCCGAGCCCAACGCGCCACGCCAAGACGCTCCCTCCCGTGCCTCCTAGCGCCGTCCCTGATGAGCTCCCGAATGCATCGCCGCAGAGCTCGCCGCCGGCGAGGCTCCGGTGACCTTTTGGTCACGGGCTCAAGCCCGTTGGACTCGCCGCACCACGGGGATCCTCCCCAGCCTTTCCTTTCGTTCCATAGCACGCTGCTTCGCCTTCGCCATCACACGCCCGAAGCTCGTCGCCGCCTTTCTCGTCGCCGGCGATGCTCCGGCCGCCCCCGAGCCCTCCCATCAGCACCGTTGGATGCGCGGCTCGGCGCTCGCTCAAACGAGCCTACACACGGTCCGAGCGACCCCTTGTAGTCGATTTCCGGCCGTTTCCGAGCGCGCCGCCGTTGAATATGGTCGCCGGAGACAACTCCGGCGCCGTTTCCGGCGTTGCTGACGTGGCTGACCACGTGGCCACCCCACAGCTGCTGCCATTGGGCCCCTTGGTTCCGTTGACCCAGTCAGATCTTGTTGGGTAGCGCCCGATCCTTGCACGAGGGCCCGCGTGGGTCCTGCTGACGATCAACTGATGCATTGACCGGTGATGCGGTGACGCCAGGATGGCGTCACATTTCTTTTTATGACAAATTTAGTAATTAAAAATAATTTCAGAAACTATTTAAATCTTTGAAAATTATTAGAAAATAAACCGTAACTCCGATGAAAATGTTTTCTACATGAAGTTGCTTAGAAAAATCCAACGAATTCGAATACATGGTCCGTTCATCTGTCACATGCCCCTAGCATGCTGAACATGGAACTTTCCCCCTCTTTTCCTTTGTCCGGAATCCACCTAACGTCGGGAATTCACCCTCGGATGTTTCCCCTTAAATGCAGCGTGTAGTACCGCGTTAGAGCACGCCCGGCCTTCGTATCGTCATGTCATGCTTAGTGTTACCTCTGTTTGCTATGTATTTACTATTTCTTCCCCCTCTTCTCTCCGGTAGACCCCGAGGCCGCTGATGCCCCGGTGATCGACTACGTCGTCGACAACGACCCCTCCTTGCCAGAGCTACCAGGCAAGCCCCCCCTTTGATCATCCCGATATCGTCCATTCCATTCTCTCATGCTTGCATTAGATTTTGCTACTGTTATTGGTTGCTCCTATTCTGATGCATAGCCTGCTTTTGTATCTACTATTGTACCTTACCTGCTTATCCTAAACTGCTTAGTACGGGTTGGTTAGTGATCCATCAGTGACCCCCGCCTTGTCCCGACTGCCCTGCTGGATTATCAGAAGACCCGATCAACGGGATCGAAGACCAGGCCCCGACACCGCACATCACTTCCCCTTAGTTGCTCGACACTACTGGGTTACTATCGAGTACCGAGGGTGAGACCTCATCAGCATTTCCGATGTTAACCTGTAGTGTAGCTATTCGGTCGTGGTCATCGAGGGTGATTTCCTCTATAACTACTTCCGATACGACTCTGTCGTGCAACCCCTCAAGTGTGGACCTCGAGGGTGAATCCTCTTACGTTCACCTTGATGACTACATCGAGTGGAATTCACTGGGGGTGATTCCTCGGGCTTCCCCCTTGATGTTTAGACACACAGTTACTATGGTTACTATGACTTTACACTGAACCATGTTACTAAAGACGGGCCGACCTTGAGGGGTACCCGCGCGAGCATATTTGCGAGTGATGTGGAGACGGGTTGACCTGGAAGGTGCCTGCGAGAAAATTACGAGGCGTGGCCGGGCATTCCTAGCCCTTGCCGCAAGTCCTCGAGGACGGGCAACGGGTCACATCTTTCATGAGTCTCGCTTGTTACCGCGTTCCTAATCCACTACGATTTGGATATTTGATCCGAGGGCCTCGGCCCGATAGCACTAACCATCACGTGGGCATAGTATGGGCGTTCTGCGTCGTATACATCAGCCGGCTTAATAGACGTCGTGATCGGCGGGCGCGGGTTGGACTGCGTGGCGCCGCCTTGTTGAAGGAGGTAGCTAGGTCTGCTCACCACCGCCCACGCATAGCGTGAGTCCCCGGGGAGATGGCCCATGACCCCTGGGGGCATAGGTTTAGTCCGGCGTGCTGGCCCCTCTATTAAGCCTAGGTCGGGTTGCGGCGTATTGTTTGGCCGAGGCCGGGCATGAACCAGGAAAGTGTGTCCGGCCGGAGTTAATCAAGCGTGGTGGGTAAGTTGGTGCACCCCTGCAGGGAAGAAAACATCTATCGATAGCCTGTCCTCTGATAGCGGACACTTGGAGTTGTATCCCGATCGATACAACTAGAACTGGATACTGGTGATGAGAATTGGATGGTGATGAGATTTGGATTGTGATGATAACTGGATAGTATGGCTCTGGGATTTCTTTCTCACAGGGAGTCGAGAAAGGATCTCCGGACGAGGTTGTCAACACTATTACTACTTTACTTTATGCTACTCCACTCCTTCCGGTTGCTGCAAGATGGTGGTTTCCAGAAGATGCTAGTCTTCGATAGGACTAGGCCTTCTCTCTATTCTGGCATTTCTGCAGCCCAGTCCACATATACAGCCTTCCTTTGATAATGTTGCATATGTAGTGTAGATCCTTGCTTGCAGTACTTTGGATGAGTACTCACGGTTGCTTTGCTTCCCTTTTCCCCCTTCTTTCTTCTTTACGGTTGTCGCAACCAGATGGTGGAGCCCAGATCCGATTTACACCACCGGCGACTACTACTACCCCGAGGATACCTACTACTTCGTGGAGGTCACGACGGCCAGGAGTAGTTAGGAGGCTCCAGGCAGAGGCCTTGCCTTTTCGATCGATGTTGCTTTTGTGCTAGCCTTCTTAAGGCAAACTTGTCTAACTTATGTCGGTGCTCAGATATTGTTGCTTCCGCTGACTCTTGTGTATTCGAGCTTATGTATTCGAGCCCTCGAGGCCCATGGCTTGTAATATAAAGCTTGTATTATTTTAATTTGTGTCTAGAGTTGTGTTGTTATATCTTCCCGTTAGTCCTTGATCTTGGTCGTACACATTTGCGTGCATGATTAGTGTACGATTGAATCGAGGGCGTCACAAGTTGGTATCAGAGCCGACTGCCTGTAGGATCCCCCTTTCCAACTCCATGGCCGAAGTTGAGTCTAGAAACCAAAACCGCTTTACTAACTTGGCTGTGTGGCTTACGGGCCCACGTCGCCAATTCGGTGGTATTAGGATCTTTTATTCCTCGTCTATACTCTGGGACTCTGATCTCTCTTCCATGCGGGTTAAATGATTTTGCTAACTCTAACATTAGGGTCTCGTAACTACTTCCTCCCGGAGAGCCCCTTATTACAGATGATCACCTGCTGCACCAGAAGATTCTGAAGACACTCTCCGATATTATCCCGATAACTTGTGCTCATCGCGTTTGCAATTCCCTACCACCGATAAGCCCCTTTGACTAACTGCATATCCTTGTCGCTCATACCTTCATCCCCAGTTGCTCTTGTTATTACAAGATACCCCAAAATCTTGTCGTTGTTCCGAGAAACCTTTTGTGCCTACTGCCTTGCAGTTCCTTGTCACCTGAATACACCGACAAATTAATCCTCACACATATCGAGGATTTGTTTTTCCCCAGTTGTTCATATGTTTCACAGAAGTCTTTGAAATACTATTCGATCTTTCGCTAATCCTCAACAGCCTGTTGTTCTTAAAATTCTTGCTTGTTTGCATTATGGATAATCCCTTAAGTCTAGTAATCATATTGGCATCCTTTGTCACTATCCTTTTGAGTCCGTTGATTGAATATGTTGCGGATGCTCGCAATCCTCAGTCGGATCATAGAATTCATCCTTCCGGCTTGGACGTCATTTGACCAAGAGCTGTTTCTCGACCAATCAAATTGTTGTCGATTGTATCCCTAAGGCAATTCAACTTACTTATCTTTTTGATCGGGCGTCGCTTCGATCTTCTATTTTTGAAATCATGATTTCTTTGCATTAAACATCGAATTATTCAGATGTTTCTATTATCCGAAGCCTTTGCATTCTTTCTTCTTCTGGTTGAGTACCGATACTCGCATCAGACCCTATGTGGACCGCCAGATCCTTTGTTGGATTTTATCCGACAACGTCCTTCATATTCAATAACCTTTTGAGCCTTTCCTCGGATACATAATGTCTTTGGTAAATTGTATCCTCTGCCTTCTCAACCAAGCTCTGCCTTCGAGCTTGTGTTATATTACTCCTGAGATTTGTGTTATATGTTCCTAAGATGCCACTATGGGTTGAACCTATGCCTTCCCTAATCCATGTGAACCCGAGAGTTTTCACGAGTCATACTCTTCTGGTGTTTTGCCAAATATAATTTCAACACTACAACTTCATCAAAAGCGAGAAGTAAATGAAATGATATGCATTGAAGAAGTGGGAGTCGACCTTGAACTTTGTGTTCATGCCCGCGGACACGATGTAGATCTTATCATGGAAGCTTCTTGCGATATAATAATCCCCTTATTATAAGTTCATACGGTATCTATGTTTGGTCCTTTGCAACCGTGGTTTTGACCATGATTGTTCCCCTTTAATTCCATTTCTCGGACAAGTTAAAGCACTTGTCTTCTGCAGATCAATGCATCTCCGCAACCTCTATTTTTATCTTCCTTCGAGTATTACCCTCCGGTACCTTGAGAATATCAAAGAACTGCGTTGCTTCCTATGAGTCTTCATCTGGTAGTGCTTCTCACCGATTTTAGATTCCCCCCGGGATCTGAGTTATTAATCACTCGAGGACACCGATAAGTGAATCGGTTGAATCGGTTCCGCACTCCGATTCTATAACTCTAAGTAAATTTCATTACTTACAAGTTTAATAATCCTTCTAGTCATTCCTAGCCTGGCCGGCTATGTCATTATCGTGCTAAATTTTAACTGTGCTACCTGGTCCTTCTTTCCGGAACAGAATTTTTGACGATGAGCTAAGCTTATGTCGATCTTCCTTGTCATACCATTTCGCCTTGAACAGCAAGCTTGCTATCGAGTTTGTGTCGTACCCGTGGTTCCAATAACTTATCGCTTCATCATTCCTTTGACTTGATGTCATCGCCATCGATCGATTACATCTTCCTGAAATCTCTCGACAATTGCGTCGTGCTCGTCAACATTCTGAGCTCTTCCAGCATATCAATCGAATTCGTGATGAGAAATACCATCCTTGACCTTCATTCTTGCCTTCCCCTCGACAAAAACTTGTTCATATAAAATTTTGGAAACACATCTTTTTGACATGTCGATGGATTGCTGCTTAACCCATCGGCCACATCCTCATCTTTTTCCTGAAAAGGGAAATTGCATGAGAAGTTCTAGAAATTCCTGATGGATCCTTTGTGTTCCCAAGGTCCGATCTTTACCTGATGACCATGTCAACGCGATCCCGAAGCATGGCTGAGGTACTCCGAACATCATTAAGAACATTGGAGGCGCAATGCTATATGTTTATTGATCACCTATCCAAACACCGTTGTATGGGTAATATCATGATTCTTCCCTCGCCCCTTTATCTAAATGCGTTTGAACTTGCTATCATATCATGTATATCCTGCTCCGCTTCCCCGTTGGGAAGGATATACTCCCAATTCTTGAGTGTAAACACATTTTCCTTTCCAATGTTCTGATTAATCTAATGATCACCTTTTCTTTTCCATTGTTTTGTTTAAACTTTCTTATGGTTTATGAGATCTAAGCAGTAATAGTTCCCTGCTTATGAAAACACCCCGATGTACAATTTGTCTGTAAGACCTTGTTATTATTGATGTTGACATTCCGGTAACCACCGATGGACGGGAACTTTGCCTATTGGTCCGCCTCGAATTAACGAGCAGGAAAATGGTTCTCTTCGTCCCACGCCCTTGGTACCAAACTTTGTTGCCAACATAATCGACAAAGTTATCCGCCGACCTGCCTTCTTTGTCATGACCGTGCAAATATTAGCGCCTTCCTGCTTCTAACCCACATGGTGGGCCCATTACCCACAGTTTCACAGGATCGAAACCTGACTCTCCTGTACAACCTTGATGCCGAAATATACTTTATACTTGGCTTCGTATGAATTTTACGAGCCACCTTCCCTCACTTATTCTATTTCGGTGTCAGACGCGATATTTATTCTGTTGCTATGAGCCCCTCTCACCCTCTTTTCAAGAAACGAACATATGCCTTCGGCTTGAAAATTCTCATGCCTACTTTAAATTCTCTTGATGTTTTATTAAGTTTCAACTCGAGAGATACTTCTGCCTCATTCCCTGAGTTGTTCACCAGATAATTAACCCTATAAGGATTAGTTATCCCGAAGTTACTCTTTACTTCCCCACTTAAATCTCGGGACGAGATTTCTTGTAGTGGAGGAGATTTGTAACACCCCCAGTGTCATGCTACAGTAATCCCCTGTTAATGGTGCCATGTCATCATGTTACTGTTGCTAACCTTCACTTGATCCAAATCACAATTCAAATTCAAACCCAATCTAAAGTAAAAAATTCATTTTTGTCACACCTGAAAACTAAAATGTTCATTATGTGGGAAGTATTCTTCTGGTAATATTGGTGGTGAACCGATGTTTTTGCAAAATGTCTAAATGGCCTAAAATTAGCTAAAACCGAAAGTTTAAAAACAAAAAAAACTAAAAGAAAAGAGGAGGTGGGAGAGAGAGGCCCTCTGCCTCACTCAGGCTTCAGCCCACCCGAGCCAGCTGGCCCAACAGGCCGGCCCACACCCCCTGGGCCGTCGCTCTCCCCCTTCCCCTGTTCAACCGAACGAGGGCGCGCGCTCGCGCGTCGCCGCCGGACCACCTCGCCGTTGACGGGAGGGGATAAGGCCGCCCCGACGCCTCGGCCCCCTCACCTCCCACTCGCCCACTTCCCCCTCTCTCTCTCTCTCTCTCTCTCTCTCTCTCTCTCTCGCCCACGCGCTCGCTCCGCCCCTCCTCTCCTCCAGATCCACGGCCCGAGCACAGTCGCCGCCGCCCTTAAATCGTTATCGCGGCCACAGCGGCGGCCCCAGCCGACCTTTACGGTGAGCTCCGCCGTCGTCCTCTCCATCGACCGGTGGCCTCAGCTGGAGTTGGGGAGCACCGAAGCGCCGGATCCCTTTCGTCCACGTCTCCGGTCGTCGCCGCCCTTCTTCGTCTCAGGCGCCGTCTCTGCTGCTACTAAGCCTCCGAGGGCCACCGTGTGTGCCGCAAGGTGAGCCCCTTTTCCTCCCCCCCTCTCTTTAGCTCCCGTACGCGCACAGAGCGGCTGGACCCGCCATGGCTGAGCCGAGCTCCGCCGACGAGCTCGTTGCCGTCGTTGTGACCGTCGACACGCTCGCCCGAGCTCACAGTTGTGCTCCAGGGGTTCCCAGGAGCCCAACGCCTGCAACGCCGCTCCCTCCGTGCCTAATAAGCGCCGTCCCCGATGAGCTCCCGAATGCATCGCCCATGCGGAACTTCGCCGCGGCGAGGCTCACGTGACCTTTTGGTCACGGGCTCAAGCCCGTTGGACTCGCCGCACCACGGGGATCCTCCCCAGCCTTTCCTTTTGTTCCGTAGCACGCTGCTTCGCCTTCGCCATCACACGCCCGAAGCTCATCGCCGCGTTTCTCGTCGCCGGCGATGCTCCGACCGCCCCCGAGCCCTCCCATCAGCACCGTTGGATGCGGAGCTCGGCGCTCGCTCAAACGAGCCTACGCACGGGCCGAGCGACCCCTTGTAGCCGATTTCCGGCCGTACCCGAGTGCGCCGCCGTTGAATATGGTCGCCGGAGACAACTCCGGCGCCGTTTCCGGCGTTGCTGACGTGGCTGACCACGTGGCCACCCCACAGCCGCTGCCATTGGGCCCCTTGGTTCCATTGACCCGGTCGAGATCTTGTTGACCGGTAGCGCCGATCCTTTGCCGAGGGCCTCAGCGTGGTCTGTTGACTACCAACTGGTCTGTTGACCGCTGATGCAGGGCTGACGCCAGGATGACGTCACATTTCTTTTTCTGACAAATTTAGTAATTAAAAATAATTTCAGAAACTGTTTAAATGTTTGAAAATTATTAGAAAATAAACCGTAACTCCGATGAAAATGTTTTCTACATGAAAGTTGCTTAGAAAAATCCAACGAATCCGAATACGTGGTTCGTTCATCTGTCACATGCCCCTAGCATGCTGAACATGGAACTTTCCCCCTCTTTTCCTTTGTCCGGAATCCACCTAACGTCGGGAATTCACCCTCGGATGTTTCCCCCCTTCGTCTGTAACGTGTAGTACTGTGTTAGAGCAGCCTAGCGCTATGTATTTACTGTTTCTTCCCCCTCTTCTCTCCGGTAGACCCCGAGGCGGCTGATGCCCCGGTGATCGACTACGCCGTCGACAATGACCCCTCCTTGCCGAGCTACCGTGCAAGCCCCCCTTTGATCATCCCGATATCGTCCATTCCATTCTCTCATGCTTGCATTAGATTTTGCTACTGTTATTGATTGCTCCTATTCGATGCATAGCCCGCTTTTGTATCTCTTGTTGTACCTTACACCTTATCCTAAACTGCTTAGTATAGGTTGGTTAGTGATCCATCGCTGACCCCATTGTCCCGACTACCCCGCTGGATTATCGGAAGACCCGATCAACGAGATCAAGAACAGGCCCGACACCGCACATCACTTCCCTTAGTTGCTCGACACTCTTTGGGTTACTATCGAGTACCGAGGGTGAGACCTCATCGAGTGCCGATGTTAACCTGTAGTGTAGCTATTCGGTCGTGGTCATCGAGGGTGATTTCCTCTTTAACCACTTCGATACGACTGCTCGTGCAACCCTCAAGTGTGGACCTCGAGGGTGAATCCTCTTACGTTCACCTTGATGATTACATCGAGTGGAATTCACCGGGGTGATTCCTCAGTTTTCCCTTGATGTTTAGACACACAGTTACTATGGTTACTATGACTTTACACTGAACCATGTTACTAAAGACGGGCCGACCCTGAGGGGTACCCGCGCGAGCATATTTGCGAGTGATGTGGAGACGGGTTGACCTGGAAGGTGCATGCGAGAAAATTACGAGGCGTGGCCGGGCATTCCTAGCCCTTGCCGCAAGTCCTCGAGACGGGGCAACGGGGTCACATCTTTCATGAGTCTCTGCTTGTTACCGCGCGTTCCTAATCCACTACGATTTGGATATTTGATCCGAGGGGCCTCTCGGCCCGATAGCACTAACCATCACGTGGGCATAGTATGGGCGTTCAAGGTCAGATACATCAGCCAAGCTTAATGGACGTCGGCCGGCGAAGCGCTGCCGGGTTGGACTGCGTAAGCGCTGCCTTGTTGAAGGAGGTAGCTAGGTCTGCTCACCGGCCACGCAACATGCAGGAGTCACCGGGAGATGGCCCATGACCCTCGGGGCTTAGGTTTAGTCTGGCGTCTTGGCCTCTCTATTAAGCCTAGGTCGGGTTGCGGCGTATTGTTTGGCGAGGCCGGGCATGACCCAGAAAGTGTGTCCGGCGGAGTTAATCAAGCGTGGTGGGTAAGTTGGTGCACCCTCAGGGAAGAAAACATCTATCGATAGCCTGTCCTACGATAGCGGACACTTGGAGTTGTATCCCGATCGATACAACTAGAATCGGATACCGTGATGAGAATTGGATGGTGATGAGATTTGGATTGTGATGATAATCTGGATAGTATGGCTCGGGATTTCTTTCTCACAGGAGTCGAGAAAGGATCTCCGGCCGAGGTTGGCAACACTACTACTACTTTACTTTATGCTACTCCACTCCTTCCGGTTCTTTGCAAGATGGTGGTTTCCGAAGATGCTAGTCTTCGATAGGACTAGGCCTTCTCTCTATTACGGCATTTCTGCAGCCCAGTCCACATATACAACCTTCCTTTGATAATGTTGCATATGTAGTGTAGATCCTTGCTTGCAGTACTTTGGATGAGTACTCACGGTTGCTTTGCTTCCCTTTTCCCCTTCTTTCTTCTTTTTGGTTGTCGCATCCGGATGGTGGAGCCGGGATCCGCATTTACACCACCGACGACTACTACTACCCCGAGGATACCTACTACTTCGTGGAGGCCGCCGACGACCAGGAGTAGTTAGGAGGCTCCCAGGCAGGAGGCCTTGCCTTTTCGATCAATGTTGCTTTTGTGCTAGCCTTCTTAAGGCAAACTTTTCTAACTTATGTCGGTGCTCAGATATTGTTGCTTCCGCTGACTCTTGTGTATTCGATCTTATGTATTCGAGCCCTCGAGGCCCATGGCTTGTAATATAAAGCTTGTATTATTTTAATTTGTGTCTAGAGTTGTGTTGTGATATCTTCCCGTGAATCCTTGATCTTGGTCGTACACATTTGCGTGCATGATTAGTGTACGATTGAATCGAGGGGTCACAGGCCACTGATGGAATACTAGCATCCTATACTAAGCATTTAGGATTGCAGGTAAAGGTAACAACAGTAGTAGCAAGGACAGGCTATGCATCAGGATAGGATAAACAGAAAGCAGTAATAGGCTACACTACTCTAATGCAAGCAGTATAGAGAAGAATATGCGATATCTGGTGATCAAGGGGGGGCTTGCCTGGTTGCTCTGGCAAGGAGGGGTTGTCGGTGACGTAGTCGTACCCAGTGGCATCAGCGCCGGTCTCGGGGTCTACCGGAGAAGAAGAGGGGGAGAAACAGTAAATACAGAGAAACGGATGCATATCGATGCACGACAAGACAAGTAACGGTGCCAGGTGTGCCCTAATGCGGTAGGAGGTGATACCGATGAAGGGGAGAAACATCCGGGAAAGTATTCCCGGTGTTTCGCGTTTTCGGACAGATGAACCGGAGGGGGAAAGTTCGTGTTTGGTATGCTAGGGATGTGTGGCGGGCGAATGGGCTGCGTATCCGGATTCGTCTCATCGTTCTGAGCAACTTTTATGTACAAAGTATTTTCATCCTAGCTACGGATTATTTTATATTAATTTTTAAAGATTTAATTCATTTTTAGAATTAACAAAATTAATTTAATTAGAAAATGCAATTATGACGTCAGCATGATGTCAGGGTGATGTCAGCAGTCAAATAGTGAGTTGACCTAGTAAAACTGACATGTGGGTCCCACTGTCATTGTCTGTTAACTAATTAACCATGTTAATTAGATTAATTAACAGATTAGTCAGGTTAGTTATTTAGTTAGGTTTATTAATCACAATTAATTAAGTTAATTAATTTAATTAATTGATTAATTAATTAATATATATATTTATTTATTTTCTAAATTCTCTTCTCTCCTTTTTTTAAATCGTTCTGGGGCGTGGGGCCCCCAGGTCAGTGGCACAGGGGCCTTGCGTGTCGGGCGTAACGGGCGAAGGGCGTGCGGGTTACGGGCACGGGCGCCCAGCCCGATTGGGCATTCGCCCAGATCGAAAGGGGGGCGACCACGGGCACGGCAAGGCCGCCCACTTGAGGCGGCAGTGGCGAGGCCACCACAGGCGCCACACAGTGAGCCGAGGCTGCCAGACTCGCAATGGCGTGGCGAAGGGTCGGCAGAAGCGGCAGAAGCAACGGCACCAAAGAAAGAGAGCGGGCAACAATGCGACACCGAGCAACAAGAAGCAATAGAGGCAGCTAGCAGCAGGGAGCAGATGCGGCCGGGCGGTCAAGGCAAGGGCGCCCGGTGAGCGAGGCCATGACGGAAGTGGCCGGAGCAGGGGAGGAGGAGGAGTTGTCGGGGCCTCACCACGGGGCCATGGGGTCTAGGCAGCGGTGCTCGGGGAGGAAGACGGGGACGCGACGCCGGCGAGGAGGAGATCCCGCGAGGGATAGGAAGGTGACGGTGGCCGCGGCGTCATGGGCGTCGATGTCGATGGGCGACGAGCGGCGCCGGCGATGGGGCGCAGGGGACGACGGGTTGGTGCCAGCGACGTCGAGCAGCGGGGTTGCGGCGTCGTGCCCGAACTAGTTCGGCCAGAGGAGGGTGCGAGGAGCGAGGGGAGTGGGGGGTTTCACCCCGATCCAGATTGGATCGGGAGGGGAAGAGGGAGTGGCGACGTGGGGAGAGTGGGGGTGCAGTAGTGGATAGGGTTTCAGGGAAGGGGGGGTTATATACGCAGTTGGGGCGGGGGAAGGAGCTGGGCCTGCCTGGGGTTGGCCTGGTGGCCGAACGGCCCGGGAGGGGTTGGCTTCTTTTTTTTCGTTTAACCTTTTACATTTTCTGTTTTCTTTCTAGTTTTATATATTTTTGTTTTATAAAAATACTGAGTTAGCACCCAAATTAGTATCATTAATATTGGCCACTGCCAAACTTAGTTTGGACCCAAAGTAAATTAGTTTGATATTGTTATAATTTAAAAAGCTATTAAATTATTATTGTAGCCACTGTTGTAACTAGTTTAGGGCATTTAACACTTTACAAAATTTTGGTTTCTCCACCATAATTACTTATGATTTATTTGACACATTTAGAACATTTTAGTTTTGGCTTTTGAAAACTTTAGCTGTTTGACTTGATTTTAAATTTGAAATTTGAACGGGATTTGAATCATCGCAAGGTTAACAACAGTAGTCGTGGTGACGTGGCATCATTATCGAAGGGTTACTGTAGCTTAACTATCCGGGCGTCACAATTCTCCTCCACTACAAGAAATCTCGTCCCGAGATTTAGGAGCGGGAGTAAGGGGGAGGGATTTGGTTACGAAATTCTAATGGGTCTTCTCATGTTGGTTGCTCTTCTCGAAGAGGTCAATCCATTACATTGATGCCTTCATTTCTCTGCTCCAGGTCATCATGATGAAGTTGTCCTCCTTTCTTCGGAAAATACCGCCGTACGTACAAATAGGTAAGGGGCTGCTCTAAAACGATAGAATGGTATAAGGGGAACTCATTTGGGGTTATCCCAGGGATGAACACATGAGTATCTCTAGAGTTGAACAAATGAAACACATCGAGAGACAAGTAAGAAGGTACCATAAGAAGTTTCAAGCGCATAGACAATCGTTCATTGCCTGAAACAAAGTGTTAAAGGGGTTCAGAGCAACGGGAATAAGTATTGTGTTTCATACCAGAATTGATGATCTCTTCGGAAGGTGGCTCGTGAATTACATACGAATCCAAGCGTGAGGAATAACTTTGGAAACAGGGGTGTATAGGAGAGTCAGGTTTCGATCATGTGGAACTATGTGTTATGGGCCCACCATGTGGGTTAAAAGTAGGAGGAGTGGTGACATCTTGCATGGTCATGATAGCAAGGCATGTCAGAGGATAGCCTGTCGATTATGTCGGCAACAACGTCGGTACCAAGGGCGAGGGACGAAGAGAACCATTTTCCTGCTCGTTGAACGCGGCGGACCAATAGGCAAAGTTCTCGTCCATCGGTGGCTACAGGAATGTCATCAACAATAGTAACAGGGTTTTGCTGACGGAATTGTACACCGAGGTGTTTACATAAGCAATGAATCTTTACTGCTTAGATTATATAGATCACAAGAGAGGTTAAACAAACCAATGAAAAGGAAAATGTGATCATCAGGTTAAACAGAACAATGGAAAGGGAAATGTGTTTAAACACATATTCCACGGGTATATCTTTCCCAAGGACGAGCAGCGCATGATATCCATGACATGATAGAAAGCAGAAAACCCTTTAGGTAAGGGGAGAGAAATTTCATGACATTACCCATACAGTGGTGTTTGGATAATTGAGCAGGAAACATTTAGCATTGGGCTTCAAATGTTCTTGTTGAAAACCAGAGTATCACAGACATGCTTCGGGATAGCATTGACATGGTCACTGGGTAAAAATCAGACTTTGGATACTCGAAGGATCCATCAGGAACATCTTGTAGAATAACTCTTACAGTTTCCCCATGGAAGAATGGGTAACCTTGCTAGAAAGAAAACTATAACAATAGGTCTTCTAGCCAGGTGTACTAGGCATGACACCACCTTACCGGGTCATATAACGACCAATGTTATAACTCTTGGAAATATGTTCCAACCATCATATCTGACCGAGATTCAGATCTGATTGGTGTCATGATAACTCAGACTCAGGATGCCTGAGAAGAAAGGTGCAACACAAATTGTCGAGATGACATTGTAAGATTCTTGGGAATTGAACTATGGAAGCGAGTTCTGAAACAAGCGTTCTTCATTAAATCAAGGAGAGGATGAGGAGGTGGCTGATGGTCTCAGCGACAATTCATCGAGATTTCCAAAAGATGGATCTCCACAATTATGTGAACAAGGAGATAACATTTATCAGATCAAATGATATAATGATGTATGCTCGAGGGAAACATACACAATTAATCACTGGTTGAAAGGTGCACCCGAAATATGGGCTTAGGCAGAAGGATCAATGTTAGAATGGTGATTCGATAACCAATGGTCTAAGAATGAAATGTCGACCATTAACTTCAAGCAATAGGGTTGCTAGAAGTTTTGAATTCTCACATCATAGTTCGATTGTCGGTTTTCCGGTTAGAAACAACACGGGGACCAAGAGATGAATGCAGATGGCAAGATGTATCACTTATATCAAGAATTCTTAAAGAGGTGGTGAAAGTCTCATGACATTCCTGACATGGAAGATGGTAATACTCCAAGGTAAAGAAGAACAAAGGCTGGATAGCAAGGAACTCAAGGTATAACACAAAACATGAACAAGTTTGTGTTGGGGGAAGGCAAGAATGTCGTCGATGATAACACAATCATCGAGGGGCAAGGATGGTATTTCTCATCACGAATTTGATTGATATCCTGTAAGAGCTCAGAATGTAGATGATTATCACGACACATTTGTCGAGAGGTTTCATGAAGATGTAATCGAACAACGATGACATCAAGTCAAAGGACTGATGAAGCGAAAGTTCTTTGGAACCAAAGTACGACACGAACTCGAAATCAAGCTTGATGTTGAAGGCGAAATGATATGACAAGGAAGATCGACGTAAGTTTAGCTCATCGTCGAAAGTTGTGCTCAGGGAAGGACCAGGTAGTACAGTTAAAATTGGCACAATAATGTTATAGCCGATCAGGCTAGGAATGAGTTGAAAGATTATTAAACTCATAGGCAATGAAAATTAGATAGCGTTATTGAATCGGCGTGCGGAATCGATTCACTTATCGGTGTTCACGATTGACTAATGATTCAGAGCCCGTGAAAAAAAAGGAATCTGTGAGAATGTAGTAGTTGATGGAGAACTCATAATAGGTTATGCAGTTCCGTGATAATCTCGAGATATCAGGGTGTAATACTCGACGAAAGATCAAAGTAAAGGTTGGACAAGTGTATTTATCCACATAAGACAATTTCTTAAGCTTGCCCGAGGAATGGGATCAAAGAAGAACATAGGGTCGGAACCACGATCACAAAGGATCAATTCACCGATACCAAAGGATATTATATCAAGGAAATAGTTATTATTACAAGAAGCTTCCATGCTAGGATCTACATCGTGTCCATGGGCATGAACACAAGTTCAAGGTCGACTCCCACTTCTTCAATGTATAACCTTCCATTCACCTCTCACTTTTCGAAAATGACATTAGTTGTTGAAAGTTTTTACCTGGTGCAATACCAGATAAGTATGACACGTGAAATCTTTCAGGATCACACAGATTAAGAAAGGCATAGGTTCAACCCATCAGGGCATCTTAGAACATATACCATGAACTTTAGGATCAATTAACACATGCTCGAAGCAGAGCATGGTTGACAAAAGCATAGGATATAACTTGCCAAAGGCAGAAAACACAATTTACCAAAGGCATTATGTATCAGGGGAGAAACTCTCAAGGTTATTGGATATGAAGGACACTGTCGGATAAAATCCATTAAAGGATCTGTTGGTCCATAACAGAGCTGATGTGAGTATCGGCACACAACCAACAGAAGAAACAATGCGAAGGCATTGGATTATAGAAGCAACTGACTAATTCAAAGCTCACATGTAAAGCAATTATGGTTTACAAATCAAAGGATCAGAAGCAAACGCTACGATTAAGGATGGATAGGTTGAGTAAGCTTAGGGTAAAATTGACAACAATTTGATTGGTCGAGATCCAGCTCATGTTTAAAATGACGTCGAGCGAAAGGATGAATTCTAGGATCTAATTGAGGATTGCGAGCATTCGCAATATTTTGAATCAATGGACTCAAAATGATAGTGACAAAGGCTGCCAATAAGATTACTGTACTTATGGGATTAACCATAATGCAAGCAAGCAAGAATTTCAAGAGCAATAAGCTGCTAAGGATTTCCAGAAAATTGAATGGTATTTCGAGGATTTTTGTGAAACACATGAACAACTAGGAATGAGAGGATACCCGGCAAGTGCGAGGGATTATCCGTAGGGGTATTTATGTGGCAAGGAACTGCAAGGCAGTAGGCATAAAGTATACTCGGAACAATAGAGAGAATTTCAGGGTATCTTGTAATAACAAGATCAACGGGGAATGATTGA
Source organism: Aegilops bicornis (assembly GCA_021605145.1). Classification (NCBI taxonomy): domain Eukaryota; kingdom Viridiplantae; phylum Streptophyta; class Magnoliopsida; order Poales; family Poaceae; genus Aegilops; species Aegilops bicornis. The sequence continues at coordinate 327,854,769 of CM038669.1, forward strand.
ATGAATGGCAAGTGTACGTGGTTATCCATAGGGGTATATCGATGATATGGAATTGCAAAAGCAACAGGGACCAAGTCTCGAGGGAACATTGGAGAGTAACTTCGAAATCTTCTGGTGCAGCCAGCGATCATCTGGACGGAAGGGGTTCTCCGGGAGAAAGTGTTTTCGAGAACCTAAAGTTAAATTTTTAGAAAATCAATTAACCCGAATAGAAGAGAGATTAGAATCCCAGGGTATACACAAGGAATAAAAGATCCTAATACCACCCAATGGCGACGTGGGCCCTTAAGGCACACAACCATGTTATTAAAAGTTTTTTTAGTGACTAGACTCAACTTCGGCCAAGGAGTTGGAAGGGGGATTCCTACAGGCAGTCGGCTCTGATACCAACTTGTGACGCCCCCGATTCAATCGTACACTAATCATACACACAAACGTGTACGATCAAGATCAGGGACTCACGAGAAGATATCACAACACAACTCTAGACACAACTTAAAAATAATACAAGCTTTATATTACAAGCCAGGGGCCTCGAAGGCTCGAATAAATAAGCTCGAATACGCAAGAGTCAGCGGAAGCAATAATATCTGAGTACAGACATAAGTTAAACAAGATTGCCTTAAGAAGGCTAGCCCAAAAGTAGCAACGATCGAAAAGGCAAGGCCTCCTGCCTGGGACCTCCTAACTACTCCTCGAAGTCGAACTCCACGTAGAATCATCCTCGGGATCCTCTGGCTCCTGGACTCCAACATCTGGTTGCGACAACCAGGAAGAAAAGGAAAGGGGGAAAGAGGGAGAAAAGCAACCGTGAGTACTCATCCAAAGTACTCGCAAGCAAGGAGCTACACTACATATGCATGGGTATATGTGTAACGGGCCATATCGGTGGACTGAACTGCAGAATGCCAGAATAAGAGCGGGATAGCTAATCCCGTCAAGACTACGCTTGAGCCACCTCCATCTTGCAGCATGTAGAAGAGAGTAGATGGTAAGTTCACCAAGTAGCATCGCATAGCATAATCCTACCCGGCGATCCCCTCCGCGTCGCCATGTTAGAGAGCGATCACCGGGTTGTATCTGGAACTTGGAAAGGTGTGTTTTATTAAGTATCCGGTTCTAGTTGACATAAGGTCAAGGTACAACTCCAAGTCGTCCTGTTACCGAAGATCATGGCTATTCGAATAGATTAACTTCCCTGCAGGGGTGCATCACATAACCCAACACGCTCGATCCCATTTGGCCGGACACACTTTTCTGGGTCATGCCCGGCCGCGGAAGATCAACACGTCGCAGCCCCACCTTGTAACATCCCAAAATTCTAAATTTTGGAATGTTATATTAAATAAATAACTATGATTGTTGTCTGATTGTTTGTCTGATTGATTTAGTGAAATTTAGTGGAATTTGAAAACTTTTGAAAGTTGAATGAGAGGGAATGAAATGACTTTCCCAAACTTTCCCTTTTGCCTTTTGGATCCCAATGAGCTCAAGTTCATTGCAACAGCAAACCCTAGAGTGAAGTTGACATGACTTCATCCATGTTGAAATGAAAAGGGTTTTGGAAATAGATTTGAATTCCATTTGGGAATATTTCAAATTCAAAGCTTTATGCAACTCAATGATTTTCATGAGGGAAGATAAAATGACTTCTTCAATTATATGAAATATGAGTTGGAAGTTAAAAAGTATCAAGTTGAAAGTCATTTGAAAGTGCCTTGAAACCCTCTTTCAAATTTTGAGTTTTGAATTTGAATTCAAAACTTTGGCAAGTGGGAAACATTTCAAAAAAACTAAACCTGATAAATACTTGATCAAAAGTATGAGAGGAGCAAACATGACACTCCAAATATGTCAAGAAAACAATGCCAAAAGTTTTGGATTCAAATCTGAATTTTATTTGAATTTGAAAAAATGGATTTTTATAAAGTTTGGATTTTGCCTTTGGAAAAATGTTCAAATGATAGGGAATATTCCCCGATCATTTTGGTATATATATACCCTATATAAAATATTTATAGATTATGTTTTATATCTGTTTTTGTTTTATTAAAAAATAAATTCAAAAAATAGAAAACCCCAGGCGCCCAGCCAGCCACCCCAGCCAGCGCACTTCCGCCCGGCCCAGCCAAGAACCACCGGCCACCGAGCGGCCCAGGCTAGCCAGCGCCGACCGGCCTCGCCTCACTCGCCTCGCCGAAACCCTTTCGCCCCGGCCACCCGCTCGCTCCTCACCCCTCCCTCTCTCACTGACAGCGGGGCCCGCCCCATCGTCAACCCCCGCCCCACGCCACCTCGCCGCGCCGCCGGAGATCGCCGAATCCCGAAGGATCCGGATCCCGATCCGTTCGATCGCTTCCGTTGCCGAGGCCCAGCCTATAAAACCCGTCGCCCTTTTATTCCCCCTAGCCCTCGCCGAACCCCTCTCCCTCTCGTTCGAGCTCATGGGAGCCGGCTCTCGCCCGCCGCCATACTCTGGTCGCCGCCCTAGACCACCCCGACCCCATCGACTCCACGAAGCCTCCCGAGCTCCGCACCCTTGCAGCTACTTCCCGACCTCAACGCCTTGGAGCCCTCGCCCGCCTCTACGCCGCCCGCCGCCGCCGTGCCGAACTCCGGTTAGTCGCGGAATCACCCCGTCCGATCTCTAACCAACGGCTAAGATTAGACCTCAAGGGGTATGTTTTATTTTAGAAAACCGGCCCGGTTCGTTCACAGTTCATTTAGTTAGGTTTATTTTATTAGCCCGGCCGTTTTAGTTTTAACCGAGGCCCGTTTAGACTATTTGACGCTCGAGAGGCAGTATAGGCCCATTAGGCCTTTTTCTTTTATTTTGATTTTCTGCTTTAGCGTAATAGTTTACATTTTGAAAAATTGATATCTTTTATTCTGTTTATTATTTTTAGATGATTCTTTTTTTGTTGGATTGCAAATTTTATGTAATTAGCTATGTTAAAATTAATTAAAATTGCTTTAATTTAGTTTTAGTCAGAATAGTAAATCTGATATAACTTGAGTTAGAAAAATTATTTTTGGATGATTATTTTTGTCCCAACTTTATTTTGACATTGCCAAACCATAGAAATTAATTTGGGTATTTTAGGATTAATAAATAATTAGTTTTAAGCAGAATCTTGTTAATCCTAATTAATTAGCTAGCTACTGTTTTCCTATTAATTTAATTAGTAAATAAATTTATTTTTAACATGTTATTGATTATTCTAGGATAGTTTCTGTCACTTTATTATTTTATTTTCCTTAATAGAAATTGAATTAGGCCTAATAGGAGTTTCATATTAGATTTTAAATTAATTCTTTTTGCTCCTAGTTGCTTAATGCATCCTTTTCTGTTAAGTTAACATAAAACCATGATTAGGTTATGTTAAGAAATTTTTGTTATATAAAACTATTTTAGTTGTTGTTTGAAGTAGGAAAACTTTGAATGGGTTTTCTTTGAGTTTTTCCTGTGAGATCTGATTTGTTTGTTTGGTGTGTTATGTTACTATGTATGCTATTGTGTTATGTGATCATATGCTATGTGCTTATTATAGTTATTGTTTGCCTCGGTAGAATTTCCGAGTGCTAAGATTGCTACTACGAGACCCTAGTTTTCAAGATCGTCAACCGTGCAAGTTCACTTTGACCATGCTTTCATACCTATATTTTATTGCATTTAGTGACATCTTTGCAACCACCCCTCAGTAGTGATATTGAAATTCTTGTAGTTGAGTAGTATGCATGAGGTAGGAAGCCATCACCCTGTTACCAAGCCCGGGACGATATTTTATTTTAATGCTACGCTATAGTAGACGGGGTTTGGTATGAGTGCACGAGAGTGGTGTGAAGAAGGAGGATTCTACGTCAATGACGACAACTCCATGATGGAATCTGCAAGGACTGCATCTTCAAGACCTCAAGACTTCAAGACTCGAGACAGAATTCAATACACACTCTTTGGGTGAAGGGCGGTTGGCGGGCACCTGGAGAACCCAGTGGTTGGCAGGATGCATGGAGAAGCGCCATGACATCTTGCGGAAAGCTTCACCCAGACTCAAAGAGACGGAAGAATACTTCATGCCCTAAGCTTACCGTGCAACCGCAAGTCATTATGGGCTCTGGCTTGGTTGACCTTAGTGGTGACTCTGGCTGGGGACGGTACTAGCGGATGTAGAACTACGGTAGGATGGGATGAGTACCGGACGGTGGTCGAGGAACTCTTCGGAAGACCATGTTTGATCGTCTTGTTCTCAAACACCTGAAGTGCGAGAACGTAAAAGAGGGATCGAATCTTGCGGGTAAAGTGTACAAACCTCTGCAGAGGGTTTTAAACCTAATCGATTAGCCGTGTCCCGATTACGGACAATTTGAGCATCTGGACTTGGATCTATCTCGGAACTCTCAACACCGGATTGATAACTTAATTGTGGGCAACATATGATGATTTTGGGCTATGAGACATCGGTTGGCGGAACCATGTCATGATAGAAAACTCCATAGTACAGACTTCATTTATTCCTTTGATGTAGGGAAAATAAAATCAGCTTTTACATAAACAAAACTCGAATCTGAGCCACAAAGCCAAATTGCATATAGTATAGTTTTACCATCTGTTTATTCATGTTGTGATCTTGCGGTACATTCAATGTCTTGACCTACACGGCTGCAACGTATCATGTTGCGTATATTTCCTCGACAGTAAGAGTTACGATACAGGTTACGGTCTACACTCAACTGCCGATGGCGTTGATGGGACTCCACACCCGTTTGATTGTTTCCATTGAGTATTATGAGGTATATATCATTTTACGTTATTTATACATGTGATTGCACTTTGATATATACATTGATGTACTTGTGTGTGCTAGCATCTTGATCCGAGGATATGGCACAGATACACGTAGGCTTGACCGTCGAGGTCGGGTCGCCATGAGAGATGGTATCGAGCACATGTTATTTGTAGGGCGTGACCCTAGAAACCGGAAAAGCCCTTAGGATAGGATATCTCAAAACTTTATTTACAAAAAGACTCTTACTTCTCATCTTTTCTGAATTTATCAAATAGACCCTCTCACCTCAAATAGTTAGAATATACCCTTATCCTTTGATCACCCGGAGGATCAATCAAGACGCCTCCAAGAAGGATTTGATATCGGAGAACTGATGACCCCTTCAGAGTAAAGAGGATTTCACCATGTATTAGAAGCTACAATAGTTGAAGACTCAAGATTTGAAGTTCTGAAGAAATATTTGACCTTTAGAAGACCAAACCCACATTACACACTTACGTTAGATGCGACGATGTGTGAGCTGTCATTTGTTTGATGTTTTCCGGCAGCCACAAAGTAAAACTTGTTTCTTCAAAACTATTGTTTGTATTGTGTGTATATCCCTCCCCACCTCTCTGTAATCTCACCCTAAAACCCTTGAACCCCATAGATGATGAATGAAGTTGGACCGATATTCTCTGGATCAAGACTTCACCCGAGGCCAGCTATGGATGCAGAACATGGAGAATCACTTGGGAACAATTTGGTTTCAAGGAAGTATGAGGTCCAATACGCTCTTGATTACTTTACGTAAAGTGCTGCAACCTGGTGGAGAATGCATCAATCCATACAAGGATTTAAAGGAGCAAGAACTTGGGAGGAATTCAAGAAGACCACGATGAGATCACGTCTTATCCGGAAGCACAATGATACACCAAGAAATAAACCTTGTGCCTGCAAGATTTATGGAGAAATAGGACACACCCGGAAGGTTACGAAAAAACCCTGAGAGTGGTGAAGTAACGATAGATGTTTTGTTTGGCTTGCGAAACCATGGAATTACTCGAACCCGGTTCGAGAACAAGAGAAATTCTGCAATGCTTGTGAGTATGCCCAAGTGTTAGAATACGTGATTCGATATTTACGTATGTGGTAATGATTCAAATGCACGGGATGGATTGGCCCCATACCGAAGACTTCTATCATGAACTATCATATGTTGATGGAAAATCAGAGAGCCTCGAAAACCTTAGAAGAGTGTCGACACGATAAGCCATAAAACCATAGAATGGTAGTACTGGAACCCTTCTGAGCAACCGTTGCCAATCGTAGGATATACGGTGAAGTTCAACCTGCAGACCCGTTTTCTGCGCAGGAGAAACCATTAATGGTAGACCACCATGAGTGTTTAGATAGTTGTCTAGAATGGACACAGACCTATCAGCTAAGAAGATCAAGCCTCGGACGAACTTCAACTTTGACACACCGACCCAAGATTTTGAGGAACACCCTATACTTCTGGCAGAAGAGCTTTAATGAAGGAGCTATTGTAAGATATGTGAAGGGACATACATTTTCAGCCCTCCAGAGGAAGTATCTGAGTTTATTGGAACCATGACCTTGTTTTTAAGCGTGGTAGCACCCCTGACCTTTCTGACCAAAACATTTGCTAGAAGACCCCCAACCCCCAACCTTTTTCTTGCTAGCGTCTTCGAATCTCGAGGACGAGATGCATTTTAAGTGTGGTAGGTTTGTAACATCCCAAAATTCTAAATTTTGGAATGTTATATTAAATAAATAACTATGATTGTTGTCTGATTGTTTGTTCGATTGATTTAGTGAAATTTAGTGGAATTTGAAAACTTTTGAAAGTTGAATGAGAGGGAATGAAATGACTTTCCCAAACTTTCCCCTTTTGCCTTTTGGATCCCAATGAGCTCAAGTTCATTGCAACAGCAAACCCTAGAGTGAAGTTGACATGACTTCATCCATGTTGAAATGAAAAGGGTTTTGGAAATAGATTTGAATTCCATTTGGGAATATTTCAAATTCAAAGCTTTATGCAACTCAATGATTTTCATGAGGGAAGATAAAATGACTTCTTCAATTATATGAAATATGAGTTGGAAGTTAAAAAGTATCAAGTTGAAAGTCATTTGAAAGTGCCTTGAAACCCTCTTTCAAATTTTGAGTTTTGAATTTGAATTCAAAACTTTGGCAAGTGGGAAACATTTCAAAAAAACTAAACCTGATAAATACTTGATCAAAAGTATGAGAGGAGCAAACATGGCACTCCAAATATGTCAGAAGAAAACAATGCCAAAAGTTTTGGATTCAAATCTGAATTTTATTTGAATTTGAAAAAATGGATTTTTATAAAGTTTGGATTTTGCCTTTGGAAAAATGTTCAAATGATAGGGAATATTCCCTGATCATTTTGGTATATATATACCCTATATAAAATATTTATAGATTATGTTTTATATCTGTTTTGTTTTATTAAAAAATAAATTCAAAAAATAGAAAACCCCGGCGCCAGCCAGCACCCAGGCCCAGCCAGCGCCCGCCGCCGCCCACCAACAAGAACCCCACTGGCGGCCCACCGAGCTGCCCAGAGGCCAGCCTCACGACCGACCGCCTCACTCGCCTCAAACCCTTTCGCCCGGCCACCCGCTCGCTCCTCACCCCTCCCTCTCTCACTGACAGCGGGGCCCGCCCCATCGTCAACCCCCGCCCCACGCCACCTCGCCGCGCCGCCGGAGATCGCCGGATCCCGAAGGATCCGGGATCCCGATCCGTTCCCGATCGCCACAGGTTGCCGAGGCCCCACTATAAAACCGTCGCCCGCACCCCATTCCCCTAGCCCTCGCCGAACCCCTCTCCCTCTCGTTCGAGCTCGCTGAGTTCAAGCTCTCGCCCGCCGCCATACTCGTCTGCGTGCCGCCCTAGACCACCCCACCCCCATCGACTCCACCAAGCCTCCCCGAGCTCCCCGCACCCTTGACGGCTACTTCCCGACCTCACCGCCTTGAGCCCTCGCCGCCTCTCGCCCGCCCGCCCGCCGCCCGTCGCCGAACTCCGGTTAGTCGCCGGAATCACCCCCGTCCGATCTCTAACCAACGGCTAAGATTAGACCCGAAGGGGTATGTTTTATTTTAGAAAACCGCCCGGTTAGATTCACGGTTCATTTAGTTAGGTTTATTTTTATTAGCCCGGCCGTTTTAGTTTTAACCCGAGGCCCGTTTAGACTATTTGACGCTCAGGGCACAGTATAGGCCCATTAGGCCTTTTTCTTTTATTTTGATTTTCTGTTTTAGCGTAATAGTTTACATTTTGAAAAATTGATATCTTTTATTCTGTTTATTATTTTTAGATGATTCTTTTTTTGTTGGATTGCAAATTTTATGTAATTAGCTATGTTAAAATTAATTAAAATTGCTTTAATTTAGTTTTAGTCAGAATAGTAAATCTGATATAACTTGAGTTAGAAAAATTATTTTTGGATGATTATTTTGTCCCAACTTTATTTTGACATTGCCAAACCATAGAAATTAATTTGGGTATTTTAGGATTAATAAATAATTAGTTTTAAGCAGAATCTTGTTAATCCTAATTAATTAGCTAGCTACTGTTTTCCTATTAATTTAATTAGTAAATAAATTTATTTTTAACATGTTATTGATTATTCTAGGATAGTTTACATCACTTTATTATTTTATTTTCCTTAATAGAAATTGAATTAGGCCTAATAGGAGTTTCATATTAGATTTTAAATTAATTCTTTTTGCTCCTAGTTGCTTAATGCATCCTTTTCTGTTAAGTTAACATAAAACCATGATTAGGTTATGTTAAGAAATTTTTGTTATATAAAACTATTTTAGTTGTTGTTTGAAGTAGGAAAACTTTGAATGGGTTTTCTTTGAGTTTTTCCTGTGAGATCTGATTTGTTTGTTTGGTGTGTTATGTTACTATGTATGCTATTGTGTTATGTGATCATATGCTATGTGCTTATTATAGTTATTGTTTGCCTCGGTAGAATTTCCGAGTGCGAAGATTGCTACTCTGAGACCCTAGTTTTCGAAGATCGTCAACCGAGCAAGTTCACTTTGACCATGCTTTCATACCTATATTTTATTGCATTTAGTGACATCTTTGCAACCACCCCTCGGTAGTGATATTGAAATTCTTGTAGTTGAGTAGTATGCATGAGGTAGGAAGCCATCACCCTGTTACCAAGCCCGGGACGATATTTTATTTTAATGCTACGCTATAGTAGACGGGGTTTGGTATGAGTGCACGAGAGTGGTGTGAAGAAGGAGGATTCTACGTCAATGACGACAACTCCATGATGGAATCTGCAAGGACTGCATCTTCAAGACCTCAAGACTTCAAGACTCGAGACAGAATTCAATACACACTCTTTGGGTGAAGGACGGTTGGCGGGCACCTGGAGAACCCAGTGGTTGGCGGGATGCATGGAGAAGCGCCATGACATCTTGCGGAAAGCTTCACCCAGACTCAAAGAGACGGAAGAATACTTCATGCCCGAAGCTTACCGTGCAACCGCAAGTCATTATGGGCTCGCTTGGTTGACCTTAGTGGTGACTCTGGTGGGACGGTACTAGCGAGGATGTAGAACTACGGTAGGATGGGATGAGTACGGACGGTGGTCGAGGAACTCTTCGGAAGACCATGTTTGATGCGTCTTGTTCTCAAACACCACGAAGTGCGAGAACGTAAAAAGAGGGATCGAATCTTGCGGGTAAAGTGTACAAACCTCTGCAGAGGGTTTTAAACCTAATCGATTAGCCGTGTCCCCGGTTACGGACAATTTGAGCATCTGGACTTGGATCTATCTCGGAACTCTCAACACCGGATTGATAACTTAATTGTGGGCAACATATGATGATTTTGGGCTATGAGACATCGGTTGGCGGAACCATGTCATGATAGAAAACTCCATAGTACAGACTTCATTTATTCCTTTGATGTAGGGAAAATAAAATCAGCTTTTACGCAAACAAAACTCGATATCTGAGCCACAAAGCCAAATTGCATATAGTATAGTTTTACCATCTGTTTATTCATGTTGTGATCTTGCGGTACATTCAATGTAATTGACCTACGGCTGCAACGTATCATGTTGCGTATATTTCCTCGACGAGTAAGAGTTACGATACTGAGGTTACGGTCTACACTCAACCTGCCGATGGCGTTGATGGGACTCCACACCCGTTTGATTGTTTCACGAGTATTATGAGGTATATATCATTTTACGTTATTTATACATGTGATTGCACTTTGATATATACATTGATGTCTGTGTGTGCTAGCATCTTGATCCGAGGATGGCATTACAGATACACGGAAGGCTTGACCGTCTGAGGTCGGGTCGCTCTGAGAGATGGTATCGAGCACATGTTGACCGTAGAGGACGTGACCCTAGAAACCGGAAAAGCCCTTAGGATAGGATATCTCAAAACTTTATTTACAAAAAGACTCTTACTTCTCATCTTTTCTGAATTTATCAAATAGACCCTCTCACCTCAAATAGTTAGAATATACCCCTTATCCTTTGATCACCCGGAGGATCAATCAAGACGCTCAAGAAGGATTTGATATCGGAGAACTGATGACCCCTTCGTAGTAAAGAGGATTTCACCATGTATTAGAAGCTACAATAGTTGAAGACTCAAGATTTGAAGTTCCTGAAGAAATATTTGACCTTTAGAAGACCAAACCCCTGTTACACACTTACGTTAGATGCGACGATGTGTGAGCTGTCATTTGTTTGATGTTTTCCGACAGCCACAAAGTAAAACTTGTTTCTTCAAAAACTATTGTTTGTATTGTGTGTATATCCCTCCCCACCTCTCTGTAATCTCACCCTAAAACCCTTGAACCCCATAGATGATGAATGAAGTTGGACTGATATTCTACGGACCAAGACTTCGGTAGGAGGCGAGCTATGGATGCGTAACATGGAGAATCACTTGGGAACAATTTGGTTTCAAGGAAGTATGAGGTCCAATACGCTCTTCAAGATTTCTTTACGTAAAGTGCTGCAACCTGGTGGAGAATGCATCAATCCATACAAGGATTTAAAGGAGCAAGAACTTGGGAGGAATTCAAGAAGACCCTGATGAGATCACGTCTTATCCGGAAGCACAATGATACACCAAGAAATAAACCTTGTGCCTGCAAGATTTGCGGAGAAATAGGACACACCCGTAAGGTTACGAAAAAACACGAGAGTGGTGAAGTAACGATAGATGTTTTGTTTGGCTTGCGAAACCATGGAATTACTCGAACCCGGTTCGAGAACAAGAGAAATTCTGCAATGCTTGTGAGTATGCCCAAGTGTTAGAATACGTGATTCGATATTTACGTATGTGGTAATGATTCAAATGCAGGATGGATTGGCCCCATACCGAAGACTTCTATCATGAACTATCATATGTTGATGGAAAATCAGAGAGCCTCGAAAACCTTAGAAGAGTGTCGACACGATAAGCCATAAAACCATAGAATGGTAGTACGCTGGAACCCTTTACAGCAAACCGTTGCCAATCGTAGGATATACGGTGAAGTTCAACCTGCACCCGTTTCTGCGGGAGAAACCATTAATGGTAGACCACCATGAGTGTTTCGATAGTTGTCTAGAATGGACACAGACCTATCAGCTAAGAAGATCAAGCCTCGGACGAACTTCAACTTTGACACACCGACCCAAGATTTTGAGGAACACCCTATACTTCCGCGTAAGAGCTTTAATGAAGGAGCTATTGTAAGATATGTGAAGGGACATACATTTTCAGCCCTCCGGAGGAAGTATCTGAGTTTATTGGAACCATGACCTTGTTTTTAAGCGTGGTAGCACCTGACCTTTCGACCACAACATTTGCTAGACGACCCCCACCCCCCAACCTTTTTCTTGCTAGCGTCTTCGAATCTCGAGGACGAGATGCATTTTAAGTGTGGTAGGTTTGTAACATCCCAAAATTCTAAATTTTGGAATGTTATATTAAATAAATAACTATGATTGTTGTCGATTGTTTGTCCGATTGATTTAGTGAAATTTAGTGGAATTTGAAAACTTTTGAAAGTTGAATGAGAGGGAATGAAATGACTTTCCCAAACTTTCCCTTTTGCCTTTTGGATCCCAATGAGCTCAAGTTCATTGCAACAAAAACCCTAGAGTGAAGTTGACATGACTTCATCCATGTTGAAATGAAAAGGGTTTTGGAAATAGATTTGAATTCCATTTGGGAATATTTCAAATTCAAAGCTTTATGCAACTCAATGATTTTCATGAGGGAAGATAAAATGACTTCTTCAATTATATGAAATATGAGTTGGAAGTTAAAAAGTATCAAGTTGAAAGTCATTTGAAAGTGCCTTGAAACCCTCTTTCAAATTTTGAGTTTTGAATTTGAATTCAAAACTTTGGCAAGTGGGAAACATTTCAAAAAACTAAACCTGATAAATACTTGATCAAAAGTATGAGAGGAGCAAACATGACACTCCAAATATGTCAAGAAAACAATGCCAAAAGTTTTGGATTCAAATCTGAATTTTATTTGAATTTGAAAAAATGGATTTTTATAAAGTTTGGATTTTGCCTTTGGAAAAATGTTCAAATGATAGGAATATTCCCTGATCATTTTGGTATATATATACCCTATATAAAATATTTATAGATTATGTTTTATATCTGTTTTGTTTTATTAAAAAATAAATTCAAAAAAAAAAATAAAACCCCCAGGCGCCCAGCCAGCCACCCAGTGCCCGGCCAGCCCACCAAGAACCCACCCACCTGGCGGCCCGAGGCCGACCAGCGCCCGGCCCGGCCTCACTCGCCCTCGCCCGAAACCCTTTCGCCCCGGCCACCCGCTCGCTCCTCACCCCTCCCTCTCTCACTGACAGCGGGGCCCGCCCCCACGTCCACCCCCCCCCCCCGCCCCCACGCCGCGCCGCCGGAGATAGCCGCCACCCGAAGGATCCGGGGTCCCGATCCGTTCGATCGCCCCGTTGCAGGTGCCGAGGCCCCACCTATAAAACCCGTCGCCCGCACCCCATTCCCCTAGCCCTCGCCGAACCCCTCTCCTCTCGTTCGAGCTCGCTGAGCCAAGCTCTCGCCCGCCATACTGCTGTCGTCGCCGCCCTAGACCACCCGACCCCATCGACTCCACCGAAGCCTCCCGAGCTCCCCGCACCCATGCAGCTACTTCCCGACCTCACCGACGCCTGAGCCCTCGCCGCACTCTCGCCGCCTTGCCGTCGCCGAACTCCGGTTAGTCGCCGGAATCACCCCCCGTGCGATCTCTAACCAACGGCTAAGATTAGACCCCGAAGGGGTATGTTTTATTTTAGAAAACCGGCCCGGTTCGTTACGGTTCATTTAGTTAGGTTTATTTTTATTAGCCCGGCCGTTTTAGTTTTAACCCGAGGCCCGTTTAGACTATTTGACGCTCAGGGCACAGTATAGGCCCATTAGGCCTTTTTCTTTTATTTTGATTTTCTGTTTTAGCAGAATAGTTTCTGTTTTGAAAAATTGATATCTTTTATTCTGTTTATTATTTTTAGATGATTCTTTTTTTGTTGGATTGCAAATTTTATGTAATTAGCTATGTTAAAATTAATTAAAATTGCTTTAATTTAGTTTTAGTCAGAATAGTAAATCTGATATAACTTGAGTTAGAAAAATTATTTTTGGATGATTATTTTTGTCCCAACTTTATTTTGACATTGCCAAACCATAGAAATTAATTTGGGTATTTTAGGATTAATAAATAATTAGTTTTAAGCAGAATCTTGTTAATCCTAATTAATTAGCTAGCTACTGTTTTCCTATTAATTTAATTAGTAAATAAATTTATTTTTAACATGTTATTGATTATTCTAGGATAGTTTCGTCACTTTATAGGATGAACTTTTATTTATAATAAATAAAAGTTTTACTTTATTTTCCTTAATAGAAATTGAATTAGGCCTAATAGGAGTTTCATATTAGATTTTAAATTAATTCTTTTTGCTCCTAGTTGCTTAATGCATCCTTTTCATTAAGTTAACATAAAACCATGATTAGGTTATGTTAAGAAATTTTGTTATATAAAACTATTTTAGTTGTTGTTTGAAGTAGGAAAACTTTGAATGGGTTTTCTTTGAGTTTTTCCTGTGAGATCTGATTTGTTTGTTTGGTGTGTTATGTTACTATGTATGCTATTGTGTTATGTGATCATATGCTATGTGCTTATTATAGTTATTGGTTGCCTCGGTAGAATTTCCTGAGTGCGAAGATTGCTACTCTGAGACCCTAGTTTTCGAAGATCGTCAACCGAGCAAGTTCACTTTGACCATGCTTTCATACCTATATTTTATTGCATTTAGTGACATATTTGCAACCACCCTCAAGAGTGATATTGAAATTCTTGTAGTTGAGTAGTATGCATGAGGTAGGAAGCCATCACCCTGTTACCAAGCCGGGACGATATTTTATTTTAATGCTACGCTATAGTAGACGGGGTTTGGTATGAGTGCACGAGTGGTGTGAAGAAGGAGGATTCTACGTCAATGACGACAACTCCATGATGGAATCTGCAAGGACTGCATCTTCAAGACCTCAAGACTTCAAGACTCGAGACAGAATTCAATACACACTCTTGGGTGAAGGACGGTTGGTGGGCACCTGGAGAACCCAGTGGTTGGCCGGATGCATGGAGAAGCGCCATGACATCTTGCGGAAAGCTTCACCCAGACTCAAAGAGACGGAAGAATACTTCATGCCCGGAAGCTTACATGCAACCGCAAGTCATTATGGGCTCTGCTTGGTTGACCTTAGTGGTGACTCTGGCTGGGGACGGTACTAGCGAGATGTAGAACTACGGTAGGATGGGATGAGTACCGGACGGTGGTCGAGGAACTCTTCGAAGACCATGTTTCGTCGTCTTGTTCTCAAACACCACGAAGTGCGAGAACGTAAAAGAGGGATCGAATCTTGCGGGTAAAGTGTACAAACCTCTGCAGAGGGTTTTAAACCTAATCGATTAGCCGTGTCCCGATTCTGGACAATTTGAGCATCTGGACTTGGATCTATCTCGAACTCTCAACACCGGATTGATAACTTAATTGTGGGCAACATATGATGATTTTGGGCTATGAGACATCGGTTGGCGGAACCATGTCATGATAGAAAACTCCATAGTACAGACTTCATTTATTCCTTTGATGTAGGGAAAATAAAATCAGCTTTTACATAAACAAAACTCGAATCTGAGCCACAAAGCCAAATTGCATATAGTATAGTTTTACCATCTGTTTATTCATGTTGTGATCTTGCCGGTACATTCAATGTCTTGACCTACACGGCTGCAACGTATCATGTTGCGTATATTTCCTCGACGAGTAAGAGTTACGATACAGGTTACGGTCTACACTCAACTCCGCCGATGGCGTTGATGGGACTCCACACCCGTTTGATTGTTTCCGCTGAGTATTATGAGGTATATATCATTTTACGTTATTTATACATGTGATTGCACTTTGATATATACATTGATGTACGTGTGTGCCAAAGATACCGATCCGATGGATGGCACAGATACGTAGGCTTCGACTGGCCCCGAGGTCGGGTCGCTACACACCTAGGCCAATAGAGAGGTCAGCACGCCGGTCTAAACCTAAGCGCACAGGGGTGTGGGCTCATCGCCCTTAGCACACTTGCAAGTTGCGAACGCGGCCGAAAGCAGACTTAGCCTAGCAGCCGTTCGATCGATCCGGCGCGCCGCTCGATCGGCCGACGTCACGAAGGCTTCGGCTGATACCACGACGCCGAGTGCCCATATCTTTCCCTCGTATTTGGTTAGTGCGTATAGACCAAATGGCTAGACTCATATCAAATACCAAGATGTCGTTAAGCGTGTTAATGATGTAACCGTGGACACCGACCAGGGCCAGGCCCACCTCTCACCTAGGCGGTCTCAACCTGCCCTGTCGCTCCGCCACAAAGATCCACACAGAGGGCCGTTGGGACAAAGGTCCTTTGAGCCCCCAATCCGTGAATCACTCGTGGGTGCTCCACGAGCCGACCCGACTTTAGTCACCACATGTATCATGTATAAAGTATATAGTATATACCCGTGATCACCTCCCGTGTGATCACGACCCGATAGTATAGCATGGCAGACGGACAAGAAGGTAGGGCCACTGATGGAATACTAGCATCCTATACTAAGCATTTAGGATTGCAGGTAAAGGTAACAACAGTAGTACCAAGGACAGGCTATGCATCAGGATGGGATAAACGGAAAGCAGTAACAGGCTACACTACTCTAATGCAAGCAGTATAGAGAAGAATAGGCGATATCTGGTGATCAAGGGGGGGGGGGGCTTGCCTGGTTGCTCTGGCAAGGAGGGGTCGTCGGTGACGTAGTCGTACCTAGTGGCATCAGCGCCGGTCTCAGGGTCTATCGGAGAAGAAGAGGGGGGGGGGAGAAATAGTAAATACAGAGCAAATTGATGCATATCGATGCACAACAAGACAAGTAACGGTGCCAGGTGTGCCCTAACCCGGTAGGAGGTGATACCGATGAAGGGGAGAAACATTCGGGAAAGTATTCCCGGTTTTTTCGCGTTTTTGGACAGATGAACCGGAGGGGGAAAGTTGTGTATTTGCTATGCTAGGGATGTGTGGCGGGCGAACGGGCTGCGTATCCGGATTCGCCTAAATGCTCGAGCAACTTTCATGTACAAAGTATTTTCATCCGAGCTACGGATTATTTTATATTAATTTTTAAAGATTTAATTCATTTTTAGAATTAACAGAATTAATTTAATTAGAAAATGCAATTATGACGCCAGCATGATGTTAGGGTGATGTCAGCAGTCAACTAGTCAGTTGACCTAGTAAAACTGACATGTGGGCCCCACTGTCATTGTCTGTTAACTAATTAACCATGTTAATTAGATTAATTAACATATTAGTTAGGTTAGTTATTTAACTAGGTTTATTAAACACAATTAATTAAGTTAAGGTATTTAATTAATTGATTAATTAATTAATATATTTATTTATTTATTTTCTAAATTCTCTTCTCTCCTTTTTTTTAAAATCGTTCTTGGGCGTGGGGCCCCTGTGTCAAGTACAGGGCCTTGCGTGTCATGGCGTGGCGAAGGCGTGCGGTTACACAGGCGCCCGGCCATTGGGCATTCGCCCATATCGAAGAGGCGACCACAGCAATGAGGTCACCACGAGGCGGCGATGGCGAGCCACCACAGGCGGCGCCACAGGCGCGGTTGAGGCCAGCAGGACTCGCAGGTGGCGCAGGTGGTCGAGCAGGCAAGAAGCAACGGCACCAGCAGAGAGTGAAGCGGCGGCGACACCAGAGCGGCCAATGCAACAGAGGCGATTAGCAGTAAGCAGAGCGGGAGCAGATCGGCTCAAGGCGGCGCAAGCGCAAGCCAGTGAGCAAGGCCATGGCCGAAGTGGCTGGAGCAGGGGAGGAGGAGGAGTTGTCGGGGCCTCACCACGGGGCCGTGGGGTCTAGGCAGCGGTGCTCGGGGAGGAAGACAGGGACGCGACGCCGGCGAGGAGGAGATCCCGCGAGGGAGAGGAAGGCGACGGTGGCCGCGGTGTCGATGGGCGACGAGCGGCGCCGGCGATGGGGCGCAGGGGACGACGGGTTGGTGCCGGCGACGTCGAGCGGCAGGGTTGCGACGTCGTGCCCGAACTAGTTCGGCCAGAGGAGGGTGCGAGGAGCGAGGGGAGTGGCGGGTTTCGCCCCGATCCAGATTGGATCGGGAGGGGAAGAGGGAGTGGCGAAGTGGGGAGAGTGGGGGTGCAGTAGTGGCTAGGGTTTCGGGGAAGGGGGGTTATATGCGCAGTTGGGCCGGGGGAAGGAGCTGGGCCAGCCTGGGGTTGGCCTGGTTGCCGAACGGCCCAGGGGGGGTTAGCTTCTTTTCTTTATTTATTTTGTTTTTCGTTTAACCTTTTACATTTTCTGTTTTCTTTATATTTATATATATTTTTGTTTTATAAAAATACCGAGTTAGCAGCCAAATTAGTATCATTAATATTGGTCACTGCCAAACTTAGTTTGGACCCAAAGTAAATTAGTTTGATATTGTTATAATTTAAAAAGCTATTAAATTATTATTTTAGCCATTGTTGTAACTAGTTTAGGGCATTTAACATTTTACAAAATTTTGGTTTCTCCACCATAATTACTTATGATTTATTTAACACATTTAGAACATTTTAGTTTTGACTTTTGAAAACTTTAGCTGTTTGACTTGATTTTAAATTTAAAATTTGAACTGGATTTGAATCATCGCAAGGTTAACAACAGTAATCGTGGTGACGTGGCATCATTATCAAAGGGTTACTCTAGCTTAACTATCCGGGCGTCACATCATGTTGCAGGTCAGATATCCACACCTGAAGACAATCCAGTTGGGCAACAGCAACTTGGGAAATGGGCAGGTTAAACAAAGAAGAGACCTCAGTAGTTGAAAAGAACTCTGCCACAGAGAGCTTATCATCAATAGCATAAGAGAATAACTGAGGCAATCTATCACGAAGAGGACGGGTAGATCCTCCCACATGCCATCCATCAGACCACAACAACACAGAATTTCCAGAGTTAACATTCACAGTGGCTACAACTCTGTAATTGTCAGCCAATCTAAACACATCTTTCCACTAGAATGAGCCACATAGGACAGTAGCTTGGGGAACTACACCATGATAGTAAGAATCCCAAATCACAGACACCCAAGGAATATCAGCTTTGTTAAAGAATTTATGAAGGTGCTTTATCAAAAGAGCCTGATTATGCAAGTGGAAATTTATCACTCCAAGACCACCATTTTGCTTTGGTCTGCGTACCATGTCCACCGTGCTGCAAGGGATTGCCTAGGTGTATCAGTGTTACCTCGCGAAAGGCATTGCCTCTCAATCCTCTCTAGCTACTTGATAATACCCAAAGGTATGTCTAGTGAGCATATAAAGTAAATGGGCACAAATGATAAAACATAAGTTAAGAGCTGAAGTATGAAACCCTCGTTTAACATAGCAGAGCTAGCAGCCAAACGCCTTTCCAATCAATCAACTAGAGGCATAAGGTCTTGAATCCTGGGCTTAGTTGTCCCCATTGGCAGTCCAAGGTAAGTGAAAGGAAGAGTTCCTATGGAGCACCCAAACACTATAGCTAGCCTGGTTGCATCTTCATCACTAACATTAAGAGGGACCATCATTGATTTATGAAAATTTACCTTCAAACCAGTTGAAGCATAGAAGACATGCAACATATCCTTGGCAGCAATCAGTTGGGACTCATCAGCAGGCAACAACATTATTGTATCATCAGCATATTGGATGATAGGGAAGTCATGATCACTAGAGGGTATTGGAAGAGAGATGGTCACATCCAGCAGCATTTTATTGACTACAGATTGTAGCAAGTCAGCTGCTAGAACAAAGAGGAGTGGAGAAATTGGATCTCCCTGCCTCACTCCCCTCTTGAAGTGGAACTGCTTCCTTGGCACCCCATTGAGTAAGACAGAGGATGAGCCACAAGACAAAATCTCCCTGGCGCACCCAATCCAATGATCATTAAAACCCTTGGCTTCCAGAATCTGCAAGATGGCATCATGCTCAATAGTATCAAAGGCTTTAGCAAAATTAAGCTTCAAGATGAGGATAGGTCTTCGAGAGTGTTTGCACTGATGAATATACTCAAAAGCCCGAGCTAGGCAGTCATGTATAGATCTGGAACGCAGAAAACCATACTGATTTTTATGAATGCACTTAAGAATAACCTTTTGCAGCCGATTTGCCAATAATTTAGTGAGGAACTTTAGACAAGTGTTTGTCAAAGATATTGGCCTAAAATCATTAGGACCTTCTGCGTTTAACATTTTAGGGATCAAATTAATGAAGGAGGCATTAATTCCTTGCAAACTAAGATTACCCTGGGCAAACTCCTCAATCAACGACAAGAAATCCTTCTCAATGATACTCCAACACTTTTTCACAAAGAAACCATTAAAGCCGTCCGGCCCAGGAGCCTGGTCAGTGGGCAGATCCTTAAGAACAACAACAATTTCTTCTTGAGAAAAAGGTTTATTCAAATCATCCAAGCCATCAATTTTAGAGAGCAACTCTTCAAGGTTAAAGCCCATTTGTACACCCTGGGCCCAGCCCATTCTATCTTTGAAAGGGGTCTAGAGCATTCCCGCCATCTGATCATGGTCAGTGACCACAATATCATCCTCTAGTCGAAGGCTAGATATGGAATTCTTCCTCATTCTCTCCGTTGCCATGGCATGGAAAAATTTAGAGTTTTCCTCACCAACCTTAATGTACCTGACTGTGCACCTCTGTTTCCAATAAATATAATGTAACCTGAGAAGATCCTCATAATGCAGCTTCACAATCTTCCTAAAGTTGAATTCAGGTACTGTAAGAGGACACAATTCCTCAAGAGAATCAAACCCACGAACCACCACAGGACATTGCTGAATAAGTTTTTTGATGGAAGACAAGTTGACATGCCATCTCTTAAGATCATACCTCAAACGCTTAAACTTTTTGAAAATAGTAGCTGTAGCAGAAACCCCCATCATACCAAGCAGAGCTGACCAAGACTTAGCAACACAGTCCATGAAGCCCAGCATATGCACCCAGTAGTTCTCAAACCATAAAATCTTGGACTTAGGAATGGTTGTGTCAATAGAAACCACGCAAGGCACATGATCCGAGGAAGTGCGAGCAAGCGGGAGAACAACAACATTCAGATACATGGTTATCCAAGTGCTAGAAGTAAAAAACCAATCAAGCTGCTCCAGAAGTGGTTGTTCTTGCATGTTTGACCATTTGAAAGGATGACCTTTAAGAGGTAGCTCAAGCAAGCCAAGATGACCAATTATTTCATTGAACAAGGAAATATCATTTATATCTCCACCCAGCCAGTTTCTATTGTCTTAAGATCTGGTAAAGTTAAAATCTCCAAGGAATAACCATTTGTCATCTACTGGGATCTCAAGATGATATAGCCGATGAACAAATTCATCTCTTAACTAACCCTGATAGGGACCATAAACAGTGACGTCCAAGATTGAGAGTTGTGAACTAAGGTAAAACGAATGAAGAGCCCATATGATTTAGCCTCAATTAATTGCCCTGTGAAATAAGAAGAATTCCACACAACTAAAATGCCCCCCGAGGCACCAACCGAAGGGGAGAAAGCATAATTATCAAAGCAGCGAGGAAAGAACTGACGAATCGCACGGGTGTCAAACATATCACTTTTGGTTTCTTGCAGGCAAGCGATAGCGCAGTTACTTTCCTCGATTTTTGCTCTAACATCTCTCTGTCGGCTCTTTGAGTTTAAGCCACAAACATTCCAACACAACACATGCCAATTACTATAATTTGTACTATCCATGAACACAAAAGAAATAGTAGCAAAATAACTTCACTGCATAACAGAGAAGCACCACATCACCCATTAAGTTCAGAGCACTCATAGACTGACAGCAAAACGATAAGTTCAGACACTGAACACACCCACAAAGTTCAGATAGGACTAATGACGAAGTAACTGAAAAAAGAAACTGATTGGCTTGCCAGGAAACCAAGAACTCTAGCAAACAATGATGACCACTATTCATTGATATTATTTGTCTATGCGTCATCATCAGAAGAAGCCATAAGCTTCTCCACGGTCAGTTTCTCCGGAGAGATACCCAACGAGGCCCCAAGATTCTGCATCATGCGAATCGGCGTGGCAGGAGGAAGATCAACATCAGAAGTCGAGGCTGGAGCAGGATCGCCTAGCCTTGCTATCTTGGAACGAGGCCTGCGCAAAGATGAAGGCTTGAGAGGGATAGCTGAAGTGGGTTTAAAGTCACTCTTTCTAGCACAGCTGCGCGTCATCCTACGTGTGGAGAAATTATCATCAGGTTGAACCACGGTCACTGGCCTCTTTCCACGTCCATGTTTTCCAAACCTCGAAGGCCTGGCAGATGAAAATTCCATGGTCTCACAAACATTACCAAACTGAAATTTTAAAGCAGAGTCATTGCAAGAAGTGTGTTCATGGATGTTTGCAGAAGCAGGACAGGCTGGAAACACCTCCTCAGTTACTGGCAAACCCTCTCATACAACATCATCAGACCCGCATCAAACTCCATCATCCATCAAAGTAATCAATTGGGGAAGAGAAATACCAACAGAGGCACAAAAACAACAACTCTGTTTTAGTAGACCATAACCTTGTTGGAAGGATACCTGGGGGCAGGGCCGCAAGCTTCAGACTTGGTGGCATGACTCTAACTGACAGCTCAGGTAGCAGATCCCTAAAAGTTCTTTCCCAAAGCAAAGACGGAGGCAAGACTGACCATAGAAAACTCTGACAATACCCAGATGGATAGGCTCTAACTAAACTATTGGAGGATGATAGGGAACAATTGACAGGTTCTCTTGAACCACTTCATCATTATTAGCTTCAAATGATTCAGTAGAGTCCATCGATGGATTAAGAACCATAGAGTTTTGATCCTGAGAAGACTGAACTACAGGTTCATCGGCCTACACATTATTTGGCAGTTGCGTCATCCCAGGGTCCCCAACCATTGTCACCATGATTGTCAGGTGGCTGCTGAAAATTGCCCCATGCATTGGCATCATTGTTTGCCTGTTGATGGTGTCCTGGTGGTAACACATTCCAACCAAGAGCTGGGTATGGCGGCATGGCCCAGAAAGGTTGAGGCGGATCATGGCCCGGCATGGGGTGTGGGTTTCCATATAGAGGCATTGGGTCCTAATCAGTGCCAAGAAGCGCATTGGCAAAGTGACCACCAATGAGAATATAAAGTGCAGTTATCCAAGAAACGATAGTGCCACCTCAGTTTGCAAACTCATGAAAAATCACACTCCGAGGAACAAGGATATCTTCAGGAAACGAAGCATAAACTAGCGATCGAACCCTACGCCTATCAGTGTGCTCCCAATAGTGAAACTGCCCAAAAGTGCCAGTCACCTCTGACAGATACGTGGTGTTGCGATAATCCAAAGGAACACCTATGAACATAAGCCAGCCAGTTCTATGACCATGAAGCGCCCAAAATCCCTCTCCTTGATTATGCGGAATAAATCTGACAAAGAACTCCTCCCCATCGTCATCTAAACCCAGAGCAAACGGTGGATGCTAAGTGAAATAGGATCTGACCACAGGGTTCTCCATCTCGAACAGACCAACACCCCAAAACCAAGTTTGAGCAGATCGGACAAGAACTTGTTGGTCGACGATGAGGAAGTGGAGCACTTGCTCCCGCCGGGCGGCAACCAAGTGCGGTGGTGGCAATGGCTCGACGATGGCCACCATAAATTCCTCGTGGAGCCGAGGCGGAGCTTGGGACGGTGAGTAGTACGTCCTAGGGAGGCGGTCCTCACCACCATTGACGATATCATGCCCCGCGGGCAGAAAGCGACGAGGATCAATAGCAAAAACTGCCATGGAGTCTTCGATCGGTGGCAAAGATGAGGAAGCAGGCACCAGCGGCGGTGGAGATTGGATTTTTCTGGTGTAGTTGGAAGAGTAGGGGAAGAAGGCAGCGAACCCAAAGAGACGGGCAGGGACTCAAAGATGGCACGAGGCTCGAACCCTAGCGATGGTACTTTAGGTACCCAAACATCCAACGAGTTATAATTACCAGTGCAGTTTTTCTTCTTATGGCCAGACCAAAAACATTGTCTGCGACGAATCCTATTCGTGCACGTATCAACCATATGTTTCATACCAAGGCAATTCTGACAGTCCCAGTATTTAGCTGCCATCTCTTCAATTATCTCTTCAAAACTTTGAACCTGCTCCACAATTTTACTTGGAGAAGGAATTGGGGAAGAAATAACTGGCAGATCATCATCTAAGATATCAATTGGGGAGTCTAACGAGCCCAGAGAGCCCAAGGAGGCCTAATACGTCTCCAACGTATCTATAATTAATGAAGTATTCATGCCAAGTTTACAATAGTTTTATATGATTTTGGTATGATTTGATTAGAACTAACCCGGACTGATGCTGTTTTCAGCAGAACTAACGTGGTGTTGTTTTTGTGCAAAAATAAAAGTTCTCGGAATGCGATGAAAATCAACGGTGAATTTTTCTGGAAAATATAAAAAATACTGGAACAAAAATCTACCGGATGGGATTCCCGTGGGTCCCACGAGGGTGGGGGGCGCGCCCACCCCCCTAGGGCGCGCCCCCTATCTCGTGGCCACCTCGGGGACCCCCCTGACTTGTTCTCGACGCCATCCTCTCCTATAAATACACAAACCTTCAGAAAATAACCTAGATCGGAAGTTCCACCGCCGCAAGCCTCTGTAGCCACGAGAAATCATTCTAGGCCCTCTCTGGCACCCTGCCGGAGGGGGCCATCATCACCGAAGGCCATGCAGGAGGATTCCGGAGGGGCCATCATCGCCATGAAGGCCAAGGACCAGAGGGAGAACCTCTCCCCATCCAGGGGGAGGCCATGGAGGAGGAAGCACAAGGGGGAGAACCTCTCCTCCTCTCTCTCGGTGGCGCTGGAGTGCCATCGGGAGGGGAACCATCGCCGCGGTGATCATCTTCGTCAACATCACCATCCTCATCTCTTTTACGTGCTCCACTCTCCTGCACCCCGCTGTAATCCCTACTTGAAAATGGTTCTTTATGCCACATATTACGATCCAATGATGTGTTGCCATCTATGATGTTTTGAGTAGATATCCTTTGTCTTTGGGTTGATTGATGATCTAGATTGGTACGAGTTATATGTTTTATTTTGGTGCTGTCCTATTGTGCCCTCCGTGTCGCGCAAGCGTGAGGGATTCCCGCTGTAGGATGTTGCAATACATTTATGATTCGCTTATAGTGGGTTGCTTGAGTGATGTAAGCATAAACCCGAGTAAGGGGTTGTTGCGTATGGGATAAAGGGACTTGATGCTTTAATGCTATGGTTGGGTTTTACCTTAATGATCTTTTGTAGTTGCGGATGCTTGCTAGAGTTCCAATCATAAGTGCATATGGTCCAAGAAGAGAAAGTATGTTAGCTTATGCCTCTCCCTCATATGAAATTGCAATGACGACTACCGGTCTTGTTAACAATTGCCTATGATAATTCTGCACACCGACCCATCATTATTCCACACTCGCTATTTATAATATTTATTAATATATTCTAACTTAATGATAACAGCACCTACTTTTATGTTTTAGCTCTTAGATATCATGCAAAGTTATCCTCTTCATACCCACAACATAGTTTTATTTCTCGTTTCTAGTTAGAAGCAAATGTTCGGTGTACGTAAAGTCGTATCAGTGGCAGATAGGACTTGAGAGAATATTGATCTTACCTTTAGCTCCTTGTGGGTTCGACACTCCATACTTATCACTTCCACCTTTGGGAATTGCTACGATGATTCCCTGCACTTGGGGATTATCAAGCTCTTTTCTCGCGCCGTTGCCGGGGAGCAATAGCGTGGGGTTGATATTCTCGTGTGTGCTTATTTGCTTTCTTCACTAAGTAGATTTTGTTTTTCCTTTTTGTTTCTGTTTAGTTGTGGGTGAAACATACAAAAAAATTTAAAGAATGAATATACAAAAAAAATCACTTGCCTTTCATGCCTAAAATGTTTTTCAATAAGAGAAGCGATTGGAAGATTATGCATTGAAGAAGTGAGGGTCGGCCTTGAGCACTTGTGTTCATGCTCATGGAAACAATGTAAAAATTTTCATGGAAGCTTCTTTGAAAATAATTATCTCATTGTTTATATCCATTGTATTATAAAAATAATGTGCCAAGCTTTGTTTTTAGGATGATTAGATTGCTTGTTTACTATGTGCAGTACAAAAACAGAAACTTTGGCTGTAGCGCGTGAATTTACATTTTTTACTGGAAAGTCAAATGGGTCTGAAAATTTTTGCACATTAATTATGTAAAATTATTTTAAATTTTCATATTTGTTTAGAATTTGTTGGAGTTACATAAGTTTACTAAACTTCCAGATTACTACAGATTGTCCTGTTTTCGACATATTCTGTTTTCTATGTGTTGTTCGCGTATTTCGATGAATCTATGGGTAGTATCGGGGGGGGGGGGGGGGTATGAACCATGGTGAAGTTGGAATACAGTAGATATAGTTCTAATATGAAATTGGAATAAGTTGTAACAGTACCTAAAGGTAGTGATTTGCTTTATTATACTAACGGATCTCACAAAGTTTTTGTTAAAGTTTTGCGTGGATGAAGTGTTCGAAGATCGAGGAGCTATCAATGTGATAAGAATAAATAGAGGCAAGAGTTCAAGCTTGGGGATGCCCAAGGCACCCCAAGTAAATATTCCAAGTATACTCAAGCATATAAGCTTGGGGATGCCCCGGTTGGCATCCCATCTTTCTTCTTCAACAATTATCGGTATACCTCGGTTTTTGTTTTGTTCACATGATTTGTGTTCTTTGTGTTTTTCTTTTTCTTTAAGAACCATGCTAGTATGAGATAGCCCTTCATTTATTTATAGAATACTTCATGTGCTTCACTTATATCTTTTGAATATGATCTTATAGAATTGCTCTTTGTGCTTCACTTCAATCTTTTGAGTATGGTTTTATAGAATGCTTCCTATGCTTCACTTATATATTTTGAGCTTGGATATTGGTTAGTATATATTAATTGTAGAATGCTCCATGAACTTCACTTATATCTTTTGGATTATGAATAATACTATAATCTAAAGTGGGTTTGGAAGAGTGCCAACTTTAGGAATTAGTGATCCCACTATTTTGGAGGCTGTTGAATCTTAGTGTGATATTTATGAAAGTGGATTTGGAAGAGTGTCGACTTTAGCTAGTAATGATTCCACTATTTGAGAAGAGGTTCTGTCGATGTCAAAACCGGCGGATCTCGGGTAGGGGGTCCCGAACTGTGCGTCTAGGCGGATGGTAACAGGAGACAAGGGACACGATGTTTTTACCCAGGTTCGGGCCCTCTCGATGGAGGTAAAACCCTACTCCTGCTTGATTAATATTGATGATATGGGTAGTACAAGAGTAGATCTACCACGGGATCAGAGAGGCTAAACCCTAGAAGCTAGCCTATGGTTTGATTTTTGTTCATCCTACGGACTAAAACCCTCCGGTTTATATAGACACCGGAGAGGGTTAGGGTTACATAGAGTCGGTTACAATGGGAGGAGATCTACATATCCGTATCGCCAAGCTTGCCTTCCACGCCAAGGAAAGTCCCATCCGGACATGGGACGAAGTCTTCAATCTTATATCTTCATAATCCAGGAGTCCGACCAAAGGTCATAGTCCGGCCATCCGGACACCCCCTAATCCAGGACTCCCTCAGTAGCCCCTGAACCAGGCTTCAATGACGACGAGTCCGGCGCGCAGATTGTCTTCGGCATTGCAAGGCGGGTTCCTCCTCCGAATACTTCATAGAAGATTTTGAACACAAGGATAGTGTCCGGCTCTACAAAATAAGTTCCACATACCACCGCAGAGAGAATAATATTTATACAAATTCAACCTGCTGACGTACTCCGCAGCGTGACATCACACCACGGCCAAGCCTTTATTCGGTTTTACTATCCCACCTCAGCGCATTTAGCGAGGCGGTTTCCTTAGCAGTCTTGTCGAAGCAGAGATCGTGTCCCCTTATTCCGGGATTCTCATCAATGCGGGCGTGGGTAACCCAATCGTGCCCGTTGGTATATTTCCTCAATTGAAGGCGAGTCCCAAACGGTCACGGGGAGGGCTCTTGGTAATCAACCTCTTTATAAAGAGACCAAGGCTCTACTCCTTTCTTTCAATCTCAATCGAATCCGCCCCTCGCCTCGAGTTCCAACACCCAAAGCTCCAGATTCAGGTGCTTCGGACCTTCAATGATGTCCGGCTCCGACCTTCAAGGCCGGTGGATGCCTTCCTCCGTTATGGAAGAAGACGTGCTAAAGCTAAGAGATGCCAGGTATTTAATCGGCGAAATTTCGCATAGGCTGCCTGCTCAAGGGCAGGTTATTCCCACTCCCAAGCCTGGTGAGAGCGTGGTGTTCGCGTCTCACTTCCTTCGGGGGCTAGGCTTCCCGACGGACCCCTTCGTGAGGGGGCTCATGTTTTATTATGGGTTGGAATTTCACGACTTGGATCCGGAGTCCATCCTCCACATCTCATCGTTCATTGTCGTGTTCGAAGCCTTCCTCCGCATTGCCCCTCACTTCGGATTGTGGCTTAAGACCTTCAAAGTGGAGCCGAAGATGATCATGGGGCAGCAAGCGGAGTGCGGAGGGGCTGTTATAAGCAAGAATGTTGACGCTCCATGGCCCGAGGGCTCTTTTCAAGAGGAGTTCAACTTATGGCAACGAGAGTGGTTTTATATCACAGCTCCCAGGGGCACCAAGTGGGTGGCGCCACCTGCCTTTCGCTCGGGTCCTCCCCCGGTGGCGTCATGGGTCAATAAAGGGCTCGACTGGGGCCGTCCAAGGACGTGCCCTTGTTGCAGGGTCGCATTCAAGATCTCCTGGAAAGAGACATCAACCTGGCTGTAGTGACGCATGTCATGTTGATTTGCCGCACTTTGCCCTGCAAACGCCGCCCCCTCCGCCTGTGGGAGTTTAATCCGGAGGGACCACGAGCTCTCCAACACTTTACGGGCGCGGCGCCCATGGAGATGTACAAATTGTTCTTCGGATCACAAGCAATGTGTCCGGACTCGATCGAGGACGCAGGTCTGAGCTGCAATCGCCCAGATACTCAAGTAAGTAGCCCTGTACCCGGACACGCTATCCATATATTTATCATAAAATTTCCCTTAAAAGAGTTGTCCCTTAAACAGGAGCGGATAGCGAAAGCAAAGCTAATCAGGTGTCCGGCCCCCCTCCCCGAGACCACGCCGGATCCTGTGTTAACCAGGATGCTGGAGGTTGCGCCTTTGGAAGAAGGCGAAGGGGGGAACAAGGAAGCTACCATCTACCTGAAGGAGGCTGTCAGGAAAGGAGAAATCGAGAATCCCTCCATCCAGGGAAAGAAGAGGACCGCCTTTGAAGACCCGGAGACCATGATCCCAAAGCGGGGCAAGAAATCTTCGTCAGAGGGTCCTGCGCCGGGAGATGCCTCGGCCGCACTGTGCCCCCAAGGGGATCAGCCCTCCAGCGAGCCGTAAGTAGAGAGGGGAGTTTTAAAATAAGAGACATCCCTATTCTATTCCCGAGAAAGATAACTGAATTTTTACCTTGTAGTTCAGATCTCAGCCCTTCTCAGCAGAGCTCACCTTCAGGGGATCTTTGTCCGGAGATGATGGAGAGCGGAACGCCTCCCCCTGCCGTACCGCCTTGCGAGGCGGGCGACCCTGAGGTGTCGTCACGGAGGGTTTCTCCGAATCCGGTAGGGCCGGAAAGCAGCCGGATGGCTCCCCAAAGCCCTCCGTGTCCGGCCTTCGAAAAAGGCCATCGGACGAGTCCGGCACCATCCGGTGCACGGTCGGAGGAGCTGAAGGATCTGCTCGAGCGAGCGTCTATCTCAGAAGAACACCGTGCATTGATGGGCACGGGGATTGAAAGGATTTCATCCGCGGAGAGCGGGTTGCACGAGGCCGTCAGGAGTTTATCGGGTTTTGAGGTACGCAAAATGATGTACCTTTTGACAGTTCCGCATATAAAAGAGGCGCCCTGTATAGATAGTAGCCCCTGAGACTTGGTGCGTTGTCAAAAATGACGGCGCGCCGAGGATCATAGTCCCAGGTATGATATGTCGCCATTCCTATGTAGGTGGCGGCGTCCGTGGCTAGCCGGATCGATGAATTTGCCGAGCTAAAGCGGTAACTTGACGTGGCAGATGCCGACATCGCACTTGTTAACAAGCGGCTTGACGAGTCACAAGGTATGCAATTTCTCCGCGGACACCTGGTAAGGGGGCTTGATGCCCGTGCCTTACAACATGTATGCTTGATGCAGACGGTGCCGCTGCCATGGAGAACCTTCGGGCGGAACTCGCCCGAGCCAAGGAGCAGGCCGTAAAAAGTGATGCGGCTGCCTTAAAGGCAGCGAAGAGCTGAAAGTCAACAGGCTGCTCATCCAAGCAGGAAGGAAATGGCCGAGATGGCTGTGAAGTTGAAGGATGCTGCCGACCGCTGCAAGCTTCTTGAAAAAGAAGATCGGGCGGAACAAAAGGACCTGGAGAAGGCCACTACCGAGGCCAAGGATGCTCGCTCTGCAATGAGAGCCATGAAGCAGGGGCTACGTCAGGCCGAAGATATCGTGGCTGGAAAGCCCTTTATGCTGCAGATGAAGTTCGGGGATCCTAAATATGCTCAGTTGGACCGGCTGTGGAGTGCGGCGGATACTTATCTCGACTTGGCGGCAAGTACATGAACGCGCCGAACACTTCCGAGATCAACAGGATCACAAAGTGGAAAAGCTTTTTTGGTCGCAGTTCCACAATCCAGAGCGCCCACTTCCATTAACCGAGCGTTTGTCCGAATGGGCGGAGTTGAATAGGTTATCCGGACTCGCCATGAAGGATGTCGTGAGTCATCTGTGGCCGGAAAGGCCTGAGCCGAAGAGTTATTTTAGTTTGGTGCAGCAGTTCCTTGGTGCGGTGCCGCATATCAATGCAATGAAGAGGTCAGCATGCATAGAGGGTGCGCGGATGGCTCTTGCCCGTGTCAAGACATACTGGGCGGAGATGAAGGCCACCGACGTTGCATCCCAAGATTCGGGCGGGAGCCGAGTACCTGTCGAGCACTATTTTCAGGAAGTTCTGCAGGGCGCTCGTTTGATAGAGACGCGGTGCTCGAAGGATATCATGTTCGAATAACATGTATTATTGTAAAACAATGTTTCGATGGAATATAAAAGCTTCTTATACTTGTGCCTGCAAGAATTAAAATACCTCCTGTGCGGCCGTTAATGTATATGTGTATATAACCTAAAAGATGGCAGTCTTCGGCTTCAGCCCCAACGCATATAATGCGGGGGTGTTCGAGAAGGCGCATTTTCACACTTGATCCAACGTCTTGGTCCTATAAAGGAGGTGATAGCGCGGCGAACTAGGCAACCGGACTATAATGCTTTATCACTTTCACTTAGACATAGGAGTTTGACAGTGGGGCTAATATATAGCCACTAGGGCACCCGCCGCCCGAATTCGGGCGTGTGTGCCTGACCGAAACGCCCTTCGTCAATGCCGAGGAATCCTAAAGATTCCGTGGGTCATCAAGTGGTTGACCAGTCTCACGCTATATCATGACAAGTTTTCGGCTTTCTCTCTCGAGGTGCTCGCTTTGGCGAACCGGGCACAATCGCAGAGTTCTCCTGGTGCCGCCTTAGCCGATAGAGCGGAACGTAAGGCAGCAAAACATAGGAGCCGGGCAAACCCAACATTTGACCAAAGACATGATTCGGAGCTGATACATATAAGGCCAAAATCACGACGCCGAACACTCCCTAAGGTATTCGGTCTTTATGAAAACGGGCTGAACAACGCCCTTAGTAATAAGCCCCTGGTGTCCAGGTACGTGCAAAATCCTGACGTGGCCAATGCCAAGACGCCATCCTCCACCTCAGTTATAGCAAGAAACCGGGGGATGTGTATCAACAAGAGACAGTAAACAAGGTTTACGCAGGGTCTTAATCTGAAAAGAATCCTTGGAACGGGTCCCTACTGCATGTCTGCACCTATGTCTCCGTTGTGCCGTATCACGGGCCGGGTGTAGTGGTGTTCATCTGTAAAAGAGAGGAACTTAGTTGAAAAAGATCGTGCGGAAATGTACGTTATATTAAATAAACAAAGTACAATTTAAAAACTGAATAAAATTGAGCTTTATTGTCTCTTGTTGTACATGCGCGGAGCCCCTTGAACGGGGGTATGCGGCTACTAAGCCCTTGTATGTTTACGCCGGACTCGTCTAGTCATGTCCGGGGTCTGAACGACCTGTTTAGGTGCTTTGATTAGTGAAGCCGGTTAGTGTGTGGCTGTTAAGCAGCCGCACAATCTTCCGCGCTCGAGGAACATTCGATATTTCCCTTTAATGAGACGATGCCTCGTGGACCGGGCATTTTAAGTATAAGAGATGCATAATGCGGTATTGCGTTAAAGCGGGCGAAAGCTTGGCCCCAAAGAGTTCTTGATAGCTACTTGTAAATGGGGCGATGTGGAAGGTTAGCTTTTCACGGCGGAAGTTGTCGGGTGAGCCGAACATAACTTCTAGCAGGAGAGAGCCCGTACAATGGGCATCTAGGCCTGGCGTTACCCCTTGAAAGGAAGTGTTGCTATGGCGAATTACTGTTGGGTCTATCCCCATTTTGCGGATTGTGTCCTGATATAGCAGGTTTAAATCACTACCGCCGTCCATTAGAACTTGTGTAAAGTGGAGTCCGTCAATTATCAGATCTAATACCAAGGCAGTCCAGCCTGCATTCCGGATACTTCTAGAGTAATCACGATGGTCGAAGGTGATTGGTTTTAACAACCAGTGGTGGGACTCCTCTGGGATAGGCCGTATGGCGCGTATCTCTATGGGCGCCACTCTGTTCTTCCCTTTTGTCACGTGAAGTGAATTTAATGTTTTGACTTCTTGTGGGAAACTCTTTTGTTTTCCGGTGTTCTGCTTGTGGGGTTCGTCATCGTCCTCGCTTGGTGTGTCGAGCCCCTTGTGTTCGGCGTTGAGTTTGCCGGATTGCTTGAAGACCCAACAATCTTTGTGGGTATGGTTTGCGAGCTTCCCGGAGTACTGTGAATTTGACATATCTTGTCCAAGATTACATTTAGGTTAGATAGCTCGTCCTGTTATCCTTGAGGGGCAGCTTTTTACGGATTCTCGCCAAGAGCTTTTGAATCCGGCGTTGACTGCCATGCTCTTCGGTCTGTTTCCCTTGGTCCGCGCTGGTCCTTGCTGGCGTCATGTTTCCCGCTTCCATCCCTAACTTCGGATGTACTTGGGTCATTGGTAATCGCATCTTGCCAACCAGCTATCCTCTCCTCGCAAAAGCGGGTCATGAGGCTTGTTAATGCGGCCATTGTTCTTGGCTTTTCTTGGCCGAGGTGTCTGGCGAGCCATTCGTCTTGGACGTTGTGTTTGAAAGCTGCTAAGGCTTCGGCGTCTGGATAGTCGACTATTTGTTTCTTTTTAGTAAGGAATCTGTTCCAGAATTTCCAGGCTGACTCTCCGGGTTGTTGAGTTATGTGACTTAAATCGTCTGCATCCGGAGGTCGGACATAGGTCCCTTGAAAATTTGCCCGTAAAGCATCCTCGAGCTCTTCCCAACTTCCAATGGTGTTTTCGGGAAGGCTTTTAAGCCAATGCCGGGCTGGCCCTTTGAGTTTGAGGGGTAAGTATTTTATGGCGTGGAGATCATCTCCTCTAGCCATGTGTATGTCGAGGATCTAATCCTCAATCCGCACTCAGGCATGTTGTTCCGTCAGATGCCTCTATGTTTACGGGCTTGAATCCGCCGAAATTCATGATCCAGCACCTCATCGGTGAAATATAGGGGGTGTGCGGCACCCCTATATCTGGGCGTACCGTGATGTTCGGATGTTTGATGTGTTGCATTGCTTACTAGAGCTTGCTTTCTTGGCCCATAGATAGATCTGGCTGGGCCATCTTTTTGATGTGAATCCTTGTGCGGGTCGTGTGCCGGCTTGTGTATGCGGCGTCCTTTGCCGCACCGTGTTGGCTATGGGGTTGTTTGTCCGACCGGTGGCTTCCTTATTTTTTGATTATGCGGGGCTCTAAGGCCTCATCATCAAATTCAGCAGTAATTTTCGCCGGATAGCTCTTTGTGTGGCGACCGTCAGCCAGTATTTGTCTGCGGTGTTGACTACTTTGCTCCATCTAACTCGAGTGCATCTTCCGCTGTTTAGAGCTTCCATTCGCTTTTTTCAGGCTACGCGGTGGCGACGAGCCTTTTTCGGAGGTTCTTCTGCTCCAGCAACTTGTCCGGCGTGAGGTCGTCCGGACTGTTGTCTTCGCCGGGGACGGGTTGTTTATCCAAGTTGCCCTGTTCGGACGGTTGCTCGATGGCATGTTCGTCGTCCGCTGGTTCGCCCTGCTCTATGGCTGGGTCTGTATGGCTGCTTTCTCTGTCGAGGTGGGGTTTGGAGCGGCGCTTACGCGCCGCTTTGGCCCTTTTGAGGGAACGATCCCTCGTTGCCCCTTGTTCCTCGTCGTCGTTTCTTTTATGTGTGTCCACCATGTATACATCATGGGATGAGGTGGTTGTCCAGTGCCCTATAGGCGCTGATTCCTGTTCGTCTCCTACATCGTCGTCCATACCTTCGATGTCTTCGGAGTCGAAGTCGAGCATGTCGGTTAAATTATCGACAGTGGCTACGAAGTGGGTGGTGGGTGGGCTTTGAATTTCTTTGTCGTCCGCATCCCAACCATGCTGACCATAGTCCGGCCAGGGCTCTCCTGATAGAGAGAGAGAGACTTTAGTGAATTCAGAATGTCGTCGAAGAGCGAGTACTGAAAGATGTCCGCGGCGGTGAACTCCATGATCGGTTCCCAATCGGATTAAATTGGCAGGGGCGCGGAAGGTTCGGAGTCCGGAGGGGAGTCCGGCACCTTGGAGTCACAAGCTTCACAAAGGACAAGGCTGGTGTTTGGCTCAATCGCCGTAGAGATTGCAGCCCCCGAGGCGGTGTCCAGCCACCTGTCCTCGATTGGCGCAGTCGGCTCCGAGCTGAGGGTCAGAGCGGACACTGGTGCGGCCTCCAGGGCACTGTTCGGCGGCAGAGCTAGATCATGCCCATCGTGACAGTGTGGCGCGCTTGGCTGTGGCTCGAACCCGTCGAAGGTCAAGTCTTCGCGGACGTCAGCCGTGTAGCTCAAACTTCCAAGTCTGGCCTGATGGCCAGGGGCGCAGCTTTCGATCTGCTCCAGACGGCCAAGCGAATTGGCCCGCAGTGCAAAGCCGCCGAATACGAAGATCTGTCCGGGGAGAAAAGTCTCACCCTGGACCGCATCATTGTTGATGATCGGAGGAGCCATCGGGCCTAAAGGTGACGACACAGAGGAACTCTCAATGAAAGCACCAATGTCGGTGTCAAAACCGGCGGATCTCAGGTAGGGGGTCCCGAACTGTGCATCTAGGCGGATGGTAACAGGAGACAAGGGACACGATGTTTTTACCCAGGTTCGGGCCCTCTCGATGGAGGTAAAACCCTACTCCTGTTTGATTAATATTGATGATATGGGTAGTACAAGAGTAGATCTACCACGAGATCAGAGAGGCTAAACCCTAGAAGCTAGCCTATGGTATGATTGTTGTTCGTCCTACGGACTAAAACCCTCCGGTTTATATAGACACCAGAGAGGGTTAGGGTTACATAGAGTCGGTTACAATGGGAGGAGATCTACATATCCGTATCGCCAAGCTTGCCTTCCACGCCAAGGAAAGTCCCATCTGGACACGGGACGAAGTCTTCAATCTTGTATCTTCATAATCCAGGAGTCCGGCCAAAGGTCATAGTCCGGCCATCCGGACACCCCCTAATCCAGGACTCCCTCAGGTTCCAATTGATTATG
This sequence comes from Aegilops bicornis, assembly GCA_021605145.1. Taxonomy (NCBI): domain Eukaryota; kingdom Viridiplantae; phylum Streptophyta; class Magnoliopsida; order Poales; family Poaceae; genus Aegilops; species Aegilops bicornis. The sequence goes on from CM038669.1 coordinate 327,890,104, forward strand.
AGAACAAAGTTGCTATTTATGATGATTATTGTGATGACATGTATGCTATACAGAATAATGTTAACCATGAAACTTGTCATCATGATTTTAATTTTCAATTGGATTATGCCTCACATGACAATTATTTTGTTGAGTTTGCTCCCACTATTCCGAATGAGAAGAATTTTTGCTTATATGGAGAATAGTAGAATTTCTATGCTTGTAGATCATGAAAAGAATGCTTTATGTGATGGTTATATTGTTGAACCCATTCATGATGCTACTGAAAATTATTATGAGGGAGGAATATATGCTTGTAGGGAGTGCAATAATATCAAGTTTCCTCTCTATGTGCTTAAAGTTTTGAAGTTATACTTGTTTTGCCTTCGTATGCTAGTTGATTATTGTTCCTATAAATTATGTGCTCACAAAATCCCTAGGCATAGGAAGTGGGTTATATTTAAATGTGCTAGTCATATTATTCATGATGCTCTCTTTATGTTTCAATTCTTATCTTTTATGTGAGCATCATTGAAATCATCATGCCTAGCTAAAAGGCATTAAAGAAAAGTTCTTGTTGGGAGACAACCCAATATTACCCTTACTGTTTTTGTGTGTTTACATGATTAAGCTACTGTAGTAATCATGTTAGCTTTTGTTTCAATAAAGTTCCAACTAAGACCTTTGGGAGGACTTGGGTGAAAGTTAATTTGATCTTGCTGTCAAAAACAGAAACTTTGCGATCACGAGATTATCTGTAATTTTTTACAGAAGAGTGCTTTTGAGTTGATTCTTTTTGCAGAAGATTAATAGTCAAATTCCTCACGTCCACCAATTTATTTCATAATTTTTGGAGTAGCATAAGTATGGTTGCTGTTCAGATCATTACAGACTGTTCTATTTCTGACAGATTCTGTTTTCATTGCATAGTTTGCTTGTTTTCTAATTTCTATGGATTATATTTCTCAATATAAATTGTAGAAATGATATGGTACAGTAGGAATTGTGTGAGAACAATTATTAACCTTGTCTTTGACAGTACCAAAGTGAATGGTTTACTCTTTATCATACTAACCTATCTCATGAAGTTCCGTTAAGTTTTGTGTGATTGAAGTTTTCAAGCTTTGGGTGAGATATCGATATGAGGAGAATAAGGAGTGGAAAGACCCTAAGCTTGGGGATGCCCAAGGCAACCCAAGTTAATATTCAAGGAATACTCAAGCTCCTAAGCTTGGGGATGCCCCGGAAGGTATCCCCTCCTTCGTCTTCAAAACTGTCTGTATACCTTACTCGGAGCTATATTTTTATTCGTCACATGATATGTGTTTTGCTTGGAGCATATTTTCGATTTTACTTGCTGTTTGAATAAAATCATTGGATCTGAAATCTTGAATGAAAAAGAATCCTCCCATGGCTAGTTAATTATTTGACTACTCAGTGTTCTCCACTTATATCTTTTTGGAGTAGTTTGTCATTTACTCGCGTGCTTCACACATATCCTATGAGTAAATGGTTGCTTGAATTGAATATCATAAATATGAATTTATATACGTTTCAAATTCTTATAACATGGGGAGTAATGACTTCACACATAATGAGTATAGGTAGTAAACTTATTGAAAGTTAGCAAACGCAGAATTGGTCACTTGAACAATTCATGAAAGAATATTGAAGGAAGAGAGATTTCACATATAACTATACTATCTTGGACATCTTTTGTAATTGTGAGCACTCATTAAAATATGACATGCTAAAAAGTTGATGTTGGACACGGAACACAACTTAATGGGTTCTGTTTTCCTATATCTGAAACGTTATATTGTCTAGGATCATCCAACATTTTGAGTTTGCCTTTCCCTCTCATGCTAGCCAAATTCTTTACACCAAGTAGAAATACTACTTGTGCTTCCAAACATCCCTTAAACCAGTTTTGCCATGAGAGTCCACCATACCTACCTAAGGATTGAGTAAGATCCTTCAAGTAAGTTGTCATCGGTGCATGCAATAAAATTGCTATCTAAATATGTATGATCTATTAGTGCGAAGAAAATAAGCTTTATACAAACTTGTGATAGGGAAGAAATAAAAGCGACGGACTGCATAATAAAGGTCTTTATCACAAGAGGCAATAAAGTGACGTTCTTTTGCATTAAGATTTTGTGCATCCAACTATAAAAGCGCATGACAACCTCTACTTCCCTCTGCGAAGGGCCTATCTTTTACTTTTATCTTCTACCCTTATACAAGAGTCATGGTGATCATCACCTTTCCTTTTACACTTTTTCCTTTGGCAAGCACTTTGTGTTGGATCGATCCAGATACATATATCCACTTGGATGTAGGTTTTCATGAATTATTATTTTTGACATTACCCTTGAGGTAAAAGGTTGGGAGGCGAAACTATAAGCCCCTATCTTTCTCTGTGTCCGGTTAAAACTTTGAACCCATAAATATCACATGAGTGTTAGAAATTGTGAAAGATTAAATGATAGTTGAGTATGTGGAGTTTGATGAATAAAAGCTCTTACATAGACCCTTCCCAAAAATAAGATGAATTGCAATTGTTTGATGACTAAGAGCACGGTTTGTTAGTTTTCAAGAAAGTTTATGATCTATACTTTAACATGTGAATAGCTTGTTACTTGATCATGAGAAGTTTTATGAGTTGAGCTACTGTTATGATATATAATGATGCTAGAAAAAGTGATTGGAATTATCATTGATCAAACTTATGCACTTGCTAGCATTCACACTTCATAAATTATTTCTTTTATCATTTACCTACTCGAGGACGAGCAGGAATTAATCTTGGGGATGCTGATACATCTCCAACGTATCTATAATTTATGAAGTATTCATGCCAAGTTTACAATAGTTTTATATGATTTTGGTATGATTTGATTAGAACTAACCCGGACTGACGTTGTTTTCAGCAGAACTACTGTGGTGTTGTTTTTGTGCAGAAATAAAAGTTCTCGGAATGCGATGAAAATCAACGAAGAATTTTTCTGGAAAATATAAAAAATACTGGAACAAAAATCTACCGAGGGGAGTACCATGGGCCCCATGAGGGTGGGGGGCGCGCCCACCCCCCTGGGGCGCGTCCCCCTATCTCATGGCCGCCTCGGGGACCCCCCTGACCTGTTGTTGACGCCATCCTCTCCTATAAATACAGAAACCTTCAGAAAATAACCTAGATCAGAAGTTCCGCCGCCGCAAGGCTCTGTAGCCACGATAAATCATTCTAGGCCCTCTCTGGCACCCTGCCGGAGGGGGCCATCATCACCGGAGGCCATGGAGGAGGATCCCGGAGGGGCCATCATCGCCATGAAGGCCAAGGACCAGAGGGAGAACCTCTCCCCATCCAGGGGGGAGGCCATGGAGGAGGAAGCACAAGGGGGAGAACCTCTCCTCCTCTCTCTCGGTGGCGCCGGAGTGCCATCAGGAGGGGAATCATCGCCGCGGTGATCGTCTTCATCAACATCACCATCATCATCACCATCCTCATCTCTTTTACAAGGTCCACTCTCCTACACCCCGCTTTAATCCCTACTTGAACATGTTGTTTTATGCCACATATTATGATCCAATGATGTGTTGCCATCCTATGATGTTTTGAGTAGATATCCTTTGTCTTTGGGTTGATTGATGATCTAGATTGGTACGAGTTGTATGTTTTATTTTGGTGCTGTCCTATTGTGCCCTCCGTGTCGCGCAAGCGTGAGGGATTCCCGTTGTAGGATGGTGCAATATGTTTATGATTCGCTTATAGTGGGTTGCTTGAGTGACAGAAGCATAAACCCGAGGAAGGGGGTTGTTGCGTATGGGATAAAGGGGACTTGATGCTTTAATGCTATGGTTGGGGTTTACCTTAATGATCTTTAGTAGTTGCGGATGCTTGCTAGAGTTCCAATCATAAGTGCATATGATCCAAGAAGAGAAAGTATGTTAGCTTATGCCTCTCCCTCATATGAAATTGCAATGACGACTACCGGTCTTGTTAACAATTGCCTAGGATAATTCCGCACACCTACCCATCATTATTCCACACTCACTATTTATAATATTTAGTAATATATTCTAACTTAATGATAACATCGCCTACTTTTATGTTTTAGCTCTCCGATATCATGCAAAGTTATCCTCTTCATACCCACAACGTAGTTTTATTTCTCGTTTCTAGTTGGAAGCAAACGTTCAATGTACGTAGAGTCGTATCTGTAAGTGCATCTAGTGCCACCCCTAGTTGGTTTTGGAGTATTGACGACAAACCTAGTTGAGGGACTAATGTGTTTGTGAGAATTGCAGGATAACACAAGTAGTAGTCCCTCATTGATTCAGTTTACCTACCAGAGATGACCCCTAAAGAAGTATGAAGACATTGAAGACAATGGTGGTATGTGAAGATATTCACATTGAAGACTATGACAAGAGACGGCATCACGTGAAGACTATGGAGCACGAAGGCTGAAGTGATGCTCAACCAAAACTGTTAAGTGGGGTCCCAGTGAACAAAATCAGAGTGACTGAAGTGATGCTCAACCAAAATCCTATGTCTTTGAGCGAAGACAATGAGACCAAATCTTATCCAGAGTTGGATGAGTCAGCTTTACTTGTAGCCCAAGTAAAGCTGCCGCGTGTGTTTGAAATATGACCGTTGGAACACGTGACGGTTCCTTAGTGACCCAGGGTCATTTCGGACAAATCAGGTCGGGTTGCCTAGTGGCTATAAATAGCCCAACCCCTACACCATAAATTGGTGGCTGCTCAGAGTTAGTGCATGGCTTTTGTCGTTTGGGAGCAACCCACCTCCGAAGCTTTTGAGAGAGAGAAATCCTTGCGAGGACAAAGCCCAAACACCCAGAGCCAAAGAGTGTTAGGCATCACTGAAGTCTTTACATCTGCGTGACTGAAGACTTGTTACACTTGAGGACTGTGAATCCTCCCGGCCGGTTAGGCGTCGCGTTCTGAGCATCCAAGAGTCATTGTGGATCGCCGGTGAACGAAGTCTGTGAAGGTTTGGAAGTCTACCTTGAAGACTTACCAGAGTGATTGGGTGAGGACTGGGTGTCCTTAGCTCAGGGGGAATAAGGTGAAGACGCGGTCTTCTGAGTTGAATCTCAGCCTCCCTAACCAGACGTACAGTTGTCACAGCAACTAGAACTGGTCCAACAAATCCTTTGTCCTCACCAAGTGACTGGTTCTATCCTCTCCCTCTCTATACTTACAGTTTGTCTTCGTGAAGTCATTGCCTGTTTGTACTACCTGTTTGACTTCACTGTGTGACTACTATCGTTGTTTGGCTTCATACTTTCTTCCATCCTGATCTTTACTACCTTTCTGCTATTAGTCTTCGAGCTTTCACTTTATTGAATACTTGACTATGGCTTGCTTAGTGTAGTCTACCTTCCGCTGCATATCAATAGGTTCATTTCTATTGTTTGTCTTCGAAAATCTCATGTTTTGAAGACTTTCATAAAAATCGCATATTCACACCCCTCTAGTCGATAACTAACACTTTCAATTGGTATCAGAGCAAGGTACTCCCTTGTTCTGTGTGATTCGGTTTAACCACCTAGAGTTTTAGCTATGTCGACTGCAGGGATAATCAAAGTCTCCGCTGCTTGCCCCGTCTTCGATGGAACTGAATATCCCTACTGGAAGAATAATATGCACATGCATCTTGAAGCCATTGATGTTGACCTCTGGTATGTCGTCAAGAATGGTGTTCCCAAGACTGGTGAAGGTGTCACCCCTGCTGATGTCAAGAAGTTCATTCAACTGGATTCTACCGCCAAGAACATCATCTATGGTCATCAGACCAAAGGACAGTATGGCCGTATGAGTGCTCTGGAAACGTCAAAGCTAGTCTGGGACTGGCTCTCCAAGGTCAACGAAGGCGTATCAACCCAGAGAGATCAAAGGATCAGTGTTCTTCGCAACCTCTTCAACCGCTTCAAGAGAAACGATAATGAGAATGTCCAACTCACGTTTGATCGCCTTACTGACATCACAAATGAGCTTCGTGCTCTTGGCGCCACTGAGATCACCAAGCATGAAATCGTCAAGACACTGCTGAGATCACTTGACAGTTCATTCGACACCCTTGCCCTGATGATACAAGAACGCCCTGACTTCAAGACACTCGATCCGCCTGACATACTAGAGAGGCTCAACACACATGAGTTCCAGCTATCTGAGAAAAGAGATATCTATGGTCCCAACTATGGCCGAACTCGCGCTTTGAAGGCAAAAGCTGTTTCCTCATCTGAAGAAGAATCTAACTGCAATTCTGGAGATCCTAAAGACATTGGAAAGGAGCTTTCTATGCTTGTGAAGAAGTTCCAGAAGTTCACTAAGAAGAAGGGCTTCAGAAAGTCTTCACGATCCAGCTCAAGAAATGATGAAGCTTCCTCTCATGATTACAAGAAGAGAACATGTCACAAGTGCAAGAAACCTGGACACTACATCTCTGAGTGTCCATGATAACCCACAAGTATAGGGGATCGCCACTGTTCTCGAGGGTAGAGTATTCAACCCAAATTTATTGATTCGACACAAGGGGAGCCAAAGAATATTCTCAAGTATAGCAGTTGAGTTGTCAATTCGACCACACCTGGATAACTTAGTATCTGCAGCAAAGTATTTAGTAGCAAAGTAATATGGAAGTAACGGTAACGGTAGCAAAAGTAATATTTTTGGGTTTTGTAGTGATTGTAACAGTAGCAACAGAAAAGTATATAAGCAAAGAACAATATGTGAAAAGCTCGTAGGCATTGGATCGGTGATGGAGAATTATCCTGGATGTGGTTCATCATGTAACAATCATAACATAGGGTGACACAGAACTAGCTCCAATTCATCAATGTAATGTAGGCATGTATTCCGAATATAGTCATACGTGCTTATGAAAAGAACTTGCATGACATTTTTTGTCCTACCCTCCCGTGGCAGCGGGGTCCGAATGGAAACTAAGGGATATTAAGGCCTCCTTTTAATAAAGTATCGGAACAAAGCATTAGCACATACTGAATACATGAACTCCTCAAACTATGGTCATCACCGGGAGTGGTCCCGATTATAGTTACTTCGGGGTTGCCGAATCATAACACATAGTAGGTGACTATAGACTTGCAAGATAGGATCAAGAACTCACATATGTTCATGAAAACATAATAGGTTTAGATCTGAAATCATGGCACTCGGGCCCTAGTGACAAGCATTAAGCATAGCAAAGTCATATCAACATCAATCTCAGAACATAGTGGATACTAGGGATCAAACCCTAACAAAACTAACTCGATTACATGATAGATCTCATCCAACAAGCCTACGATGGAATTACTCGTGCACGGCGGTGAGCATCATGAAATTGGTGATGGAGGATGGTTGATGATGACGACAGTGACGAATCCCCCTCTCCGGAGCCCCGAACGGACTCCAGATCAGCCCTCCCGAGAGGTTTTAGGGCTTGGCGGCGGCTCCGTATCATAAAACGCAATGAATCCTTCTCTCTGATTTTTTCTCCGTGAAAGTGAATATATGGAGTTGGAGTTGAGGTCAGTGGAGCGTCAGGGGGCCCACGAGGTAGGAGGGCGCGCCCCCCACCCTCATGGACAGGGTGTGGCCCCGACATGGATTTTTCTTCCAAAGATTTTTCTTATTTTCCAAATAGATGTTCCGTGGAGTTTCGTGTCATTCCGAGAACTTTTGTTTCTGCACATAAATAACACCATGGAAAGTCTGCTGAAAACAACGTCAGTCCGGGTTAGTTCCATTCAAATCATGCAAGTTAGAGTCCAAAACAAGGGTAAAAGTGTTTGGAAAAGTAGATACGACTGAGACGTATCAATTCCCCCAAGCTTAAACCCTTGCTTGTCCTCAAGCAATTCAGTTGATAAACTGAAAGTGATAAAGAAAAACTTTTACAAACTCTGTTTGCTCTTGTTGCTGCAAATATGTAAAGCCAGCATTCAAGTTTTCAGCAAAGATTATGACTAACCACATTCACAATAACTCTTAGGTCTCATGTTTACTCATATCAATGGCATAATCAACTAGCGAGTGATAATAATAAATCTCGGATGACAACACTTTCTCAACACAATCATAATATGATATAACAAGATGGTATCTCGCTAGCCCTTTCCGAGACCGCAAAACATAAATGCAGAGCACCTTTAAAGATCAAGGACTGACTAGACATTGTAATTCATGGTAAAAGAGATCCAGTCATAGTCATACCCAATATAAATTAACAGTAATGGATGCAAATGACAGTAGCGCTCTCCAGCTAGTGCTTTCTAATAAGAGGGTGATGACTCAACATAAAAGTAAATAGATAGGCCCTTCGCAGAGGGAAGTAGGGATTTGTAGAGGTGCCAGAGCTCGGTGTTGAAATAGAGATAAATAATATTTCGAGCGGCATACTTTCATTGTCAACATAAAAACCAAGAGATGGCGATATCTTCCATGCTACACGCATTATAGGCGGTTCCCAAATGGAATGGTAAAGTTTATACTCCCCCTCCACCAACAAGCATCAATCCATGGCTTGCTCGAAACAACGAGTGCCTCCAACTAGCAACAGTCCCAGGGGGAGTTTTGTTTGCAACTATTTTGATTTAGTTTGCATAAAGCATGGGACTGGCATACCGATGACCAGCCATTTTCTCGTGAGTGAGGAGCGGAGTCCACTCCTCTTGAGAATAACCCGCCTAGCATGGAAGATACAAACAACCCTAGTTGATACATGAGCCATTCGAGCATACAAAACAGAATGTTTATTTGAAGGTTTGGAGTTTGGCACATACAAATTTACTTGGAACGGCAGTTAGATACCGTATATAGGAAGGTATAGTGGACTCATATGGAATAACTTTGGGGTTCAAGGGATCGGATGCACAAGCAGTATTCCCACTTAGTACAAGTGAAGGCTCGCAAAAGACTGGGAAGCGACCAACTAGAGAGCGACAACAGTCATGAACATGCATTAAAATTAATAGACATTGAGTACGAGCATGAGTAGGATATAATCCACCATGAACATAAATATCGTGAAGGCTATGTTGATTTGTTTCAACTACATGTGTGAACATGTGCCAAGTCAAGTCACTTAAATCATTCAAAGGAGGATACCACCCCACTATACCACATCACAACCATTTTAATAGCATGTTGGCACGCAAGGTAAACCATTATAACTCATAGCTAATCAAGCATGGCATAAGCAACTATGATCTCTAATTGTCATTGCAAACATGTTTATTCATAATAGGCTGAATCAGGAACGTTGAACTCATCATATTTACAAAAACAAAAGAGGTCGAGTTCATACCAGCTTTTCTCATCTCAGTCAGTCCGTCATATATCGTCATAATTGCCTTTCACTTGCACCATCGAACGATGTGAATAATAATAAGAGTGCACGTGCATTGGACTAAGCTGGAATCTACGAGCATTCAATAAACAGGAGAAGACAAGGCAATATGGGCTCTCGGTTAAATCAACAATAATGCATATAAGAGCCACTTCAACAATTTAATCATGGTCTTCTCCTATCGACCCCAAAGAAAAGAAATAAACTATTTACACGGGAAAGCTCCCAACAGACAAAAAGAAGAACATGAAATCTTTTTGGGGTTTCTTTTTTAATTACTACTAATTATTTTGGTTTTTCTTAAGGTTTATTAAACACACAAGAAGAAAGCAAGAAAAAGAAAATAAACTAGCATGGATATTACAGTGAAAAAGTATGAGCACCGACATCTAGCAATGAACGTGTGGACATAAATGTAATGTCGGTGGGAAATACGTACTCCCCCAAGCTTAGGCTTTTGGCCTAAGTTGGTTTATTGCCACGGATGGCCTGGCGGGTATCCGTAGTTGTAGCCGGGGTCGTACTGAGATGCAGCGGCTATCGCCTCCTGAGCTGCAGCGTGGCGGCGAGCGGATTCCGCCCTCCTCTCGTACTCATCTGCCTCCTCTCTGGTAATAACATATCTTCCTTTTGCCTGATAATCAAAGAAGGCAGGAGCAGGGAGAGTAATACGGACAGCATGACGCCTGTCAAAGATTAAGCGATACTGGAGAGGTGATTCATTCCTCTCAACAAACTGGTGGTGAACCATAGCATTAAAGTCTAAGTAAGCAGGAGGCAATTCAATATCATCATTGCGTATGGTTACTCCAAGAAAATCAGCTAAGCGGTTTGCATAAATTCCACCAAAGAAATCTCCATTAAATCTATTATTATGCAACCTACGTGAAACAATGGCTCCCAAATTATAAGATGTGTCTCCTAACATAGCACTCCTAAGAATACTGAGGTCAGGGACACACATATGACATGCTTCATCTTTACCAGTTATGCACCTACCTATGAACAGAGCAAAATAATGTATAGCAGGAAAATGAATGCTCCCTATGGTAGCTTGTGCTATATCTCTAGATTCCCCCACAGTTATACTAGCAAGAAAATTTCTAAATTCAGATTTGCGGGGTTCACTAGCACTACCCCATTGCGGAAGTTTGGAAGCATTGGTAAAATCCTCTAAGTCCATCGTAAAAGATTTTTCATAAAGATCAAACAGATGCTTGGAGAATTACGTGAAGATGAAAATTCAAACCTCCTCACAAAGGAACTAGTGAGATAGTGGTGCTGGCGGCATTTTTCTGCCTCAAAGCTCACAAGATCAGCGTTACGCAAATATGAGTTAAATTCTTCCTTGATTCCCGCTCGATCCATAAAATTTTCTGAAGGCCATTCACAAGGTCGCACTGGAGCGTCCCTCGGTGGCTCATCGTCAGCATCACGCATTGCAAGCCTGGGTCCTTGCTTCCTTGAAGAACCACCTTGGAACATTTTCCTAAGCATATTCTTCCTCTGAAAAATTTCTGAAAATTTTAGTAACTTCAAAATAAAAGTGAACCAAGCTCAACAAAATTGATAGCAACTACTCCTACAAGTGCCTAGAGACTATCTCATGCATTAGAACTACTTGGAACCATATAAATTTGACATGCAAGCTCAAGAACATGGTCACCTAAGCAGTACAAATTTGCAATGAATAGAGCACTAGAACAAAAACTAATTGGACCAATGGAGGAGTCATATACAAAGGAACAATCCCCCCAAGCAGTTTTGTGAGAGGTGCTTTGAGCAAGGAGATCAAAAATCACAGCAAAATGAGCTAGAACTCGTGCTTGAGCTGGATGATGATTTTTTTGGGAGGAATAAGAAGTGTGTGGGTGCAGGAATAAGTGGAGGGGGCCACCATGGGCCCACGAGGCAGGGGGGCGCACCCAAGGGGTAGGGCACGCCCTCCACCCTCGTGGCCAGGTGCTTGCCCCTCCTGCTGTGTTCTCAGTGCCAGATATTCTCAAATATTCCAGAAAAAATCATATTCCATTTTCAGGGCATTTGGAGAACTTTTATTTTCGTGGTATTTTTCTATTGCACGGATAAATCAGAAAACAGACAGGAAAAATACTATTTTTACTTTATTTCAACTAAATAATAGAAAGTAGAAGGAGGGTACAGAAGGTCGTGCCTTCTAGTTTCATCCATCTCATGCTCATCAAAAGGAATCCACTAACAAGGTTGATCAAGTCTTGTTAACAAACTCATTCCGATGAACATGGAACCGGAGAAATTTCGAATAACACTATGTTACCTCAACGGGGATATGCACATCCCCAATAATAAGAATATCATATTTGTTCTTGACAGTGGGAAGAGGAAATTCAAAACCTCCAAAAATTATCGATGGAATTTTTCCAATAGAATTGATACTATGAACTTGAGGTTGTTTCCTCGGAAAGTGTACCGTATGCTCATTACCATTAACATGAAAAGTGACATTGCCTTTGTTGCAATCAATAACAGCCCCTGCAGAATTCCAAAAGGGTCTTCCAAGAATAATAGACATACTATCGTCCTCGGGAATATCAAGAATAACAAAGTCCGTTAAAATAGTAACGTTTGCAACCACAACAGGCACATCCTCAAAAATACCGACAGGTATAGCAGTTGATTTATCAGCCATTTGCAAAGATATTTCAGTAGGTGTTAACTTATTCAAGTCAAGTCTACGATATAAAGAGAGAGGCATAACACTAACACCGGCTCCAAGATGACATAAAGCAATTTTAACATAGTTTCTTTTAATGGAGCATGGTATAGTAGGTACTCCTGGATCTCCAAGTTTCTTTGGTATTCCACCCTTAAAAGTATAATTAGCAAGCATGGTGGAAATTTCAGCTTCCGGTATCTTTCTTTTATTAGTAACAATATCTTTCATGTACTTAGCATAAGGATTCATTTTGAGCATATCAGTTAATCGCATACGCAAGAAGATAGGTCTAATCATTTCAGGAAAATGCTCAAAATCCTCATCATCCTTTTTCTTGGATGGTTTGGGAGGAAAAGGCATGGGTTTCTGAACCCATGGTTCTCTTTCTTTACGGTGTTTCATAGCAATAAAGTCTCTCTTATCGTAACGTTGATTCTTTGATTGTGTGTTATCAAGATCAACAGCAGGTTCAATTTCTACCTCATTGTCATTGCTAGGTTGAGCATCATCATGACCATCATCATTAGCATTTTTACTAGTTTCATGTTCATTACCAGATTGTGTTTCAGCATCGGAAATAGAAATATCATTTGGATTCTCAGGTGGTTCAGAAATAGGTTCACTAGAAGCATGCAGAATCCTATCATTTTTCTTTGTCTTCTTTTTAGAAGGACTAGGTGCATCAATATTATTTCTCTGAGAATCTTGCTCAATTCTCTTAGGGTGGCCTTCAGTATAAAAAGGTTCCTGAGTCATCCTACCAGTTCTAGTAGCCACTCTAACAGCATAATCATTATTCTTACTATTCAATTCATTGAGCAAATCATTTTGAGCCTTAAGTACTTGTTCTACTTGAGTGGTAACCATAGAAGCATGTTTACTAATGAGTTTAAGTTCACCTTTAACTCTAGACATGTAATCACCCAAGTGTTCAAGCGTATCGGAATTGTATTTCAGTTGTCTACCAAAATAAGCATTGAAGTTTTCTTGTTTGACAATAAAGTTATCAAACGCATCCAAACATTGTCTAGCAGACTTATAGTGAGGAATATCACCTTCATCAAACCTATAGAGAGAATTTACCTTTACTACCTGTGTCGGGTTATCAAGACCATGAGCTTCTCCAATAGGTAATGGATTAAGATCATATGTTTCTTCAACAGGCGGTAATTTAAGACCATGTATTTCTTCAATAGGAGGTAAATTCTTAACATCTTCAGCTTTTATACCCTTTTCTTTCATGGATTTCTTTGCCTCTTGCATATCTTCAGGACTGAGAAATAGAACGCCTCTCTTCTTCGGAGTTGGTTGAGGAATTGGCTCAGGATCTGGCTCAGGAAGTGTCCAATTATTTTCATTTGTCAACATATTATTCAATAGAATTTCAGCTTCATCCGTGTTCTTTCCTCGAAAATGTAACCAAAGACAACTATCCAATTAATCTCTGGAAGCACCGGTTAGTCCATTATAAAAGATATAAAGTATTTCATTTTTCTTGAGAGGATGATCAGGCAAAGCATTAAGTAATTGGAGAAGCCTCCCCCAAGCTTGTGGGAGACTCTCTTCTTCAATTTGCACAAAGTTGTATATATCCCTTAAAGCAGCTTGTTTCTTATGAGCAGGGAAATATTTAGCAAAGAAGTAATAAATCATATCCTGGGGACTACGCACACAACCAGGATCAAGAGAATTGAACCATATCTTAGCATCACCCTTTAATGAGAACGGAAATATTTTGAGGATATAAAGGTAGCGAGATTTCTCATCATTAGTGAACAGGTGGCTATATCATTTAATTCAAGAAGATGTGCCACAACAGTTTCAGATTCATAGCCATGAAAAGGATCAGATTCAACCAAAGTAATTATATCAGTATCAACAGAGAATTCATAATCCTTATCAGTAACATAGATAAGTGAAGTAGCTACAGCAGGGTCAGGTTTCATTCTAGCATTAAGTGATTGCTGCTTCCATTTAGCTAATAATTTCTTAACATCATATCTATCTTTGCAAGCAAAAATTTCTTTAGCAATTGCTTCATCCATAACATAGCCCTCAGGCACAACAGGCAATTCATATTTATTAGGTTGAGAGTCTTCATCATCACTTTCACCAATATTATCAATAATTTCATTCTCTCTAACCCTAGCAAGCTGTTCATCAAGAAATTCACCAAGTGGCACATTAGTATCAAGCATAGAAGTAGTTTCATCATAAGTATAATGCATAGCAAAAGTGGTATCATCAATAACATGCGACATATCAGAACGAATAGCAGAAGCAGGTTTAGGTGTCGCAAGCTTACTCAAAACAGAAGGTGAATCAAGTGCATAGCTAGATGACAGTTCCTTACCTCCCCTCGTAGTTGAGGGATAAATTGTTGTCTTAGCATATTCCAAGTTCTTTATAGTGACCAGCAGATATAAATCCCAAGTGACTCAAAGAATAGAGCTATGGTCCCCGGCAACGGCGCCAGAAAATAGTCTTAATAACCCACAAGTATAGGGGATCGCACCAGTTTTCGAGGGTAGAGTGTTCAACCCAAATTTATTGATTCGACACAAGGGGAGCCAAAGAATATTCTCAAGTATTAGCAGTTGAGTTGTCAATTCAACCACACCTGGATAACTTAGTATCTGCAGCAAAGTATTTAGTAGCAAAGTAATATGGAAGTAACGGTAACGGTAGCAAAAGTAATATTTTGGATGTTTTATAGTGATTGTAACAGTAGCAACGGGAAAGTAAATAAGCGGAGAACAATATAGGAAAAGCTCGTAGGCATTGGATCGGTGATGGAGAATTATGCCAGATGCGGTTCATCATGTAACAGTCATAACATAGGGTGACACAGAACTAGCTCCAATTCATCAATATAATATAGGCATGTATTCCGAATATAGTCATACGTGCTTATGGAAAATAACTTGCATGACTTATTTTGTCCTACCCTCCCGTGGCAGCGGGGTCCTAACGGAAACTAAGGGATATTAAGGTCTCCTTTAAATAGAGTACCGGAACAAAGCATTAGCACATAGTGAATACATGAACTCCTCAAACTATGGTCATCACCGGGAGTGGTCCTGATTATTGTCAATTCGGGGTTGCCGGATCATAACACATAGTAGGTGACTATAGACTTGCAAGATAGGATCAAGAACTCACATATATTCATGAAAACATAATAGGTTTAGATCTGAAATCATGGCACTCGGGCCCTAGGGACAAGCGTTAAGCATAGGAAAGTCATAGCAACATCAATCTCAGAACATAGTGGATACTAGGGATCAAACCCTAACAAAACTAACTCGATTACATGATAGATCTCATCCAACCCATCACCGTCCAGCAAGCCTATGATGGAATTACTCACGCACGGCGGTGAGCATCATGAAATTGGTGATGGAGGCTGGTTGATGACGACGACAGCGATGAACCCCCCTCTCCGGAGCCCCGAACGGACTCCAGATCAGCCCTCCCGAGAGGTTTTAGGGCTTGGCGGCGGCTCCGTATCGTAAAACGCGATGAATCCTTCTCTCTGATTTTTTTCTCCCCGAAAGTGAATATATGGAGTTGGAGTTGAGGTCGGTGGAGCGTCAGGGGGCCCACGAGGTAGGGGGCGCGCCCCCCACCCTCGTGGACAGGGTGTGGGCCCCCTGACATGGATTTTTCTTCCAGTATTTTTCTTATTTTCCAAATAGATGTTCCGTGGAGTTTCAGGTCATTCCGAGAACTTTTGTTTCTGCACATAAATAACACCATGGAAAGTCTGCTGAAAACAGCGCCAGTCCGGGTTTGTTCCATTCAAATCATGCAAGTTAGAGTCCAAAACAAGGGCAAAACTGTTTGGAAAAGTAGATACGACGGAGACGTATCAGTCCATAGTGGGACAATGAGAACAACAAGAAGAAGAAGAGCAAGGAATATGATTCTGATGACAAGAAGAAGAAGAAATCCTCAAAGTCTTCTTCCAAGTCTTCGTCCAAGTCTTCATCACATAATAAGAGCTCATCTGGCAAGGCTCGTGCTTTTGTTGGCAAGGAGATGGATTCAGAGGAGGAGTCTGCTTCTGAGGAGGCGGAGGTGGAGTCTGAGGAGGAGTCCGACCCTGGCGTTGCAAGTCTGGCTCTAGCTACAACCTACGTTGCCAAGTCCATCTTCAACACTGAAGGCAATGGCCCCGTCACCAATGTTGATGCCAATGACAAGGACGACTCTGCTCCCACCTTCTGCTTAATGGCACGTGGTGCCAAGGTAAAATCACTCTGATTGTGAATCCAAACCCAGCTACAAAACAATTGCTAAAATTGCAACTGAACAACAGAAAGATATGGAACATACTCAAAAACTGTTAGACAAAAGCAATGACCTATTGGACGCGGAAATGACCCGTTCTCAGTCCTTAATTGAAGATATAAAAAACCTTCATGTTAAGTACCAGGAACTTGAAAGTCGTCATGAAACGCTCTCAACCACTCATGAAAAGCTTTCCTATGATTATCTTCAAAGGAAGCAAGAGCTTGAGAAATTGAGAGCGGCTCATGAAGATCTTCAAAAAGAGAATGAGTCACTTCAGCAATGATCAGTCCCGCTTAGGAAGGATTTGAACCACCATGTCAAAAATGCCTTGAGCGTGATAACGCTACCTCTGTTGCTAAATGTTCTACTGCTGCTACTGTTGCAACGTCTTCAACTATTGATGTGGTAACTAACCCCTCTACTGAGGATACCACTATTATTACTGACGAAAATGCTAGGTTGAAGACATTGCTTGAAACAGGGATGTACAAAAGTCACAAAGGGCATCAGACATTGTGCGATGCCCTCAAAAAGCATATTCTGAACCGAAAACCTAGGAAAGAGGGTGTTGGGTTCGAGAGGATAATGAATGTTGATGGCTCCTACTGGAAGCCTGAGCATTACCCCAAAACCACATGGGTTGCTACAAAGGAACCTTCAGTGGATCCATCCACCTTATCTGGCTTCACTTGTGCTAACCCTATTATCATTGATGAATCCTTTGATGCAAACTATAAATTGTAGAAGAATCAGAATGGTGAAGTGTTTGCCAGGTATATTGGTACTAACTGCAGGCATGGGCTACCTATGAAGAAGATCTGGGTCCCCAAAAGTTGTCTTGAGAATTTTCCTGTGAATTTCATCATGACACCGCCTGGGAAGAAGACAAATCCCAGACCAAAAGCTTCATATGGTCCAAAGGTTTCATACAGATACAGGACTCACCTGAGTCACCCTAACACCAATGTTTTGTAGGGAAATCATACTCAAACTTATGAATATGAGCGTGTTTCCTCAAACCGCTATGTTCATAAAACTAAGAACTTTTTTGCTTATTCATATGAGTATTATTCTCCTCCTGCAAGGCTATTTGCTAGGGCTTCAAAGCCGAAGTTCTCAGATGCTGCACTTAGACTCATTGCTTCTAAGCCACCCTTGAAGATGTGGGTGGCTAAGAAGAATTAACTTTCTTTTGCAGGGAAAGGTCTCCAGCCGGAAATCCAAGGCATCTGATGCTAATGCTGGGGACCTAAAACTTCTTGTAGGGTGCAAGATCAAATGCCCAAATGGTCTCACTATGTATTTTGTTCCTGAATCACTTGCCAATCATCCTATCATTTCTAATCTTGATCTGAGCTTTGATAATCCTCTTGTGCGTCAAATGTTTATGCTTCGCCATACTCTTGGTGAAGCCTATCCCCCTAACTGTACTGAAGGGTATGACACCTCATGCTTCAGAATGGATTATGGACAGCGGATGTACTAATCACATGACTGGTGATCGAAGTCTTCTCATGGACTCAACCTTATGTCCATCTGACAAGAGTCACATCACATTTGCTGACACTGGTAAAAGCAAGGTACCGGGTCTAGGTAGAGTTGCAATCTGAAAGGATCAGCACATGGATAAAGTGATGCTTGTTGAATCCCTTGGTTTCAACTTAATGTCTGTCTCAATGCTTTGCGACTTGAACATGATTGTGATATTTGGAAACTAACGTTGCCTTGTACTAATGGAATCTGACAAGTCTCTAGTCTTTGAAGGGTACCGGAAAGATGATCTGTACATGGTAGATTTCTTAGCAGGGCCACAGCTTGCCGTATGTCTTCTAGCAAAAGCTTCAGAGTGTTGGCTCTGGCATCGAAGGCTAGGGCATGCTGGCATGAGGAACCTGCACACTCTCGCAAAGAAGAAGCACGTCATAGGCATCGAGGGCGTCAAGTTCAAGAAAGATCATCTGTGCGGTGCGTGTGAAGCTGGAAAGATGACAAGGGCCAAGCATCCCTTGAAGACAATCATGAAAACATCTCAACCCTTCGAGCTGCTAAAAATGGACTTATTTGGCCTTACTCACTACTCTACTCTCACTACTACTGCTTGTCTCTATGGCTTCGTCATTGTTGATGATTATTCAAGATATACGTGGGTGCATATAATTCTCTACAAGACTGAAGTTCAGGATGTCTTCAGACGCTTCGCCAACCGTGCCATGAACAACTATGGCATCAAGATCAAGCACATCAGAAGTGACAACGGCACAGAGTTCAAGAACACTGGCCTCGACCTTTACCTGGATACATTGGGCATCACTCATGAGTTCTCAGCTCCGTACACACCTCAGCAGAATGGCATCATGGAGCGCAAGAACAGAACACTCATTGAGATGGCTCGGACGATGCTTGATGAATACAAGACTCCAAGAAAGTTCTGGCCTGAAGCCATTGATACTGCATGTCACGTCATCAACCGTGTTTATCTTCACAAGCTTCTGAAGAAGACTTCCTATGAACTCCTCACTGGTAAGAAGCCAAATGTAAGTTACTTCAAAGTATTTGGTGCCAGGTGCTGGATCAAGGATCCACATCACACTTCAAAATTTGCACCAAAAGCACATGAAGGTTTTATGCTTGGTTACGGAAAGGATTCACACTCCTACAGAGTCTTCAACCTATTTCACTATAAAGTGGTTGAAACTGTGGATGTGCGGTTCGATGAGACTAATGGCTCGCAAAGAGAGCTCCTGCCAAATGTGCTAGATGAAGTTCCACCTAGTGAATCCATCAAGCTCATGGGAACTGGAGAAATCATACCAAATTAAGCACAGCCTGAAGAGGAACTTATCATTTCTGCACCTAACCAATCTAAAGACAATGCTCAGCCTGAAGACAATCCTCCTAACGATGACAATGATCAGCAAGAGCAAAATCTTCATCTGGTTCATTCTCGTGTTGCAAATGAAGTACAGATTGAGAAGATAATTGATAGCATCAATGCGCCTGGTCCACTCGCTCGTTCAAGAGCAACACGGTACAGCAAAGTTCTGTGGGCACTTTGCATTTGTCTCAATATCTGAACCCAAGAAAATTGTTGAAGCCTTCATGGAACCTGAATGGATTCAAGCTATGCAAGAAGAGCTTCAACAATTCAAGCTGAACAATGTCTGGGAACTTGTCAAGCGTCCTGACCCCCGCAAGCACAACATAATAGGCACAAAATGGATGTATCGCAACAAGCAAGATGAGCATGGTCAAGTTGTCAGAAACAAGGCTCGTCTTGTTGCTCAAGGTTACACTCAAGTTGAAGGGATTGACTTTGATGAAACATTTGCTCCTGTGGCTAGGCTTGAAGCTATTCGCATATTACTAGCCTATGCAAATCATCACAACATCCTGCTGTATCAAATGGATGTGAAGAGTGCATTTCTCAACGGAAATATTGAAGAAGAAGTGTATGTTGCACAACCTTCTGGCTTTGAAGATCCAAAACATCCTGTTATGGTGTACAAGCTAAACATGGCACTATATGTCCTAAAACAAGCCACTCGCTATTGTTATGACACACTCAAAGACTTCTCAAGAGCAAAGGCTTCAAACCTGGTTCCTGGATCCCACACTCTTCACGAAGACATATGATGGTGAACTGTTTGTGTGCCAAATATATGTCGATGACATTATCTTCTACCGCACCAACCAGAAATACAAGTGATGAGTTTGGACACATGATGCAAGAGCAATATCGTATGTCCATGATGGGTGAGCTGAAGTTCTTCCTTGGTCTTCAAATTCACAAGAAAGCAATGTCATCTTCATATCTCAAGAGAAATATCTCAAAGATTGCCTGAAGAAGTTTGGAATGCAAGACTGCAAAGGTTATACGACGCCAATGCCAACCAAGAGTCATCTGGGTCCGGACGCCAATGGTAAAGAGTTCGATCAAAAGGTATCCCGCTCCATGATTGGTTCTTTACTTTATTTATGTGCATCTAGGCCAGATATCATGCTTAGTGTTTGCATGTGCGCTCGATTCCAAGCGGCACCAAAGAAATCGCATCACTTAGTCAGAAGCTTAATTCTTCACATTTGGCTTACACCCCAACACTAGGATTATGGTATCCAAAGGGCTCAGAGTTTGATCTAGTTGGATTCTCGAATGCTGATTATGCTGGTGACAAGGTGGATCGCAAGTCTACATCAGGCACATGTCACTTTCTGGGACGATCACTTGTCTGTTGGTCTTCAAAGAAGTAAAATTGTGTATCACTCTCCACTGCTGAATCTGAATACATTGCTACTGGATCTTGCTGAGCTCAGCTTCTATGGATGAAGCAAACTCTCAAGGACTATGGCATCCATCTGAAACACGTACCACTCTACTGCGACAACGAAAGCGCCATCAAGATTGCCAACAACCCAGTTCAGCACTCGAAGACAAAGCACATTGAAATTCGTCATCACTTTCTCAGAGATCATGCCATGAAGGAAGATATTGATATCATACACGTCAACACTGAAGAGCAATTGGCGATATCTTCACAAAGCCCTTGGATGAGAAAAGGTTTTGCAAGTTGCGGTGTGAGCTAAATATCTTGGAATCCTCGAATGTCCTGTGATCAGGCACACATCCTAACACTTATGCATGTTGATGACTTAGATGTGCAACACACGAAGTAATTTATGTCTTCATTCAATGAAGACTTACACTCTGAGTGTGAATACATTAATGCGGAATTTGACTTCGGAGCGCCACGATAATTGTGCGCCGTGTCTGGGTCTAATACTTCCTATATAGTGGGTAACGCCACCACCAAATTCTTCTTCTTGAAGTGTTTTTCTCATGGCGTTACATTTGCGAAGTCTTCGCATTTGGTTTGTCTTCAATTTTGTCATGACTTCAGGTTTTCCTCACAATGTTGATTTGGTCTTATTATGATATATACTTATATTAGTGTTCTGTCCTCTACAGCATTAACTTATAGCTATGTCTTCTTTTGTGAATTTTTGATGTAAGTGAATGTGATCGGACCCTAATCTCTCTATGCTTCTACCTCAAACTCTATCTATCCAAATCATATGCATTCTATTGAAACCGTCGAATGTCTTCTCTGCGTCCTTGTCAGCAGAAGATACAGAGACAAACATTAAATATGTTTTAAATGCACAATTCTTATTGCCTGAAACCCGGAGAAGCCGGAACGACCACCCGACAATCCAGGCGTGCGTGGGAACATGGAACAACTCCCAATGTGTTGCATGTTCACCACGTGTCCCTCAGATGTGAACCGCCAGGGGCACCTGCGTAATTGCGATGTGTCGTCCCTTTCCCTATAAATGCACATCCAATCATGGTCAAAATCTTTCTTCCGCCTCTCCACCTAGAGAAACCCTAGCGCCACCGCTAGCTCACGACGACGCCGGCGACGAAGCGCTTAGCTACCGCGACCTCACCGACGCCGTCCTCAAGCCGACCGCGGACGTCGTCTTCTCCGCCGCTGCCGTCGGTGTCCTCCGTCGCCAAGTTAGGGCACGGAAGATCGAACTGCTCGGCCTCATCTTCTACTCCGTCTAGCAGTTCATCATGTGGTAATTTAAAACCCTCTTTTTACTATCTTTTTGATCCTATAGATTCATCCTTACTACCAAAAGTGGTTTCTGCCTCCACAAATTTGGATCTATCCTGTTCTGCATCTCATATGATGCCTAGTATATTCACTTATGCTTCACACGTAGTTAGATTCCTCACTTGTACCTATTCTTGGATTCGTACAAATCTGGAACCAACTCTCAACATATAAGTGAATGTCTTCGCGCTATGAGGTCAATGTCTTCTAAACTGATTTATCTTCAAAATCTTCTGAGAATGCATATGACCTCTTCCCCTTCCCTCACATGTACATGTCCGTGGGAGAATCCCTTGGTTCTCATAGTCTGCATTCATTTGCAGAATTCTTACAACATCATATCAACTCTCCCGAAGCCAGTTCCTGTCTGACCAGCAGACGGAAGCCTTTGACAGTGTTGAAGCCATTCAGTCTGAACTTCATGGCAACAGATAAGTCAGCAAGGAAGGGAGGCAAACAGCGCCATGGGGGAACATCAAGAGATTTTCCACCTGACCTCTATGAGCTGTACAAGACATATCCAGAGGAGGACTACAATCAGCGCAAAACGCGAATCTGTCGGTGTACTAGAGTAGGGGTACCCTAGTATCCCGAACTTGTGCACGGGCAGTTGCAGCCCTCCGCGGCAAGGCTTGCCGGGTGACCGCCAAGGTCCTCCGTGGTTCCTTTGGAGCCATTCAAGAACAAAGTATTCAGGCCAAGGAGACAAGGCCCGGCAAGAGGAGCTTGCGGAAGGCCACCCAAGGCACCTAGGAGACAAGGCCCGGCAAGAGGAGCTTGCCGAAGGCCACCCAAGGCACCTAGGAAACAAGGCCCGGCAAGAGGAGCTTGCCGGGAAGGCCCGATGAGCGACAAGCTTCCGGACGCGACAAGACAACAATCATGACAAAGGCGCTTGTCATGCGCAGACCACTCAGTACCTGCGCTCCAACAGATCCACTAACGTGTCGCCCAGGACCTTTCCAGCGCCAAGGTGGCGAGAGGTCGCAGCCGGCCGGCGCGGTGGCAAGCGGGCGGCCGACAAGATTGCCATCGTGGCAAGCGGTGGTGCCCCGACGGTCCCTGTTTGCACTTTGTTAGGCGGCGTGACGGGCATTTAATGCCCTTGTCCCCTGCCGTCGTGGTTAGGTATGATACACTGTACAAGTAGCTGTACCAACCACTCCTTTTCCATTTTTACCCTTGTCTACGTTGCCACCTGTCGGAGACCCCTTGAGCATATAAAAGGAGGCCCATGCGCAACGTAGGGGAGGGGGAAATTCCAAAAACGCTCACGCTCGGTCTCGTTAGCAGCTTGTGTGTACTGTAGCACTCGAGCGCTCCCGAGTAAGAACTCAATACACTCAGACATGCAGCAGTAGGAGTGTTATCTCTCCGGAGAGCTCCGAAGCTGGGTAAACCGCTCGTGTGCCTCGCCTCGATCTGCTCTTCGTGCGACCTCCGCCCCCCGCCGAACCGAAAGGGGCTCGGTCCGCCGGTCCCATAGGTGTTCGTGGGCCAGATCAGCCTGCCCCGACAGAATCCAATGGATTCAAAGATATTGGGCAGAACAATGGTTCAAGTATAGGTTCGTGACCAAGGAATATGCTGAAAAGAATGCCATCAAGCGACCCTTGGGAGACATCTTGTACAAAAATCTTCCACACAGGTCCAGAGTTGAAGCCATTGATCAAGGCTTCTACCCTTGCATGGTTCGTGGACCACAGCCTGCTGATGCCGACCCATCTTCGCTGCTATGGTGTCGTGACGACAATCTGTTCAAGTGCAACTTTCAGTTTTCCAAGAACTCGGCCAAAGAGAACAAGAAGTCACGGGGATTAGACTTCAACCCAGGTCCCTCTGCTCATCGTGCCGATGGCACACGCAAAGCTGAACCCAATCTTGTTGGGCCCTTCTACAATCTAGAAGGTCTCATCACTCACATTATGGTTCAAGGGACTGTCGTGGATCACTTCGCAGATGACGCTGATTCTGACGAAGCGCCTGCACCACCAAAGCCAAAGAAGCTGAAGAAACCCAAGGCTTCGAAGCCTTCCACTGCACCAAAAGCTTCACGAGCGAAGCCTCTGGCCACTGCTCCTCCTGCACCAAGTGTGCAGTCTGAAGATCTCTCACGCATCTCCAAGTCTGAGAAGAAGAAGAAGAAGAAGCCCGTGCACACCACTGGTCAAGCACTGACTCCTGCTGCTGTTCTAAGAAATGAGAACGGCGCCATTGATCTATCGAGTGACGACGATCTTGCTGATGATGCTCTTGAGCTGCTGATAAAGAGCAAGAAAGAGGCCGTAATCTTCAATGATTTGCCTCTCTTTGACGTGGAAGTATTGAACAATTTCATTGATGAGTGGTTTGACACCCCCAATCTCAGCTTTGATGATCTGCAACTCCACATTGGCCTCAGCGTCTCCTTCCATGGCGCCATTGCTCCTGAGCTGGCTCTTGCTCAGAAAATCGTTGAACTGAAGCACAACATCGACTATGAAAAGGCTCAGTTCAAGAAGCATATGGCCAAGCTCAGTGTGACAGACGCCCAAAACTTCAAGACAATTCTACATGAGCTCAAGGAGGCGTTTCACAAGAAACGTGATGAAGCCAAAGGTTCTCGAGAGCGAATGAAGCATCTGGCTGCAAAGTGTGTTCAAGCTTACAATGAAGCTGAGAAGCGCAAGGCACTTGGGCGTCAAGGAATCGACCCCAAGATGGCTGCCAAGCAGAAGAAGCCTGCTGTGAACCAAGCTGATACATCCAGGCGGGAAGAACCTCACATTGTCTTCCCCGCTAGTATGACAAGCGTGAAGCCTAAGGTCCCCACAGTGGCTTCAGAGCTTCAGAAAACAAGGGCAGCTGAAGCCAAAGCCAGAAAGCGCAAGACCAAGAACACCTCTGACGATGCTCCACCCACCAAGAAGCGTAAAACCAAGAAGAAAGATCAGGCTGCTCCCACAGAGCCACTTGCCATCGAGCCAATTTTTGTTGCTCGTCCTGCATCTGCACAACAAGAGCGTTGTTTGATAGTTCATGAGCCTGCTTCCCCAGAGGCTCCTGAAGCTGAAGACATTCCAGCTGCCAACCCCACCGCAGCTGAAGACATTGGTCCCCAAGATAATGTTGGAGATGATGAAGTCCTTCTCGCGAACAATGAACTCATCAGCATTGGTCGTCCTTTGACGCCAATTGCTCAGGATGATTCATGGGCTGATCACCCTCAAGACTTCGTGGCGAAGACACACCAACTCAAGTCACCACTCTGGTGCTTGATGATGAAGACTTTGTGGCCTGCATAACTCCATCTCCACAAGCGCCGCCAAGCGTTTCGCAGTTTCGCAAAGGACCAAGGCCACAAGTCACTCTTTCGAGTGTTCCGTAAGGAGAAGAGCGCCAATCAAGATCACGCCAAGTATTTCCTGAAGCCTCTCCCTCGTGAACGTCCCTGGTCCGGGCCAAGGTGGTGAAGATATTCCGCAAAGATCACCGATGAACAAGCAGAACCA
This sequence comes from Aegilops bicornis, assembly GCA_021605145.1. Taxonomy (NCBI): domain Eukaryota; kingdom Viridiplantae; phylum Streptophyta; class Magnoliopsida; order Poales; family Poaceae; genus Aegilops; species Aegilops bicornis. Next base: position 327,915,562 of record CM038669.1, read on the forward strand.
AGAGTTGAAGAAGAATGTGTTGCTACACCCCCAACCAACCCTGAAGTTGTTCTCGAGGAGAACGTGTCCGACCCTCCAGCTACTCGAGTGGAGGTTGATAACATTGAGGCGACCACCAAAACCAACACCGAAGCCAATGACGTTGTCATGGCTGACGCTAATGTGGCGCCTGAAGTTAATGTTGTGCCCGAAGTGATTGCACCTGAAGACAATGCTGCACCTGATGCAAATCTGCAGCCTGAAGTCACTGCCACTACCACTGCTCCTGTACCACCTCCAAGGCCACATACTATCGAGCAAGCATTTGATCATGGTCAGTTGGTTATAGTCTAATGGCCCATTCTGGTTCCTCCACGTGTTGCTGGTCCGCAATTTGATTATCACGTCGAGCACAGGCCTCAGGTCCAGAAGCCGAAGCTAAGGTTGCCCAGGTTTCCAGGTACTTCCACTTCACCAGGGTCATTCAATGCAAATGGATTCATTGCGCACAACACTTTCTTTGATGCGCCAAGAACCCCTACTCCAAGCCAAGGATTTCATCTGATCGGCTCTGGAGCTATCAGCAGTGCAACTACTACTCATGTGTTCTCTATGATTAAGGGCGCATCTTCCCTCATATGCGTCTAGACTGTGAAGCCATTGCTGGACTGTGTCGGTGCGGGGACGACACCTATGGGATCACAAGAATCCCTACTACGATTGCGGGGCGCGGGGTCGTGAGAAGAGCGGATCAAACAGATAGCACACGGGTTCTTTATCCAGGTTCGGGCCGCGAGGATGCGTAAAACCCTACTCCTGCTTTGGTGTTTTGTTTATCTGTGTTCTTGAGCTAGCTATGGGGCGTGAGGAGCTCCAAAAAGCCGAATCCTCCTCCTGGTGGCCTTGGGCCTCCTTTTATAGGGAAAGGGGTTGCCACAGTGGCACACAGGAGGTGGAAAGGGTACAGTGATGCGAGTTTATCCCTCGCATTACATGACAAGGCGCCATTAATGCGTCTTGCTTAGGTGTCCTTGCTTTATCGGGGACGGGGGAGAGCCCTGTCTCGTCTGTCGCTCCCTTTCGTGGTCGACACGCCGCATACAGACAGCGGTGCCCGTGGTGCCATGTAGGCAGCAGTGCGAGGTGGCGCAGCGGTGGGTCTCGACGAAGATCCGCTTGCCGCCACGCAGGTGCCTGCCCAACTGGTTGGGTCGGCAGCTGCATGCGAACGGCAGTGAAGGTTTGACTGGCGTGGGCCTGATGGTGGCCCCACGGGTGCTCCTGGCGAGGGCCTCGCTGAGGGAGTCCTGGACTAGGGGGTGTCCGGATAGCCGAACTATCATCTTTGGCCGGACTCCTGGACTATGAAGATACAAGATTGAAGACTTTGTCCCGTGTCCGGATAGGACTTTCCTTGGCGTGGAAGGCAAGCTTGGCGATACGGATATGTAGATTTCCTACCATTGTAACCGACTGTGTAACCCTAACCCTATTCGGTGTCTATATAAACCGAAGGGTTTTAGTCCGTGAGGACGAACAACAATCATACCATAGGCTAGCTTCTAGGGTTTAGCCTCTCGATCTCGTGGTAGATCTACTCTTGTACTACCCATATCATCAATATTAATCAAGCGGAGTAGGGTATTACCTCCATCGAGAGGGCCCGAACACAGGTAAAAACATCGTGTCCCTTGTCTCCTGTTACCATCCGCCTAGACGCATACGATTCGGGACCCCCTACCCGAGATCCGCGGGTTGTGACACCGACAGTGGGGCTGGCATTGAGAGTTCCTCAGTCGCGTCACCTATAGGCCCGATGGCTCCTTCAATCATCAGCAACGATGCAGTCCAGGGTGAGGCTTTTCTCCCCGGACAGATCTTCGTATTCGGCGGCTTTGCGTTGCGGGCCAATTCGCTAGGCCATCTGGAGCCGATTGAAAGATACGCCCCTGGCCATCAGGTCAGATTTGGAAGCCTGAACTATACGGCCTATGTCCGCGGAGATTTGATCTTCGACGGATTCAAACCACAGCCGAGCGTGCCGCACTGTCTCGATGGGTACGATCTAGCTCTGCCACCGAACAACACCCTGGAGGCCGCACCAGTATCCGCTCCGACCCTTAATCCGGAGCCAGTTTCACCGATCAAGGACGGTTGGTTGGACACTGCCTCGGGGGCTGAAATCTCCATGGTGATTGAGCCGAACACCATCCTCGCTTCGAAGCTTCGTGACTCCAGTGTCGGACTCCTTTACGGACTCGAACCTCCAGCGCCTCTACCGGTCGAATCCGGTAGGCGCCGGTTATGGAGTTCACCGCCACGGACATCTTTCAGCACTCGCCCTTTGGCGATATCCTGAACTCATTAAAGTCTCTCTCTTTGTCAGGGGAGCCCCGCCCGAATTATGGTCAGGAAGGTTGGGATTCGGACGACGAAGAAATTCAACGCCCACCCACCACCCACTTTGTAGCCACTGTCGATGATTTAACCGACATGCTCGACTTCGACTCCGAAGACATCGACGGTATGGACGACGGTGCGGAGGCGATCAAGAGCCAGCGCCCACGGGGCCTTTGGAAGGCCACCTCGTCATATGATATATACATGGTGGACATCCCAAAAGATGGGAATGGCGATGGAACGGCGGAGGATGACCCTCCAAGAAACAACCCAAGCGCCGACGTCATGGCGCCGCTCTAAATCCCGCCCACGGTAAAACGGCGATTCCGTCACGGAGACAATAATACCCCGGACAGTGCCGAAGATGACCCCCTCCAGCAGGACTCGGCGCAGGAGGAGGGAGAAGCAAGTCCGCACGACAGTGCGGCAGAAAGAGAGGTAGAGGACGATAATTATGCACCCCCCCTCTGAAGATGAGGCAAGCCTCGACGATGACGAATTCGTCGTGACAGAGGACCCCGTTGAACAAGAGCGTTTCAAACGCAGGCTCATGGCCACGGCAAGCAGCCTCAAGAAAAAGCAGCAACAGCTTAGAGCTGACCAAGACCTGCTAGTTGACAGATGGACTGAAGTCCTTGCAGCCGAAGAGTATGAACTCGAACGCCCCTCCAAAAGCTACCCCAAACGCAGGGCGTTGCCTGGATCGGAGGAGGAAGCAGCCGCATCACCAGCGCGCGTCATGGCAGACCAGCCACCCCTGCGGGTCGCTGACAGAGAAGCCTCTCGCCCTTCGCTCAAGCCACGCCCGACGCCGCTCAAAAAGTACCAAGGCACGGGAAAACGCGCCGGACTTGCGAGATATATTGGAGGATAAGGCAAAGCATACAAGATCGATCTACAGATCGCATGGGCGCCCAACGACTCGGGATGATTACCGTCACGCCGGATACAGCAAACCTGGTCGGGCCGAACACAGTAGACAAAGCTCATATGAGCTACGTCGTGATATAGCCCAATACAGAGGCGCCGCACACCCACTATGCTTCACAGATGAAGTAATGGATCATCATATCCCCGAGGGCTTCAAACCCGTAAACATCGAATCATACGATGGTACCACAGATCCTGCGGTCTGGATCGAGGACTATCTCCTCCATATCCACATGGCCCGCGGTGATGATCTACATGCCATCAAATACCTCCCATTCAAGCTTAAAGGACCAGCTCGGCATTGGCTCAACAGCTTGCCAGCAGAGTCAATCGGTTGTTGGGAGGACACGGAAGCCGCATTCCTTGATAACTTCCGGGGCACATATGTGCGACCACCGACGCCGATGCCCTTAGCCATATAATTCAGCAGCCGGAAGAATCGGCCAAACAATTACGGGACGCGGTTCCTAACAAAGAAAAATCAGATCATCATTTGTCCGGGATGCGAGGCGCTAGCAGCCGTCAAACACAACATCCGCGATGAGTGGCTAGCCCGGCACCTAGGACAGAAAAGCGAAATCCATGGCAGCCCTCACCACACTCATGACCCGCTTTTGCGGGAGAGGACAACTGGCTAGCTCGAAGCAACAACTTGGCCAAACACCACGGTAGTTAGGATACCAAGGACAGCAATGGCAAGTCGCGTCGCAACAAGCATAAACGCCGCGTGCGGTGATAATGTCAAGATACGACGATAAATGCCGGATTCGGAGGCTCTAAACCCGGTCGTGGAAGAAGCCATTCAAAAGAAATACCCAGGCCCGTCCAACTTGGACCGAATACTTTCGATCGCTTGTGCGGACATGGCACTTTAAAATCAGCCAACCACACCAACAGGGATGTTGGGTGTTCAAGCAAGCAGGCAAGCTAAGCGCCGAAAACAACGACAAGGGGCTGCATAGCGATGACGAGGAAGAGCCCCGGCCGCCGAACAATAGAGGACAGAAGGGCTTTCCCACACAAGTGCCGACGGTGAACATGATATACGCAACCCACATACCCAAAAGGGAGCGGAAGCGCACACTAAGGGACGTATATCTGCGATGGAGCCCGGTCGAAGTTCAACCCATGGTCTTCCTGCCAGATCACCTTCGATCGAAGGACCACCCCGCTAGCATCCGTCCACGGCGGTTTCGCTGCATTGGTTCTTGACCCAATTATTGACGGATTTCACCTCACCGAGTCCCGATGGATTGGCGGCGGCTGAACCTGATTTATCGGGATACAAGGCGCAAAATGGGCATAGACCCGTCAAGGATCAAACCCACAAAGACAACATTTAAAGGCGTCATTCCAGCGTGAGGCCAATCGCACAGCTCCGTTACACTTGAAGTGGTCTTCGGATCCCGGATAACTTCCGGAGTGAGGAGTTAATCTTCGACATAGCCCGTTCGCGGTGGCTATCACGCCGCGCTTTCGAACGAACCGCATTCACAAAATTCAATGTGGTGCCGCACTACGCGTACCTCAAACTCAAGATGCCAGGCCCTCGAGCCGTAGTCACGGTCAATGGAAACACCGAATGCTCCCTCCGAACGGAGGAGCATACGGCCGCCCTTGCGGTAGAAGTGCAGAACAGCCTCTTAAGGCAATTCTCTAGTCCGGCCAATAAACAATCGGACACATCAAGCTGCGCCCGGAGTAACCTACAGCAAGACCGCTGCACGTTCCGAACAAGCGTAGTAATGCAGCCTCAACCCCAGCCCTCGCGAACTCGCGAAGCTAGTACTACGCGCACGTAATTGCGCTCTGAAGCACCATGGGCATAGGGGACGGGCCACGACCACGACACGCCCAGAATGCGGCTAGACCGCACTAGGGGCTCCCGTTTGTGTCATTCCTTTTTTTCTTTTTTTCTTTTACTTTCAGGACTCTGTTCTCCAGAAGCCCTGTCCGGCATTCGCGCCGAATACACGATGCAACAGCCAGGGAAGTAGAAAACTGCGTCGAGTGTCCAGGTGGTCTCTACTACGGGCAGTATACCTGTTTTACATACCACACCGCAAACTTACCCCTGGAAGGGGGACATGTCAAAAGTCCTGTACCTTGCTTATCGCACAATTTGCATCATTCTGCTTTTATTTGCAGTTTCTTTTGAATAACCAATATATAGCTCTTGCCTATTATTGCATTCTTTCCCATTATATATGTTCATTTATGACATTGCGCAACCGTACAATTTGGTACGGCCAATACACCGAGGGGCTTATGTACCCCAAAAACATGGTGTGACAAGTCCGAACACTTTCACAAGTGCGGCACCCGAACTTATAGCATTATATGCATCGGCTCGAATCATGTCTTGGGTCAATAGTTGGGTTTTCCGGCTCCCTTGTTTTGGTACCTTACGTTCCGTTATATCGGCTAAGGTAGCTGGGAGAACCACTGCGATTGTCCCCGGTTGAGCTGGGTTGAGCACCTCGATGGAGAAAGCTAAAACTGATTGTCATGATAAGGCGAGATCCGGTCATTGCTGTTCGAGAGGTTTCTTCGAGTCCCTAAAGACTTATGCCGCTTAGAGCGAGGAACCGGCATTGTCCGGCCAAGGCGTGGATAGCGCCCGAACTCGGTCTTCCGAATACTAGGGGCTTCACGAAATTTAAAATTATAGAATTCTAGGGCTAAGTGAGAGTGTTCAAGCATTATAGTCCGGTTGCCTGGTTCGTTGCGTTGAGCGCCTCCCTCGAAGGACCCAAGAATGGGAACAAGAGCACTCAAGTTTATGCCGAACACCCCAGCACTTGTGGCATGGGGGCTGAAGCCAACGACTCGCCATCTCTCAAACTTTATAAACGGCCGCACATAAGGTAATATTTTAAATTCAAAAGCGTTGCTTAGCGCATATGAAAAAAATTTCAGCATACAGGATAACAAATGCGAGTCTACTAAAATATTACATCTTTGGAGCATTCACCCGCTATAAGATGGGCACCCTTCAGGACGCCCTCATAATACTTCTCGGGCTTGCGATGTTCTTTGCCCGTGGCGGCTTGTCTGTCACCAGCTTCTCCGTCCAGCTTGCCCCAAAGTGCACCTTGGCACGGGCAAGGCCCTCTGAGCACCTTCAATACAGACGGAGTGCTTGATGACTTCGATCCATGGACAGACATCCACCAAGCCGCACTAGCCCGCTAGCTCCTGTGCATGGCCTCATTTGTCCATAGCCGAGCTATAAGGCCCTTCATGGCATGTTTGGCGACCTTGTGGAGCTCGACCAATTGCTTTAGTTGGTCGCTCAAGGGCACCGGGTGTTCGGCGTCAGCATACTGAGACCAAAACACCTTTTTCGTCGAGCTCCCTTCTTCGGCTCGGTAGAAAGCGGCGGCATCGGAGATACTCCATGGCAGATCTGCGAACGCTCCTGGAGAGCTCCGGATTCGGGTAAGTACTAGATAATTGACTTTTACATTCTTGCTCTGCATAAAGAATGCCTTACCCGCCGCGATCTTCTTTATTGCCTCAATCTCCTGGAGGGCTTTTGGGCCTCGGCCTTAGCAGCTTTGGCACTCTCAAGAGCCGAGGCAAGCTCGGACTCTCGGGTCTTGAGTCACGCTCCAAACCCTCGTGTTTTTCCACGAGCACTGGAGCTCTTGCCGTACCTCCGCCATGGCCTCTCCCCTTCTCTCGCTCAGTGCGCTCATGGCCGCTTTGTTTCGGCCGCGGACACCGCCTCCTTCATGGTCGCCACCTCGCTCGTGGCCCCGCAGCACCCATGTTATTCCTGTTATCTTTTGCAACCACATTTTTTAATTCCATAAGGTATTACTTACCTTCCTTGTCCTCGAGCTGCTTCTTGGCTTGGCCGAGCTCGTTCTCGCACCGCCGAGGCTCTCCTTCAATGCGTTAACCTCCATGATCGGTGTGGCAGAGGTCACAGGGCAGCCTGCATTCCCATATTGACATAATTATGTTAGACTCCTGCGTATATCTTTTTAGATCCTCAGTCCGGCTTTTCTTTCTGAACACCGAACTAAGCATCAGGGGCTACTGTCTATGCGTTAATCTTCTTATATATATTGAAAACTTACCTCAAAGCCTGCTAGAAGGCCGTTGCAGGCTTCAGTCAGCCCGCTCTTGGCGGACTGAACTTTCTGGATCACCACACTCATAACAGTGAGGTGCTCCTCCTTGATGGAGGCGTGTTAAGCGCCTCCGATGCTATCCGGGGCCTCCGGTTGGACGGAGGACACCGGCGGCGTACCCTTCCTATGAAGGGGCTGCTTGTCGGACTTGAACGCTGAAGGTTCGGTATGGAGTCCGGACAAGGGTCAGGCTTAGAGCCCCTGGGGGTCTCGCTCCCCTCGCGCCTGGAGTCCGGGAGGCTGCCTTGCGGCGCCTCCTGCGCCACCTCCTCTCGACCAGGCCCCCCTTGGGGCCCCACCTCGGTTTCGTCAGCAGCGTGAGGTGAGGAGGCGGCCGGAAGTGAAGTACTCTCCACTTCCGACGAATTCAGGGACCCGCTCGACGAAGCGGCGAGCTCGCCCTTGGGCGGGCTGCATGATTGTTCGGCATTGGAGAACACTATGCAATGAAAAAAAGCCATGGGTATTCGGACACTTACGATCTCGCTAGGGGCTTGGCCCTCAAGGGCCACTCCTCCTCGCCATCGTTGGCGTTGGTGGAGACGTCCGGAGGAAGGGTTCTTCCCTTCTTGAACCCTCCGGCCTCCCACCGGGCGGCCTTTCTTTCTTCTCTCCCTCGCTAGGGAGAGGCTTGTTCCTCCTCCTCGTTTTCACGGGAGGAGTCCGCCTCCGAGTCGTCGGACGATGAGTCCGACAACACCTGGCGCCGGGCACTCCTTTGAGTCCCCGTGGCCTTCTTCTTGGCCTTCTTCTCCGGCACCACGTAAGGCGCCGGAGCCAGCAGCCCCGCCAAGCGGGCGTCTACTGGGTCTTCTGGCAAAGGAGCAGACAGTTAACTCTGCCTGGATGTGCTCCGATCTGTCAAAGGCAAGGGAGTTTAGATCCCGCATAGAGTCAAACTATGAAAAGCAAGATTCCCGTGAAAGGCAAAATAGCTTACCTCGGTAGCTTGACGCTGTGAGCTGAATCCGCGATCTTCAATAGCGGATGAGGGAGCCTCGGCGCCCTTGAACAGCACCTTCCAGGCATCTTCGTACGTAGTGTCGAAGAGCCTCTTCAGGGTTGGATGTTGTGCCGGATCGAACTCCCACAATTTGAAGGCTCGTTGTTGGCATGGGAGGATCCGGCGAATGAGCATAACCTGGACCACATTGACGAGCCTGAGATTCTTGTCCACCAAGGTCCGCATGCAGGTTTGGAGTTCGGTCAGCTCTTCCGAATTACCCCACGCCAGGCCAGTCTCCTTCCAAGAAGTGAGCCGCGTGGGAATACCAGACCGAAATTCGGGGGCCGCCGCCCATTTAGGGTCGCGCGGCTCGGTGATGTAGAACCACCCCGATTGCCACCCCTTCACGGTCTCCACAAAGGAGCCATCGAGCCATAAGACGTTGGCGATCCTGCCGACCATGGCGCCTCCGCACTCCGCCTGGCGGCCGCCCACAACCTTCGGCTTGACATTGAAGGTCTTCAACCATAAGCCGAAGTGGGGCTGGATGCAGTGGAAAGCCTCGCACACGATGATGAACGCCGAGATGTTGAGGATGAAATTCGGGGCTAGATCGTGGAAGTCTAGGCCGTAGTAGAACATGAGCCCCCGGACGAATGGGTGAAGTGGAAAACCCAGTCCGCGGAAGAAGTGGGCAAGAAATACGACCCGCTCATGGGGCCTGGGGGTGGGGATGAGCTGCCCTTCGTCGGGCAGCCGATGTCTGCGACGTCGCCCGGACAAGTATACGGCCTTCCGCAGTCTTTTTACTTGGCCTCCGTGATGGAGGAGACCATCCACCGCCTCCCGCTCCGGACATGGCTGGAGATGGTTGAGGAAGGATGTGCGGACTTGGGCGCCGGAGCTCGAAGTCTTGTGAAATGGATGAGCAAGGGAGGAGGAAGGCTAGGTGAAAAGGGTGGATCCTTATCCTTATATGGACGGGACGAGGCTATCGTCCCCCACCAGCCTGATAAAACTCGCTTATCTCCCAAGCGCCGCAATCAATGGCGCGGTTGGGTTACCCACGTCCGTATTGATGAGAATCCCGGAATAAGGGGGCACGATCTATGCTTTGATAAGACGTGCCAAGGAAACCGCCTCGCTAAACGCGCAGAGGTGGGACAGTAAAACGATTCAAATAAAGGCCTGGCCGTGGTTTGATGTCACGCGCAGAATCGTCGCCAGATCTGTGCAAAAATTATTCTCTCTACGGTGGTATGTGGAACTTGTTTTGCAGAGCCGGACACTATCCTTGTGTTCAAAACCTTCTATGAAGTATTCCGAGGAGGAACCCGCCTTGCAATGCCGAAGACAATATGCGCGCCGGACTCGTCGTCATTGAAGCCTGGTTCAGGGGCTACTGAGGGAGTCCTGAACTAGGGGGTGTCCGGATAGCCGAACTATCATCTTTGGCTGGACTCCTGGACTATGAAGATACAAGATTGAAGACTTCGTCCCGTGTCCGGATAGGACTTTCCTTGGCATGGAGGGCAAGCTTGGCAATACGGATATGTAGATTTCCTACCATTGTAACCGACTCTGCGTAACCTTAACCCTATTCGGTGTCTATATAAACCGAAGGGTTTTAGTCCGTGAGGATCTAACAATAATCATACCATAGGCTAGCTTCTAGGGTTTAGCCTCTACGATCTCGTGGTAGATCTACTCTTGTACTACCCATATCATCAATATTAATCAAGCAGGAGTAGGGTATTACCTCCATCGAGAGGGCCCGAACTGGGTAAAAACATCGTGTCCCTTGTCTCCTGTTACCATCCGCCTAGACGCACAGTTCGGGACCCCCTACCCGAGATCCGCCGGTTTTGACACCGACACTCGCCGTAGCCCCGGCAAGGGTCTTGCCGGGGCCCCAGCAAGGGTCTTGCCGTGGCGCCTGCTGTCATCCCCGGCAAGGCTCTTGCCGGGGGCCTTGTGGTCCTCCTTGGCTGGGACCCCGCCAAGGGTCGTCATCTTCTATAGTGTGTATCTGATCTTGAATGTCTTCACAAAGATCTGCATGCCACCACGGGGATGTCTCCCGAATCCTTGCCCCATGGGGGCAGTGGACTCAAGGGTGATTCGCTCCGTAGGTGTGGGACGAACTGCCACGACAAGGGTCTTGCCAGGTTTGCTAAAACCGCCCCCCGGCAAGGATCTTGCCAGGGGAGTTCGCTTCGTCCCCTTTGCTCTTTGTGGCCTTGGTCTTGGCGTCGTTCTGCTCCTTTCGAGCTTCGGCCTTACCTTGGCTCACCTCCCTCGCCTTGCTCAGTGCGGCGGTGTCCGTGGCTCAGACTGCCGTGCAGGTTATAGGGTACAAAAGTGTACCCCTCTTTCTGTACACCGACAGGATCCCCCGGGCCTGGGCCACATGTAAGAGCAATCGCGTCGTTGGGCTAGGCCCAAAAACGGTGCGCGGGCAGGTGGGGTAGTTTTTACCGCAGTAAGTCTCTTCGTGCGCTGCGCTTCCCATGCCTCCCGCGCGTGGCTCGGTGTGGGGAGGCGTGCATGACGTGGGCGGCATGCGTGGGGCTGAGCTCTCTGGCGCATGCTTCCGTCGCGATTAATCGCGAAAGGAGGCGGCCCGCGTTTTCCCCCATAAGAAGGAATAACCGTGGGCGCGCTGCTCACTTTCACCTCTTCTCTCGTACCTTTTCCAATCTCAGAGCCGCCATTTCCTCTCTTCCTTCCCTCCTAAGCTTTCATCGTCGCCCGCCGTCGCTGCTTTGCCACCCTCCTTCTTCGCTCCTCTAGACTTCTTGGCCGCCATGGCGCCCAAATCCGCCAAGGGCAAGGGGGTGGCTAAGAGCTCCGGGACCATGGAACCGCCGGAGAGCGCGTTGTCGAGGGACCGGACGAAGTCCGCCTTCTTCATCCCCTCGTCGATTGGTGTTCATGAACTCCTGGCCTCCTTCAAGCCCTTATGGGGAGTGAAGACGGGGGGAGAGAATTCAGGGCACCCGACGCCAAGATCATTCCTGCCGCCTGCGCCGATCCTGCCCCAAACCGGTATCCCTTTTTTGTTGATTACCTTTCTTGCGGGTTATGCCCCCCTTTTTCCGATTTCTTCTGCGACATCATGCACACCTTCGGCTTTCGTCTCTTGGACTTCACTCCGAATGCGGTGGCGCGCTTGGCTCTCTTCGCACATCTTTGCGAAGGCTTTGCCGGAGTGCAGCCCAACACTGCACTCTTTCGCCATTATTTCTCCCCTCGAATCCAGCCCAGAGGCGCCGTCTCCGGATGCATCGCCTGGATCTCAAGATCCAAGGGGGCGTACCCGGAGGGTGCCATGAAGGAGAAGTGGGATGAATGGTGTGGCCGGTGGTGCTGGATCGAAGACGAAGACTCGCCGAAATTCTGCAAGGTCCGTCGAACGCCGCCGGTCCGCGGCAACGACTGAGGTGATGTCGATGCTGCCGACGGGAGGCTTACTGTCGCCACCACTAGGATCCTCCGGCTGACCCGGGCTAGGCTCACCCTGGAGATGATCGGGCGGACTTCATTCGCCGCCGGATCGCCCCGTTACATAACAAGGGGAGGCCAGCCTGGCTTTTTACGAACCCGGCTGACATTATGCGGCCGCCTGGCCTCGACCACAACTTCACGGTGATGGGGCACGCCCACTTCTGTCAGCGGCTTTTCCAGCTCGGTGTGGGTCGCGACGGCAAGATTGAACGGACCGGCAAGGCCGTGAGGGCTGCCGCAAAAGTCGGCAAGGCCCTCAAGGGGCCGTTCTTCAAGTTGCCAGCGGGGGTAGTCCCGTTGTGCAATAACTCACGCCGGTCCGAGATCATTGCTATGATGCCGGACTGCAACGCTGCTGACCCTGCCCCGAAATGGGCAGGAGCCGACGGATGCAGACGTGCAGCAATTCTTCGACTCCTTGATCGAGGTGTACGTCAATGCTGACGTCGAGCGGTGGCTTGTCATGGACACCACCCAGGCGGAGCTGGACTACATCGCCACTAGGGCGAGGGAGGCACAGCTTGCCATGGAGACCGGCAGCGCCAGGGGTGTGGAGGACAAGGCCGCGACGGCTGTAGAGGAGGAGAAGTTCACCCTGTGGGCGGCGGCCACCGGGGAGGTCAGCAGTGTCGACGCTGGAGCTCCTCTTGTCGAGGACGCGGCCGACGAGTCGTCGGAGGAGGAGGACATGGCGGCGGGCTCGACGCCAATCAGGGGAATAGGGCGAGTCCTGCGGCGGGCTGGCTCTGGTGAGCCGGTCCGGCCTGGCAGGGCTACGCGGCCTCAATTGACCCTGGAGGGGTCCGGGCGTCACACGAGGGCCACGGCGGCGAAGGGGCTGACGAAGGCCGCCGAGAATAAGAAGGCGATGGCCCCTTCCTCATCCAGGCGCGCACAAACCCCGCCGCCTTCTTCGCCTCCTCCGGCAGGCGTCGACTCGGATGATGATGTGGAGCTCCCTTTTGATCTCGGGTCTCTTGGCCCGGAGAGAAAAAGGAAGCTGGTGGAAGAGGAGGAAACGGACGACGAGTAAGTACTCCGTTCCTTACTGTTATTTCCACTTCCCCGAATCGGGTCGCTTGTCTTGATCCATTTTTGCTTTTGCAGGGAGACGGAGACGTTGGCCCAGAGGGCGAAGAGGGCGAGGACCTTGGCAAGCGATCAGCCCCCGGCTGGGGCTTCAGAGACACCACTGGTGGTGCTGAGCAGCCCGGACAGCAGCCCTCGGCGCAGCCCCCAGCGTAAGTTCGTCATCCTCTTATTACTCGACATGTGGTAGGCGCTTGATGCTATGATGCTGACCTTGCCGGGTTTGCAGGAGGGGAGCGGCAGCAGGAGGAGCCATAGAGGGCTGCCCCTAACACACCACCCCCATCGACTACGCCGCCGCGGGGGGCGTCCCCGGCATGGGCATCAGGCACGGGGCCTACACCCATGGAGGAAGAGGGGAACTTGGGCGCTGGTGACTTTGTCGCGGCGCCAAATGTTGGCGGAGAGGGGACTTCTGCTTCACAGCCTGGCACTGGTGAGTCGCCTGTCCTTCGTCTTTATTTTTCCCTTATTCTTTTCTTGGCTTCATCGCCCCCATTGCTGCCCAGGCCCTCCTTCAACAGACATGGAGGACGTGGACACTATTGTGGGAGACATTGCTGAGGAGGCCGCGGCGGAAGCCAGAAGGATTGCCGCCGAGGAGGCCGCCAAAGATGCTGATGAGACCGCTGCTGACGAAGCCGCCAAGGGTGCCGCGGAGGACGCCGCTGCGGGGGCCGCCAAGGCGACCGGCGAGGCTTCTGCCGAGGGCGCCAGCAGTGGGCCTGCCGGCAAGGCCTCCGCCGGGGAGGAGGTGGCAGGTGACCAGCCTCCCTCCTCCTCAACCTCGAGCCCCGGCAGATATCTGAAGGTGGGCGACGATCTTTTCGTCCGTCTTCCGGGGGCGTCAAGCCGAGTGCCCGCCGAAGGGGAAGCCTTTGACGGCGAGGTGCTTGCTGCCACCGGGCTTGAGGTGGTTGATGAGCCGGGCGTTGGCGGCAACGGTTCTCCAGAAGAGCAGCTTTTTCGCGCCATGGGGACCGACTTCCGGAAGCTCCAAGTGCTCTACCGTGCCCGCCTGGACAAGGTCAAGTCCAGGATGGCAGCGGTGGACAACGCGGAGGTGGATTTCAAGGCGCGCGTCGCTGAGACGCAGACCTGGTTCCACCAGACTCGCGAGGAGCAGAGGGCCTTTCAGGAGGAATTGGCCAAGCGCGATGTGGAGCTCACCATGAGAATGGCCGACATCGAGAAGGCCCAGGAAGAGGCGGCAAACTTGGCTGCCGCGGCCGAAGCCGCCCGGAACCAGCATCAAGCCGCCTTGGATTCCTAGGAAGAAGACCTCTCCGCGCGTGAAGCGAAGCTTAGTGCAACGCTCCGCGGCAAGGACGAGGAGCTCGAGGCCCTTGTCGCGCAACGGACCCGCGAGCTGGAGCAGAGGCACAAATAGGCACTCGATGCCTGTGCTCAGCCCATGCCGCAAGGTGAAGGAGCTGGAAGCGGAGCGGGACGAGCTGAAGGAGCAGGCCCTCAAGCTGTCCGTGAGAAGAACACGCTCAACTGCGCTTTGGTAGAGGCACAAGGAGCGGTCATCGGGATCGGGAGCTCTCCGACGCCAGAACTCCATCAGAGACCTCAAGCTGAAGCTGGAGGGTCTCGAGAAGATCCTATCGGAGAGCAGGGCTCGGGAGGAGACCTTGACCAGGAGCCTCGAGGAGGAGAAGCAGCTGCGGGCAAACGAGGCTGCCTCCCACCAGGAATACGTGGTGGGTGAGAACAAGTGGATCAGCCATCTGGAGGTCATCGCCGGCAGGGTCACCTTGCAATTGGCCACCATGGGGCTGCCAAACGTGAGGTATGCCCCCGAGCGCAGCGGGACCGTCAACGCCAAGCTGACCTAGTTCTTCGAGGGCGTCCTCGGAGCCTTGGCCTATCTTCACTCCAACAGGACGGCCACGCCGGCCGAGGAGGCCAGCGACTTCTTGGGAGGGTTGTGACCAAGGTCCTCACCAAGGTGGCGCACTGGAATCCCGACCTTTACTTCGCGGCCTCGATGAAGAGCTTGCCGGATGGTGTTGAACTCACGGTGCTCAAGGAGCGCATCAAGCCCATCACCAACGGCATCGACAAAATCAAGAGGGTGGAAAGCCAGCGCCGGGATTGAGCATCCCGTTCCTCTTCACCGCTGTGGGTTCCCGACCAAGACAAATTTTATCTTTAGTTAGAACCGCAGCTATGACGTGATGTAATATAACTTTGAAGTACTCTTAATTTTCATGCATGTTATATCCCCGTTCAATTCATCTTTGTATGTGTGCCCCTCGTCGATCGGGTAGGCTTGCCGGCGCGAAAGCCCCTAGCGGCGTTTTGGGGACGGATCCTCAGGGCCTGCTGGGTACGCGTGCTGCCGGACGAGCCACCTTTCCGTTCCGAACGCGGCCGCTCGAACTGTCGAGCTTGACTCGAGTCAGAATCGAGAGTGTTGTCGATCGCGGAAGGTTACTCTGCCATTCTCGACGCAGCCGCTTGAGCTGTTGAGCGGACTCGAAACAGGGCAAGGGCGTTGCCGATCGTGGGAGAGCCCCCTGGCGTGCAGGTTTCTCATACAAAGGCGTGACATCTCCGGGGGGGGGGGATAACCTCAAATAAGAAGGGTAGCACAAATAAGGATTCAGTGCAACTTAGCTTGTGTTTGCGATCGCTCGAGCGTCGATCTTCTGGTCTCCTTCCTTCTTCAAGGGTCACGAAGATGAAGGGGTGCCGAGCTAACTGCTAGAGCCGATTCTCACAACTGCGCCCCCTACCTGGCGCGCCAAAGATGTCGGTGCGGGGACGACACCTATGGGATCACAAGAATCCCTACTACGGTTGCAGGCGCGGGTCGTGAGAAGAGCGGATCAAATAGATAGCACACGGGTTCTTTATCCAGTTCAGCCGCGAGGATGCGTAAAACCCTACTCCTGCTTTGGTGGTTTGTTTATCTGTGTTCTTGAGCTAGCTATGGGGCGTGAGGAGCTCCAAAAAGCCGAATCCTCCTCCTGGCCGCCTTGGGCCTCCTTTTATAGGGAAAGGGGTTGCCACAGTGGCACACAGGAGGTGGAAAGGGTAGAGTGATGCGAGTTTATCCCTCGCATTACATGACAAGGCGCCATTAATGCGTCTTGCTTAGGTGTCCTTGCTTTATCGGGGACGGGGAAGAGCCCTGTCTTGTCCGTCGCCGCTCCCTTTCGTGTCGACACGCGCATACAGCCAGCGGTGCCGTGGTGCCATGTAGGCGTGCAGCGAGGTGGCGCAGCGGTGGGTCTCCACGAAGATCCGCTTGCCGCCACGCAGGTGCCTGCCCAACTGGTTGGGTCGGCAGCTGCATGCGAACGGCGGTGAAGGTTTGACTGGCGTGGGCCTGATGGTGGCCCCACGGGTGCTCCTGGCGAGGGCCTCGCCGTAGCCCCGGCAAGGGTCTTGCCGGGGCCCCGGCAAGGGTCTTGCCGTGGCGCCTGTTGTCATCCCTGGCAAGGCTCTTGCCGGGGGCCTTGTGGTCCTCCTTGGCTGGGACCCTGCCAAGGGTCGTCATCTTCTATAGTGTGTATCTGATCTTGAATGTCTTCACAAAGATCTGCATGCCACCACGGGGATGTCTCCCAAATCCTTGCCCCATGGGGGCAGTGGACTCAAGGGTGATTCGCTCCGTAGGTGTGGGACGAACTGCCACAGCAAGGGTCTTGCCGGGTTTGCTAAAACCGCCCCCCGGCAAGGATCTTGCCGGGGGAGTTCGCTTTGTCCCCTTTGCTCTTTGTGGCCTTTGTCTTGGCGTCGTTCTGCTCCTTTCGAGCTTCGGCCTTACCTTGGCTCACCTCCCTCGCCTTGCTCAGAGCGGCGGTGTCCGTGGCTCGGATCGCCTGCAGTGCAGTTATAGGGGTACAAAAGTGTACCCCTCTTTTGTACACCGACATCGCCTCGCCTTGAAGAAGCCCTTGATCGCTTCCATGATGCTGGTCCATTGAACTTTGTGGTGATAAGGAGCATTGGAATGAAGAGCTTCACTACAATTTAATGCTACCCTCCACATTCGCTGCTACAACAGATTCCAAGACTTGGGTCCTTAAGTGGATGACAGGCAATGTCCATCATGAAGCCAAAGCTCTTGACATCATTGAGCTAACTGGCCTGCCCACTCCAGGAGAACTCTTCGAGCCTGGTTGTCAGCTTCACCGCAATGCATTGGAGAGTATTTTTCAGAAGCCCGAGCCCAATATGAGCCAAATGCTAAGCATGATGAAGCCTCTGCCACGCGACGCTCAATACCCAAGAGAATTCTTTGTTGAAGACCTAGAGTATCTGCCTCGCACTATTTATCATATCATCAGGCGAACTCTCTGTCCTGTCAAAGGACATTCTTCTACAACAAAGCTTGAAGGAGCGATGAAGACATTGGTCTTGTATATCTTCAATGGCATCAGCTTCAATGCTCAAGACTTCTTTATCAGGCAATTGGTTGCATCTGGCTCTGATCTCTTTGGTCTGAAGTTCTACGCTCCATGGGTTATGCGCCTTATCAAGCTACATTCAGCTGTCATCTATCAGCCTTCTGCTCGCAACCATCTGATCTTTTTGCCAGAGGTTGATATGTCAGTTGAAGCCATATACCCAGAGCCTGCCAAGGAGCCCATTTATTTTCACAATGCTGATCACCAAAGCTTCACCCAGCCCATTGAAGGAGTCCAGGCCATCACTCGTGTTTATCCTTTGGCTAGAAATACACGTGGCCCTCACCGTGCCAATACGGAAGCCACTGAGAGCATAATTGCGCAAAGGCCTCGGAAGTGCTCTCGTGTTCTCAATGACCGAGAGCTTCTCGTTGCCCTGCATCAGAAACAGGATAAGCATCACTACTGGCTGAAGCGGCAGATGCAAAGCCTCTTGGTGGACGTAAATCGCATTCACAATCTTGCCACCAAGAATGCATTTGTCACTCATGAAACCTGTCGGAGGTCATGGAAGAGTTTGACATTGCTGAGTGTTGAAGCAGATCTTCAAGACGATGGCTTCACCGAAAGATTCATATTTGACTCCACTCCTCCAAGGAATGTTGTCTTGCGTCGAACTCCCTCTCTTGAAGACTCTGACTATTCCTCCTCAGCTGCAACGGTGAATGCCAGAGTCATAGATGACCAAGATGATGCTACCTTACCACCTCCAACTTCAGCGCGTATCGACCCTACACCAAGTTCTTCTGCACCGCCAAACCCCGACGCCGACCCTGCAGCTTCACCTACTCCTTCTGGGAACGAGTAGAGTCTCTATGTCTTCAAACCTTTTTGGTCCTTACTGAAAAAAGGGGGAGAAGCATATGAGTTGATAGTCTTCAAGCGGGTCCATATGGGCGGTTGCTTTATATTTTGCCTAGTGTTTACAACTCTCGCTTTTGATACATTTGGTTCTTTGAGTTGTAACACTTAAACTTGGTGGTTGTCTGCTACGTTTTCTGCTATTCTGTGATGCGATGATAAATTCCGCATGTGCGATGATAAATCCCGCACTAAGTCATATTGCAGACATCCATTTTCATTATGCATGTCATTATCTTCGTTATATCAAATCATGCATGATGAATTGTCTTCATAAGTTGAAGAGGATCTCCATAAGTACAACCTGCCATGTGCATTTTCATTCCAAAAGCAAATTACTTATATGCACATCTTCAGGGGGAGCCTTTTGCTACTTATGAAGACAATACCTTAATCCTTCACAATTTCACATAATTTTATCCCCGTTGAAAAATCAACCAGTTTGTCATTAATCACCAAAAAGGGGGAGATTGTAAGTGCATCTAGTGCCACCCCTAGTTGGTTTTGGAGTATTGACGACAAACCTGGTTGAGGGACTAATGTGTTTATGAGAATTGCAGGATAGCACACGTAGTAGTCTCTCATTGATTCGGTTTACCTACCGGAGATGACCCTTAAAAATGTATGAAGACATTGAAGACAATGGTGGTATGTGAAGATATTCACATTGAAGACTATGACAAGACAAGACATCACGTGAAGACTATGGAGCGCGAAGACTTAGTTGTTTCGTTGTTTCCTTTTCTTCTTTGTTGAGTCATAGGAACCACCATACTGTTAAGTGGGGTCCCAGTGAACAAAGTCAGAGTGACTGAAGTGATGCTCAACCAAAATCCTATGTCTTTGAGCGAAGACAATGAGAGCAAATCTTATCCAGAGTTGGATGAGTCAGCTTTACTTGTAGCCCAAGTAAAGCTGCTGCGTGTGTTTGAAATCTGACTGTTGGAACACGTGTCAGTTCCTTAGTGACCCAGGGTCATTTCGGACAAATCAGGTCAGGTTGCCTAGTGGCTATAAATAGCCCACCCTCTACACCATAAACCGGTGGCTGCTCAGAGTTAGTGCACGGCTTTTGTCGTTTGAGAGCAACCCACCTCCGAAGCTTTTGAGAGAGAGAAATCCTTGCGAGGACAAAGCCCAAACACCCAGAGCCAAAGAGTGTTAGGCATCATGAAGTCTTTCTCATCAGCGTGACTGAAGACTTGTTACACTTGAGGACCGTGAATCCTCCGGCTGGTTTGGCGTCACGTTACGAGCATCCAAGAGTCATTGTGGATCGCCGGTGAACGAAGTCTGTGAAGGTTTGGAAGTCTACCACGAAGACTTACCAGAGTGATTAGGCGAGGACCTGGGTGTCCTTAGCTCAAGGGAATAAGGTGAAGACGCGGTCTTATGAGTTGAATCTCGGCGTCCCTAACCGGGCGTCATAGTTTTCACAAGAATCGAACTGGTCCAACAAATCCTTTGTCCTCACCAAGTGAGTAGTTCTATCCTCTCCCTCTCTGTACTTACAGTTTGTCTTCGTGAAGTCATTGCCTGTTTGCACTACCTGTTTGACTTCACTGTGTGACTACTATCGTTTTTTGGCTTCATACTTTCTTCCATCCTGATCTTTACTACCTTGCTGCTATTAGTCTTCGAGCTTTCATTTCATTGAATACTTGACTATGGCTTGCTTAGTGTAGTCTACCTTCCGCTGCATATCAATAGGTTCATTTCTATTATTTGTCTTTGAAACTCTCATGCTTTGAAGACTTTCATAAAAATCGCCTATTCACCCCCCCCCCCTCTAGTCGATAACTAGCACTTTCAGTATCAGTGGCAGATAGAACTTGAGAGAATATTGATCTTACCTTTAGCTCCTTGTGGGTTCAACACTCCATACTTATCACTTCCACCTTTGGGAATTGCTACGATGATTCCCTGCACTGGGGGATTATCAAGGCCAAATGAGACCGGCCCGAATCACGCAATGTGGGTTGAGGCATGAGTGGGCTGTCCAAAAGAACAATGGTTTTGGGCTTATCCGAATCAAACAAATCCTGCTTGGAGGAAGTCGGCCAGTGCTTGCGACTTGATGGCGGTGCGGGGCTGGTAATAGATGGTGTAGGGGGCCAGCTCTATGGCCCATTTGGCCACTCGGCCAGAGGCATCTCGGCTTCCGATGATCTCGGCTAGTGGGGTTGTGCAAACCACAGTGATTGGATGCTCTTGAAAGTAAGGCTTCAACTTCTTGGCGGCAAAGTGCACGCCGTAACACATCTTCTGGTAGTTGGGGTAGTTCTGCTTGGAGGTCGTGATGCATTTTCGGGTAATATCTTTGGTCTCTGGACAGGTAGCGCCTTGCCTTCCTCCTTGCGCTCAACTACAATGGTATCTTGACTACCCTATTTGGTGGCGGCAATATCTGAGAGCATGGGCTCCTTGGGGAGTCGGGGCCGCCCGGCCGCAGGGGGAGTAGTCGACATTTTCTTCAAGCTGGAGAAAAGCTTACGTCGCCTTGTGGTTCCATTCAAGAAGGTGGTCTTCTTCATGAGCTGGTACAAAGGAAGAGCTTTCTCGCCCGGTCGGTGATGAATCGGTGATGGGCGTAAACAGCCGGTGAACTTTTGCACATCTAGCGATCGGCGGGTACTTCCATCCTCTCGATTGCCTTGATCTTCACGGGTTGCACTCTATGCCACGCTCGGAGACCGTGAAACCAAGGAGTTGGCGAGGTACTCGAAGATGCACTTCTCTGGGTTGAGCTTGATCTGGAATCGGCGCAGATTCTCAAAGGTCTCCTTGAGGTCTTCCAACAGTGTTCCTCGCTTTTCCATCTTCACCACCATATCGTCAACGTAGACGTGGGCGTTTCTGCCAAGCTGCTTGAGGAGGCACTTCTGCATGCAACGCTGAAAGGTGGCGCCGGCATTCCTTAAGCTGAACGTCATGGTGCAGTAGCGAAGGCTCCAAACGGGCGTGATGAAGGCGGTCTTCAATCCGTCGGCCGGGTTCAGCTTGATCTGGTGATATCCACGAGTATGCATCTAAGAAGCTCAACAGCTCACATCCGTTGTGGAGTCTATCACCGGTCAATTCTCGGCGGAGCTTAACGGGTCCTTGGGGCAAGCTTTGTTGAGGCTTGTGTAGTCAATACACATCCGCCATCGCTTGTTCTTCTTCAAGATGCCAGGACTGGTTTGCTAACCATTCTGGAAAGAACACTTCCATAATGAAACCGGCTGCTAGGAGCCGGGCTATCTCTTCTCCAACAACTCTTCTCTTCTCTTCTGACAGGCGGCGCAAGGGCTGCCTGACGGGCTTCACATCAGATCGGACATGTAACTTGTGCTCGGTGAATTCCGTCGGTACACCTGGCATGTCTTTAGGGGACCATGCGAAAATGTCCCGATTCTCACGGAGGAAATCGATGAGCTCGCCTTCCTATTTACTATCAAGGTTTGCACCTACGACAGCGTACCTCTCCGGGTGTTCCGGGTCCAAGGGTATCTTCTTCGTTTCTTTGGCCGGCTTGAACGAGCCCTCAGCCTCCGACTCCTTAGGGCTGGGCGACATCTCTGGCTGCTTGCCGGCCATTGCCACAACCCGATCAAGAAGCCGCTTCTCAGCCGCAATCACCAGGGACTCGGCCAGCCGACTACTTTCGGCCGCGAAAGCGGACGACTTTCTGTAGTCGCCTGCTATGGTTAGAATCCCCTTGGAACTCGGGATCTTCATCTTGAGGTAGGCGTAGTGGGGGACCGCCATGAACTTGGCCAGAGCAGGTCGGCCAAGCAGAGCGTGGTACGGGATTTCGAGGTCCACCACTTCGAACCAGACTGGCTCTCGGCGAAAATTATCTTTGTCCCCAATGAGGACGTCTATCAGGATCTTGCCGATTGGTGAGCAGGAAAGGCCAGTTACAATGCCGTGGAAAACAGTCCGGCTGCTCTGAAGATGTCTTTGCTTGATTCCTAACTTCTCCATTGTGTCCTTATGCAGATGTTGATGTCAGCTGCCTCGTCTATCAGCACTTTCGCGAGAAGCGAGCGGCCCGCCTATCCACGGCAAGGGTGGCTCCCAAGACCAGGCGTAGGAGCCCGGCTTGACATCACCTCTCGGGTGATCAGCTCGACTCAACCGATAGGTTTCTCGGACCCGATGCATGAATTCTGGAGTATCCGGCGCCATCGCATTCACTTCTTGTTCTTTGCGGCCGCTTTCATGCGGTGATCGTTAGCCACACCGGTGAACACTACATAAGCTCCATGCTCTTACGGGTACTCGTCTTGTATCTTTACGCCCGGCGGCTGACCGGCTCTTTGAAGCGGCGGTGGAGGTGGCGGCCCACAGCGGGGAGGCGAGCCATCTCCCTTGGCGATCCCGGTGAGCCGGTGGCATTTCCGGGTGGTGTGGTTTGACGGCTTGGCGCCGCTATGGAACTTGGGGACCATCTAGAGTCTGCTTTCGTAGAGAAGGCCGGCAACCGATTGATTTGCCACCTTTCTGTCGCTTGGCCGGAGGCTGCCCCTCTGGTTGTTGGTCTTCAACTGTCGCCACCTGCCGGCTATTGGAAGCCGGCTGCGGGGCCTTGCGCTTGTGATCATTCTGCTGCTGTCGCCGACTGGTGTCGCCAGCCGGAGTTCTGGGAGCCTGAGGAGCCACCGTGATGCATTTGATGCGAGTTGCCGCCGTGAATTAGAGATAGTTATTTTTGCTTCCTATGGAATCATCCCAAGTCGGTCATGCATGTGCGAAGTACTCTATGGTTTGATAGGTTGGCCGCCTCCACTCCATATGTGTTTCCTAGCACACCAAGCCACTGATTGACTTGTTCAAGGAAAAGAAGTCTATGTTTGGGATCTAATCCATGGACTTGCGTAAGACTTCAAAATCCTTGATGATGGATCCTAACCAGAATTCGATAGTGTTTTATTGTAAGACTAGCACGTGGTCATGCTTGTCTGGGACAACGTGTTCACATGTGTGAAGCAGAACCTGGTCATGTTTTGGAGCATGCTATCGTAGTTCATCTCCCGAGAATATCGCAACGTCATCTCATTGGTTGTGTTGCAAACTTTCCTTTTCAGGCACGTGGAAGTCTGAAATATCCCTTTACCAACCAGATCTGAATCTCAGGGAGATATGATGGTTGGAACATTCCCAGCATTGGCATTTTGTCCCCAGCTTGCACCGCCATTGTACCAAATTTCCATGGGCTGCACTTCTCAGTAATTGTTGTTCAGGATCATCTTCAAAAGTGGTCCTACCATGGGTCCCATCCACTTCTGACGATAAGCAAAAATCATCCATTGCGTTGTCTTCAACAAGGTAGTCCACATCATCCACTCTAGTTTGAGTATGCCATTCTTTCAAACTCCATCAAATGATCGTTTGTAAATTGCCTTAGGCTGGTAAGAAGAGTTTCAATGATCTAGATATCAAAAGTAATTCTTTTTGCCATTTAGGGGAATAACTCTACGAGTCACCTCCCTCAAGGTGCCCCGTTGTGGAATCATGGCAGTTAACTCGTCGCTACGTCGTGATCGAGCGTGAATTTGTTGCCTACCTAGTGGACCTTCGTCATCTGTTACACCCCATCCCCCTGAATGTATGTTTCGTGTCTTCTTACCTCACCTCTTGAATCTCGGGACGAGATTCTTGTTTAGTGGGGGTGAATTGTCACATCCCTAGTTCTGGCATGCTCTGAGCTAGCTAGTCTTGTGTTGCATCATGTCTAAAATTTCTGAAAGTTGAATTGAGGTTTGTTGAAACCCTCGGAATCAGTTCAAAAATAATCAACATTTAATTCTCATCAAATGAGTCCAAGGAAATGTTCCTGTTACTCTAAGAAAATAATGGTAAGAGGTAAAATTCAAACCCATATTTTTGGAATCACAGAAATATTTATTTTGGGCCTTTGACTTAAATCAATGACATATTTGAGTTGAATGTATTTCTATTATATAAGAAATAAAGTTCAAATATTTTTGTAAGTTGCCTGTGACCTTGGACTAGTTTCTGAGCTCACATAACAAGTTATAGAAAGTTCAAAAAATGATTTGATATTCTAAATCAAATCAAAACCAATTGCAGAAAATAGATAACATTAATAAATAGAAAAACCAGAGAGAGAGAGAATCTACTTGGCGCCTACCTGTGCGGCCTGCTGCTGAAGCCAGCCCAGCCCATCTCCACCTCCCCTGTTGTCTTCCTCCTCTTGCCAGGAGGACGAAGGGCGCGTGGTCGCCGCGCCCGTGCCACCTCCTCCCTGCCTACTTCATCCCAGATGCGCCTAGGCGACGCCACGCACTCCCCTCAACCCTCTCCCACTCCCCCCCCCCCCATGCTCATCCCCTCCCCTGGACCTCTCTCTCTCTCACCCCCCCCCCCCCCCGAACGGCTTCTTCGCCTTAGCTCGTCACCACCGCGGCCACCGCCATTCCGAAGACACCCTGGAGCTACCCACGAGCTCCGCCTCGTCCCTCTCTTCCTCCTCACCGAGCCGCCCAACGCCAGAAGCCCTTGGACGCCGCAAGCACCGCCGTTCCCCTCGTCGGCCACCGAAGATCGTCGCCGTCGATTTGCTGCCTCCGGTGCTTCCCCGAGCTCGCTGACCCTCCCGTTTGACTCACTGTGAGCTCCTCTGCCGCTCCCCTCTCTCCTCGTGCTCTGTTGCGCCGTGTACCCGCCGTTTCCACCGGAGCCGAGAGCCGGCCGCCGCCGTTCTTGTCCCCGCCGTAACAAGAGCTAGCAAAGCTCGTTCCCGAGCATGACTACGTGCTCAGCAGCTCCGCAGCAAGCTAACGCCGCCACCAGCTCGTCTTCCCGTGCACCATAGCGCTGCGCCGCTCGAACCCGAGCTCCAGCAACCGCTGCGGTCTTCACTCCGTCAAGCTCCGGCCTCCCCACGACCCACGCGGGAGCAAGGCTTTCCAACGCATCCAAACATGCTTCAAACGAGGCCCTGTAGCGCTTTTCCGAGCCGCGCCGCCGTCTCGGCCCTCGCGGGTGACTAAACCCCGGTGGGTTGACCGCTTTGACCGGCAGGGTTTGACCCCGTCTGCCCAGGGGTTTGACCCCTCTCTTACACTGACATGCGGGCCCTGCCCAGCTAATTAATCTAGTTTAGGGTTAAACTTAATTAGTTTAACCTAGGTTAGTGCTAATTTAATTAGGTTAGTTTAGTTAGCCACTGACACGTGGGCCCCACTGGTCAGGTTTGACCTGGACCGGACCTGTTGACCGCTGACATCACAGCGACGTCATGCCGACGCAGTAATTCTTTCTGGAATTTAAATAAGTCTTAAATGGTTTATTTATTTCAGAAAATGTTATAAACTTCTAAAAATCATATAAAATCAACCTTAACTCAGAGTGAAATAAGTTATATATGAAAAATGATAAGAAAATCCAATCTTTCCATTGGTACTGGTTTCATGCATGACAAAACAACTTAAACTTGTTGTATACATTAAAACAAGCTAATGCACTTTGTAAATTCATAGTTTGAATTTGAATTTGAGCCTTTGGTTCAAACCAACTCAAACCCTTCTGTTGCTAGATGCATTAGCTCAAATCACAGCATTTTGCCATGTCATGATCATGCATCATATTGTTGCATTGCATTTATTGTGTTCCTTCTCTGTTGCCGGTATTTGTCCTCTCTCAATAGACGAGGTTCCGACGATGAGTTCGATGACACCGATGAAGAGCTATATTATCTTCAGAAGTGCCAGGCAAGAAAAACCCCCTTGTTCATTCTGATACAATCCCACTCTCTCGCTTCTACTCTCTTTTACTGCATTAGGACAACAACGATTCAACTGTTACATGCTCCGGTAGTTGAACCCCTTTCCTCTGCATGACCTGTCATTGCCACAAGAATAGATGAAACCCACTAGCATGAGTAGGAGTTGTTTGAGCCTGATGTGCCTACTCATTCATGCTTGTTTGTCATGCCTGCTATTGCTTAGAGTTGTGTAAGGTCTGATTCATCGGGGATGAATTGGAAAGTTCTGAACATGTCCTACTGTGTGTGAGCTAAGTGTGTGAACACGATTTGGTAAAGGTAGTGGTGAGAGGCCATGTAGGAGTACATGGTGGGTTGTCTCATTGAAGCCGTCCTCAGGAACTGAGTTCTGTGTTTGTGATCCATGAAACAGCTACTACCACACGTTGGGCCCTGAAATATGACCCCGCTCAACTTCTTAACCACCCTAGCCCTCTGTCCAGGAGTTGCAGGTAGTTTCTGGTGTTTGTAGTATCTTTGGAGGCCGTGGCGCTGACCCGAGGGGTGGGCTGTGATGCGGTAGGCACGCGGCACTTGTACCAGGCGCCCGTTTGGTGTCTCGGGAACCTGCACATCGTTCGGGGCCGTATGTGGAAACCTCGGCGGACTCCTCATGGATGGAACCTGGATAGGCGATAAACCTGGACTAGAGACTTGAGTGTTTAGGTAGGTCATGGTCTACACCCACGTCGGCTTTCGCTTGAAGTCTGCCGAGCACATGTCGTGTGCAGACGCTAAGTGGTGGAAACATGTGTGAAGAAGTACACCCCTGCAGGGTTATAAATGATCTACTCGAATAGCCGTGTCCGCGGCAAAGGACTTCTGGGTTGCCTATAACAATTCATAGACAAGTGAAAGTGGATACTCTAAAACTCGCAAGATAATCGTGAGTGCTATGGATGACCTTCTCGTAGGGAGACGGGAGAGGATCCATAGTGGTGTATTGATATGGTGAATATGTGGACTCGTGTGCGCCACCACAAAAGAGTTACTTGAAGTCATAGTTTAGGATAGCCACTGAGTCAAAGCTGGCTTGCTGCAGCTTAAACTCCACCACCCCCTTTTGTTGATACCGATGCATATGTAGCTAGTTACGATGTAAGTCTTGCCGGGTACATTTGTACTCACGCTTGCCTATTTTATGTTTTGCGAGAGACGTCGGTCTCGCTTAGTAGTTCCGTGTGGACTTTGACGTTTAGCTTGATACCTCATTTCGATCTTGTGCCCTCGGCAGATCTCGGTAGATAGTCAGGCTTCTCACCTTTTTCATTTGTAGATGTCTGTACTCAGACATGTTAAGCTTCCGCATGTGCTTGACTTGTATGCTCTGAATGTTGGGTCATGAGACCCATGTTTGTAATATCTCACTCCTCGGAGCCTAATGAATAAATACTTGAGTCGTAGAGTTGTGTTGTGATGCCATGTTGTATTTACACACATCGAGCATATTGTGTGTATGATTGAAATGCTTGGTATGTGTGGGATCCGACAACCTAGTTGTTTATCCTTGGTAGCCTCTCTTATGGGGAAATGTAGTCTTGTGCTTCCATGAGCCATAGTAGTCTGCTACAGCCCGGTTCACCGGAGTCCTGCTAGCCCAAAGACTACGGCTCCTAACACTTGATCGGCCGGGCATGTGATTCACTTTGTTCCTGTGGTTCTGCCTTCGGGAAATGTCACGCGGTGACATCCGAGTCCTGCCTAGCTCACATGCCCGGGTTCCCGAGTCCTCATAGCCCAGTGCTACAGCCCGGATTCGCACGTCAATCGACATGCTCGATGTTGATTCATGTATGCCTGTCCCCGTAAGTTAGTGCCACTTTGGGTTCACGACTAGTCATGTCGGCCCGGGTTCTCTGTCATATGGATACTAGCGACACTATCATATACATGAGCCAAAAGGCGCAAACAGTCCTAGGCCATGGTAAGGCGACACCCGTGGGAATACCGTCCGTGAGGCCGCAAAGTGATATGAGGTGTTACCGGCTAGATCGACGTGACTTGGAATCAGGGTCCTGACAGTTTTATAATCTTCCAAGATAGTGGGATTAACATCAACTAAAGTCATGACCTCTCCAAGCCCACTTTTATCAAATTTTTTATAAGATTGAACACTCTCCAAATAAGTGGGATTATTTTGAGCTAAAGTTGACACTCTTCCATACCCACTTTTAATATTATAGCAAGCATATTCATCATGAGGTTTAAATAAATTTTCAAGATCATAAGAATCATCACCCCAACCATGATCATTGCAACAAGTAGTGGACATAGCAAAATTAGCATCCCCAAGCTTGGGTTTTGCATATTATTAGCACAATTGTCATTAATAGAATTTATAATAATATCACTGCAATCATGCTTCTCATCTAAGGAGCTATCATGAGTCACTTTATAAATTCCTTCTTTTAACACTTCATCACAATTTTCAGATTCATGAATCTCAAGCAAACTTCATGAAGATAATCTAGTGAACTCAATTCACTATGGGTTCATCATAATTGGATCTCTTGAAAAGATTAGCAAGTGGATGATGATCCATATCAATTGATTTTTAGCAAGCAAAGATGCAAGCAAATAGAAGACACATGACAACACAAGCAAACATGAGATCTGACGAGAAAACAACGAACAAAAAAGAGGGCGAATAAAAACGGCAAATTTCTCTGAAGTGGGGGAGAGGAAAATGAGAGGCAAATGGAAAATAATGTAAATTGCAAGGAGATGAGATTTGTGATTAGGAACCTGGTATATGTTGATGATGTCTCCCCGGCAACGGCGCCAGAAATTCCTTTTGATGCGGCTTGAAGCTACATCGGTATTTCGCCAAAGAGGAAGGGATGATGTAGCACAACTACGGTAAGTTTTTCCCTCAGTGATGAGACCAAGGTTATCGAACCAGTAGGAGAACCAAGAAACACTACGTAAACATCACCTGCACACAAATAACAAATACTCGCAAGCCGACATGTTAAAGGGGTTGTCAATCCCTTTCGGGTAACGGTATAGGCAAACGGACGGGATAAAGTTGTAATAGATTGATAGATCGAATGCCAAATAAAATAAATTGCAGCAAGGTATTTTTGTATTTTTGGTTTAATAGATCTGAAAATAAAAGCAAAGGAAAATAGATCACAAAGGAAAATATAATAAAGAAGAGACCCGGGGGCCGTAGGTTTCACTAGTGGCTTCTCTCGAGAAAAATTGCAAATAGTGGGTAAACAAATTACTGTTGGACAATTGATAGAACTTCAAATAACCATGATGATATCCAGGCAATGATCATTATATAGGCATCACGTCCAAGATTAGTAGACCGACTCCTGCCTGCATCTACTACTATTACTCCACACATCGGCTGCTATCCAGCATGCATCTAGTGTATTAAGTTCATGGAAAAACGGAGTACTGCAATAAGAACGATGACATGATGTAGACAAGATCTATTTATGTAGAAATAGACCCCATCGTATCCTTAGTAGCAACGATACATACATGTCGGTTTCCCTTCTGTCACTGGGATCAAGCACCGTAAGATCAAACCCACTATAAAGCACCTCTTCCCATTGCAAGATAAATAGATGAAGTTGGCCAAACAAAACCCAAATATCGGAGAAGAAATACGAGGCTATAAGATATCATGCATATAAGAGATCAAACAAGACTCAAATAACTTTAATGGATAAAAATATAGATCTGATTATAAACTCAAAGTTCATCGGATCCCACCAAACACACCAAAAAAGAGTTACCTGGTATGGATCTCCAAGAGGCCATTGTATTGAGAATCAAATGAGAGAGAGGAAGCCATCTAGCTACTAACTACGGACCCGTAGGTCTACAAAGAACTACTCACGCATCATCGGAGCGGCACCAACGGATATGATGCACCCCTCCGTGATGGTGTCTAGATTGGATTTGGTGGTTCTGGAACTTGCGGCGGCTGGAATTGATTTCCGTCGACTCCCCTAGGGTTTCTGGAATATTGGGGTATTTATAGAGCAAAGAGACGGTCCTGGGGGCACCCGAGGTGGGCAGAACCCACCAGGGCACGCCTGGGCCTCCAGGCGCGCTCTGGTGGGTTGTGCTCCCCTCGGAGAACCCCCCCCCCCCCAAGGCGCTTCTCCGGCCCACTGGATGTCTTCTGGTCCAAAAAAATCCACAAAAAAATTCGCAGCGTTTGGACTCCGTTTTGTATTGATTTCCCGCGATGTAAAAAACATGCAAAAAACAACAAGTGGCATGATACGTCTCCAACGTATCTATAATTTTTGATTGCTCCATGCTACTTTATCTATTGTTTTGAACTATAATGGGCTTTATTTTCCACTTTTATATTACTTTTGGGACTAACCTATTAACCGGAGGCCCAACCCAGAATTGTTGTTTTTTGCCTTTTTTCAGTATTTCGAAGAAATAGAATATCAAACGGAGTCCAAACGGAATGAAACCTTCGGAAACGTGATTTTCTCACCGAACGTGATCCAAGAGACTTGGACCCTACGCAAGGAACCAAAGAGGCGGTCACGAGGGTGGGGGGCGCCCCCCCTAGGGTGCGCCCCCTGCCTCGTCGGCCCCTCGAAGCTCCACCGACGCGTACTCCTTCCTCCTATATATACCTACGCACCCCAAATGATCGTAACAGGAGCCAAAAACCTAATTCCACCGCCAGAACTTCCTCAGATCCACGATATCCCATATTGGGGCCTGTTCCGGAGCTCCGCCGGAGGGGGCATCCACCACGGAGGGCTTCTACATCAACACCATAGCCTCTCCGATGAAGTGTGAGTAGTTTACTCCAGACCTTCAGGTCTATAGCTAGTAGATAGATGGCTTATTCTCTCTTTTTGTATCTCAATACAATGTTCTCCCCTTCTCTCGTGGAGATCTATTCGATGTAATCTTCTTTTTGCGGTGTGTTTGTTGAGATCGATGAATTGTGGGTTTATGATCCAGCTTATCTATGAATAATATTTGAATCTTCTCTGAATTCTTTTATGCATGATTGAGTTATATTTTCAAGTCTCTTCGAATTATCCGTTTGGTTTGGCCAACTAGATTGGTAGTTCTTGCAATGGGAGAAGTGCATTGCTTTGGGTTCAATCTTGCGGTGTCCTTACCCAGTGGCAGAAAGGGTTGCAAGGCACGTATTGTATTGTTGCCATCGAGGATAACAAGATGGGGTATTTATCATATTGCATGAATTTATTCCTCTACATCATGTCATCTTGCTTAAGGCGTTGCTCGCTTTTAACTTAATACTCTAGATGCATGCTTTGGATAGCGGTCGATGAGTGGAGTAATAGTAGTAGATGCAGAATCGTTTCGGTCTACTTGTCTCGACATGATGCCTATATACATGATCATACCTAGATATACTCATAACTATGCTCAATTCATCAATTGCTCAACAAGAATTTGTTCACCCTCATTAGAATACTTATGCTATTGAGTGAAGCCTCTAGTGAAACCTATGGCCCCCAGGTCTATTCTCATCATATCAATCTCCATCACTTTTATACTTGCTTTGTTTTTTCTTTGCTTTTACTTTTCACTTTGCATCTTTATACCAAAAATACCAAAAATATTATCTCTATCAAATCTCACTCTCGTAAGTGACCGTGAAGGGATTGACAACCTCTAATCGCGTTGGTTGCGAGTAGCTATCATTTTGTGCAGGTACGAGGGACTTGTGCGTGGCCTCCTACTGGATTGATACCTTGGTTCTCAAAAACCGAGGGAAATACTTACGCTACTGTGCTGCATCATCCTCTCCTCTTCGGGGAAAACCAACGCAAGCTCAAGACGTAGCAAGAAGGATTTTTGGCGCCGCTGCCCGGAGTCTACGCAAAAGTCAACATACCAAGTACCCATCACAATCCGTATCTCTCGCATTACATTATTTGCCATTTGCCTCTCGTTTTCCTCTCCCCCACTTCACCCTTGCCGTTTTATTCGCCCTCTCTTTCCCAATCTCCTCCTCTTTTTCCCTTTGCCTTTTTCCTCGTCCGCTTGTTTGCTCGTGTGTTAGTTTGCTTGTTTGTTGCGATGGCCCTACCTAAATTTGGTGATCTTCACCTTAAAAGGATAGAGGAGATCAAAAACAATGTCAGGAAGTTTATGGTTTTGCAATTTGAGCATAATAATTTCTTTAGAAACGAGCTTAAGGAACAAAAGAGTTTTATGAGTTATATGAATAAAGAGCTCGATGATATGTCCAAATAATTTGATGGTATAAGAGCCCAAATTGCTCGTCTTGAAAAGATGACCGCTGAAATTTCATATATGCAAGCTACCTTAGTCAATAAGATGGCCGCTAAACCGAATCCCTATGAAAATCAAGATGAAGATCTGAAAGTTATTGATGCGTCCCCTATTAAATCTTTGTTTTGCAATATGAATCTTGATGAAACTGAATATGATCTTCCTTTACCTAGAAGGCGTTCTAAGAATTCTGAGTTTTTAGATCCTGATGATGAAATTGATAAAAGTGGGATTGAAAGAAATAAAAATCTAGATGTTGCTAAACCCACTATATTGGATCTCAAGGAATTTAATTATGAAAATTGCTCTTTAATTGATTGTATTTCCTTGTTGCAAACCGTGCTAAATTCTCCTCATGCTTATAGTCAAAATAAGGCCTTTACCGAACACATTGTTGATGCCTTGATGCAATCTTATGAAGAAAAACTTGAGTTGAAAGTTTCTATCCCTAGGAAACTCTATGATGAGTGGGAACCTACTATCAAAATTAAAATCAAAGATCATGAGTTTAATGCTTTGTGTGATTTGGGTGCTAGTGTCTCCACTATTCCCAAAACTTTGTGTGATTTGCTAGATTTCCGTGACTTTGATGATTGCTCTCTAAACTTGCATCTTGCGGATTCCACTATTAAAAAGCCTATGGGAAGAATTAATGATGTTCTTATTGTTGCAAATAGGAATTATGTGCCCGTAGATTTTATCGTTCTTGATATAGATTGCAATACTTCATGTCGTATTATTCTTGGTAGACCTTTCCTTAGAACGATTGGTGTAATTATTGATATGAAGGAAGGGAATATTAGATTCCAATTTCCATTAAAGAAAGGCATGGAACACTTTCCTAGAAAGAAAATAAAATTACCATATGAATCTATCATGAGAGCCACTTATGGATTGCCTACCAAAGATGGCAATACCTAGATCTATCCTTGCTTTTATGCCTAGCTAGGGGCGTTAAACGATAGCGCTTGTTGGGAGGCAACCCAATTTTATTTTTAGTTTTTGTTTTTGCTTCTGTTTAGGAATAAATAATCCATCTAGCCTCTTTTTATATGTGGTTTAATCTTTTAATTAGTGTTTGTGCCAAGTTAAACCTATTGGATCTTCTTGGATGATAGTTATTTGATCTTGCTGTAATTTCCAGAAACTTTGCGCTCAAGGTCTTAATTGTTAAAAATCACCAGAACGTGATAAAATACTGATTCCAATTGCTGCTGATCAATAAACAAATTTTCCAGGTCGTCTAATTTTGGTTGTTTGAGTTCTACAAGTTTGCGTTAGTTACAGATTACTACAGACTGTTCTGTGTTTGACAGATTCTGTTTTGCGTGTGTTGTTTTCTTATTTTGATGAATCTATCGCTAGTAAAATAGTTTGTGATCCATAGAGAAGTTGGAATACAGTAGGTTTAACACCAATATAAATAAAGAATGAGTTCATTACAGTACCTTAAAGTATTATTTTGTTTTCTTTCTCTAACGGAGCTCACGAGATTTCTATTGAGTTTTGTGTTGTGAAGTTTTCAAGTTTTGGGTGAATTCTTTTGATGGATTATGGAACAAGGAGTGGAAAGAGCCTAAGCTTGGGGATGCCCATGGCACCCCCAAGATAATACAAGGACACCAAAAGTCAAAGCTTGGGGATGCCCGGAAGGCATCCCTCTTTAAATCCACTTCAATCGTTAATTTACTTGGAGCTATATTTTTAATCACCACATGATATGTGT
This sequence comes from Aegilops bicornis, assembly GCA_021605145.1. Taxonomy (NCBI): domain Eukaryota; kingdom Viridiplantae; phylum Streptophyta; class Magnoliopsida; order Poales; family Poaceae; genus Aegilops; species Aegilops bicornis. Next base: position 327,949,604 of record CM038669.1, read on the forward strand.
TTTGCTTGGAGCGTCTTGTATTATTTGCGTCTTTGCTTGTTAGTTTACCACAATCATCCTTGCTGTACACACCTTTTGAGAGAGCCATACATGAATTGGAATTTGATAGAATACTCTATGTGCTTCACTTATAACTTTTGAGCTTGATAGTTTTGCTCATAGTGCTTCACTTATATCTTTTGAGCGTGATAATTTTTGCCTAGTGCTTCACTTAGATATTTTAGAGCATGGTGGTGGATTTGTTTTAAATAAACTTGATCTCTCATGCTTCACTTAGATTATTTTGAGAGTCGTTAATAGCATGGTAATTTGCTTAATGTTAATATACTTGGTATTCAAGATATGTGAAACATTCTTTTGAGTGCGTTGAATACTAAAATAAGTTTGGTGCTTGATAATTGTTTTGAGATATGAAGATGGTGATATTAGATTCATGCTAGTTGAGTAGTTGTGAATTTAAAGAATACTTGTGTTAAAGTTTGTGATTCCCATAGCATGCATGTGTGGTGAACCGTTATGTGAGGGCATCTCCAGCCGTTGGCCCCCCCAGGACGCATACAAATCGCCCCCTGAGGCGAGCCGATACACTCGGCTGAGGCGGTTTTGTGCCAGTCGTCGCCCCAGCGCCAGTGAAATTGGCCCACTTTGCAGCCCAATTTAGTGAATAACGGCCCATATGGCGAGAATAGGCCCATATTCGGCGTGGTTTCGCCGTGTCTCGGCGTTCAATTATCAACACAATTATTCCTTATCACATATTTCATCACAAAAAAATCAAATACTACAACAACAAATAGTTCAATACAAATTATATAGTTCAACAAATAAAAACTCATATTTCATCACGCGGCGTCTCCCTTGAGCCTCCATAGGTGCTCAATCAGATCTTTCTGCAGTTGATGATGCACCTGTAGGTCTCGGATCTCTGGCGCATATCTTGAGATAGGCAGTCCAAGTTGCGGTAGCTGGTGATCAACTTCGCTAGAGGACCCTGCACGTAGTATGGTTCGATGTCAAACACTGGGTCTTCTTGATCGCTCGATGATCATGTTGTGCAAGATGACACAACAAGTCATGATCTCCCACATTTGATCTTTCGACCAGGTCTGAGCGGGTACCGAACAACAGCGAATCGAGATTGGAGCACACAAAATGCCCGCTCGACATCCTTCCCGCAAGCCTCCGAAGCTTCGCAAACCAGGCGTTCTGGCCTCCTGCCACAGGGTTTGAGATCGTCTTCACAAATGTCGACCATCTCGGATAGATGCCGTCAGCTAGATAGTACCCCTTGTTGTATTGGTGCCCATTGATCTCGAAGTTCATCGGAGGAGAATGTGTTGGAAATATGCCCTAGAGGCAATAATAAAAGGTTTATTATTATATTTCCTTGTTCATGATAATTGTCTTTTATTCATGCTATAACTGTATTATCCGGAAATCGTAATACACGTGTGAATAAATAGACCACAATATGTCCCTAGTGAGCCTCTAGTTGACTAGCTCGTTGATCAATAGATAGTCATGGTTTCCTGACTATGGACATTGGATGTCGTTGATAACGGGATCACATCATTAGGAGAATGATGTGATGGACAAGACCCAATCCTAAGCATAGCACAAGATCGTGTAGTTCGTTTTGCTAGAGCTTTTCCAATGTCGAGTATCTCTTCCTTAGACCATGAGATCGTGTAACTCCCGGATACCGTAAGAGTGCTTTGGGTGTACCAAAGCGTCACAACGTGGCGGGTGACTATAAAGGTACACTACATGTATCTCCGAAAGTGTCCGTTGGGTCGACCTGGATCGAGACTCGATTTGTCACTCCGTGTTACGGAGAGGTATCACTGGGCCCACTCGGTAGTGCATCATCATAATGAGCTCAAAGTGACCAAGTGTCTGGTCACGGGATCATGCATTACGATGCAGTAAAGTGACTTGCCGGTAACGAGATTGAGCGAGGTATTGGGATGCCGACGATCGAATCTCGGGCAAGTAACATACCGATTGACAAAGGGAATTGTATACGGGATTGTTTGAATCCTCGACATCGTGGTTCATCCGATGAGATCATCGAGGAGCATGTGGGAGCCAACATGGGTATCCGGATCCCGCTGTTGGTTATTGCCCGAGAGCCGTCTCGGTCATGTCTACGTGTCTCCCGAACCAGTAGGGTCTGCACACTTAAGGTTCGTTGACGCTAGGGTTGTATTAATATAAGTATGCAGTATACCGAATGTTGTTCGGAGTCCCGAATGAGATCCCGGACGTCACGAGGAGTTTTGGAATGGTCCGAAGGTAAAGAATTATATATAGGAAGTGGTATTTCGCCATCGGGAAAGTTTCGGGTCACCGGTATTGTACTGGGACCACCGGAAGGGTCCCGAGGTCCACCGGTGGGGCCACCCATCCGGGAGGGCCCCATGGGCTGAAGTGGGGAGGGAACCAGCCCATAGTGGGCTAGTGCCCCCTTGGCCCACCCTGCGCCTAGGGTTGAAACCCTAGGGTGGGCGCCCACTTGCCTTGGGGGCACTCCACCCCCTTGGCCGCCGCCCCTTGGGAGATGGGATCCCCCAAGGGCGGCGCCCCCAGGGGCCTATATAAAGGGAGGGAGGGGCAGCCGCACTGAAACTCTGGAGCCTCCCTCCCTGCTACACCTCTTCCTCCTCCGTCACGTGCTTGGCGAAGCCTGTAGAATCTTTGCTCCACCACCACCACGCCACGTTGTGCTGCTGCCGGAGCCATCATCATCAACCTCTCCTTCCCCTTGCTGGATCAAGAAGGAGGAGAGGCGTCTCCCGTCCCGTCGTGTGTTGAGCAGCGGAGGTGCCGTCCGTTCGGCACTTTCGGTCATCGGTGATTTGAATCACGGCGATGCGACTCCATCATCCACGTTCTAGTGAACGCTTCCTTGCCGATCTACAAGTGGTATGTAGATGCAATCTCTCTCCGATGACTCGTTGCTTAGATGAACTCATAGATGGATCTTGGTGAAACCGTGGGAAAAATTTTAATTTTCTGCAACGTTCCCCCACAGTGGCATCATGAGCTAGGTCTATGGGTAGTTCTCTATTGCACGAGTAGAACACAATTTTGTTGTGGGCGTAGATTTTGTCAACTTGCTTGCCGCTACTAGTCTTTTCTTGCTTCAGCGGTATTGTGGGATGATGCGGCCGGACCAACCTTACACGTGCGGCTTACGTGAGACCCGGTTCCACCGGTGACATGCACTAGTTGCATAAGGTGGTGGCGGGTGTCTGTCTCTCCCACTTTAGTTGGAGCGGATTCGATGAAAAGGGTCCTTATGAAGGGTAAATAGAAGTTGACAAAATCACGTTGTGGTTATTCGTAGGTAAGAAAAGCGTTCTTGCTAGAACCCAATTGCAGCCACGTAAAGATGCAACAACAATTAGAGGACGTCTAACTTGTTTTTGCAGCAATTGTCATGTGATGTGATATGGCCAGAAGTTGTGATGAATGATGAATGACATATTGTGATGTAGGAGATCATGTTCTTGTAATAGGAATCACGACTTGCATGTCGATGAGTATGACAACCGGCAGGAGCAATAGGAGTTGTCTTTATTTTTGTATGACCTGCATGTCATTGAAGAACGCCATGTAAATTACTTTACTTTATTGCTAAACGCGTTAGCCATAGAAGTAGAAGTAGTCGCTGGCCTGACAACTTCATGAAGACACGATGATGGAGATCATGATGATGGAGATCATGGTGTCATGCCGGTGACAGGATTATCATGGAGCACCGAAGATGGAGATCAATGGAGCTATATGATATTGGCCATATCATGTCACTACTATATAATTGCATGTGATGTTTATTATGTTTATGCATCTTGTTTACTTAGAACGATGGTAGTAAATAAGATGATCCCTTACAACAATATCAAGAAGTGTTCTCCCCTAACTGCGTGCACCGTTGCTAAAGTTAAATGCCGTTTGAAGCACCACGTGATGATCGGGTGTGATAGATCCTTACGTTCACATACAACGGGTGTAAGACAGTTTTACACATGCAAAACACTTAGGGTTAACTTGACGAGCCTAGCATGTACAGACATGGCCTCGGAACACGGAGACCGAAAGGTCGAACACGAGTCGTATGGAAGATACGATCAACATGAGAATGTTCACCGACGATGACTAGTCCGTCTCACGTGATGATCGAGACGGCCTAGTCGACTCGGATCGTGTAACACTTAGATGACTAGAGGGATGTCTAATCTGAGTGGGAGTTCATTAAAATAATTTGATTAGATGAACTTAATTATCATGAACTTAGTCTAAAACCTTTGCAAATATGTCTTGTAGATCAAATGGCCAACGCTCATATCAACATGAACTTCAACGCGTTCCTAGAGAAAACCAAGCTGAAAGATGATGGCAGCAACTATACGGACTGGGTCCTAACCCGAGGATCATCCTCATAGCTGCCAGAAACAATATGTCCTAGAAGGACCGCTAGGTGATGCACCGTCCCCAGAGAACCAAGACATTATGAATGATTGGCAGTCTCGTCTTGATGATTACTCCCTCGTTCGGTGCGGCATGCTTTACAGCCTTAGAACCGGGCTTCAAAAGCGTTTTGAGCAACACGGAGCATATGAGATGTTCGAGGAGCTGAAACTAGTTTTCCAAGCTCATGCCCGGTCGAGAGATATGAAGTCTCCGACAAATTATATAGTTGTAAGATGGAGGAGAACAGTTCTGTCGATGAGCACATACTCAAAATGTAGGTTGCACAACCGCCTGTCCGGTGGACATAAACCTCCAGACGAGGCGGTCATTGACAGAATCCTTGATCACTCCCACCAAGCTACAAGAGCTTTGTGATGAACTACAATATGCAAGGGATGGTGAAGACCATTCCGAAGTATTCTCAATGTGAAGTCAGCAGAGGTTGAAATCAAGAAGGAACATCAAGTGTTGATGGTCAATAAAACCACTAAGTTCAAGAAGGGCAAGGGTAAGAAGAACTTCAAGAAGGACGGCAAGGATGTTGTCGCGCCCGGTAAGCAAGTTGCCGGGAAGAAGTCAAAGAATGGACCCAAGCCTGAGACAGAGTGCTTTTATTGCAAAGGAAAGGGCCACTAGAAGCGGAACTGCCCCAAATACTTAGCGGACAAGAAGGCCGGCAACACTAAAGGTATATTTGATATACATGTAATTGATGTGTACCTTACCGATTACTCGTAGTAACTCCCGGTATTTGATACCGGTGCCGTTGCTCATATTTGTAACTCACGGCAGGAGCTGCGGAATAAACGGAGGCTGGCGAAGGGCGAGGTGACGATGCGCGTCGGGAATGGTTCCAAGGTCGATGTGATAAATCGTCGGCATGCTACCTCTACATTTACCTATGGGATTAGTTTTAAACCTCAATAATTGTTATTTAGTGCCAAGTTTGAGCATGAACATTGTATCAGGATCTCGTTTAATGCGAGATGGATACTCATTTAAATCCGAGAATAATGGTTGTTCTATTTATATGAGAGATATGTTTTATGGTCATGCTCCGATGGTCAATGGTTTATTCTTAATGAATCTCGAGCGTAATATTACACATATTCATAGTGTGAGTACCAAAAGATGTAAAGTTGATAACGATAGTCCCACATACTTGTGGCACTGCCGCCTTGGTCACATTGGTGTCAAGCGCATGAAGAAACTCCATTACGATGGACTTTTAGAGTCTCTCGATTATGAATCATTTGACACATGCGAACCATGCCTTATGGGCAAAATGACCAAGACTCCGTTCTCCGGAACAATGGAGCGAGCAACCAACTTATTGGAAATCATACATACCGATGTATGCGGTCCAATGAGCGTTGAGGCTCATGGAGGATATCGTTATGTTCTCACTCTCACGAACGACTTAAGTAGATATGGGTATGTCTACTTGATGAAACACAAGTCTGAGACCTTTGAAAAGTTCAAGGAATTTCAGAATGATGTAGAGAATCAACGTGACCGAAAAATAAAATTCTTACGATCAGATCGTGGAGAAGAATATTTAAGTCACGAATTTTGTACACACTTGAGGAAATGTGGAATCGTTTCACAACTCACGCCGCCTGGAACACCTCGGTAATAGCGGTGTCTCGAACGTCGTAATCGCACTCTATTGGATATGGTGCGATCTATGATGTCTCTTACAGATTTACCGCTATCATTTTGGGGATACGCTCTAGAGACAGCTACATTCACTTTAAATAGGGCACCATCTAAATCCGTTGAGACGACACCGTATGAATTATGGTTTGGGAAGAAACCTAAGCTGTCGTTTCTAAAAGTTTGGGGATGCGATGCTTATGTCAAGAAACTTCAACCTAAAAAGCTCGAACCCAAATCAGAAAAATGCATCTTCATAGGATACCCTAAGGAAACCATTGGGTATACCTTCTACCTTAGATCCGAAGGCAAGATCTTTGTTGCCAAGAACGGATCCTTTCTTGAAAAGAGTTTCTCTCGAAAGGAGTAAGTGGGAGGAAAGTAGAACTTCGATGAAGTACTACCTCTTGAACCGGAAAGTAGTGCAGCTCGGAAAATGTTCCTGTGGCGCCTACACCCTCTTGGAGAGGAAATTAACGATGATGATCAAAGTACTTGAGATCAAGTTGCTCTTGAACCCGTGGGTCCACAAGGACACGTTCCACACCAGAGTGGTATGGCAACCCTGTCCTGGAAATCATGTTGTTGGACAACAGTGAACCTTCGAACTATGAAGAAGCGATGGCGGGACCATATTCCAACAAATGGCTTGAAGCCATGCAATCCGAGATAGGATCCATGTATGAAAACAAAGTATGGACTTTGTGAGACTTGCCGATGATCGGCGAAGCGATAGAAAACAAATGGATCTTTAAGAAGAAGACGGACTCGGATGGTAATGTCACCATCTATAAAGCTCGACTTGTCGCTAAGGGTTATCGGCAAGTTCAAGGGATTGACTACGATGAGACTTTCTCTCCCATAGCGAAGCTTAAGTCCGTCCGAATCATGTTAGCAATTGCCGCATACTATGATTATGAGATATGGCAGATGGACGTCAAAACAGCGTTCCTTAACGGTTATCTTAAGGAAGAGCTGTATATGATGCAGCCGGAAGGTTTTGTTGATCCTAAGAATGCTAACAAAGTATGCAAGCTCCAGCGATCCATTTATGGGCTGGTGCAAGCATCTCGAGTTGGAACATTCGCTTTGATGAGATGATCAAAGCGTTTGGGTTTATCTTGAGACTTATGGAGAAGCCTGCGTTTACAAGAAAGTGAGTGGGAGCTCTGTAGCATTTCTCATATTATATGTAGATGACATACTTTTGATGGGAAATGATATAGAACTCTTGGACAGCATTAAGGCCTACTTGAATAGAAGTTTTTCAATGAAGGACCTTGGAGAAGCTGCTTATATATTAGGCATCAAGATCTATAGAGATAGATCGAGACACCTCATAGGTCTTTCACAAAGCACATACCTTGATAAAATTTTGAAGAAGTTCAAAATGGATCAGTCCAAGAAAGGGTTCTTGCACATCTTTGCAAGGTGTGAGATTGAGCTCGGCTCAATGCCCGACCACGGCAAAAGATAAAGAAGAGATGAGTGTCATCCCCTATGCCTCGGCCATAGGATCTATTATGTATGCCATGCTTTGTGTACCGGACCTGATGTAAACCTTGCCGTAAGTTTGGTAGGAAGGTACCAAAGTAATCCCGGCAAGGAACACCGGACAATGGTCAAGAATATCCTGAAGTACACGAGAAGGACAAAGGACATGTTTCTCGCTTATGGAGGTGATGAAGAGCTCAAATGCGTAAAGGGTTACGTCGATGCTAGCTTCGACACGATCTGGATGACTCTAAGTCACAAACCGGATACGTGTATATGTTGAATGGTGGAGCGATGGCTGGTGCAGCTGCAAGCGAGAAGCGTCGTGGCGGGATCTACATGTGAAGCGGAGTACATGGCAGCCTCGGAGGCAGCGCATGAAGCAATTTGGGTGAAGGAGTTCATCACCGACCTAGGAGTCATACCCAACACTACAGGTATCTCCGAAAGTGTCTGTTGGGTCGACATGGATCGATACTGGGATTTGTCACTCCGTGTTATGGAGAGGTATCACTGGGCCCACTCGGTAGTGCATCATCATAATGAGCTCAAAGTGACCAAGTGTCTAGTCACGGGATCATGCATTACGGTACGAGTAAAGTGACTTGCCGGTAACGAGATTGAACGAGGTATTGGGATGCCGACGATCGAATCTCGGGCAAGTAACATACCGATTGACAAAGGGAATTGTATACGGGATTGTTTGAATCCTCGACATCGTGGTTCATCCGATGAGATCATCGAGGAGCATGTGGGAGCCAACATGGGTATCCAGATCCCGGCTGTTGGTTATTGCCCGAGAGCCGTCTCGGTCATGTCTACGTGTCTCCCGAACCCGTAGGGTCTGCACATAAGGTTCGGTGGCGCTAGGGTTGTATGAATATAAGTATGCAGTATACCGAATGTTGTTCAGAGTCCGGATGAGATCCCGGACGTCACGAGGAGTTTCGGAATGGTCCGGAGGTAAAGAATTATATATAGGAAGTGGTATTTCGCCATCGGGAAAGTTTCGGTCACCGGTATTGTACCGGGACCACCGGAAGGGTCCTGGGTCCACCGGTGGGGCCACCCATCCCGGAGGGCCCCATGGGCTGAAGTGGGGAGGAACCAGCCCATAGTGGGCTGGTGCGCCCCTTGGCCCACCCTGCGCCTAGGGTTGTAACCCTAGGGTGGGGCGCCCACTGCTTTGGGGGCACTCCACCCCTTGGCCGCCGCCCCCTTGGGAGATGGGATCCCCAAGGGCGGCGCCCAGGGGCCTATATAAAGGGAGGGGAGGGCAGCCGCACCCCAAAACTCTGGCGCCTCCTCCCCTCGCTACACCTCTTCCTCCTCCGTCACGTGCTTGGCGAAGCCTGCCGAGAATCTTTGCTCCACCACCACCACGTCGTTGTGCTGCTGCTGGAGCCATCATCATCAACCTCTCCTCCCCCCTTGCTGGATCAAGAAGGAGGAGACGTCTCCCGTCCCGTACGTGTGTTGAACGTGGAGGTGCCGTCCGTTCGGCACTCGGTCATCGGTGATTTGAATCACGGCGAGTACGACTCCATCATCCACGTTCTAGTGAACGCTTCCGCACGCGATCTACAAGTGGTATGTAGATGCAATCTCTCTCCCATGACTCGTTGCTTAGATGAACTCATAGATGGATCTTGGTGAAACCGTAGGAAAAATTATAATTTTCTGCAACGTTCCCCAACATAATGGCCCTCAACGAGCTTGGCAAAAACAGGAGAGCACTGCAGCACGTTGATGTCATTGTGAGTTCCTGGCATACCAAAGAAGGAGTGCCAAATCCAGAGGTCCTGTGTGGCTAACGCCTCAAGCACCACATGCAACCTCCTTTGGCGCCTTTGTACATCCCCGCCAACCAAATGGGCAGTTCTTCCATTTCCAATGCATGCATCGATGCTTCCAAGCATCCCAGGAAATCCTCTTGCTGCATTCTGGGCTAGGATCCGAGCAGTGTCTTCCGCATTGGGTGTTCTCAAGTATTGTGGCTCAAACACTGCCACCACTGCCAGACAGAACTTGTAGAAACACTCTATGCTGGTGGACTCGGCCATGCGCCCATAGTCGTCAAGTGAATCACTGGGAGCTCCATATGCAAGCATCCTCATCACCGTCGTGCACTTCGGATGGAGGTGAATCCAAGAGCGCCCGTGCAATCCATCTTGCACTTGAAGTAGTTGTCGAACTCCGGATGGAATTCACAATCACGAGGAAGAGCTTTCGGCTCATCCGATAACGGCGCCGAAATGTTCTCTCGCCATGAAGTGGAGCATCGGCGAAGTAGTCGGAGTAGAGCATGCAAGAGCCTTTTGTAGACGATGCGGTTCTTTGCTTTCACCGCCCGCGCCGAGCCACCTCGACGCGGCTTTTCATTGCTCGCCCTGGCGAGGGCGGCGAGCACCATCGATGCTCTTCTTCTTCCGGGCGTCGGCGCGGCTTCCTCCTCCGATGGTCGGCGAGCTCTTCCTCCTCATCCGAGTCCATCGCCGAGACAGTCAAAACGCCAAACACCTTGCGCTCGGTGGGCGTGTACCCGCCGTTAAACCGCGCCTCCATGGCCGAAGCAGCCGAAGCGCCCTGCTGCGGGAGGGGCTGCCGCGGCGAAGTGCTGCTATTTTCCGGCGGGGAATGGCTATCTAGCGGAGTAGGCCGGCGGCCGTCGCCGGGATATAGCTAGTGGTGGCCGAGGGCGGGGGGGTGCGAGGCGATTCAGGGGAAGAAAACCTTGACTTTTCCCCTGTCGGTGTGGGCCAGGCATGCTTTTCCCTAGTGCCGAGCTAACGGCTCCCCAGCCGAGTTCGGCCTCGACAGCCGGGCGGAAAAAGGTCCGAACCGGCGATTTTCTGCGTCTGGGCGCGCGATCGTTTTTGGCGCCGGCCAAAAACGGGCCTGGGGGGCCTGTTGGGGGCGCGGCTGGAGATGCCCTGATGAACTCGGAGCATGATTTATTTATTGATTGTCTTCCTTATGAGTGGCGGTCGGGGACGAGCGATGGTCTTCTCCTACCAATCTATCCCCCTAGGAGCATGCGCGTAATATTTTGCTTTGGTAACTTCTAGATTTTTGCAACAACTATATGAGTTCTTTATGACTAATGTTGAGTCCATGGATTATACGCACTTTTTCCCATCCTTCCACCATTGCTAGCCTCTCTAATACCGCGCACTTTTCGTCGGTATCATACACCCACCATAAACCTTCCTCAAAACAGCCACCATACCTACCTATCATGGCATTTCCATAGCCATTCCGAGATATATTGCCATGCAACTTTCCACCGTTCCGTTTATCATGACACACTCCATCATTTTCATATTGCTAGCATGATCATGTAGTTGACATCGTATTTGTGGCAAAGCGACCGTTCATAATTCTTTCATACATGTCACTCATGTTTCATTGCATATCCCTTACATCACGGAGGCATTCATATAGAGTCATATTTTGTTCTAAGTATCGAGTTGTAATTGTCGAGTTGTAAGAAAAATAAAAGTGTGATGATCATCATTATTAGAACATTGTCCCAAGTGAGGAAAGGATGATGGAGACTATGATTCCCTCACAAGTCGGGATGAGACTCCGGACGAAAAAAAAGAGGCCATACAAAAAAGAGAAAAGGCCCAAATAAAAAAAATGATGAGAGAAAAAGAGAGAAGGGACAATGTTACTATCCTTCTACCACACTTGTGCTTCAAAGTAGCACCATGATCTTCATGATAGAGAGTCTCTCATTTTTCACTTTCATATACTAGTGGGAATTTTTCATTATAGAACTTGGCTTGTATATTCCAATGATGGGCTTCCTCAAATGCCCTAGGTCTTCGTGAGCAAGCGAGTTGGATGCACACCCACTTAGTTTCTTTTGTTGAGCTTTCATATACTTATAGCTCTAGTGCATCCGTTGCATGCCAATCCCTACTCACTCACATTGATATCTATTGACGGGTATCTCCATAGCCCGTTGATACGTCTAGTTGATGTGAGACTATCTTCCCTCTTTTTGTCTTCTCCACAACCACCGTTCTATTCCACTTATAGTGTTATATCCATGGCTCTCGCTCATGTATTGCGTGAAGATTGAAAAAGTTTTGAAAATGTTAAAGTATGAAACAATTGCTTGGCTTGTCATCGGGTTGTGCATGATTTAAATACTTTGTGTGGGGAAGATGGAGCATAGCCAGACTATATGATTTTGTAGGGATAACTTTCTTTGGCCATGTTATTTTGAGAAGACATAACTGCTTAGTTAGTATGCTTGAAGTATTATTATTTTTTATGTCAATATGAACTTTTGTCTTGAATCTTTCGGATCTGAATATTCATACCATGATTAAGAAGATTTACATTGAAATTATGCCAAAGTATCACTCCGCATCAAAAATTCTCTTTTATCATTTACCTACTCGAGGAATGAGCAGGAATTAAGCTTGGGGATGCCTAATATGTCTCCAACGTATCTATAATTTTTGATTGCTCCATGCTACTTTATCTATTGTTTTGGACTATAATGGGCTTTATTTTCCACTTTTATATTACTTTTGGGACTAACCTATTAACCGGAGGCCCAGCCCGAATTAATTGTTTTTGCCTTTTTCAAAGCATTTCAAGAAACAGAATATCAAACGAAGTCCAAACGGAATGAAACCTTCGAAACGTGATTTTCTCACCGAACGTGATCCGGGAGACTTGGACCCTCGCCAAGTAACGGAGAGGCGGTCACGAGGGTGGGGCGCCCTCCTAGGGGCGCCCCACGCCTCGTGGGCCTCAAAGCTCCACCGACGTACTCCTTCCTCCTATATATACCTCACGTACCCCCAAACGATCGAGCAGGAGCCAAAACCTAATTCCACCGCCCGAACTTCCTGTATCCACGAGATCCCATCTTGGGGCCTGTTAGGAGCTCCGTCGGAGGGGCATCCACCACGGAGGGCTTCTACATCAACACCATAGCCTCGCCGATGAAGTGTGAGTAGTTTACTTCAGACCTTCGGGTCCATAGCTAGTAGCTAGATGGCTTCTTCTCTCTTTTTGGATCTCAATACAATGTTCTCCCCTTCTCTTGTGGAGATCTATTCGATGTAATCTTCTTTTTGCGATGTGTTTGTTGAGACCGATGAATTGTGGGTTTATAATCCAGCTTATCTATGAATAATATTTGAATCTTCTCTGAATTCTTTTTACGTATGATTGAGTTATCTTTGCAAGTCTCTTGAATTATCCGTTTGGTTTGGCCAACTAGATTGGTAGTTCTTGCAATGGGAGAAGTGCATTGCTTTGGGTTCAATCTTGCGGTGTCCTTACCCAAAGGATGTAAATGGTTGCAAGGCACGTATTTTATTGTTGCCATCGAGGATAACAAGATGGGGTATTTATCATATTGCATGAATTTATTCCTCTACATCATGTCATCTTGCTTAAGGCGTTACTCTCTGTTTTAACTTAATACTCTAGATGCATGCTTTGGATAGCGGTCGATGAGTGGAGTAATAGTAGTAGATGCGTAATCGTTTGGTCTACTTGTCTCGGACGTGATGCCTATATACGTGATCATACCTAGATATACTCATAACTATGCTCAATTCTGTCAATTGCTCAACAGTAATTTATTCACCCACCGTAGAATACTTATGCTCTTGAGCGAAGCCACTAGTGAAACCTATGGCCCCCGGGTCTATTCTCATCATATCAATCTCCATCACTTTTATACTTGCTTTGTTTTTACTTTGCCTTTACTTTTCACTTTGCATCTTTATACCAAAAATACCAAAAATATTATCTGTTGGGGATATTACTACTGGGCGTAAACCGGCCAGGACAGGCCGGGTTAACTTCATCAGTAGTCAAGTATGCTTGAAGCCCGTGAGGATATTCTATAAGGGCCCAAGGCCCAGAACCGGTTTAAGGCTTGTAGCCGTGAACCAGCATTAGTATGTAACTTGTGTTGTAAGTTCGAAATACTAGAGACCGAACCGGACACGTCTATGAGCCGGTCTCGGGACTCTGCAAACCGACGGGCGTCACCCATGTATATAAGGGGACGACCCGGCGGCGATTCAGGACAACAGATAACAACTCGAGACTTAGGCGAAGCTTGTTTGCTCCCTAGTCATCGAAACCCCCATCAATTCCATCACAACTAGACGTAGGCTTTTACTTTCATCGAAGGGGCCGAACTAGTATAAACTCTCTTGCGTCCTTGTGTCCGCTTTAACCCCTTCAAGCTAACCCGTAGCGATGGATCCACGACTAAGTCCTTCCATGAGGACATCTGCCGTGACAAAACCACGACAGTTGGCGCCCCGTGGGGCTATCGCACGATGGTTTCAAGTTCTTGGAGGGCAACTTCGAAGGACTCAAGGGTTATGTTGTGGGCCGGATGACCAAGAGTCATCGCGGCAAGCTCTACATCGTCGATTTAGGCTGGGGCCCTGAGGCCGGCTCGATTGAGTACGGGTACCGGGTCCCCTTTGGGTGGCATACACATCTTCATTGGCAAGATCGGTGAACCGGGCCCTGGGCCGGACATCTGCACCGACCTCGTACACAGGCGGCGGTCCACTCTTCGACCGCAGTAGCAATGTTCTCCGGATCAGCAGCGGCGGCCGGGGCAGGAGGCCCTGTGCACCCGCCGACTCAAGTCTTATCTGATCTGTTTGATGCGTTGGTTGTGCTTATGGCGGAGGCTAACCCGGCGGATCAGGACGCCCACAACACGGAAATTGCAAAGGTGAGGAACAGATCACTCAGGCCAAAGGCCGACTGGCGGCAGCCGAAAAACAGGATGGCAGCAGCGGGCCGCTTTGGATGCGCAGCCTATAGGCTTATCTTTGGACCGAGCAGCGTCGCATGAAGTCCTGAAAAGGAAGCATCGGTCTCGCCACCGACGGTTTTCGATGCGAAACCTCTTTAATACCCTGGAGTAGGGACTAGTAACCCGTCGTGGCTAAACCGGCGGAGGCACAGGTCGGTGCGCGGTTCAGCCTCGCTGATGGAGCCGCCTCGGCGTAATAATATCGTACCTCACCGTCCGGACACCTCCGTGTCATTATTCCAATCCAATGGACAATCTTATCGCCGCCGCTTCACGGCTGGAGGCCATCCCGATTGAAGGTGATTCTCCATAGCGGTGGAGACGCCGGGTTAAGGTACTTCTTCAACAACCTTGGTTCAGCAGAAGCATATTCATATAGCCGTGACGAATTCATTCCACCCCCGTCCAAGACGGAGTTACAAAGAAAGCGGATGGATGAGCCGGTCGATTCCAAGAATGCACGGAACCGTGAAGCGCCCCATGGCCATAACTTTGGCGGGTGATGCTCGTGAAGTGGTGGACCGGGCCGAAACGAAGGGATGCCAAGTTAGCAGCGCAACATGAGGCTCGTCAGCTTACGCCGGTTCGTCCAACCACCTCGATCGAGCCAGGAGTTACTTCTAGTTCTTTGGGAGTGCCTTGTCTTGTCCCCGCTTTACGCAATGTGCGCCTGCCCAAGGATTTCAAGGGCCCGCGCAAGGTGCCAAATTACGCGGCCGATTTGTCTCCGGAAACATGGGTGGAGAGCTATGAGATTGCCATGGAGATGCTTGACATAGATGAAGCGGCATGTGCAAAGTATTTCACCATGATGCTTGAAGGGACAGCCCGTATTTGGTTAAAGAGCTTACCAGCCAATTCTATCAGTTCATGGGCCCAGTTGCGAGCCCGGTTTATCCAGAATTTCAAGGATACATGTAAGCAGCACATGTCGATAGTGGACTTAGCGGCCTGTGTCTAGGAGGAAGGAGAGTCAACAACCCGCTGGGTACGCCGAGTTTCGGAAATTTTGCACTCATCAGACCGTATCAATGCTGACTCCGCGGTTATAACTTTGGAAAGCAACTGCCGGTTTAAACCTTTGAAGTTGAAATTGGGACGGATGAAGCGCCATTGTAACGATATGGGGACCCTCATGACTGTGTTAGTGAAGTATGATGATTCTGATGGTACCAAGGATCCCGAGTCTGATGATGACAAGATAGGGAAGGGAAAGAAGAACAGCAACTCCAAGGGGCAGCAACACAACACGGCAGGTCATGGTAACGGAGGCAAGCGTAAAGCGGATGGCAGCATGGATTTTGTGGCTAATACTAGCGCGCAGGACAGGGGCCAGCGACGGAAGGGTAAACCGCCAAATCGCGGTGGGGCTCCAAACCCCAACCCGGACTGCCTGACTTATCTATTAAACCAGCCCTGTCCAAAGCACGGGACGAAGGAGACGCCAGCCACCCACCTGTGGAAGGATTGCTATATTATGCAGGAATTCAAAAATTCTAATGCTTTCCGGTATGATCACGGATCGGGTGGTGGCTCGGGATCCGGATTCCATGGGCCGGGCCATGGTGGAGGAAATGTCGGTTCAGGCTTCAATGGAGATCAGGGTGGACATAACAATCAAAACAATCTGAATAGCCAGGGTGGTTATAACCAGCAGCAGCAGTCGGGCTATCAGAGCAATCCAAAGCAGTTGAATAGCGGGCAATATCATGTATTCACAACTAGCTTAGACAAGTGAGACCAGAAGCTTCACAAGCGAGCAGTGAATTCTGTTGAACCGGCCGTGCCTCGTTATTTATGCTGGTCTGAACAGCCAATCATATGGAGCAGAGAGGATCACCCTCCCCGGGTTGACAATCCGGGTCAGCTAGCGTTGGTGGTGGCACCTCAGGTGGGAGGTTATAAGTTCACCAAGGTGCTCATGGATGGAGGAAGCAGCATTAATATCTTATACTATGAGACCTTCCGCCGTATGGGGTTAACAGACAAGAATCTTAAACCATCCAATACGATATTCCATGGTGTGGTACCTGGTAAGTCAGCATATCCCGTTGGCAAGATAGCTCTGGAGGTGGCCTTTGGAGATGATCGTGATTCCAGGTCAGAAACATTGATTTTTGAGGTGGTGAAGATCCAGAGCCCATACCACGCTTTATTTGGGCGGCCGGCTTATGCCAAATTCATGGCACGGCCCTATTATATTTATCTGCAGCTCAAGATGCTGGGTCACAAGGGGACCATAATCGTTCATGGAAGTCGCAAGATTGCCATGGAGTGTGAAGAAGGTGATGCGGCCTATGCAGAGTCGGTTTGTGCCATGGAAGAGTTGAAGTACTACAAGGATAATGTTGATCCGGCGGACATGACTCTGTTGAAGAAGCCAACCACAGAGCATGATCCGGCTCTAAAGTTCAAATCGGCAAATGAGACTAAGCTTGTTGACTTTGTACCTAGCGATTCGTCCAAGCAGTTTAGTATCAGCACCAACTTGGATATGAAATAGGAAAGCGCGCTCATCGAGTTCATCCGTGAGAACTGGGACATTTTTGCATGGAAGCCTTGACATGCCGTGTGTACCGAGGGAACTCGCTGAGCACACTCTTAATGTTGATCCTAAGTATAAGCCGGTGAAGCAGTTTCCCCGCCGGTTCAACGAAGAAAGGCGTAAAGCTATTGGAGAGGAGGTGGCCAGGCTCTTAGCGGCTGGCTTTATTGTTGAAGTGTTCCATCCCGAATGGCTGGCTAATCCGGTGCTGGTCCTTAAGAAAAAAGGCACTGGCGCATGTGTGTGGATTACATGATATTAACAAGGCTTGTCCGGCAGATCCTTTTGCCCTCCCCCGCATCGATCAGATTATTGATGCTACGGCGGGTTGTGAGCGTTTGAGTTTTCTGGATGCATATTCTGGTTATCATCAGATCAAGATGGCAGTTAAGAACCAGGAGAAAACGGTGTTCATAACTCCCTTTGGAGCCTTCTGTTATGTATCTATGCCCTTTGGGCTCAAGAGTGCCCAGGCAACTTATCAACGGTGTGTACAAAATTGCCTTCATAAGCAGATCGGTCGTAATGTACATGCCTATGTGGATGATATTGTGGTTAAGTCAAGGGAGAAGGAGACCCTGGTTGATGATTTGAAGGAAACCTTTGATAACCTACGGACATACAAGATGATGCTCAACCCGACCAAGTGTGTTTCTGGTGTACCCGGCAGGCAAGTTATTGGGTTTTCTGGTGTCCAACAAGGGAATTGAGGCTAACCCGGAGAAGATCACAGCTATCACCTCCGTGGCTAAACCGAAATGTATCAATGATGTCCAGTAACTTGGCAGGCGGATTGCCGCGTTAAGCGGTTTATCGGCCGCCTCGGTGAGAAGGCGATCCCTTTGTATCGAATCTTTGAAAGCGGATCCCTTTGTCTGCGAGTCGACGGCGATAAAGTGTTGGAGGATTTAAAGCGGCAGCTAATAATCCGCTGTTCTTTACGCTCCGATTGACAAAGAACCTTTGCTACTATATGTGGCAGCTAATGCTCGTTCAGTCAGCGTAGCTATTGTGGTAGAGCGCAAGGAGGCGGGCAAGGAATATCCGGTTCAGCATCCGGTTTACTATATCAGCGAGGTGCTTATTGAGTCCAAGCAAAGATACCCGCATTGGCAGAAGCTGGTGTATGGAGTTTTCATGGCAAGCCGGAAGCTTAAGCAATACTTCCAGGGACATCCCATCACAGTGGTCACTCTGCTCCTTTGGGAGATATAATTCAAAAGCAGAGAGGCAATCGGCGGATTGCCAAGTGGGCTATAGAGCTTGGGCCGCCGCGGTTTGAAATGCGTGCCTCGGACGGCAATCAAGTCTCAAGCACTTGTGGATTTCATCAATGATTGGACGGAACTACAAGCACCGAAGAAAAGCGGATCACACCTATTGGACTATTCATTTTGATGGGTCCAGCAATTGGAGGGCTCGGGGCTGGAGTCGTATTAACTTTCCCACGAGGTGATAAGTTACATTACGTTCTCCGCTTAATGTTTCCTTGTACTAACAATGCAGCTGAGTCTGAGCTTTACTCCATGGTCTCCGGATGGCTAAGGAGATGAATATCAGCCGCGTTAAGTGCTTCGGTGACTCGGACCTGGTGGCCCAACAAGTGTCTGGTACTTGGGATTCTAAGGACCCGCTCATGGCAGCATACCATCGTGAGGTGGATATTATTGCAGGCCACTTCAAGGGATATCAGGTGGATCACGTGGACAGATGGAAGAACGAAGCGGCGGACGCTTTAAGCCGGCTGGGCTCTCAGCGTAAACCGGTCCCGCCTAATGTCTTCTTGGATGTCCTGCATAACCCGTCGGTCAAGCTCCTTGGCGAAGAGGATTTGGCTATTCCGGATCCGGAGGCTCAGTTGGTGGCGGCTCTGCATGTCATTCCGGATTGGACGGTTTCTTATCTTGCGTACATGAACCGGGGCGAGTTACCAGAGGATGAGACGATGGCCAGGCAGATAATCCGGCGATCCAAGTCCATGATTATTGTCAATGGTGAGTTGCATCATTGCGAGGTGTCGAGGCGTTTCAACATTGTGTCTCGCCGGAGGAAGGTTGTGAGATCTTCTTGCGAAATCCACGAAGGAGATTGCGGTCACCACGCCGGTTCAAAATCTCTCGTGGCTAAGGCGTTTAAATCACGGTTTCTATTGGTTGACCGCTCATCTTGATCACGGAGGACCTGGTAAGGTGATGTGACGGCTGTCAGAAGTTCTCAAGACGCGCCCATGTGCCGGCTCAAGAATTGAGGATGATTCCAATTACTTGGCCGTTTGTGACTCGGGGGCTGGATATGGTTGGGCCTTTCAAATGGTCCAAGGACAAGAAGACCCACCTCTTGGTGGCGGTTGACAAGTTTACAAAGTGGGTGGAAGCGGAGCCCGTCAGCAAGTGTGATGCAGCCACGGCGGTTCAATTCATTAAAAAGGTGATTTCCCATTTTGGATTTCCGCATAGTATCATTACTGATAATGGTACCAATCTGTCTAAGGGTGCTATGAAGGAGTTTTGTGAACGTGAGCACATCCGGCTTGACGTTTCATCAGTGGCTCACCCACAGTCCAACGGCCAAGCAGAGAGAGCTAACCAAGAAATCTTACGAGGCATCAAACCGCGGCTTATGGTTCCTTTGCAGCGGACGCCGGGTTGTTGGGTTGAGGAGTTACCATCTGTGTTATGGAGCATCAATACTACGCCCAACAGATCAACAGGATACACACCGTTCTTCATGGTCTATGGAGCGGAGGCGGTTCTCCCCAGTGATATCCGTCATGATTCACCTCGTGTAGCAGCTTATGTTGAAGCGGAAAATGAGGTAGCTTGGCAAGACGCTTTGGACCTGTTGGATGAGGAGCGTGACATTGCAGCTGCCCATTCGGCGATTTACCAGCAGGATCTTCGTCGCTATCACAGTCGCCGAGTTAGAACCAGAACCTTTCAAGAAGGAGATTTGGTGCTCGGCTCATCCAAGATCGGTGATATGCACAAGTTATCCCCACCTTGGGAGGGACCTTTCGTTGTCAGCAAGAATCTGCACAACGGGTCGTACTATCTGATTGATATTCGAGAGCATAAAGACTCACGTACATCAGAGGAGGAGACCAACAGGCCGTGGAACATATCTCATCTTCGGACCTACTATACTTGAGCCATAGGCTCTACTTATGTACATATTATGACAATGTATATATTATGATCAATACAATAAACCGGAGCCTTATCTAAAGCGGGATCTCTGTTATTTTTACATCATGAGTGGTTACACGGAGTTTTTATCTTAAAGCGGTCTTCGGTTTACCCCTTGAGTTAGCTTTTTAACAAAGCTTTATATCATGTCACTTGGGGGCTTGGTCGTGTCCGAACCAATGCAACACCTTTTGATAAGCGAAAGCCACGAGATCTGAGGGACTTGGTCACGTCTGAACCGGTCGAGGCCTCTTGATCGGCCTAAGGCCACAGAATCACTTGGGGGCTTTGGTCGAACCCGAACCATCGCTACACCTCTTGATCGGCGTAATGCCACTACATCATTTGGGGACCTGGCTGACATGAACCATAGCTACACCTATTGGGGGCTTGGTCGTGTCCGACCATGGTAATGCCACTTGATCGGCTCAAACAGCCTCTTTTCGCAAAAGATTTTGTCTTTGCCTTCGCTTGAAATTTGTTTGTCTTTTTGCATATTTCTCTTGTTGTGTTCTTAAACCGACAATTATTAAACCGATTCGACTGTCAATTGACGGGACACGGTTTGTTTTTCATCCGGAGACACTTTGCCCGGTTTTATTTTTGATAAAAATCCTATTATGGAGTAACACCGGCATTCATCTTGACCCTGAACGGTTTACCTGATAAACCGACCCTATATACACAGGAGCTGTTTTCTCCTTCAAGCAGAGCGGGTTTCTTACAACTCCGCTTCAAGATTGGCACAACCAACTTCATGCCCTACGATGGCAGGTATCATACATTCCAATATTTTATCATATGTTTAAATCTAAGGTATTATTTTTGATTTCACATACATAGATATGATGACCCGCCTGGTTATACAACCACAATGACATTTTAAGCTTTTTTGTTACAGACAACAATTTAGCATCAGTGATTCAACGGAAGCATAAGTTGTAATAAATATGCACGAAGGCATATCAACACAAAGTGTGGCAGCTAGTCTATTACAAGGCAACACGATGCCCAAATAAGATAATTGTTTTTCTGCATAACATAAGGAAGCAGTAATGTAAACCGCCTCCGGTTCATGCTTGGTCGCCACTTGGCGTGATGGTTCTTGGTCATCTGCGCCGCTTCAACTTCGATTCCCTACCCAGCGGTTGAAATCAACAGTTGTCGATCGATTCCCATTAATGCTTGGAATACAGCTTCATCATTGATCAACAACGACGGTTCAATATCGGGAGCGTAAGTATGCTTACGAATTGGAGGTATAAGGTTCTCCGCTTCAGGAATCGGTGCACGCACTCGTTTATTCTCGCCATCGTATTGGGCTTGATAGTGAGAGAGATTTGCCTCTTCAGCCAATTGACAAGCCAAAGGGTGCACTTCCCGGTTTATAGCTCGGAGATCCTCTTCACTGAATTCTGTCCCGTCTTCCTTCAAGCTTGGGAAGCCTTGGGCCGCTTCAGCGGATCAAAATCCGGCACCACGCTTTGGCGGATTAAGGCATTTATGGCACCGGTTCTAGCAGCAGATTTCTTTAATTCTTCAAAGCTGGGCAGAAGCATTGACAACCTTTTAAGGGTGTCCTGGATCAAGGTCGGGCTGGGTTGTTGTGAGAAGCGGTCTTTGATGATCCGTTGCGCACCGATATAGAGTTGCTCTATCAATGTATAAGAGGCTTTCAATTTCTTCCGCACGTTTGATCCCAAGTGGCCAATACGTGTCCCTGTATCATTCAAAGGGCTAATAAACCGGCAATTTGATGAGAAGGCCTCATTATGGCAGAAGTCAAAAAGGCTTACCAAAGACAGCAGCGGTCATGGCATGCACTTGCCGCTTTACACTGGTCAGTTCATCAACCACCGGTTTGAGTGCGGCTTGACATTCTCGCCCGTTGAGTCAAAGCGGCCTTTTCGGTGGCCCAATCCGCCGCTCCTTGTTGAAACCTTCCTTAAGCTTTTCCATGACGCTTAAAGTGCTGGTTAATTCATTCTTTGCTTTGGAGGTTTCAGCTTGCTGGGATTTCAGGTTTTCTTTAAGATCAGCGATTTGACTTTCTTTCTTGCTCAGATCAGCCTACATACAGATAATCATTTGATAAGGGTTAAGGAGAATAGTTGAAGTACCAACCCCACAACAAGTTATGCCCTTGGTACTTGGGGGTAATGCATATTTGCTTTTCATCCTACAATTTCTATATAAAGTCCCAAGCTCAATACAAGTATTCAACTTGGCACTTGGGGGCTAATGCCTATTTGCTCATCCTTGAGTAATGCTGGAATTCTTATGTTATACAAGTCCTCGTTTAACTACATTAAGTTGAACCGGCCCTTGGGGCTACTTTCCAAAAGTACAATTTGTGTTCAGGATTATATTGGGAAGTCCCGGTTTAAGTTCACATCTTAAAACCGTCACTTGGGGGCTATTAGAGTGGACAGATTGAAATATACAAGCAGAGAGTCATATGGAATTTACCTCATATTTGTCCTTCATCATATTTACCAAACCGGCTTCATAATCACGGCTGGTATATAACCGGTTCAGATAACCGGAATGAAGATCTTGGGGATTCAAAGCGGCATAAGTAGCCAAATCGACATTCCACTTGCCTTTACCAAACGTAGTAAATTCATCCTTTGCAGTGTGCTTAGACAAGGCGACAGGATTACCTGGCTCGGAATGGCCAAAGCCAGTAATAACAACATCATCATCCTTGGCCCATTTGGTTACGCCTTTGGGGTCGCGGTTTCTCCGTATGCTTTGATGGACTTGCTGTTTTTTCAGTTTGAGCAGGACTTGTGGGTTGATTTGAAGGGCCTATGGCATCAACATGTGCCTCTTCAACGGTAACATCATGATCTTGCAATGGTGGGTCGTTCAGCATATCATCCTGGATGTGTTCTTCAGGATTGGGTATTTCGGTCGGTTCAGGAGCGTCGTCTTCTTCTGCAGCTCTGTCCAGGCGAACTTTCTTGCTTGGCCTAGGCTTGGCCCTGAAAGGAAAAAGATGGGTTAGTCCAGTAAACATTGAAAGTGATATATCAAAATAGCATCATCAGGAATATGGCTCACCCAAGCACTGTCTTAAGTGGTGGGAGTTGGGTGGCTGACGACTCGCCGGACGAAGAATGAGAAGTCACCTGATAATCGGAGTCAGATGGATTAAGAGGTTGACAAATGCAACCCGCTTTAGGATAAGCATTAATGAAAGCAGTTAGAGACCTCTGAGCGGCGTTTCGAACGAACTGTTCGATGAACCGGTGGAGGTAACTACACTGGTATTTGTGCTTGGGTTAAACGAGATTCATGTTGTTGTGTCTTCATAAGAAAGTTTGGTCCAAATAAGCAAGAGGATGAGAAAATTTAACTTTCCGGTTTGCCCGACGGATTTTTACTGAAGGTAAAGGGTTTGAATCGGAAGAAAGAGCGATTACCTCTACAACATCAGCATGACGGACTTCAGCATCATCCTGGCAATAATCATTATCAATAAGGCGTGTGAAAAATAAATCAAGTGAGTTAAGTTCTACCACAAGATCCGGATTACCCACATCATCGTCAACTAGTGGATCGGAGGAGGCAGTGGTTTTCTTTCTATTTGCTGGTTTCTTCACAACTCTGGTCTTGGGCCGGGTTATTTTCTCCGGTTTCTCTTGTGGAGTCTTCCTGCTCCAAAATGGATCATCACCCTGTTTGAAAGATGTTAATATCAACAAAGAGTACTTAAACATAGTCAGATTTTATAAAGGCATAAGATATGAGTCTTACGGCTGGCGGTTTGTTAATGGCGGAAAAGGGAGCCGAGGCGGTTTGGGCGCATAGCAGCTTCCGGTTCATTTAACATCCTCTTAACAGCCTCGATAACTTCATCGTCATCATTTGGATCTGAATATGCCGTAGAGGGTCTTTCACATCTTCGTGTATTTGCACATCAAACCGGGCGCAGGCTTAGGGGCGATATACTCCAAGATATCCAAAGAATAGCAAGATCAACTCATGTCAACCCGTTGGCCATGAAGGCCCGGATCTTGGATAGTTGAGGGGAATATTTGCTTCTTTCCTTAGCAGTCAGTCTGTGAGGGAGGGGATGTATGTTGCTTAGCCGCTCCGGACGGTAACCCGGTAAAGGATTTTCTCCCTCAGGAGAGGTATCATTGCAGTAAAACCATGTTGAATTCCACTCTTTGGGATGGCTGTGCAGTTTGGCGTGAGGGTATGTGACCTCTTTCCGTTTTTGAATCGCCACACCACCCAACTCGGTGTTGGGACCGTCAGAAAATTCAGTGCAGCGGTTTATATGGAAGCAATCTCTGAACGATTCAACTGTGGGCTCCTCTTGAAAGAACACCTCACAGAGCACTTGAAAGTGATAGATATTGGTTATGGAGTTGGGGCCAATATCTTGTGGACGCAGTTGGAAGTTGGCCAAGACATCCCGATAAAACTTTGAACCGGGCGGACTAAAGCCCCGGGCTAAATGGTCAGCAAAAACAACAACTTCTCCATCCTTGGGTTCTGGAGGACTCTCCGGGCCCGGGACCCTCCAGTGAATGACGTCTTTTTTGCCTAAAGCGCCGGTGCGGACTAAGTTATCCAGTTGCATTTCAGTCACTCGAGAAGGGACCCAATTACACTCGTACACTTGCTTGGCCATGGTGCAATCTGCAAAGCATGAATACCGGTTCAAGAATATGTTGGAAGGCTATATATTGATACATTCATTATTAAACCGGAAGAAGTTGCTTATAAACCGGAGTTCTGCAAGGTGGCAATACATAAGCTGGAAATCTGGCGGTTCAACAAGGGGACTAATGGTATATCCCGAGTTGTCAATTTCTCTACAAAGTTAAACCGCCTAGTCTGAAACATTGATGAATCAAAAGTGGATGTGCGGAAACAGGTTTCACAAAAGTATTTCACAGTTTTGGATCTGGAGCATATTCAGAAAAGACATAAATATTCAAGGTCCAAAACGGAGCGGTACTAAATCAACGAGCAAGGATGTAAATAAGATTTATGATCTTGAGATGCGTAAGTGAAAACGGAGGCTAAAAGCTACCATTACACAGAACAGAGATTCAGGAGTTCTTTTGAGAACCATTATATGAACGAAGAACAAACGATGAACACTGAAAAACCTAGAAACCCTAGAATAGATCTGGGCGGAAAGAGCGTAAGATTTCTTTGAGTGGAGGAAGAAGCGGAAGGTCATTTGTGATGCTCTAGTACGTTCGGTGATGCACGAAGGCCAAGGTTGGTGCGAAGTTGGACAATGGCGGAGCTCCGAGAAATTTGGCGGTAGCGAGGAAGGCAAGCGGAGGGCACGAAGGGGAAAAAAGAAATGACCCTTTGGTCTTATTTATAAAGCAAGGGACATGTGTCAGGCGCGAGAATCAAGGAGCCGCAAGTTTGGAAACAGAGTTGTCGCCTCGATTGTCGCAGGTCTATTAAACAAAGAGGTATTGTGGATAGTTTTTATGACAGGTGACGTCATGCCGGTTTACGATGACCAGAGAAGATGATATCATGGCGGTTCACCCAATTACACAAAGTTGCTGAAGACGAAGTTTTTTGCTGAGGATTGACATGAACATGTTCAAATCAATCTGGGGCCTAATGTTGGGGATATTACTCGGATGTAAACCGCCAGATAGGCCGGGTTAACTTCATCGCAGTCAAGTACGCTTGAACCCCGTGAGGATATTCTATAAGGGCCCAAGGCCCATAACCGGTTTAAGGCTTGTAGCCGTGAACCGGCATTAGTATGTAACTTGTGTTGTAAGTTAGAAATACTAGAGACCGAACCGGACACGTCTATGAGCCGGTCTCGGGACTCTGCAAACCGACGGGCGTCACCCATGTATATAAGGGGACGACCCGGTGGCGGTTCAAGGACAACATATAACAACTCGAGACTTAGGCGAAGCTTGTTTGCTCCCTAGTCATCGAAACCCCCATCAATTCCATCACAACTAGACGTAGGCTTTTACCTTCATCAAAGGGGCCGAACTAATATAAACTCTCTCGCGTCCTTGTGTCCGCTTTAACCCCTTCAAGCTAATCCGTAGCGATGGCTCCACGACTAAGTCCTTCCATGAGGACATCTGCCGTGACAAAACCATGACATTATCTCTATCAGATCTCACTCTCGTAAGTGACCGTGAAGGGATTGACAAACCCTAATCGTGTTGGTTGCGAGTAGCTATCGTTTTGTGTAGGTACGAGGGACTTGTGTGGCCTCCTCTTTGGATTGATACCTTGGTTCTCAAAAACTGAGGGAAATACTTACGCTACTGTGCTGCATCATCCTCTCCTCTTCGGGGAAAACCAATGCAAGCTCAAGACGTAGCATGGCACTTGGCACTATGTCAATAGTTTAGTACCAAAAAATGATATAAAATGACTATAAAATTATTATAAAACATCCAAGAATGATAATATAATAGCATGGTACAATCAAAAATTATAGATACATTAGAGACTTATCATCCAACGTCAACAATTTTGGCATATAATATTTTGATGGGTGCTCACAATAACAAACGATTTCCAAGATAGTGTATTTGCATGTGAAAGTTCTCTTCCTTCTACTAATCATTCGTGAATTGCTTGTATGACCAATATTGTGATTGTCAAGCTTCCAAAGATTTCACTTTCTAAACCCAATGTGAAGCCACCACTAGGCATGATATGAACATATAAGTTCAACTTCATTACATTAAATTTATTCAAAAATTTACTCATAGGATATAAGTGAAGCACGAGAGTAAATGACAAACTACTCCAAAAAGATATAAGTGAAGATCAAGTGGGCAGTTAAGTAAATAGGTAGCTAATTGTGGACTCTCTCTTATTTAAAAACTTTCATATTTAAGTATTTTATTAAAATAGCAAGCAAAAAAATATAATGACATTCCAGGAATAGCACAACTCATATGAAGAAGCAAAAACTTAGGTTCAACCGATACTAACCGATAATTGTTGATGAAGAAAGGTAGGATGCCTACCGGGGCATCCCCTGAAGGAAATATGCCCTAGAGGCAATAATAAAGTTATTATTTATTTCCTTATTTCATGATAAATGTTTATTATTCATGCCAGAATTGTATTAACCGGAAACATGATACATGTGTGAATACATAGACAAACTGAGTGTCACTAGTATGCCTCTACTTGACTAGCTCGTGAATCAAAGATGGTTAAGTTTCCTAGCCATAGACATGAGTTCTCATTTGATTAACGGGATCACATCATTAGGAGAATGATGTGATTGACTTGACCCATCCCGTTAGCTTAGCACTTGATCGTTTAGTATGTTGCTATTGCTTTCTTCATGACTTATACATGTTCCTATGACTATGAGATTATGCAACTCCCGTTTACCGGAGAAACACTTTGTGTGCTACCAAACGTCACAACGTAAATGGGTGATTATAAAGGTGCTCTACAGGTGTCTCCGAAGGTACTTGTTGGGTTGGCGTATTTCGAGATTAGGATTTGTCACTCCGATTGTCGGAGAGGTGTCTCTGGGCCCACTCGGTAATGCACATCACTTAAGCCTTGCAAGCATTGCAACTAATGAGTTAGTTGCGAGATGATGTATTATGGAACGAAAGCAGACTTGCCGTGTGAGATTGAACTAGGTATTGAGATACCGACGATCGAATCTCGGGCAAGTAACATACCGATGACAAAGGGAACAACGTATGTTGTTATGCGGTTTGACCGATAAAGATCTTCGTAGAATATGTGGGAGCTAATATGAGCATCTAGG
Organism: Aegilops bicornis; assembly: GCA_021605145.1. NCBI lineage: Eukaryota > Viridiplantae > Streptophyta > Magnoliopsida > Poales > Poaceae > Aegilops > Aegilops bicornis. The sequence goes on from CM038669.1 coordinate 327,977,548, forward strand.
TTCCGCTATTGGTTATTGACCGGAGACGTGTCTCGGTCATATCTACATAGTTCTCGAACCCGTAGGGTCCGCACGCTTAAAGTTTCGATGATAGTTATATTATGAGTTTATATGTTTGATGTACCGAAGATAGTCCGGAGTCCCGGATATGATCACAGACATGACGAGGAGTCTCAAAATGGTCGAGACATGAAGATTGATATATTGTACGACTATATTCGGACACCGGAATGGTTCCGGGGGTTATCGGATATATACCAGAGTACCGAGAGGTTACCGGAACCCCCCGGGGGTTTAATGGGCCTACATGGGCCTTGGTGGAGAAGAGGAGAGGCGGCTAGGGCAGGCCGCGCGCCCCCTCCCCCTCTAGTACGAATTGGACAAGGAGGGGGGCACCCGAGAGCTCCTATTCGGCGCGTTAAGCGCCCGAACAGCTCCCTGGCGTCTGAAGGAGACCTCTAGTGGGCCGGCCCAGAAAACCTTCGCTCTCAGCGAACAATTCGATCGCTTCTTTCCATTAGAAACTAAAAAAATAAAAGATTTGCGGGAGGCAGGACTCGAACTAGGGAACTCTCCCTTCCCATAGGGGTGCATGAACCACTACGCTATCCAACGACCTGCGTAAACATGTTCGCTTGCTTTTTTTATTATTTCACCAGCTCGCAAAGTTCCCGCTGTGGGAAGCTTTCCAAACCATTTATTTTCTTACTTTTCTCTCTTTTTCTGTAACGATTTATTTCGCCTTTTTTATTTCCTTTTTTTGCTGCACTTTTCAAAAAAATAAAAGGAACTTTTTTAAGAAAAAGGAATAAAAGTTCATTGGTTTTTTAAGTTCATCAGAATTGAAGAAAGTTCATCGAATCTTAAAAAAAGTTCATCGATTATAAGAAAAGTTCATCGAATTTGAGAAAAGTTCATCATCATTAGAAAAAGTTCACCGAATCTGAAAAAAAGTTCATCACTTTTCAAAACAATTCAGAGGATTTGAAAAAGTTCATCGAATTTGAAAAAAGTTCATCGGATTTGAAAAAAAGTTCATTGATTTAAAAAAAAGTTCATCGAATTTGAAAAAAGTTCATCGAATTTGAAAAAAGTTCATCAAATTTGGAAAAAGTTCATCGAATTTGAAAAAAAGTTCATCGAATTTGAAAAAAGTTCACGTGTTTGAAAAAAGTTCATCAATTTTGGAAAAAAAAACACCGACTTGAAATGAGTTCACGCATTAAAGAAAAATAAAAAAGAAACAGGAAAACAAACAAAGAAAAAGGAAAAAAACGTAAAAAGGACAGGAGGCATTTCCTATACATATAAATAAAGAACGGAAGTAAATAGGCACGGATGAGCAAGTGGCCTAGTGGTTAGTGTTGTATCCATGTCGCGATGCGATCACGGGTTCGAATCCCGCTCCATCCAACTGCACCTTTTTTATCCTTTGGAAATGGGAGATGGGTCGGCCCGTTTGTGGCGAATGAAGGGAGGGGGGTGTGCGCCCGTTTGTGAAAAGACCTATAACGGGCGCTAAAGGCGCCGAATAGGATCTGGCGGGGCGCCCCCCTTTCCTTCCTCTCTCTCTCTCTCTCTCTCTCTCTCTCTCTCTCTCTCTCTCTCTCTCTCTCTCTCTTCTCTTTCCCCCTTCTCCTAATCCAACAAGGAAGGGAGGGAGTCCTACTCCGGGTGGGAGTAGGACTCCTCCTGGCGCGCCCCTCTCCTGGCCGGCCGCCTCTTCCCCCCTTGCTCCTTTATATACGGGGGTAGGGGGAACCCCAAAGACACAACAATTGATCTCTTGATCTCTTAGCCGTGTGCGGTGCCCCCCTCCACCATAATCCACCTCGATAATATCATAGCGGTGCTTAGGCGAAGCCCTGCATCGATAGAACATCATCATCGTCACCACGCCGTCGTGCTGACGGAACTCTCCCTCAAAGCTCGGCTGGATCGGAGTTCGAGGGACGTCATCGAGCTGAACGTGTGCTGAACTCGGAGGTGTCGTGTGTTCGGTACTTGATCGGTCGGATCGTGAAGACGTACGACTACATCAACCGCGTTGTGCTAATGCTTCCGCTTTCGATCTACGAGGGTACGTGGACAACACTCTCCCCTCTCGTTGCTATGCATCACCATGATCTTGCGTGTGCGTAGGAATTTTTTTGAAATTACTACGTTCCCCAACAGTGGTATCAAAGCCTGGTTTTATGCGTAGATGTCATATGCACGAGTAGAACACAAGTGAGTTGTGGGCGATATAAGTCATACTGCTTACCAGCATGTCATGCTTTGGTTCGGCGGTATTGTTGGATGAAGCGGCCCGGACCGACATTACGCGTACGCTTACGTGAGACTGGTTCTACCGATGTGCTTAGCACATAGGTGGCTGGCGGGTGTCAGTTTCTCCAACTCGAGTTGAACCGAGTGTGGCTACGCCCGGTCCTTGTGAAGGTTAAAACAACACTAACTTGACGAACTATCATTGTGGTTTTGATGCGTAGGCAAGAATGGTTCTTTCTCAGCCCATAGCAGCCACGTAAAACTTGCAACAACAAAGTAGATGATGTCTAACTTGTTTTTGCAGGGCATGTTTTGATGTGATATGGTCAAGGCATGATGCTTAATTTTATTGTATGAGATGATCATGTTTTGTAACCAAGTTATCGGCAACTGGCAGGAGCCATATGGTTGTTGCTTTATTGTATGCAATGCAATGTACAGTAATGCTTTACTTTATCACTAAGCGGTAGCGATAGTCGTAGAAGCATAAGATTGGCGAGATGACAACGATGCTACGATAGAGATCAAGGTGTCGCGCCGGTGACGATGGTGATCATGACGGTGCTTCAGAGATGGAGATCACAAGCACAAGATGATGATGGCCATATCATATCACTTATATTGATTGCATGTGATGTTTATCTTTTATGCATCTTATCTTGCTTTGATTGACGGTAGCATTATAAGATGATCTCTCACTAAATTATCAAGGTATAATTCTCCCTGAGTATGCACCGTTGCGAAAGTTCTTCGTGCTGAGACACCACGTGATGATCGGGTGTGATAGGCTCTACGTTCAAATACAACGGGTGCAAAACAGTTGCACACGCGAATACTCGGGTTAAACTTGACGAGCCTAGCATATAATGTATATGGCCTCGAACCTTTGAGATTGAAAGGTTGAGCGTGAATCATATAGTAGATATGATCAACATAGTGATGTTCACCATTGAAACTACTCCATCTCACGTGATGATCGGACATGGTTTAGTTGATATGGATCATTAGAGGGATGTCTATCTAAGTGGGAGTTCTTAAGTAATATGATTAATTAACCTTAAATTTGTCATGAACTTAGTCCTGGTAGTATTAGCATATCTATGTTGTAGATCAATAGCTCGGGTTTAGCTCCCTTGTTTATTTTGATATGTTCCTAGAGAAAAACTATGTTGAAATATGTTAGTAGCAATGATGCGCACTTGGTCCGTGATCTGAGGATTATCCTCATTGTTGCACAGAAGAATTATGTCCTTGATGCACCGCTAGGTGACAGACCTATTGCAGGAGCAGATGCAGACGTTACGAATGTTTAGCTAGCTCAATATGATGACTACTTGATAGTTTAGTGCACCATGCCTAACGGCTTAGAATCGGGACTTCAAAGACGTTTTGAACGTCATGGACCATATAAGATGTTCCAGGAGTTGAAGTTAATATTTCAAGCAAATACCCGAGTTGAGAGATATGAAGTCTCCAACAAGTTCTATAGCTAAAAGATGGAGGAGAATAGCTCAAGCAGTGAGCATGTGCTCAGATTGTCTGGGTACTACGATCGCTTGAATCAAGTAGGAGTTAATCTTCCAGATAAAATAGTGATTGACAGAATTCTCTAGTCACCATCACCAAGTTAGTAGAACTTCGTGATGAACTATAATATGCAAGGGATAATGGAAACGATTCCCAAGCTCTTCGTGATGCTAAAATCGACGAAGGTAGAAATCAAGAAAAACATCAAGTGTTGATGGTTGACAAGACCACTAGTTTCAAGGAAAGGGCAAAGGGAAGAAGGGGAACTTCAAGAAGAACGACAAGCAAGTTGCTGCTCAAGTGAAGAAGCCCAAGTCTGGTCCTAAGCCTGAGACTAAGTGCTTCTACTGCAAAGGGACTGGGCACTGGAAGCGGAACTGCCCCAAGTATTTGGCAGATAAGAAGGATGGGAAAGTGAACAAAGGTATATTGGATATACATGTTATTGATGTGTACTTTACTAGTGTTTATAGCAACCCCTCGGCATTTGATACTGGTTCAGTTGCTAAGAGTAGTAACTCGAAACGGGAGTTGCAGAATAAACAGAAACTAGTAAAGGGCGAGGTGACGATGTGTGTTGGAAGTAGTTCCAAGATTGATATGATCATCATCGCACACTCCCTATACTTTCGGGATTAGTGTTGAAACTAAATAAAGTGTTATTTGGTGTTTGCATTGAGCATGAATATGATTTGATCATGTTTGTTGCAATACGGTTATTCATTTAAATTAGAGAATAATTGTTGTTACATTTACATGAATAAAACCTTCTATGGTCATACACCCTATAAAATGGTTTGTTGGATCTCGATCGTAGTTATACACATATTCATAATATTGAAGCCAAAATATGCAAAGTTAATAATGATAGTGCAACTTATTTGTGGCACTGCCGTTTAGGTCATATTGGTGTAAAGCGCATGAAGAAACTCCATGCTGATGGGCTTTTGGAATCACTTGATTATGAATCACTTGATGCTTGCGAACCATGCCTCACGGGCAAGATGACTAAGACTCCGTTCTCCGGAACAATGGAGCGAGCAACAGATTTGTTGGAAATAATACATACTAATGTATGCAGTCCGATCAGTGTTGATGCTCGCGGCGGGTATCGTTATTTTCTGACCTTCACAGATGATTTGAGCAGATATGGGTATATCTACTTGATGAAACATAAGTATGAAACATTTGAAAGTTCAAAGAATTTCAGAGTGAAGTGGAGAATCATCGTAACAAGAAAATAAAAGTTTCTAGATATGATCGCAGAGGTAAAATATTTGAGTTACGAGTTTGGCCTTCAGTTAAAACAATGTGAAATAGTTTCACTACTCATGCCACAGAACACCACGGTGTAATGGTGTGTCCAAAACGTCAGAATCAGTACTTTATTAGATATGGTGCGATCTATGATGTCTCTTACCGATCTACCACTATCGTTTTGGGGTTATGCATTAGAGACAGCTATTCACGTTAAATAGGGCACCATCTAAATCCGTTGAGACGACACCATATGAACTATGGTTTGGCAAGAAACCAAAGATGTCGTTTCTTAAAGTTTGGGGTTGCGATGCTTATGTGAAAAAGTTTCATCCTGATAAGCTCAAACCCAAGTCGGAGAAATATGTCTTCATAGGATACCCAAATGAGACAGTTGGGTGCACCTTCTATCACAGATCCAAAGGCAAGACATTCGTTGCTAAGAATGGATCCTTTCTAGAAAAGGAGTTTCTCTCGAAAGAAGTGAGTGGGAGGAAAGTAGAACTTGATGAGGTAACTATACCTGCTCCCTTATTGGAAAGTAGTTCATAACAGAAACCGGTTCCTGTGACACCTACACCAATTAGTGAGGAAGGTAATGCTGATGATCATGAAGCGTCAGATCAAGTTACTACAGAACCTCGTAGGTCAAACAGAGTAAGATCCGCACCAGAGTGGTACGGTAATCCTATTCTGGAGGTCATGTTACTTGACCATGACGAACCTACGAACTATGAGGAAGCGATGATGAGCCCGGATTCGGGGAAATGGATTGAGGCCATGAAATCTGAGATGGGATCCATGTATGAGAACAAAGTGTGGACTTTGGTTGACTTGCCCGATGATCGGCAAGCCATAGAAAATAAATGGATCTTCAAGAGGAAGACGGACGCTGATAGTAGTGTTACTATCTACAAAGCTATAATTATGCATAAAGGTTTTCGACAAGTTCAAGGTGTTGACTACGATGAGAGTTTCTCACTCGTATCTATGCTTAAGTCTGTCCGAATAATGTTAGAAACTGCCGCATTTTATGAAATCTGGCAAATGGATAAACAAAATTGCATTCCTTAATGGATTTATTAAAGAAGAGTCGTATATGATGCAACCAGAAGGTTTTGTCAATCCTAAAGGTGCTAACAAAATATGCAAGCTCCAGCCATACATCTATGGACTGGTGCAAGCATCTCGGAGTTGGAATATACGCTTTGATAAGTTGATCAAAGCATCTAGTTTTATACAGACTTGTGGTGAAGCCTGTATTTACAAGAAAGTGAGTGGGAGCACTACAGCATTTCTAATAAGTATATGTGAATGACATATTGTTGATCGGAAATAATATAGAATTTTTCTGTAAAGCATAAAGGAGTAGTTGAGGTTTTTAAAGAAATACCTCGGTGAAGATGCTTACATATTGAGCATCAAGATCTATAGAGATAGATCAAGACGCTTGATAAGTTTTTTCAATAAGTACATACCTTGACAAGATTTTGAAGTAGTTCAAAATAGAACAGTCAAAGAAAGAGTTTCTTGCCTGTGTTACAAGGTGTAAAATGAGTAAGACTCAAAGCCCGACCACGGCAGAAGATAGAAAGAGAATGAAAGTCATTCCCTATGCCTCAGCCATAGGTTCTATAAATTATGCCATGCTGTGTACCAGATCTATTGTATACCCTACACTGATTTTGGCAAGGGAGTACAATAGTGATCTAGGAGTAGATCACTGGACAGCGATCAAAATTATCCTTAGTGGAATAAGGATATGTTTCTCGATTATGGAGGTGACAAAAAGGTTCATCGTAAAGGGTTACGTCGATGCAAGTTTTGACACTAATCCAGATGCTCTAAGTCTCAATCTGGATACATATTGAAAGTGGGAGCATTTAGCTAGAGTAGCTCCGTGCAGAGCATTGTTGACATAGAAATTTGCAAAATACATACGGATCTGAATGTGGCAGACCCGTTGACTAAACTTCTCTCATAAGCAAAACATGATCACACCTTAGTACTCTTTGGGTGTTAATCACATAGCGATGTGAACTAGATTATTGACTCTAGTAAACCCTTTGCGTGTTGGTCACATGACAATGTGAACTATGGGTGTTAATCACATGGTGATGTGAACTATTGATGTTAAATCACAAGGCGATGTGATCTGACTCTAGTGCAAGTGGGAGACTGAAGGAAATATGCCCTAGAGGCAATAATAAAGTTATTATTTATTTCCTTATTTCATGATAACTTTTTATTATTCATGCCAGAATTGTATTAACCGGAAACATGATACATGTGTGAATACATAGACAAACTGAGTGTCACTAGTATGCCTCTACTTGACTAGCTCGTGAATCAAAGATGGTTAAGTTTCCTAGCCATAGACATGAGTTGTCATTTGATTAACGGGATCACATAATTAGGAGAATGATGTGATTGACTTGACCATCCCGTTAGCTTAGCACTTGATGGTTTAATATGTTGCTATTGCTTTCTTCATGACTTATACATGTTCCTATGACTATGAGATTATGCAACTCCCGTTTACAGGAGGAACACTTTGTGTGCTACCAAACGTCACAACGTAATCGGGTGATTATAAAGGTACTCTCTGAGTGTCTCCGAAGGTACTTGTTGGGTTGGCGTATTTCGAGATTAGGATTTGTCACTCCGATTGTCGGAGAGGTATCTCTGGGCCCACTTTCGGTAATGCACATCACTTAAGCCTTGCAAGTATTGCAACTAATGAGTTAGTTGCGAGATGATGTATTACGGAACGAGTAAAGAGACTTGCCGTAACGAGATTGAACTAGGTATTGAGATACCGACGATCGAATCTCGGGCAAGTAACATACCGATGACAAAGGGAACAACGTATGTTGTTGTGTTGTGCGGTTTGACCGATAAAGATCTTACGTAGAATATGTGGGAGCCAATATGAGCATCCGTGTTACGCTATTGGTTATTGACCGAGACGTGTCTCGATCATGTCTACATAGTTCTCGAACCCGTAGGGTCCGCACGCTTAAAGTTTCGATGGCGGTTATATTATGAGTTTATATGTTTGATGTACCAAGATAGTTCGAGTCCGGATGTGATCACGGACATGACGAGGAGTCTCGAAATGGTCGAGACATGAAGATTGATATATTGGACGACTATATTCGGACACCGGAATGGTTCCGGGGGTTATCGGATATATACCGGAGTATCGGGAGGTTACCGGAACCCCCCGGGGGTTTAATGGGCCTACATGGGCCTTGGTGGAGAAGACGAGAGGCGGATAGGGCAGGCCGTGCGCCCCCTCCCCCTCTAGTCCGAATTGGACAAGGAGGGGTGGGCGGCGCCCCCCCCCCCTTTCCTTCCTCTCTCTCTCCTCTTTCCCCTTCTCCTAATCCAACATGGAAGGGAGGCAGTCCTACTCCCGGTGGGAGTAGGACTCCTCCTGGCACGCCCCTCTCCTGGCCAGCCGCCTCTCCCCCCTTGCTCCTTTATATACGGGGGCAGGGGGGCACCCCAAAGACACAACAATTGATCTCTTGATCTCTTAGCCGTGTGTGGTGCCCCCTCCACCATAATCCACCTCGATAATATCGTAGCGGTGCTTAGGCGAAGCCCTGCGTCGGTAGAACATCATTATCGTCACCACGCCATCGTGCTGACGGAACTCTCCCTCAAAGCTCGGTTAGATCGGAGTTTGAGGGACGTCATCGAGCTGAACGTGTGCTGAACTCGGAGGTGCCGTGCGTTTGGTACTTGATCGGTCGGATCGTGAAGACGTATGACTACATCAACTGCGTTGTGCTAACGCTTCGCTTTCGGTCTCACGAGTGCGTGGACAACACTCTCCCCTATCGTTGCTATGCATCATCATGATCTTGCGTGTGCGTAGGAATTTTTTTGAAATTACTACGTTCCCCAACATCCCCAAGCCTAGATGCTTGAGACTTCTTGAAATATTATCTTGGGATGCCTTGGGCATCCCCAAGCTTGAGCTTTTTTGTCTCCTTAATTCCTTTCATATCATAGTTTCCTAAATCTTAAAAACTTCATCCAGACAGAACTCAATAAGAACTCGTGAGATAAGTTAGTATAAACCAATGCAAAAACCTTATCATTCTCTACTGTAGAAAATCACTAAAATTATTATTCAACTTTGCATACTAAATGCCTCTGCATATTTAATACTCCTATCCTCAAATAGAATCATTAAACAAGCAAACATATGCAAACAATGCAGACATAATAGCAATCTGCCAAAACAGTACAGTATGTAAAGAATGCAAGAGTATCAATACTTCTTTACTCCAAAAATTATGAAAATTTACCACACTTTAGAAAATTTATCAAAGCTTACTGTGCAAAAAAATTCAACATTTTATCACATTCTGACTTCTATAGGGAATTTTTGCAACATCGATAAACTTTCTGTTTTGAAACAGCAACACATAGACTTGCAAAATAAACATGGTAAAGGCTATCCTTGGCATTTGTATTGAAAAGAAAGATGAAAAATATTATTCTAAATAACATCAAGCAAATCCTAATAAAATAAAATGATGCTCCAAGTTAAACTCATCTCATGTGACGAATGAAAACATAGCTTTAAGTAAGGTTACCGATATTGTTGGAGACGAAAGAGGGGATGCCTTCCGGGGCATCCCCATGCTTAGTTGCTTGGATCTTCCTTGAATATTACCTTGGGGGTGCCTTGGTCATCCCCAAGATTAGGGTCTGGTCACTCCTTATTCTTCTCATATCGATATCTCACCAAAACTTGAAAACTTCAATCACACAAAACTTAACGGAACTTCGTGAGATAGGTTAGTATGATAAAGAGCAAAACCATTTCACTTTCGTACTGCCAAAGACAAGATTCATCATTGTTTCCACAAAATTCCTACTGTAGAATATCATTTCCACAATTTATATTGAGTAATATAAGCCATAGAAACTAGAAAACAAGCAAACTATGCATCGATAATAGAATCTGTCAAAAACAGAACAGCCTGTAATGATCGACAAAATAACCATCTGCTACTCCAAAAATTCTGAAAAATTAGGACAACATAGAGAATTTTCATATAAATCATCTGTAAAAATTTCAGAATTTTATCACGTTCCAGTGAATTTAAACAGTTCTATTCTGGAAGCAAAAGTTTCTGTTTTTGCACAAATTTGAGTCAACTATCATCCACACTATCCCAAAGGCTTTACTTGGCACTTTATTTAATACAGTAGCATAATCATGTGAACACACAAAAACAGTAGGTAAAAGTGTTGGGTTGTCTCCCAACAAGCGCTTTTCTTTTATGACTTTTAGCTAGCATGATGATTGCAATGATGCTCGCATAAAGATAAGAAGTGAAACATAAAGAGAGCATCATGAAGCATAAGTTCCTCTCTCATAATAATTTTCAGTAGCATCATGAATAGATTCATCAATATAACCAACACATAAAGCATTCTTTTCATGATCCACAAGCATAGAAATTTTATTACTCTCCACATAAGAAAATTTCTTCTCATTCACAATGGTGGGAGTATCATATGAAACTTGAATACTATAAATTGTTTCCACATTAAAAGAGTAATGTTCAGGAAAAGGGTGATCATAACTATGACAAGTTTTATAAATATAATCATCACTACTTTTTATAACATAAGTATCATCACAATAATCATCATAAGTAGCAACTTTGTTCTCATCATAGATAGGAGGCATGCAATCATCATAGCAAATCTGATCATTCAAAGTAGGGGGACTAAAAAGATAATCTTCATTAAGCATATCGTCCCCAAGCTTGGGACAAACATTAATTGCAGAAAATAAATTCTCAAACATTTCATTCTCAGCAAACATAGCATCCGCAAGCTTGTGGCTTGGCATATCATAAGCATAATAACTCTCATCACTAATAGTATGAATAGCACCAACGGTGTAACAATTGATATCATCATAATTTCCCAAGTTGGTGCCAAAAAGATTTCCAAGATTATAAGAAGTATAATTATCTTCCCAATCATAATCATCACAACAAGCAATGGGCATAACAAAATCATCATCAATGGTGCTCTCGGACATTGTGCCATAAGACATAGAAGCAATCATCATCAAGTGCATCATCTTCCACAATTATTTTTGACTCATTTTCATGAGGCACAACAATAATGGGAGCAACATTATTTGGGGAGATACCTTTTTACCTCTATTCTTTCTTATTTTATTCTTCTTTACCACATCATGTGTGGGTTTAATTATTTTTTCAAGCTTCTTATTGATGAGATTGATTGAATAGGGAGCTCCTACTCGTCACCTATTCCATCATGAGAGAAAATAGGAGGGAAAGTGGAAATCTTTACCCTTTCATTACTATTCATTTTATATTCTATTGGTTTTCCCATCTTTCTATAGTTGGCAATATAAGCATTCTCTTTGCAATTTACTATGCAAAACATATAGATATTATTTAGATTAGTTTCAATGTCGTCCGCGAGAATGGATACTTCAAACCAACTATTTTTATGTGTCAATTATTCACTCCCCAAAAATAGACAAAGTTCATTATAAAGTTCAAGGGTGATTAAGTTATTGCAATATTTGGACACGACTCGATCATGAAAAAGCATGCATTGGAAATTAAGGTGACCAACTTTATTGCAAATTTCACAAGTAATAAGACAAAGAGAGCATAATTTTGTAGCAAATTGATCTATCTCTTTGAGCAAAGAATTAGTTCTATCATGTTTATGCTTCTTACAAAATCTATCTTCCCTATAAGGCACGTCTTCACAAACTTTATGCACTCCACAAAAATTGATATGCTTATAAGAAACAATTTTGTCATGACTTGTGCAATCATCATTAGCATTTTGGATATCAAAGAATTCATACTAACAACATTGCAATAATGCTCATCATTCTAATTTTTTTATGCCAAACATTTTATTGACTTGTTCTTCTAACAGTTGAGCACAATTTTCCGATCCATCATTTTCAAGAAAAATATTATAAAGATGATCAATAATGTGATGCAACCTCAATTCCATTTTTTATGTAGTTTTATTTTATAAACAAAACTAGTGATGAAACAAGAAACTAAAAGATTCGATTGCAAGATCTAAAGATATACCTTCGTGCACTCACCTCCCCGGTAATGGTGCCAGAAAAGATCTTGATGTCCACTACGCAACTTTATTCTTGTAGACACGTGTTGGGCCTCCAAACGCAGAGTTTTGTAGGACAGTAGCAATTTTCCCTCAAGTGGATGACCTAAGGTTTATCAATCCGTGGGAGGCATAGGATGAAGATGGTCTCTCTCAAACAACCCTGCAACCAAATACAAGAAATCTCTTGTGTCCCCAACACACCCAATACAATGGCAAATTGTATAGGTGCACTAGTTCGGCGAAGAGATGGTGATAAAAGTGTAATATGGATAGTAGAAATATATTTTTATAATCTGAATAAATAAAAACAACAAGGTGGCAATCAATAAAAGTGAGCACAAATGGTATTATAATGTTTGAAAATGAGGCCTAGGGTCCGTACTTTCGCTAGTGAAATCTCAACAATGCGATGAAGAATCACTCCAAAGTTCCTATCTAGTGGAGAACATAAGAAGAAATTATTTGTAGGGTACGAAACCACCTCGAAGCTATTCTTTCCGACCGATCTATCCAAGAGTTAGTACTGAAATAACACCAAATAATTTCAGATTCATAATACTCAATCCAACACAAAGAACCTCAAAGAGTGCCCCAAGATTTCTACCGGAGAAACAAATACAAGAACGTGCATCAACCCCTATGCATAGATTACCCCAATGTCACCTCGGGAATCCACGAGTTGAGTGTCAAAACATATATCAAGTGAATCAATACGATACCCCATTGTCACCACGAGTATTCATATACAAGACATATATCAAGTGCTCTCAAATCCATAAAAGTATTCAATCCGATAAAACGGAACCTCAAAGGAAAACTCAATTCACAACAAGATAGAGAGGGGAAAACACTATATAATTCGACTATATTAACAAAGCCCGTGATACATCAAGATCGTGACATCTCAAGAACACGAGAGAGAGAGAGAGAGAGATTAAACACATAGCTACTGGTACAAACCCTCAGCCCCGAGGGTGGACTACTCCCCATTCATCGTGGTGGCCGTCGGGATGATGTAGATGGCCACCGGTGATGATTCCTCCCTCCAGCAGGGTGCCAGAATGGGGTCTAGATTTGTTTCTCGTGGCTACAGAGCCTTGCGGTGGCAAAAATTATGATCTAGGTTTACCCCTAGGGTTTTTGGAATATTTGGTGATTTATAGGGCAAGAGGGTGCGGAGGCCAGGTGGGCACAAACCACTGAGGCGCGCTGAGGCGGCGGGCCCAGGTGGGTTGTGCCCCCTCGGGGCATCCCCAGGTGCTTCTATGGCCCACTGGATGACTTCTGGTCCATAAAAAATCCACAAAAAGTTTCGCGGTGTTTGGACTCCGTTTGATATTGATTTCCTGCGATGTAAAAAACAAGCAAAAAAAACAGCAAGCCTTTGGGCACTTTGGGTCAATAAGTTAGTCCCAAAAATGATATAAAGTTGCTACAAAATGATTGTAAAACATCCAAGAATGATAATATAACAACATGAATACTTCATAAATTATAGATATGCTGGAGACGTATCAGCTATCTACATATATTTGTGCCATGCTCTCATGAAACTGTGATACAAGAGAGTTTAAAAGTTTGTGTTATACAGTTTTTGTTATATATTTTTGAGGCATTTGTTTACACTTTGATGAAACTGTGGTGCTAGTTTCTGTTATATATTTGTGATGCTAGAGCACGAAAGTGATGTTATATGATGTGATGACCCTAGATTCATATTCCCCGTTGTCTGTGACTCAATGACCCTACAACCACTTTTACCCTAGATTCATCTTCATCGATGACTCGATGACCCTAGAATCTTGTTTACCCTAGATTCATCATCATTGATGACTTGATGACCCTACAATCACTTTTAATCTAGATTCATCATCGTCGATGACTTGATGACCCTACAATCACTTATAACCTAGATTTATCATCGTCGACGACTCAGTGAACCTAGAACATTTACCCTACATTCATCATTATCGATGAATCGATGACCCTAGAATCACTTTTACCCTAGATTCATCGCCGTTGACGACTCGATGACCCTAGATTTTACCCTAAATTAATCATCATCAACGAGTCGATGACCATAGAATCACTTTGACCTTAGATCCATCATCATCGACGACTAGATGACCCTAGAATCACTTTTACCCTAGATTCGTCGTTGTTGACGACTTGATGATCTTAGAATCATGTTTACCCTAGATTCATAATAGTCAATGACTTGCCGACCTTAGAATCACTTTTACCCTAAATTCATTATCGATGATGACTCGATGACCCTAGATTCATAATCGTCAATGACTCGATGACCCCAGAATAACTTGTCATTAGATTCATCGCTCTAACTCGAAAACCCTAGAATCACTTCTACCATAGATCATCATCGACGAGAACGGGAGGGATGGGGGGAGATAGAGAGAGAGAGAGAAATAGAGCGCGGGAGGAGAGGAGGGAAGGAGGAGGCGGTGTAGGGCTCACCGACGCAACATCTGACGGAAGGTGATGGCGGCGCATGGGTGGGGATCCAAGCGACATGAGGCAGCTTCGGGAGGAGTGGGAGGTTGGCTCTGGCACGAGCTCCATGGACGCGTTGTTGCATGTTGCTCCCGCCACACTGCGCTCACAATGATAGACAGGGACGTTGTCGCCGACCAGTTCGCTGCCACCACAATCTCCCACATCCCAGTTCTCCCTGCTGATAAGGCTCCATCTCATCCTCGCCGTCGTGGCCATCACCATCGAGCACCTCGTCATCTCCCTTTCTCACTCTGGACATGGATGATGAGAGCGAGCGAGATCAGAGAGGGGATAAGGGGAATAGCGAGCGTTTTGAATGAGTGAGCTCATTCGCTAAGTGATGACTGCACTCGTCTAGCCGAAGGCGGAGGGCGGAGGAGGCACGCAACGACGACGCATCGGGGGGGAGATGCACAGTGGCGGACGCGTGCGGATGGAGGATGTTGAGGAGAAGACGTTGTGGTGGTGGCGATGTGGAGGCCAGTCCTCGGCGGCGCCATCCAAGGCGTCGCTGCCATGGCGGGCGACGGCGGCAGCAGGCCCGCCCTAAGTTCGATCTGGGCCAACGGGTTGCAGCGGCCGCTGTGAGTTTCGGTCAGATTGGCTGTTGTCCAAGGGAGGCGGCGGCGCAGGTCTTTTTGGGACTGATCTCCGTCGGATCCGGCGTCGTCGACGGTGATCTGGTTCGTCTTCTCCTTCGCTGCCGGCTGGTGGTGTGGGGGCTACTGGCTTGGCTTGAATAAAGGTGGTTGACCTTGCTGTTCTTCGAGTTTCAAATCGTCGATCTGCTTCATGCCGGCCTCCTCGATCTGGACGCCTACGAGTTCCGGTCTTCCTCTCAGAGATCTCAGCTATTGGCGTCACTGGATATCTAGATCGGAATTGATCCGGTCGGGCGCGCCCTTATCTTCGGCCAGGGAGCCTTCATGAGGACGTGACGTGAAGCTTTGTTGTCTTGCCGGTGTAATGGGACATGTCTAAATATAGATTTCCATGCATGGACAGTGTTGAAGAAAATCATGGTGGCTGTGATATGAGGCTTGTAATGGCGGGGATGAATTTTGATTACGATGAAGACTTGCAGCACAGGTTTTCCGTGTGTGCCGGGTGTCGACTACTTGCAACAGCGGCCTTGGCAGGAGGGGCGGCAACATTGGTGGAAAGCAATTCTGGTGGTGCTTCTCGAGTACCGAGCTGTGATTTCCAGGGTTCAAAAGACATTGTTTTTGGGATCTCGGACTTTCTTCAGGATGAAAACTCAAGATCTTTGATCGAGCGACGACAACGCTTGTGCATTGTTTCCTTCTTGCAGGCGTCGCTTATGGAGATCCTTTTTTGCGGTCCGAGTGTTGTCTTTGGTGGTGTTTAGAGTGTTGTTGTTGCGAGTGTGCCATCAGTGTGATGGGTATTTTTTTTACATTTCTCTTATTTTATTTTATTTTTGGCTGTGTGCATCTTAGATGTCTTTCGACATCCTGTTGGTGCAGAGGCTGGGTCTAATTAATATCTTCGTGATATTAATATATTTGCTTTTTTTTTTTAAAGTGATGACTGCGCGAACGATTTCGAGAAGATGACCTAGCACCAAGTTGCGACCAGATCCGGGCAGCAAGATCGAACGGTTAAAACAGAGTTTGCTTCTCGCAACAACAAAAGAACTGCGTTTGCTGGAAAAACTTTTCTGGGAAACGTCAGCCAAGTTATCATCTCGGTTTTTCCTTTTTGCGGGGGAAGTTATCATCTCCGTTAACCGTTACTCCCTCCGTTCCTAAATGTAAGTCTTTTTAGAGATTCCACTACAAACTATATGCGGATGTATATAGACATATTTTAGAGTGTAGATTCATTCATTTTACTCCGTATCTAGTCTATAGTGGAATCTCTAAAAAGACTTATATTTAGGAATGGAGGGAGTATTAAACAACAGTTACGCATTGGACTCACCAACGAGATACGATACACCTACTCTTATCCGGTCATATCGTAGTACATCACGATTAATCCGCTTGGGTCTTGGAATTTCCTTTATCCGGAGATGTAAAATTTGGTATGATCTCTCTGCCAAGAGCGACCTGCTGCGTCCTGTCCTCGGTTATTCCCGCTGTAACATTAGCGACACCACGTAATCCAAACGAACTCATCTCTACAATTCAGTTGTCTTTTAACGCAGCCATTTCGGGTCTGTATCGAGCACACCGAGAGAGTATCATACTCTGTAAAATTCCTTGTACTCATCTAAAAAAAGGAGGCTCTTGCCCGGAAGGTTAGGAACCACACAAATGCTCTGATTATCTGTAATACTACAACCCAGCATCAGCATTCTTGGACGTCGGCCCATGTTCCACTTGATCTGTGTGGCACTATGCAGAAAGTCTAAGGCCAAGAGAACTCTACTGCTGCTTCACTGCTTCTGCTGATTAGTCGTATAAAAAACAGTCCTGAGCAGACAAGTATCTTTTTATTATGTATACATAAGTTCATTGCTACCAGTTTTACTTCTCTTTTCTGAACATATTTGTGTGTGTGTGTGTGTGTGTGTGTGTGTGTGTAATATGCTATCATAGGATATTTTATTGTTCCAGTCACATTCATATTATAGTTCATTCTTAGCAAATAGTAGCATCTACTTAATTAATCAGTACTAAGATCTGGTGGTTTTTGGTAGTTTAATCAGTATCTTGCACTTCTTATAAGGACTCTTTAGGAACTTCTAAATTTTATTTTTTTCCTTAGTTGATGTGTTAAAATTGTATGACTAATAGCTTTCTTTATGTTTTCTCTTCAATTACAGCTTGTGGACACATAGGTCCTGAAAAGGCAGTTTTGCTGTCTATTGTTGTTATAACTGTGTAAATTGGATGGTTAATGAGTAATAATAATAATAATAATAAGTATATAATTGTGCATGTGGTCATCTTCTAATGATTTTTTATTCTGTTACTTTACTTATCTTGACATTTAGCATAGTTCAAACTGCGTGTTTGAATTTCCATAGCTAATTTATAGAGTCCAAGGAAAGAAGAAAAGTTCTACTTATAGAACATCCAAATCAGAAAGCTGCCGGGAAGAATGCTCATTCTGCTAGGAGCATATGTACAATAATAGCAGACCATTATCTGCAGATGATATGCAAAAAACAGAGATGTGTGCCATGTTTATGCAGGAGAAGTATGGCAAGCTTGACACAAGTAAAGTGTGTGAATCATCTGTCTTCGTGAACTCAAATGTGCCTCATTTGCCCAGAAGTTCCCTCGCAACAACTGCTAGAAACAACCTGTTGACCCAAGCCAATCAACTTCTATACAGAATGTTGTACCTCTGCCTAATAATCTAGAAATCATGGTCAGTCCAAAGCTAAACAAAGCTCCCAGAGAGGCCCCCACAGAGAAATTGGATTCCGAGTGGATTCGTTGACAGATACCACCAGGTATACCTTTGCTTTGTGCTTCCTCACTTGCTCAATTTCTTAGAATGTTGGATCTTTTCAAGTTCAATAAACTTCTTTGGACAAAAAGAACCAGTGAAATTGTAGTTAATGGAGTGTTTGGCGACTTAAGAACTTGATGTGCATTGTCTATTATTTGTAACAACACCCAAATTTTGTGAATTGCGTAAACCATAGCTTAAATCAAGTTTGATCTCCAAAAAAAACAGATGCAGTATAGTATATGAATGGCTATATAGTATATGTAAGATAGCTGACAACTATTGGATTATGGCAATAATTGTAGGATTAGCCAAGTAGAAGCTCAAGTCGGTTGGTTATTTGACTGGGTTTTCTTATACACATTTGCAGGTTGCGGAACAACCATGCTTAAGATCATGTGTTGCCGCAATTTAACGGGATGTTGAGCATTCTTTATATTTTCTCATTATTTTGTGCGGATGTAGGTCATGGAAGGACGTCCTCGAGAGCAGCGTTTTGGCTCCCACCACCCGGGCTTAGATGAGCCGGGAGTGAACAATAAATGCATTTAAAATATCAAACAAATTCAAAACAATTATGGTGAAAGATGCTTAGGCGCATGATATTCGTGCAAATTTTGGTGACATTAGGAAAATCGAGGAGCTTGTGGCAAAAAAAATCAGGTGTGAGAGAAACATCTGAAAAACAGTACGGATTTTTTTTTGCCGCGCGTTTCGAATGTCCAAATATAACCAAAAATTGCACGAACATCACGCACATGCGCATCTTGCTTGCAATTTTTTGGGGATTTTTCAAATTTTTTTGCGATTTTACTTCACCGGGCTCATTCGAACCCGGTCTCCGAAGTGGATTACTGTTTTCCGGTTCTCTTTCTTCTTCGCCCTTATATTATTCCCCTATCTTGCTCTCCAACAGTCTATTCTGTATTTTGTGTTGTAGGAAGCGCATCAGCCTTCGCTATGATTTTGTTGCCGCTGGCTGCAATCTAATTTTGCAACCAGTTCATGCAAGTTATCATTTGCCCTTACTTCATATAGAGACATTACAAAGTATCCATTGAATCCAAAGTTTTTCCATTTTTTGTGTCACAGTAGCTTTTCCATTGCAGATATTGAGGTGCTCGTCGAAGCATATCCTTTTTCTTTGTTATTTCATTGTACAATTATTTTCTTTAATCTGGGGTCACCGATCCAGCTTTATTCAAGATCCCACCGATCCAACTTCTCATTTGATTAATATAGTTCATATCCATTCGTGTTTATTTTTATCATGTTATTTTTTGACAGTGCTGATCACGGTATTTATCATGTCAGTAGTACCAATTCCCTTATTAGTGCATTTGATTAGTAGTGTCGGGCTATTTTCAAAAGGGTGTGTTTGGAGATATCAATGAAAAGGAAGGAACAGATCATATAGTGGTCCCAGACTCCAAGTAAATGAATGGAGCCAGTCCTATGTTAGAAAATAGGATGGCATTTGCTTGATGCATTCAGATAATTATATGTACCCTGTGGAAACAAATAGGCTGGAATTGTTTTCAGGTGCACATTGGTCATAGTAGAGGTGGAAGTTAAATGTAATCCCCAAGAAGTTGAATTATGACATTTATTATCATTTCTTAATACTCCATACTATTCATATCCCGTTGCAACGCACGGGCATTCACCTAGTTTTTTAAAAAAAAGTGATGACTGCGCGAACGATTTCGAGAAGATGACCTAGCACCAAGTTGCGACCAGATCCGGGCAGCAAGATCGAACGGTTAAAACAGAGTTTGCTTCTCGCAACAACAAAAGAACTGCGTTTGCTGGAAAAACTTTTCTGGGAAACGTCAGCCAAGTTATCATCTCGGTTTTTCCTTTTTGCGGGGGAAGTTATCATCTCCGTTAACCGTTATTAAACAACAGTTACGCATTGGACTCACCAACGAGATACGATACACCTACTCTTATCCGGTCATATCGTAGTAACATCACGATTAATCCGCTTGGGTCTTGGAATTTCCTTTATCCGGAGATGTAAAATTTGGTATGATCTCTCTGCCAAGAGCGACCTGCTGCGTCCTGTCCTCGGTTATTCCCGCTGTAACATTAGCGACACCACGTAATCCAAACGAACTCATCTCTACAATTCAGTTGTCTTTTAACGCAGCCATTTCGGGTCTGTATCGAGCACACCGAGAGAGTATCATACTCTGTAAAATTCCTTGTACTCATCTAAAAAAAGGAGGCTCTTGCCCGGAAGGTTAGGAACCACACAAATGCTGCCAGCACACGTGTGACAAAGTACGGTGCATCCCGTGCTTAGCCTGCAGCTGGTTCTCGTACGTGCGCCTATATATACTCTTGGAAGCAGCGTGATCAGAACCAAGTAAGCACGGCAAGTTAAGTGCAAAGCTAGGCTAGCAAATACTTAAGCAGGCAGGAGGTTAGCAATGGCAAACGCAAAGCTTGTAGTCGTGGGCGTGGCCATCCTTGTAATCCTGCTGCAGGTGTCGACGTGCGCCATGGCCCGGCACCACGCCAAGCCGGACCCGTGCGCCAGCGAGGACGACTCCGTGCCGGGCATGGTCCACAAGCACAAGCACAACAAGCCCCACTGCACCACGCTGGGCCACAACGGCGGCGGCGGCAGCACCCCAGCCGTGATGACGGTGAACGGCTTCCAGAAGGGCCAGGACGGCGGCGGGCCGTCGGAGTGCGACGGCAAGTACCACAGCAACGGTGACATGATCGTGGCGCTATCGACGAGGTGGTACGCGGGCGGACGCCGGTGCGGCAAGATGATCAACATCACCAGCAAGAAGAACGGGCGCACCGTGCAGGCCAAGGTGGTGGACGAGTGCGACTCCAACCACGGCTGCAAGACCAACATCGTGGACACCTCCGAGGCCGTGTGGAAGGCGCTCGGGCTCGACAGCAACATCGGCGAGGTGCCGGTGACATGGTCCGACGCCTGAGGCCATATCCGCCGGCCATGGGTTCCAGGTTGCTCGAAGCCAGTCACGTACGGTGTGCGTGGAAAAGGTCTCTAGCTGCTTCCTGGACCTGGGTACGTAGTACGTATGTATACGTTTGAAGTGCGAGTGTCGTTGTCAATCTCGATGGGTAGGTAGCTTGTCGAGTAGTTATTACTCCCTCCGTCCCATAATATAAGACACTTTTTAGCACTACATTAGTGACAAAAAATGTCTTACATTATGAGACGGAGGGAGTACTTCGTTAAACAATAAAACTACTACCTCTGTGGATGGTAGTGCGGGTTTATCTTACACTACTAATATCCACGCGTGTGTACGTGTCGGGGTCAGTCTAAGTTTACTATCGCTGTTTTCTATTGTGGGAATATGTGATATAATCATACTATGCTGTAATTGTACTAAGAGTATAATCATACTACTCTCATATTAGGAACAAAACTTTTGCTTTGATATACACCTCTAAACACATTAACGGTGAGATCTCTATACCCCTTCATAATAAGGGTAGGATGGTCTTTTCATCCGTGCCGATACGCAGCCTGTGCATGAATCAAACTCAAGACCTCTTGATCCAAGGAGGACCACACTAACCAATTAGGGCATCCTAATGCTTGTTTGTCTTCACTTTTGTTTTTCTTCTACTTCACTTCGCGACTGGGCCAGCCCATTGTTGAATCGGTTCTTTTATCACTACTAGCAAACATGCCCGTGCATTGCAACGGAAGAAAAAAATTACCTCTCATACACACTCTCGAGACATCCATAAATCTCTTGAAATCTTGCATGATGCCAGATGAAAACAACATGATAAGTGGTGTTGCGCAAAAACATAGAGATGCGATAATTTTTGAAGTGTACTCAAGGGGCTTCCAATTTATTAGACAATAAAAATATCTACCTAATTATAGGTATCTCTTTACGCATTTGTTGTCGTTCCTCCTCGGTGATGTGCAATAAATATTTGCATTACGATGAAAATAGCAAAGTACGTTCTATTAATTAATGATTGCATATGCATAAGAGCACTATTTTTGTCTTGTTGATATATGTGTTTGTATTTGTAATCCAAGTGAAGTCTTAATTTGGTTGCAAACATATTAGAAAGCTTCATCGAAAACAACCAATTTGTAAGGACATGCATACCAAATGTTTAAGGTTGCATATGAACATCAATATTCTAAAAAAATCATTATGAAATCAATTTAAAACAATATGAAAATCAAAGTTAAGGCATTGGTTTACGTAAAGCTTGTATCAACAACATTGTAATATATCCCGCAAAAAAAGCAATATTGTAATATATACATGTTTAATATTTCTCAATTTATTGGTCAACATTTTTCAAAACATATTTAGTTTTGATGTCTACATTTTTATACACATTTTACATTTTTTGTATACATCAGGAACATTTTTATATACAAGCTTGACATTGTCCAAATACATGATTTGAAAACTTATATTTTTGGTGTCTAATTTGTTAACACATTGTATTTGTATACAATTTTCTTATAAATAAAAAACCCGATGGACATTTAACATTTTTTAAATGCATGACAAAAGAATTTTAAAAAAGATGAAAATTATATTTTTAATTTTCAATACGCACTGTATATTTTTTTATATGATGGAAACTATTTTTCTATACCAGGTTGATATTTTTTTAATGCATGGCTAACATTTTTTTAAATTTTGCATATAAGTGATTTTTATAATTGAAAGATTTAGAGTATATCAAAATAAAAAACAAAACGAATGTAAAAAGGTGAAAAAAAATAAGTGCTGAAGGCCGAGCTGGGCCGACCCAATCGGTCAGCTAGCGAGAATAGTGTGCCCAATATCCTATGCCCACCAGTCCTAAGAGAAAAAAGGGACTAAGAGCATCTCCAGCCGTTGAGCCTCCCAGGAGGCATTTTTTTCGCCTCCTGGGGGGCTGCCTGCGAGAACTTTGGCTTGGGAGCGCGAATTTTTCCACTCGTTGCGCCCCCAGGAGGCGAGAAGCGGGGGCCGACGAGGAGGCGGTCTTGGTGATCGTGAGACGAGGGAGGAGAAGGACTGGCTCCTCGCCGTGCACACCTCCCTGGTCGCCCGCCCTCGCCCAGCTCCGCCCTGCCGCCCGCCACAGCCCGCGCCCCCAGCTTCCCGTCGGCCAGTCGCGCCCTCCAGCGCCCAGGCCGCGCCTCTCGCCGATCGCCGCGTCTGCGTGCTCAGCCTCCCGAGGACTCGGTGTGGTCGTGCAGAGGACTCCAAGGAAGGAGGCTGGAAGGGGAGATCACGGCGGCGTCCACGTCGCTCCTCCTCCTCTCCCGCTTCCAGCTCAAGCCGCTCGTCGCCACCATGTCCGCCCGCCGTGGCCGCTCCGGCGCCCATGGTCCTCGCCGCTTCGCCGCCTCCTCGCTGCCTCCAAGTCCTACAAAGGCGGCGCGCTCGACCCGGCCAGCGTGCATCCCTTCACCCTCCTCCAAGCGCATCAAGGCCGCCGCCGCCGCCTCCTCCTCCGCCTCGCCCCGACCCTCCTCGTCCTCCCCGCCGACGCATCCTCCCCCACCGCCCTCCTCTTCTTGACCGCGCGAGCGCGAGCCCCGCCCCGGCCATGCGCGTTGTGTGCGGTAGCTGTGAAAGGAAAGGGAGAGGAGAGAGGAGAGAGAAAAGAGAGAAAGAAGAGGAGAGAGGAGAGAGAGGGGAGAGAGAGGGGCTGATAGTGGGCCTGTGCATGCAAAAGGCAACTGTCGGCGTCCCCAGCTGCCCCAGGATCCTGGGTTTGGGGTGGGAGCGCCGACCATACTTTTGCCCATATCCGACGATAATTGTGGTCGTGGGGGCGCGAGTGGGTATTTTTTTGGCCGTCGACGATGAAAAAGTGCTCCTGGGGGCGCTAGTGGATATGCTCTAATGTGGGATTGAACTGGGTCTTCAGGGTGGAAGAGCAAACCTCCAACCAGTTGGGGTGGCCAGGCACTTGTCATACATGGGGATCGCTGCGTGTTGAATCAAAAGCAACGGCCAACTTATAAAAAGAAAAAGAATCATTTTTTCCACTTACCCGTGGCATAGGGGGGTAATTCATGCGAACTCTAGGGGCAATTACACGATCGACGGCCAGATGCAATCCTACCTTTATTATTAGGTAGAGATATCTTTTTCGTTTGTCTATTAGTTTTCTTCCTTTTCTTTAAGAAAATGTTGACCCTTATTATTTATTTATTTTTAAATTTAAAAAAGTTCCTTTTTAAAAATTTGTTCATAACGTGCAAATATTCACATTTTAAAAAAAATGTTCAAATATGTCAAAAAATGTTGGTGCCTCTCAAAATTGCTCAGAATGTAATAACACAAACATATTTTAAAAAGAGCGGAGAAACTTTTGAACACGAACATTTTTTGAAATACACTATGAAATTTGAAATTTCAAGCAAAAATAAAAAAATATGAACAAAAAACTGAAACTATTTATTCTGAATTTCCATGAGCATTTTTTGTTTCTTTATAGTAAAAATTTGAATACAGGATTATTTCTTAAATTCCAAATAAATTTTGAAAGCACAAACATTATTTGAAAATGCAGAATTATCGAAATGACAAAACTTGGCATGGTGCCATGGAATGGTGATACAAAGCCCTAGAAAAGATTTGGTCCATTTGAATGATGTAGAGAAGAGGTACTCTGAGACGGAACCTTCCCGGCAACCCGAACGCTCCACCCGAATTTTTTTCCATTTAAATTAGTGAACATTTTCTTAAATTCGCAAACTTTGTTTTCAAAGTCATGAACTTTTGTCGGTATCCAGGAACTATTTCAACTTCTACAAATGTTTTATAAAAGCTCATAATTTTTTTTCAATTTCATAAACATTCTTTTTCAAAATGGATGAACTTTTTTCAAATCGGCGAATGTTTGGGCCGGCCTAATAGTCCCCCGATGGAAATAATGCCGTCGCCCGGTTGGGCAAGGCCTAAGCGTATTTTTTCTATCTATTTGTTCATTTTTTCCATTAATTTCAAAATTTCTTTTTGAACTTTATTATTCATTTTAAAACATGTTTTAAATTTTGAAATATTTTTGGAATACCAAAATTGTCTTCAGATATTTAATACAAATTATAAAAATGGTCTGGAATTTCAAAAAATATTCCCATTTTTATATTTTTTTCATATATTTAATAAATGTTTGTGTTTCAAAAATGTTGATAATTTTTAAAAATAGTATGTGGTTTGCAATTTGTGTACAAGATCAATATTTGGGAATTTATTAACAAATTTGGAAAAAGGCTTTAGGTTTATGGAATATTCATACACAATTTGAAATTCCGAAATTCTTGACAAATTTTAGGAAATAATTCGGATAAAAAAATGTTCATGTTGATTTATAATGACAGAAATTGCAAATAACAAAAGCTTGCCCTACCGGCCTACCCGAACCATCACCTTTGAACATGATGTGCTTCTTGACATACATGAAATGACACTAAATTTTGCCATGCTCATGGCAGGCCTCCATACAAAATTTGAAGGAATTCGAACACTGGACACACGCGTCACATTCGGCTACTATTTTTGAGTTTTTTCACCGAGAAAACCCTAAAAATGCATAAAACGTCATAACTCAATGAAATTTATCATGGATACTTGGCATGGTAATGCTAGTGTGTGGAAAAAATTGGGTCCATTTTATTGATGTGAAAAAAGTGCATCAAGACTTGTCGTACTGGCCTACCCGAACCACCACCTTTGAACATGATGTGCCTCCTGACATGCATGGAATGACACCAAATTTTGCCAGCATGTGGGCATGCTCATGGCAGGCCTCCATACAAAATTTGAAGGAATTCAAAGCCCGAACGCCATGCGTTAAATCACGTTCGTAAGTGTTTTGGGGTTTTTAGCGGAAACCCTAAAATGCATAAAATGTCATAAATCAATAAAATTTATCATGGATGCTTGGCATCGTGATGCTAGTGCGTGCAAAAAATTTGGATCCATTTTTATTGACGTGAAAAAGTGCATCCAGACTTGCCCTACCGGCCTACCCGAACCACGACCTTTGAACATGGTGTGCTTCTTGCCATGTATGAAATGACACCAAATTTTGCCAGCATGTCAGAATGCTCATCGCAGGCTTTCCATGCCAATTTGAAGGAATTCGGACACCGAACGCATGTTGCGTCATGTTAGGCTAGTGTTTTAGAGTTTTTCATGGGAAAACCCTAGAAAATGCATAAAATGTCAAAACTCAATGAAATTTATCATAGATGCTTGGCATGGTGATGCTAGTGTGTGGCAAAAACTTGGGTTAACTTCATTGATGTGAATAAAAGTGCATCCAAACTTGTCCCACCGGCCTACCCGAACCACCATCTTTGAACATGGTGTGCTTCTTGCCATGCATGAAATGACACAAAATTTGCACTAGTGCAGAACCGGGCTTTAGCGCCAGTTCGTAAGGGCCTTTAGTGCCGGTTCTACAACTGGCACTAAAGAGTGGAGACTAAAGCCCCCCCCCCACTTTACTAACGGTTAGGCACGAAACGGCGCGAAAGTTCCACCACGTGGCACGAGCCGAACCAGTGCTGGTAGTCAATTAGTACCGTTTGGTAGAAACAACCGGTACTTAATGTTTGGGGGATTTTTGTTTTAATTTTTATTTTTCCATTATTTTTTTGTTTTCCTTTTAGTTCTTTTTTGTTTGCTAGTATTTTTACGATACTACATATTGTACACGTTATGCATATATATAAATAGATTTTCTCCTAGAATCGATCATATATATATATATATATATATATATATATATATATATATATATATATATATATGTATGTGTATATATATATACACATACATACATATATATATATATATAATCGAATGTCTCACAACCATCATTAATTATTCACACATACACATGTATATATATACAATTTCTCCTACATGTTGCCTTGGTGCCTTCGGAGCACGATGACAAGTGGTTCACGGGGGCGGTAGCGGGTAATAGTATTCTTCTTTGGGATCTATGACCTGGTCGAGCAAAAATCCGGCTATTTCGTCTTGAAGTGCTAGTATGCGCTCCTCTGGTAGGAGCTTATCCCGCACCTCTCTGAACTGTTAAGAAGGAGATCAATATGCATGTGTATTAGCTGTGTGACTAGATATCGATAATGGTGTAAAAAAATTTGAACAGCGTTCTGACAAACATACCCAGTCCTGTCTATTAGATTTGCTCCTTTCGGATGCCATCATGCGAATGTTCTCACAAACATAGTATGCACATAGATTAGTCCCCGGCGCCTGCTTCAGGGCCTTTACGAGAATTGAATTTAATCAAGCATGATATAATTAATGGTATTGAAACAAGAATTAAAGAGATGGTAGCTAGCTAGCTAGTACTACTTAATTACTAACCTTGGGTCGATACCAAAGCAGCTTTTTTGACCATTTTCCCGGAGTCACCTTGATGAACTTTGCCCAAGCCCTGTCAGCCGGCAAAGAAAATTAATAAAGGGGTTTATTAAATAGTTCATATCAGGAAATGACGAACTAAATAGGCCGAGATATAGTTAATATGATTGAAATTACCTGTTGACTATCCCCTTCACGATGCTGTAGTCACTATCTTTTTTAAGTAGTGAGTCCAGTACTTCAACTTTTCCTTCGTCAATTTTAATGTCTAACAAGATCCAGTGGAACCTGCATGCGCATACGTTTGCATGTATAAATTAAGCGGGCATGTGCATAACACTAATCAACTATAACCCTAAACCCTATACACTTATTAACATCTAGCTAGTAAGCAAAAACAGAATTTGTAGTACAAGACAGTGTGACTCACTCGAAGTTGTAGGAAGTAGTATATCTTCATTGCTATTGAGGCGCTTCAAGAACTCTAGCATGTTATTCTCTACATCTTGTGTACAGTATTCCAATTTCCATGTGTATTCATTAACGGTATTTGGGTCAATGAACCCAATGCCATAGCGTCCACCTTTTTTCATTTCATACATCTTCATCCTGCATAATACCACAGAAAAGAATATGTAGTGAGGATATATAATTACAGGTAGTTAATGATCAATCAATGAGCACTAGAGCTAGCTTGAGACTTAAATTATAGAAATAAATCACTTTGACGATAGATTTGTCGAGTGCATCTTGATTGAATAACTGAAATAGTTTTGAATACTCAACAGACAGAGCTAGCTTATGGAAGTAATGATCTTTCTCGACTTTCACCATAAGGGACTCTCGATTGGAAATCTTGGTAATTTTCATGTACCATTGATGCAACTCATACATTCTCGTTGGGAGGTTCTTGACCTCGTCTGGCTCGACCAAAGGTTGGCCCCGGACATATTTCCATTTTATGTCCTCCTCTCTAAGCGGAGACATGGGCTCGATATCGAGGAGTTGCCCAACAGTGATCTTGAGAATTTCAGCCTGCATTATATGATCCTCGGTTATTACCACATTGCCCACCTCGGGAACGTAAACTGTTTGCCCACAATAATATTGGGCGCGCGTACTCTCATGTGTTGTTGGCACAACAAGCGGGGGGATCGATTGCGCCGCCTGTTCTCCCAGCTGGGGAACGGTTTTCCCGCATTTTTTGACAGCTGCTTGTTGGCTCGAGCTCGAGCTCGCTTCTTTCTGTAGTCGTGCTTGATGTGACTTCCTGATTTGGCGCTCATAGTCTGAGTCAACAGGCTTGGGAGCTGGTTTTCTTGCCATATGAATAAAGTGGTCCATAACTTTCTCAGGCACTTTCTCCCTCGGCGGTGTTGCCGGTTTCGGTCCAAAATGGGCGTCCACTTTGGCCCTCACTATGGTTGTGTTTTGCTCCTCGTTCATGTCGTAAGGCCTCTGAGGAAGAGGAGCGAGGCTTCTTGGACCATATTTATATCGCTTGTCTCCGCCTGTACTTCCTGTACTACCTCGACTCGTACCGCTACGCACCATAGCTATGGCGTGTCTCTTCTGCGATTCTTTGAGGCGGTGGAGGCGGTGGCGTGGCTGAGTTGGAGCGGGAGGAGTGGCTGACGCTGTGCGGACTTGAAGCGGGAGGTGTGGCACGACACGGTGTCGTGCAAACGGGAGGAGTGGCACGAGGCTGTGCGGACTTGAAGCGAGGAGTTCCGCTCACGCGTTCGTGGACTTGGAGGAGCGGTAGTCTGCTGACACGGTGGCGGACTTCGAGGAGGAGTCGGCTCACGCGTTCGTGGACTTGGAGGAGCGGGAGTCTGCTGACTCGGTGGCGAACTTCGAGGAGGAGTCGGCTGACGCGGTGTCGGTGGCCTTTGAAAGATAATGCAATCCTTTCTCCATAGGATTATACGATGTATGGCCTCTCCCAGTGTGTGCTCGTCGTCACCTCCAGGAATGTCAAGCTCTAGCCCCTAATATTGGTCCACCACCTCATCAACCAAGACACGAGCATAGCCCGCTGGAATCGCGTTGCAATGGAAGGTTGCTTCGGTGGGATTTGTAAAAGCAACGGCGTCCGCCACCTTCATGGATATGTTCTTCATTTCGAAGTGTAGCTCACAGATTAGTGTTCTCTATGATGTCATCCACGGGGTATGTATCCAGCGGTGCGTGCATGCAAGCGAAACCAACGCCGCTTCTCGGCATGGATGGGATGGTGCTATCCAATGCTTGGATGATCATCCGCTTCTTTGCCGCTGTTTAGACCCCTTTCCGGCTAAGTGAGTCGATCTGCTGCTGCTGCTTTGGAATTTGAGTGCCAAGTCCGCGTGCCTTGCTTCTAGGCCTTGAAGGCGTTCCGCGTCCTGCTTCCTCTGCTCCTCCTCCACCTTCCTCTTCTTCTCCTCCTCCATCTTCTTTCTTGCACGGGTCCTGTAGTCGTCGTTCCATTCCAAAAAGCCCTCATACCAGGGAATAACACCCTTGCCTCGTGTTCTTCCCGGGTGTTCAGGATTTCCCAGGGCGCGCGTAAGCTCGTCGTTCTCTCTGTTGGGCGTGAACACCCCCTTTCGAGCATCTTCTATTGCGTCAAGTAACTTTTGTTCTGCTCCTTTTAGACTTGCCTTCTTCGAAACCAGGCTTGTCTTCGAGTCCAACGCCCCCCTTGCGCATAGAACCAAGTTCTACACCTGGGGGGCCAGCTCCTAGTAACCGGAGTGACCCATGCATCCTCCATCTCTTGCTCATACTTATCCCACTTAGGTATTCCCACCGCGTAGCCACCTGGACCCAGCCTATGGAACTGCGTCTTTTTTGCGGCATTAGCCTTGTTTTTCCTCGACCGTTCCTTAGATAACTCTGATTCCTTGAATTTCACGAAAGTGGGCCAGTGTTCTCTTTGCTTCTCCAGTGTTCCCTTGAATTCTGGAGTCTTCCTTTCTGCATCGAGGTAGTCGGCCCATACAGTTTTCTTGTGGGTGTTGAATGCAATTGCCATCTTCCTAAGAGCAGCGTCCTTGACTTTCTGCACATTTGTATCAGTGAAATAATCTGGTAGGGTGAAATGTTCCATCAGAGATTCCCAGAGATTTGGTTTGCTCTGTCGTCGACCCAAGTAACATTTGGACGTTTAGTTTTTGGCTCTTTCCATTCTTGAATGGAGATCGGGAGTTGGTCCCTCACAAGAACTCCGCACTGATGAGTCCACTTGTTCGCAATGTTCTTAGGCGTGAGGGGTTCACCATTAGCTTTGATGGAGTCGATGTTGTACTTTACACCCTCCTTCAACTTTTTGCCCGGGCCTCGCTTTGTCCTGCTGTCTATAGAAGCAGATTTGCTCGATCCGGAGGCTGAAAGAAGAAAGATCGATTCGTTAATATATATATATATATCTTCAAATAAAAAAATATGTGATGATCACCAGATGCCTGCTTATGTAAATATACCTCGCCGGTAGTCTTTGTTATTTGAAGATCAACATTGTCTGTGTCATCATAACCATAATCATAGTTCATGACTTCATCAGCTCGGTCATCGAGATCGAATATGTTATCATCACCCTCCCCAGTATTGTTCAGATATTGGGAGTCGTCTTCTGCTTCATTCAGATCATCTGGCATGTTAAGGCTGCGTATGATCTCGAGCATGGCCTCTTCTCCCTCTCTGTCGGTATTTTCTGCCATAGCTTTTAACTAATACAGAAGAAATATAAAACAATTTAGTATTCAAATTACAATGCATGGATGCAATCAATAAGGAAAAACGGAATCATATAGTACATAATATGCATCGTCTCGAATGATATATAATCTCGAATACATCGTCTCAAATAATATATATAATCTCGAATACATCGTCTCGAATATTATATATCAAATACATCACTGGCTAGGTACCTAATAAAGATCGAATACTACAGAAGAATCTAGGTCACTCGCGGTTCCTGGGCCGCGGGCGGTGGACACCCAAAGAGAAGGAACCATCACAGGATCATATCTCCGGTCATCTGCCCAAAGAACCTGCCAGGTATTGGAGAACCTGACGTCCATAGCAGCCATGTAGCGACGGACGTGCTCGTCCTCCTCCCTGACACGGCGATGCACCACCTCCGGCGGGGCCGGCTCCCTCTGACCGAATGTGGCCCACGCGAATGCCACCAAAGGAGATCAGGGTCGACGACGGGACCCGAGGCCGGGTTCCTCACCAAGCGGCGCGCCCCTCCAGTAGCACCTCCCGGTGCCGGCCAGTGAGCCCAGTCCCGGACATGGGTCAGCCGGACATCGTCGCGAACGGGTCGACGGCGAGCATGCGGGCCGGGCATCGTCGAGAACAAATACTATATGCCTGCAAAAAATAACATTTTTAAATGATTGGATTGTGATAACTAAAATTCTATATGCAAATTCTAACAATTTCTATAACTAAAATTATAACATCGATCATCGTCTAACAATTTGACATTAATATAATTCATCTAGCTAAAACTAATTCTAAAATTTCTAACATTTCTATATAACTAACATTTCTAATATTTCTATAACTAAAAAACAGAAAAATTGCTAACATTTCTATAAATATTTCTATAACTAAAAAACAGAAAAATTTATAACATTTCTATATAACTAACATTTCTAATATTCCTATAACTAAAAAAAAGAAAAAATTTCTAACATTTCTATAGATATTTCTATAACTAAAAAACAGAAAAATTTATATAACTAAAATTTATAACTAAAAAACTAAAAAACAATGTGTGTGTGTTTGTGTGTGTGTGGACATGGCGGCGGGCAGGAGCTCACCGGCGGCGAGGCGAGGCGACGGGGGGCGGCGACGGGGACGGCGACGGGCGGTGACGATGGGGATCGATGGGGATGGGGCGGTGGCGGCGGAGGGGCGGGATGGGCAGGCGGGGGCGTCTGGCAGCAGGACAACAGAAGCGGCAGGGGCACGGCAGGGGCCGAGGGACGGCGGTGCGGCAGCGGCGACGTCTGGCAGCAGCGACTGACAGACGGTGACGGCGGCGGCAAGCGGCGGCTTCTGAGCGAAGGAGAAGAAGCGGAGGGAGAGATGAGAAACTGACGAAATTTTGAAGTGTTTTCTTATGTAGAGCCCCCCTTTAGTACCGGTTGGAGCCACCAACCGGTACTAAAGGTCTGTTTTGGCCAGCC
The DNA here is from genome assembly GCA_021605145.1 of Aegilops bicornis. Classification (NCBI taxonomy): domain Eukaryota; kingdom Viridiplantae; phylum Streptophyta; class Magnoliopsida; order Poales; family Poaceae; genus Aegilops; species Aegilops bicornis. The sequence continues at coordinate 328,010,267 of CM038669.1, forward strand.
CAAGCGGCGGGAAGCGCACCCCTTTAGTACCGGGTCATGGCTCCAACTGGTACTAAAGACCCCCCCCCGTTAGTACTGGTTGGAGCCACGACCCGGTACTAAAGGGGTCTTATTGGCAGTCTTGATCTTGACAAGTTTAGTCCCACCTCGCTAGCCGAGGGGCGTCATACTGGTTTATAAGCCCCAGTGCGGTAGCTCTCTTGAGCTCCTCTCCAAAGCAGGCCTACTGGTCCTACCTGTTCTGTGCTGCCCTGTGGGCCTACTGGGCCTTTGTGGGCCTGCATCCTGGCCCAACAAGACGTTCGGTTTCTAGTCGTATGTAGGCCGCTCTGACCCAGTAGGCGGGCTTTTTTATTTTCTTATTTTTTTGCTTTATTTTTTGTTTTATTTATTTTTGAGTTGTTTTTTTGCTGCATTTAGAGTTTCTTTGTGAATATTTTTGCTTTACGTACAAAAAATTACAAACTTTCTGTTAGTGCCGGTAGTTTTCAAATTTGAATAGTTTAAATTTTGAATTATTTGAAATTTGTGTGAATCACTAGTTTGTGAATAACTTAACTTTGAAAATAGATTTTTTAGTGATTCTTTTTTTCTTATGTTTAATATTAGTGTGTTTTATTATTATATTGAATTTGATAATGTTTAGGTTATTTAAAAAATGAAATGCCCATGTAACAGATGAGTTTTCGTGCGAAACCCTGATACTTCGAAAGAGATTGTCCATTTTGTACACGAAGTGCATCCAGTTTTTGCGGTAACCCTCTCTACTTTTTTGCACATGCTATGTGGGTGAAATTATGATACCATGCCAACTTTCAACCTTTTCTGAGTTCATTTCAAGTGCTTTTTAATTTCAGGGTCATTTAGGTGAAAAATCAGTAAATGCATGAAAGAATTTGTTTGCACATAAAATTTGTTCGCATTTCAAATGCCAAAACACATAACTACCCTAACTATTACACAGATTCTCTCCTGGGTGTGAAACACAGAAGAAAGTGGTGATAGTGAAGCCGATCACATCCCAGATCTTTGGGTGTGAAACTTTTTCTTCGCGTGTGTCCCTTTGTGCCGTAGCCATGGAAAATCTTCATCATTTAACTGGATGCTCGGGTCAATATTCACTGTGAATGGAGCAATTTCATCAAACTTTTCATAATCTTCTGACATGTCTGTCTTGTCATCCACTCCCACGATGTTTCTCTTCCCGGAAATAACTATGTGGCGCTTTGGCTCATCGTATGATGCATTCGCTTCCTTATCTTTTCTTTTTCTCGGCTTGGTAGACATGTCCTTCACATAGAAAACCTGTGCCACATCATTGGCTAGGACGAATGGTTAAATGCTGCATACATAAGATTGTTGAGATCCACTGTTGTCATTCCGTACTCGGGTCTTACATTACCCATCGTGTCATATTGACCCATTTGCACCGAAACAAAGGGACCTTCAAACCACTTCCATAGTCAAGTTCCCATATGTCCTCTATGTAACCATAATATGTTTCCTTTCCCGTCTTGGTTTGTGCATCAAAGTGGAAACCACTGTTTTGGTTGGTGATCTTCTTATCTTGGGTGATCGTGTAAAATGAATTACCATTTATCTCGTGCCCTTTGTAAGTCATTATATTCGAAGATGGTAACTGGGACAGCGAGTACATGTCATCTTGAATAGAGGCGTCATGCATGGTACGTGTCTGCAACCAGCCGGCGAAACTCCTGGTTTGTTCACATGTTATCCAGTCATCAGACCGCTCCGGGTGTTTGGAGCGTAGAAAATTCTTGTGTTACGTCCATATCTGGAGCCACCAAAGGCGGAATTCTGTAGAAGCGTGTAGTGTGCTTCGGTGAGAGAATATCCGTCCATACATATTATTTGATCCCCTCCTAGTGTGCCTTTTCCATCGATGCGCCCTTATGCGCGATTCAGAACACCAATCGGCTTAAGGTCAGGAATAAAATCATCTGAGAACTCAATGACCTCTTCATTTTCATGGCCCTTGGAGATGCTTCCTTCTAGCCTAGCACGGTTATGAACATATTTCTTTATGACTCCCATGAACCTCTCAAAGGGGAACATATTGTGTAGAAATACATGACCCAAAACGTTAATCTCTTCGCATAGGTGAACTAGGATGTGCGTCATGATGTTGAAGAAGGATGGTGGGAACACCAACTCGAAACTGACAAGACGTTGCACCAAATCATTCCCTAACCTTGGTATGATTTACGGATCGATTACCTTCGAGAGATTGCATTGAGGAATGCACATAGCTTCACAATGGCTAATTGAGCGTTATCGGTGAAAGCCCCTCAATGCAGCGGAAGCGATTGCGTCATAATCACGTGGCGATCATGAGACTTTAGGTTACGGAACTTTTTCTACGCCATGTTTATTATTCCCTTTATGTTCGACGAGAAGCAGACGGTACCTTAATCTTGGCGGGCATTCAAAGAAGATTTCCTTCTCTTCTTTGGTAAGAGCGTAGCTGGCATGACCCTGATGTATGCCGTCTTTTCCATGCATACGTTGCTGGTCCTCCCGTGCCTCAAGTGTATCTTTTATCTTCCCATACACGCCCAAGAAGCCAAGTAGGGTCACACAAAGATTCTTCGTCACGTGCATCACGTCGATTGCGGAGCGGACCTCTAGGTCTTTCTAATAGGGCAGGTCCCAAAATATAGATTTCTTCTTCCACATGGGTGCGTGTCCGTCAGCGTCATTCGGAACAGGTTGTCCGCCAGGACCCTTTCCAAAGACCACCTTCAAATCCTTGACCATATCATGTACATCAGAACTAGTACGGTGGCGAGGCTTTGTCCGATGATCCGCCTCACCTTTGAAATGCTTGCCTTTCTTTCTTACGGCATGCCTGCTCGGAAGAAATCAACGATGTCCCAGGTACACATTCTTCTTACAATTAGCCAAATATATCTTTGTCGATGTCGTCCAAAGCAGTGCGTGCATGCGCGGTATCCCTTGTTTATGCATCACGAAAGGTTACTGAGAGCAGGCCAATCATTGATGGTCATGAACAGCAACGCCTTTAGGTCAAATTCTTCCCCCATGTGCTCATACCATGCACATACACCTGTTCCATTCCACAGCTGTAAAAGTTCTTCAACTAATGGCCTTAGGTACACATCAATATCGTTGCCGGGTTGCTTAGGGCCTTGGATGAGCACTGGCATCATAATGAACTTCCGCTTGATGCACAACCAAGGAGGAAGGTTATACAAACATAGAGTCACAGGCCAGGTGCTATGGTTGCTGCTCTGCTCCCCAAAAGGATTAATGCCATCTGCGCTTAGACCAAACCATACATTCCTTGCGTCATCTGCAAACTCCTTCCCGTATGTTCTCTCGATTTGTCTCCACTGCGACCCGTCAGCGGGTACTCTCAACTTTCCGTCTTTCTTACGGTCTTCTCTGTGCCATCGCATCGCCTTGGCATGCTCTTTGTTTTGGAACAAACGTTTCAACCGTGGTATTATAGGAGCATACCACATCACCTTGGCAGGAATCTTCTTCCTGGGGCGCTCGCACTTGACATCACCAGGGTCATCGCGGCTGATCTTATAGCGCAATGCACCGCATACCGGGCAAGCTTTCAAATCCTCGTACTCACCGCGGTAGAGGATGCAATCATTAGGGCATGCATGTATCTTCTGCACCTCTAACCCTAGAGCGCAGACAGCCTTCTTTGCTTCGTACGTACTCTCGGGCAATTCATTGTCCTTTGGAAGCATATTCTTTATCATTACCAGCAACTTTCCAAATACCTTGTCAGATACACCATTCTTTGCCTTTCATTGCAGCAATTCCAGTGTGGTGCCCAAATTTTTCTTGTTAGGTTCGCAATTCGGGTACAACAATTTCTTGTGATCCTCTAACATGCGCTGCAACTTCTTCTTCTCCAAATCACTTGCGCAGTTTCTCTTTGCATCGGCAATGGCCCGACCTAGATCATCAGCGGGCTCATCTGATGCCTCTTCTTCAGCTTCTTCCCGCATTGCCGGCTCAGCTTCTTCCCCATTGTTGTATCATCTTATTCAGGGAACCCATGGCCAGGATAGCTGTCGTCGTCCTCTTCTTCTTCATTTCTTCCATCATAACCCCTCTTTCTCCGTGCTTGGTCCAAACATTATAGTGGGGCATGAAACCGGACTTAAACAGGTGGATGTGAATGGTTCTTGACGTAGAGTAATTGTGATCATTCTTACAGACAACACATGGACAAGGCATAAAACCATCCGCCCGCTTGTTTGCCTCAGCCGCAAACAGAAAAGTATGCACACCATTAATGAACTCGGGAGAGCATCGGTCATCATACATCCATTGTCGTCTCATCTTCATTACACAACACCGAAAAGACCAAATTAATACAAGTTCATACATAAAGTTCATACATATATATAGTTCATACAACACTTAAATGCAACAAACAAATTAATAACTCTCTAGCTAGCTAAATCGTTTAAATGCAACAACAAATGTGATCAAGATCGCAACTAAGGTAACAATTGATCCAACAACATAATGATACCAAGCCTCACTATCAATGGCATATTTTCTAATCTTTCTAATCTTCAAGCGCATTTTATCCATCTTGATCTTGTGATCATCAACGACATTGGCAACATGCAACTCCAATTCCATCTTCTCCCCCTCAATTCTTTTCAATTTTTCTTTCAAATACTCATTTCTCTTTCAACTAAATTTAACCTCTCGACAATAGGGTCGGTTGGAATTTCCGGTTCACAAACCTCCTAGATAAAAATATCTATGTCAACTTGATGGGCATAATTTGTAATAAACAGGAAATGCAACAACTAGTTTTAAAAGAGAATATACCACATCCGAATCATAACAAGGACGAGGGCCGACAGGGACGGATATCAAAACCATGGCACAATGTATAACAAACAACGTACGGGTAAGATAATTATACGAGTAACTATATATCCAAATCACACAAACATCAATTTCATAATGTAAAACATTAATGAACAAGAGACTCACCACAAGCTAGGTGGTGCCGGCGACGGGACGGTGCGGGCGATCGACGGTGGTTACAACTGTGATTTTAGAAGGAATTAAGTAAACCACACCTACATATGCAAACTAAGTGTTATTTTTGACCTTAAATTGCATATAAATTAAATACTAGCACATATAATTCCTCCCAAATTACTAAACTCACAAATTAATCACTATACAAAGCCTTGCAAGAGCTAATCTAGCAATGAGAGACGAAAGGACAAAGTTGCTAACCTTTGTGATCATTTGAATGGATGGGGGCCTTCAAATCTTGACAAATTTTGGGTAAAATGTGTGATGAGCTCGAGAGGAATAGGAGAAGAACAGAGAGGAGAGGGGAAAGGGGAAGAACAGAGCGAGCTCGGGTGGACGAAGGGTTTATGTAGGGCGACCTTTAGCACCGGTTCGTGCCACGAACGGGTACTAAAGGTGCTAGAGGGGCCCCAGACTGACAACATCCTGCCACCACTCTCTTTAGTACCGGTTCGTGGCACAAACCGGTGCTAAAGGATAGCCATGAACCGGTACTAATGAGAGCGGCCGGCTAGCCGTTGGAACCGGCACTAATGGACACATTAGTGTCGGCTCAAAATCAAACTGGCACTAATGTGCTTCACATTTGACCCTTTTTCTACTAGTGTTGGCCAGCATATATCTCGTGCGTATGACCATCTATGGGATTACCTTTGCGGTTCAACTGGAGGGATCGCCAAGCACAAAGAGCAGATCCAGCAATCAACACAGTAGTTTACCCAGGTTTAGGCCACTGTGAAGCGTAAAACCCTACTCCTGCTTTTGTGTATTTGATATTTGTACACAAGTACAAGGAGCGTCACTGCCCTGCAAGATTGCGCGGGAAGTGCAGCTACATGTGTAATTGGGCAAAGTGTCGACCCTTGTAAAGGCAGCCGTGGGCCTCCTTTTATAAAGAAATGGGCTACCATGGTGGCAAAACGGTCTTTACATAAGGTAAATAGTGTCTACAGTGCCAAATTTGTAACTCTGACGGGTTAGGACAAACGCATTAATTGCGTCGTCAGGTGTCGCCTTGATGGAGCTCCCCGGCAAGGATCTTCTCTCCTTATGTGCTATTCGCCCATCTACCTCATATTTCCTTGACACGCTCCTGGGACGGGTGTCATTAATGTTGTACTCTTCGGCAGTGAGTTGCCACGTGCCCAGACAAGACTCACCTAACTACCCGCCCGCTCGAGACCCATACGACAAGTGACAAGCTAGTCACTAAGGTAGAGCGGTGGCAAGGTAGTCGGATCTTGTCGGGCTCGGAGCTTACCGGGTCTTCATTACCTTGCCGGCCATGAATCTTGACGGCAACTCCAAGCTTGACCTTCAGTGCTTGTGATTGTTGGCTTGGATGTCTTCTTTATCTCTTCATCTATTAGTCTTGAGTTTGATCTGAATTATCCTCCGGCAAGCCTTGCCCTTGGGAAAGGCTGCCACTGCCTATGCACAAGTCTAGGGTACTAAAGTACCCAAACTTTAGTACACTGACAATGTGGGCATGCTTCCATGCAAAATTTGAAGAAATTCGGACACTGAACGCATGTTGCATCACGTTCGGCTAGTGTTTTATGGTTTTTTCTCCAAGAAAACCCTAGAAAATGCATAAAATGTCAGAACTCAATGAAATTTATCAAGGATACTTAGAATGGTGATGCTTGTGTGTGGAAAAAATTGGGTCCATTTTATTGATGTGAAATAAAAGTGCATCCAGCCTTGCCCTGTGGGCCTACACGCACCACCACCTTTGAAACATCGTGTGCTTCTTGCCAGGCTTTAAAATACACCATATTTTGTCAGCATGTGGGCATGCTCATGGCAGGCCTCCATGGAAAATTTGAAGGAATTCTAACACCGCACTTCGCGTCACGTTCGGTTAGAATTTTAGGGTTTTCTCACTTGGAAAACCCGAGAAAATGTATAAAATGTCAAAACTCAATGAAATATATCATGGATGCTTGGCATGGTGATGCTAGTGTGTAGAAAGAATTCGGTTCCATTTTATTGTTGTGGAAAAAAAGTGCATCTAGACTTAACTTATCGGTCTACCCGAACCACCACCTTTGAACATGGTGTGCTTCTTGCCATGCATGAAATGACACCAAATTTTGCCAGCACGTGGGCATACTCATTGCAGGCCTCCATGCAAAATTTGAAGGAACTGGAAACCGAACACACGTTGTGTCACGTTCGGTTAGTGTTTTATGGCTTTTCACCTGGAAACCCCCTCAAAATGCATAAAATGTTAGAACTCAATGAAATTTATCATGGATGATTGGCATGGTGATTCTAGTGCGTGGAAAATTTTGGGTTCATTTTACTGAGGTGAGAAAAGGTGCATCCAGACTTGCCCCACTGGCCTACCCGAGCAACCACCTTTGAACATGTTGTGCGTCTTTGCCATGCATGAAATGACACCAAATTTGCTAGCATGTGGGCATGCTCATGGCAGGCCTCCATGCAAAATTTGAAGGAATTCGGACACCGAACACACATTGTGTTACGTTCGGCTAGTGTTTTATGGTTTTTTCACCAGGAAAACACTAGAAAATGCACAAAATGTCAAAACTCAATGAAATTTATCATGGATGATTGGCATGGTGGTGCCAGTGTGTGGAAAAAATTGGGTCCACTTTATTGATGTGAAAAAGTGCATCCAGCCTTGCCATGTCGGCCTACCTGAACCACCATCTTTGAACATGGTGTGCTTCTTGCCATGCATGAAATGACACCAAATTTTGCCAGCACGTGGGCATACTCATGGCATGCCTCCATGCAAAATTTGAAGGACTTCAAAAACCAAACACACGTTGCATCACGTTCGCCTAGTGTTTTAGGGCCTTTTCACCTGGAAAACCCCTCAAAATGCATAAAATGTCAGAATTCAATGAAATTTATCATGGATGCCATGGCATGACCAACACTATAATGAATAGGACATCACGAACCTTAGCATCAATAATTTTACTAACCAATGAATATCCCCTAGTAAACCTTCATATCATAACCTCCGTATCATTTATAAATGCATTATATTCAGTTATCTACATGCTAGTTTTTATTATATCACTTTTGTATACCTATCATTTTTTGACCAAATATATAACTCATGCAAATTACCACTATCTATTCAACTCTGAAAAAGATATAAGTGAAGCATGTGAGTGCAATTGATTTCTATAAAATATAAGTATCATCGTGCTCTAAAGATATAAGTGAAGCACATGAGCAATTGCCTCAACTCAAAAGATATAAGTGAAGTTCAATTAGCATTCTATAAATTGTGATGAATGTGTTCCTCTCATAATTGGTGGTCAGGAAACAACGATTGTGGAAACAAGCAAAAAAATAAAACTATAATACACGATGCTCCAAGCAAAACACATATCACGTGATGAATAAAAATATAGCTCCAAGTGATATTACCAAACGATTGGAGACGAAAGAGGGGATGCCTTCCGGCGCATCCCCATGCTTAGATGCTTGGATATCAAAAAACACCTCATGTTTCAAATTTGTTACACAACGGTTACCATACGTGCATGCTACGGGACTTGCAAACTTCAACACACGTATTTCTCAAATTCACAATTACTCAACTAGCACAAATTTAATATCACCACCTTCATATCTCAAAACAATCATCAAGTATCAAACTTCTCATAGTATTCAATGCACTCTATATGAAAGTTTTTATTATATCCATCTTGGATTCCTATCATATAAGGACTAATTTTATAGCCAAAGCAAATTACCATGCTGTTCTAAAGGACTCTCAAAATAATTTAAGTGAAGCATGAGAGATCAATAATTTCTATAAAAGAGAACCACCACCGTGCTCTAAAAATATATAAGTGAAGCACTAGAGCAAAATTATTTAGCTCAAAAGATATAAGTGAAGCACATAGAGTATTCTAATAAATTCCGAATCATGTGTGTCTCTCCCAAAAGGTGTGTACAGCAAGGATGATTGTGGTAAACTAAAAAGCAAAGACTCAAATCATACAAGACGCTCCAAGCAAAACACATATCATGTGGTGAATAAAAATATAGCATCAAGTAAAGTTACCGATGGACGAAGATGAAAGAGGGGATGCCTTCCGGGGCATCCTCAAGCTTAGGATTTTGATTGTCCCTGGATTTTATCTTGTGGTGTCTTGGGCATCCCCAAGCTTAGGCTCTTGCCACTCATTATTCCATAATTCATCAAATCTTTACCCAAAACTTGAAAACTTCACAACACAAAACTCAACAGAAAATCTCATGAGCTCCGTTAGCGAAATAAAACAAACCACCACTTTAAGGTACTGTAATGGACTCATTATTTATTTATATTGGTATTAAACCTACTGTATTCCAACTTCTCTATGGTTCATACCCCCCGATACTAGCCATAGATTCATCAAAATAAGCAAACAACACACGAAAAACAGAATCTGTCAAAAACAGAACAGTCTGTAGTAATCTGTATCAAACGCAAACTTTCTGTAACTCAAAAATTCTACCAAAATAGGACGACCTAAATAATTTGTTTATTGATCTACTGTAATTGGAATCAGTATTTTATCACGTTCCGGTGATTTTTAACAATTGTTTTCGTGAGCAGAAAGTTTCTGACTTTTTCAGCAAGATCAAAGAACTATCATCCAAGAATATTCTATAGGTTTTACTTGGCACAAACACTAATTAAAACATAAAACCACATCTAATCAGAGGCTAGATCAATTATTTATTACTAAACAGAAATAAAAAGCAAGAAATAAAATAAAATTGGGTTGCCTCCCAACAAGCGCTATCATTTAACACCCCTAGCTAGGCATAAAGGCAAGAATAGATCTAGGTATTATCATATTTGGTATGCAATCCGTAAGTGGCTCTCATAATAGATTCATAAGGTAATTTAATTTTCTTCCTATGAAAGTGTTTCATGCCTTTCCTTATTGGAAATTGGAATCTAATATTCCCTTCCTTCATATCAATAATTGCACCAATCATTTTAAGAAAAGGTCTAGCAAGAATAATCTGACATGTAGGATTGCAATCTATATCAAGAACAATGAAATCTATGGGCACATAATTCCTATTTGCAACAATAAGAACATCATTAATCCTTCCCATAGGTTTCTTAATCATCGAATCTGCAAGATGCAAGTTTAAAGAACAATCATCGAATTCACGGAAACCTAACACATCACACAAAGTTTTTGGAATCGTGGAAACACTAGCACCCAAATCACACAAAGCATAGCATTCATGATCTTTAATTTTAATTTTAATAGTAGGTTCCCACTCATCATGAAGTTTCCTAGGAATAGAGACTTCTAATTCGAGTTTTTCTTCATAAGATTGCATTAAAGCATCAACGATATGTTTAGTAAAAGCCTTATTTTGACTATAGGCATGAGGAGAATTTAGCACGGATTGCAACAAGGAAATACAATCTATCAAAGAGCAATTATCATAATTAAATTCCTTGAAATCATAAATAGTGGGTTCATTGCTATGTAAAGTTTTGACCTCTTCAATCCCACTTTTACCAATTTTTGCATCAAAATCTAAAAACTCCAAATCATTTGGACGCCTTTTAACTAAAGTTGACTCATCTACAGTCCCATCATTATCAAGATTCATATTGGAAAACAAAGATTTAATAGGAGACACATCAATCACTTTTAGATCTTCATCCTTATTATCATGAAAACTAGAAGAACACGCTTTCATAAAGCAATCTTCTTTTGCACGCAACCTAGCGGTTCTTTGTTTGCACTCATCAATGGAAATCATCATAGCTTTGAGAGACTCGTTGATATCATGATTAGGTGGAATAGATCTAAGTTTCAAAGAATCAACATCAAGAGAAATTATATCCACGTTCCTAGCCAATTCATCAATCTTAGGAAATTTTTCTTCAAGCAAAGCATTGAAATTCTTTTGCGAAATCATAAATTCTTTAACACTAGTATCAAAATCAGAGAGCATCTTATTAAAATTTCCATAAGAGTTGTTGTAGGAATTACCATAATTATTAGAGGAATTACTAGGAAACGGCCTAGGATTAAAGTTTCTTCTATACGCGTTGTTACCAAAATTGTTCCTACCAAAAAAATTCACATCCATAGATTCATTATTATTATTCTCAATCAAAGTGGACAAAGGCATATCATTAGGATCAGAAGAAACACTCTTATTAGCAAACAACTTCATAAGTTCATCCATCTTTCCACTCAAAACATTAATCTATTCTATCGCATGAACCTTTTTACTAGTAGATCTCTCGGTGTGCCATTGAGAATAATTAACCATAATATTATCTAGGAGTTTAGTAGCTTCTCCTAAGGTGATTTCCATAAAAGTGCCTCCCGCGGCCGAATCTAAAAGATTTCTAGAAGCAAAATTCAATCCAGCATAAAAAATTTGTATAATCATCCATAAATTCAAACCATGTGTAGGGCAATTACGTACCATTAATTTCATCCTCTCCCAAGCTTGTGCAACATGCTCATGATCAAGTTGCTTCAACTTCATAATATCGTTTCTAAGAGAGACGATCTTAGCGGGAGGAAAGTACTTACAGATAAAAGCATCTTTGCACTTATTCCAAGAATCAATACTATTTTTGGGCAAAGACGAAAACCAAGTTTTAGCACGATCTCTAAGCGAAAACGGAAATAGCTTCAATTTAACAATATCATTATCCACATCTTTCTTCTTTTGAATATCACACAAATCAACAAAGTTGTTTAGATGGGTAGCGACATCTTCACTAGGAAGGCCAGAGAATTGATCTTTCATGACAAGATTCAGCAAAGCAACATTAATTTCACAAGATTCAGCATCGATAATAGGAGCAATCGGATTGCTAAGAAAATCATTATTGTTGGTATTGGAAAAGTCACACAATTTAGTATTGTCTTGAGCCATTGTGACAAACAATCTAACACACAAGCACACAAGAGGCAAGCGAAAAGAGGCGAACGGAAAAAGAGGGTGAATAAAATGGCAAAGGTGAAGTGGGGGAGAGGAAAACGAGAGGCAAATGGCAAATAATGTAATGCGAGGGATAAGAGTTTGTGATGGGTACTTGGTATGTCTCGAATTGACTTGGTGTACACCTCCCCGGCAACGGCGTTAGAAATCCTTCTTGCTACCTCTTGAGCATGCGTTGGTTTTCCCTTGAAGAGGAAAGGGTGATGCAGCAAAGTAGCATAAGTATTTCCCTCCGTTTTTTAGAACCAAGGTATCAATCCAGTAGGAGGATACACGCAAATCGCCTCATACCTACACAAACAAATAAGAACCTTGCAACCAACGCGATAAAGGAGTTGTCAATCCCTTCACAGCCACTTGCAAAAGTGAGATCTGATAGAGATAATAAGATAAACATTTTTGGTATTTTTATGATATAGATTGGAAAGTAAAGATTGCAAAATAAAATAGATCGGAAACTTATATGATGGAAAATAGACCCGGGGGCCATAGGTTTCACTAGTGGCTTCTCTCAAGATAGCATAATCTACGATGGGTGAACAAATTACTGTCTAGCAATTGATAGAAAAGCGCATAGTTATGAGAATATCTAGGCATGATCATGTATATAGGCATCACGTCCGTGTCAAGTAGACCGAAACGATTCTGCATCTACTACTATTACTCCACACATCGACCGCTATCCAGCATGCATCTAGAGTATTAAATTCATAAGAACAGAGTAACGCATTAGGCAAGATGACATGATGTAGAGGGATAAACTCAAGCAATATGATATAAACCCCATCTTTTTATCCTCGATGGCAACAATACAATACGTGCCTTGCTGCCCTAACATCCTTTGGGAAAGGACACGCAAGATTGAACCCAAAGCTAAGCACTTCTCCCATTGCAAGAAAGATCAATCTAGTAGGCCAAACCAAAGCGATAATTCAAAGAGACTTGCAAATATATCAAATCATACATATAAGAATTGAGAGAAGAACCAAATATTGTTCATAGATAATCTTGATCATAAACCCACAATTCATCGGATCTCGACAAACACACATAAAAAGAATTACATCGAATAGTTCTCCAAGAGAATCGAGGAGAACTTTGTATTGAATCCAAAGAAAGAGAAGAAGCCATCGAGCTAATAAGTATGGACCCGAAGGTCAGCAGTAAACTACTCACACATCATCGGAGAGGCTATGGTGTTGATGTAGAAGCCCTCCGTGATCGATTCCCCCTCGTGAGCGCCGGAAAAAGGCCCCAAGATGGGATCTCACGGCATGTAAGGTTGCGCCCGGTGGAAATAGGGTTTCGTGGTGCTCTCGGATGTTTTCGATGTATATGAGTATATATAGGCGAAAGAAGTAGGTCGGTGGAGCCACGAGGGGCCCATGAGGGTGGGGGGCGCGCCTACCCCCCTAGGCGCGCCTCCCTGCCTCGTGGCCACCTCGTTGCTTCCTTGATGTCCACTCCAAGTCTCCTGGATCATGTTTGTTCCAAAAATAACTCTCCCGAAGGCTTCATTCTGTTTGGATTCCGTTTGATATTCGTTTTGTGCGAAACAATGAAATAGGCAAAAAAAACAGCCATTTACACTAGGCCTTTGGTTAGTAGGTTAGTCCCAAAAATAATATAAAAGCGTATAATAAAGCCCATTAAACATCCAAAACAGATAATATAATAGCATGGAACAATAAAAAAAATTATAGATACATTGGAGATGTATCAGGAAGGTAGTTATGTTACTTCACTAGGTAGGAAGTGCGGCTTGCCGGGCTGCCGGGTATAGTCATGTTCAATCCGTTTATACAACTACTGGAGTATTTCAAGTATAAAAAATTCGAACACAAAAAAGTTCATATAGAGATGGTACTCCTTCAAGGAAGAGCTGTCATGACATGCAGGTAATAGACATTGCAAAAACCGATCAGGAGCAAGAGCCTATGCACCAGTTCAGAACACATAAAAATGGCAATAGATAATCACCATAATGGACATGGGAGTGATAGGACAGAGAGGCGTCATCAACATTTCAGGCAGACGGGGAAAAACTCTTTCAACATGGTCATGTATGCTCGCCTTTGAGCAACGTCATACCCATCTATGCATCCTGGATGTTGGGATGATAAAGCAATTAGATGTGACATTCAAAGGCATATCCACAGGTGATATTGAAGTTTGGGTAGGATGTGCGGCCTGCCGCACCCGAACTTCATTCTGTCGTATCCTACCCGGTAAATAAAATAATATGTTACACATGATTAAGGACACAAATTTGGAACTGGATGGAGGGTAACTCAACCAAATTAACTATTTTTTCAAAAGTGAGGTGAATTCTGAAAAGTTAGTTCATTTAGTTTAACTTAGTAGGGTCCAAGGGTACCCCAGAGGTTCCAAATATGCATCCCTACCCATAATGCAAAGGTCCAAAGCATGAAGATAAATTACACGCCATTGATGCGAAACATTTTATATACATGTGTACCAATAGCATGATACCAAAATTATTGAGGTCCAGTACAACACTAAAAGGACACCATAGCGGTGGTTGAGGATAATTTATTTACAATGTTTTTGCACAAATAGTAGTAAACTATATAGTAGACTATAAGATAAATATCTATTTAGAGATGCCTGCCATCCGATTTACTTGCGTGTTGTGATATCTGTTTCCAGATTATAGCTTGTCCTATGAGCCAATTATGGTAGACCTAGAAAGCATAGAGCATAAATAAATTAGATGACGAAAGAGTCCTCATCAGCACAACACAGAAACTAATCCATATAATTAAATAACCAGAGTCCAATACATTTTAAAGTTTGTTCGAGTAGAGTCCAATGATGTGAAACCTATATTTTTTCAGCCAAAAGATAGCTCAACTAAGTTTGTAGCTTTCAATAACCAATGGCTACACCCAATCATTATCAACATCAAGTGACATTTTTTTATCCTCCTGATTGATTACTCAAGTAACTACTATTTTATAAGAACTTTTTTTATTTAAAAGGATGAAACTACATGGAAGGCAAAACAGAAAACATGAAATACTTTTCCAAAGTAGCCAACTTCATTTTAAAATCTAAGTTGATTAGTTATCTGCATATCACTCAAGGGAAAAGATATTATTTTCCACTGGTAAAAGGGTGCCTACCACAGAAAGCACCAATTGTAGGTAATGCACTTTCATTGCCACTCACTCACACACACACACAGAGGTACCTGACCTAGATGAAGTGGGATCAGGCAGAACACAATGAAGCAGCAAGGTCCTGCACCACTGTAAGCATGAAAAATTCCAACGGTTTCTGATCAGAAGAGAGGTGGGGTCATCCCCCTTTTCCTCGAAAGACAACAATAAAACATCAACGTGCATCACTGCGTGCATAAGAAATTCATACAATTTCTGATCAAAACGAGAAAATATAGTGCACTCAAAAGATTTATGATTAGAAGCAGGAAAGATACTGACATCCCCATATATGATAGTACTATCAGAATGTTTTATACAATGAAGAACATACCAACTCCTAAGAAATATCTAGCACATATCCAAATGAAACTCAAAATGAAATATGTGAGTAGATGAAAGAAAATACATTTACACTGACAAGAAAGAAAAAGAATATCAGGGGGGAAAGCAAGACTACAACAGGTTCAAAGAAATAAGTAGGACGTGCTTCAATACTTGGATACCTTGTTTCTATACCACGACATCCAAAGAATAATATTAATTAAATGATACTTCTGAAAAGAACTGACATTCTCGAATGGTATTTCTTTGCATCAAGTGGATACTTTTTGTGTTTTTTCATTCTTTAGAATCTTGTAAAAAGATCTTTCCATAACAATATCAATATCAGGCAATCCTCACCATAACACACAAAAAAATGCCAGAGAAGAAAAGGGATTAACTCTGAATACAAACATACGACAACATGTGAAGTTACCCATTGAATTGACACCAAAGAACCTACTGGCATGATGTGCCTATACTTATACAACTTCATCCCGATCACAAGGAGAGGTTCACCACGATGATGAAGAGATAAGGGGCGAAGGATATTGTTTCTATTAAACCTAGCATGCACATCTAAATATTGCAGGAATCATAGGTTGAAAACAATAGAAAGCTAACTAAACTCATTTATACCCTCGTGCTTACACAAATTGACAAATAATACCATACTTCAAAGGCATAGCGGCAGACACTGTAGCAACATAGGGTTGCCTGTTTGTGAAGAGCAAAATATGTAGCATAGCTTTACCATCAACCAGTTGCACTTGTAAAGCACAAACAAATAGATCCAGTTACAATAGATCAGAGGTGACAAACAACCAAGTGCCAAATCAAAACAATGTAGTAGCTCTGTGCCAAATCGAATACGCAATTTCTTAGAAAATAAAGTGAACTCAGCCAAGCCTATAAAAGAAATTAGAACTGCAGATCATAAAATTTAAATGTTGCCTGTGTATTTCATTCAGACAGCAAAACACTGGGTGAGTAATTTTCTGCTAGCAGAATGACATTAATAGCAACTATTTAAGGGAGAGATGCCAAATTCAATCATCATTTATTATCAATACACTAAAAAAGAGCAAGAACATAAAACTAAGTTGGAGAATGAGCTCACTGGCTAGAGGTTGTGCTTGTGAAAGAACTCCACACGACATGGCCGCTGCAGTTGAGTACATGGAGTGGATAGATTCTGCGCCAGAAAGAAATATAGATTTTTAGAAATATAGATTTTCAAATGATCAACATATGCATAAAGACACATCTGACTTCAATAGTTCTAGTGATGGTAATACTTTGTACGCATGATTTGATGATTCACAGCTCAAACCAAATTAGCAATTTCTTTGATTCAGTATGCGCGTGATTTACTAATGTTTCAGTATTTCAGAGTGTGCCTCATGCCTTCTTACTTTATGCCTGAAAGAGGAATAGAGGCACGCGACGGGAAGACGACTTGATGCACTAATGATTTTCTTATCAACTTGTTTTGCGGATAAATGCACAGCTCTGCTGGATGGCGTGGGACAGGGAAGGAGCAGCGGCGGTGATTTTCTTATCAACTTGTTTTCACAACTAATTCAGCAGCAACCAATGTGAAAAGCTCTTTTTCTATCTCCAGGTTTCACGATAAATACTGTCTACAAAACCTAATACCCTTTTGTACATAAAGAATCATTGCTAGACAATAACGTTGTGAAAACTATATCTCAATGCCACTCATACTCAAATTATACTACGAACTCCATCCTTGGTGCCCTAATTAACAATCCAAGAAGCAACAAGTTACTTGGGGGGGATACAAACCATGGTGTTAGGCTCGAAGGGGTGCTCCTCATCAAGGATGAGGGCCACAGTCCTCGTAGCAGTAGGGGTGGACAAACTCGGGTCTGCCCGCCTTCTCTATATCCATGTCCAGCTCCTCCATGCCCTCCCTATCTGCACCCGCCATTAAGATGAGAGAAACAATGCAAGATTTGGAGCCATGGGCGTCTTGATCATGCAAATAGAGCAAAATCAAGCATGTTCAAGTCTTATGAAATAGAGCAACCACTCATGTACTAATACCAAAGCACAAATAGAAGTGTAGTTTCAAGTAAGCATATCTATCCAAAGGAGGTGTAGTGTTGTGCTGCTCTTAATATTGCATCAAGCATAGTAGTGCAGCGGGACTATTCGGTTCAACATGGTTATAGTAGCTGAAACTTAGCGGTTCAGTTAACCACTTAGAGCACTAACTAAAGTAGGGAGCATATCAATAGTAGATCATCAATTGAGGAGTAGAATCCTAATTAACCACACACAAAAGCATCTAGCTACCCCCAAATGATTTACTGGGCAAGCAAGCACCACATAAACCGTAGCAACATGTCTAGCAAGGATACAAAACACAGGATAGGAGCAATTCTTGTACATAGAAAGTGCAAACCTAGCATGACATACATAACTTTGGGATCGATGGTGAGGAAAAGACCTCAACATTGCGGTTTTGTAGCCGATGCTATCATCCACTGTCATCACACGGCAAAAGTCACCTCAGGAAGCGCCCGTTCCTTTGCAAACTCTGCTACGGCAAAGCAATAGTCAGTTATGCAGGCAGGCGTGAGTAAGAAACCAATTGACAGTGTGATTATTCATATAAATTCGTTGACCAAAATAACAAATCTTAGAGAAGTTAGTCATTAATCATTTTTTAATAAGAAGTTACAAATTCATTCATTCTCTCCTTGATCTAGAGGAAGTTTGATTCATTGGTCAAATTTAGTAAGGAAAGAAAGTGTATTCCTTCCAGTGGTAAGCAGCGCATCCATCCATCCATACATACATCTCCCTGGTTGCACATGCATATAAACTGAACCCCAAAAAAAGAACTACTTTGGCACGCACCTGATGCTGAGACGAAGAAAAGAGGAAGAAGGAATCATCAACCAATCGCCTGATGCATCCATCTTTCTTGGGGAGGGCATCCCAAATTGCACACATGCACACACGCATCAGATGCTCGGATCAGGAAGAAAAAAATGAAGCAACCAGACGGTAGGAGAGAGAGTGTGTGTGTGTGAGAGGGAGAGGAGAGGAGAGTGTACCTTCCATGGCGTGAAATCCTCTCCTCTCCTTAACCACCGGTGGAGAAGAAGAAGCAAACCTAGAGCGAGCTTCCTTTCTTGTGGCAGCCCAGCCGCTGCACCTCCTGTCTACCTACCTATCTACAGGAAGAGATGAGACGGGGTCAGAGGGAGAAAGAAGAGGAGGAGGAGGGACGCGATTCCGACCATACCACCGTCAGAGGAGAGAGGGGGCGAGCAGCAGATCCACCGTCGGCATGTGCATGTGCTCGGTCTCCATGGCGTGGCGGATCTGGCCAGCGCCGGCGTCCATGACGAGGCTGTGCACCGACGAGCCTGGCGGGGTTAGCCGGGGCTGCGCGGAGAGGAGCGACGAGTCGGATCGATGCAGTGGAGAAGGAGCCGCGTCGAGAGATTAATCTCGCCCACGGCCTGCTGCTATGCCGCCTTGCCCTGCTGCTGCTCCTCCCCGCTGTCGCCGCCGTCGTGCTCCTCGTCCTCCCTCCGCTGCTACTCATCGCGGTTCGAGGAGGTGGGTGGCGGCGGCGGCAATGTGGGTGGTAGGAGAGGAGGCGCGCGGGAGGGAAGGAGGGAGGCGGCTGCGGGAGGGAGGGAGAGAGGAGGAGGCAGCTAGGTCTCCACCATAGGAGCGCCCCCCTTTTATACCCCCACGACGCGAAATGACCGGAATGCCCTGGTGAGGGCATGGTATTTACATTCTATTGCCATTGGAATTTTATCCGACAGTCCAGGACGATCGGGTAAATATCAGACGACCCACAGCGATCTGGCCTGAGATCCGACGGCCTGTATCGCGAGGAGATTTCGATCCGACGGTCCAGAATCCAAACGCACAGGGAGGCTTCGTTTTGCTTCGGACTCTAACAACGGGATTAAATGAGTAGATCTACTTGGGGAGGAGATGAGTCTAACTAGTGGAGAGGAGGAGAGAGGTAGTGAGTCAATGGTGTGGAGGGGCACGAGATATGGACAGAAGGGAGAGAGAGAGAAGAAAGCAAGTGAGAGGAAGACACGACAGGGGAACCATTCATGGAGATGGTAGAGGCGAAGGATAGAGAGGGAGGAGGGAGGCGAAGGAAGAGAGAAGAAAGCAAGTGGGAGAGGAAAGAAAGCTACGGGAGAAGGAAGGGTGATGGAGAGGGAGGGGGAAAGGTGACTGTTTTGGCTAGCACGCTTAGCAGTAGTGCAGGGAAAGTGGTCCGCGCTACTGCTAAGGCCACTTCCTGTACCGCGAGTGTATGGGCCGGAGATGTTGCTAAGTGAGGCCCACAAGATGGCCCTGTATAAATAGTAGAAGCATTGGGTATAGGGCCCACGCTATTTCTATGGGATTAGTTGCAGCGCGGGCAATATAGCCAACACTCCTACTATGACACCTTGGGGTACCATGGGGACCACTTAGTAGTAGCGTCGGGTACCTGAACCAGCACTGCTACTAGGTTTTACTTGTAGCGCTGGGTGTGTCCCTGCGTTGCTATTACTTAACAGGATCGTGGGCTCCCTACCTCGTGCTACTATTAAACATCTACATATAGGGTTTTCCCTAGTAGTGAAAGCTCTAACTCTGATATGTTATTCCCCTATTGCCTAATGTAATAAAGATAATTTGTTCCAAAGCCCTCTGCATTCATAAAGCTAACGGATTAATATATGAAATGTGAGAGTTGCACATTATACATCCAATAAGTGAATAATTATGACTAATGCATCAACAATATACAATGCATTGCATTCACAAATATGTGCTACAAAATAGTGCATTGCATTCAATTAGTGCATACACTAAGCACTAATAACCTAAATTAGTGCATTGCATTCACAAATATGTGCTATAGAACTATAATTCCCTAAATTACCTACACCAGGACGTGCTATATCAGTTCTACGTACCTCTAATTAGCAACCAATAGATCTAAATCGAGCACTCTCCAAAATCAGAAACCCTAAATACCCAAATCCTAGCTCTAAACCTAATGCAAAAATTGATAGAGAGGGGAGTGACAGAGAACTCACTCGACGTCGTTGAATACATTGGTCCAACGATGGCTACCAGTCGGAGTATAAACCACCCTACGAGGCGAAAAGTGCCCATCAGTGACCTCCCAAGAATCGGAGTGAAGACTATAACACACGATTGCCGCAACATTCATCACCCTTCTATGAATCATCTAGCACCTTTGCTCACTTCCTCCAGTATGACCGAGGGATATTGTGCCCTCGCCATTGCTGGTCCTACCGCCACCATGGGTGAGAGGAGTCGCTGGAACACAAGAGAGAGCAAGAGGGGAGAGACTAAGACTTGTCGCAGTGATTTGGTCAGCTTAGACTAGCTGGGCCGTTAACCGTCGTTTGCCCCACGCCATCAGCGTATTTTCCATATGGGCACTTTGGCACGTAAAAATGAGATAAAAAATACTTTCAGTATTTTTTGTCACCTACCAAGCATAGTTTAAATACCCAGACCGGTGATCGTATCGATGAGCCTATCGATTCTGGTTTTCACTGGTCGGGCTGCCTTTTCACTGGTTCAACCATTGGTTTAAAAAAAGAGATGTGAAAGTAGGTAAAAAAGTTGATGTTCCATTTGCATGACGCAAGATGGTTTGTGGGCCAATCTCAGGTATGTGGCCTGCTTCTTTGGTGACCGGGGTTCGATTCCCACCACGATCACCTAGTTTTTCTATTATCAAAAAAGGGATTTTGCCTTGCTTTATATGTAAAGCAAAGCACCACGAGCCATACATAGTTCACAGAGAGGATACAAAGAGCACGCGCGCACACACACAGACACACACAAAGTAGCACACATAAGGTTCTATTGAGGGCACCAACTCAACAAGCCCAAGGAAGAAAAAAAGGGAAAACAATCTAATCAGGATCTGGGGAGGGGTGGCAGTGGCGGTCACAGATAGAGTGCCAACATTCGAAATTCAGTAGTGATAGCATCGACAATGCCGTAGTTGATGGAGCGGCTAAGCGGCTTCCATATCTAGAAGAAACCATAGAGTTTGAATCTAGCATTAGTTGGTCTTCTCAAGGGATATCACTCAATGATAAGCTTATCACGAATTGTCCAAAGTGTCCAAGCAAGCCTCCCATTCACCAGCCACCTAATGTGGTGGCCCCAATTGCAGAAGCTAGCAATTCCTCGAAGGGATCTGAAAAGTTTGAATTGCACGAACCGCCACCAAGAACCTCACGAAAGTAGCTCCAAAGGAATTGAGCAGAGGCACACTTGAAGAAGATGTTGTTAGAATCTTCCTCCATGTCACAGAGGGGCACATGTCGTCCATCGGGCCATTATGTTTGAGTACCTCCACCCTGAAGGAACACGGCCATGGATCCATTGGCACAAGAAAATCCAGATTTTCAGTGGCAACTTGACCGACCAGAGCTGGGATAGAGGATCCGGTCCAGGCACAGCTGTAATAGAACTATATAGCAATTTCGTGAAGAAATGGCCACTACTCTCAAGGCGCCAAGGGATCGCATCGGTTCAGGCTTAGTGTGTGAAGCGCGACACAGTCCAGGAGATCGTCCCAAGCCACAACTTCAAGGGGGCGGAAAACATGACGGAAAGCCAGGTTCCCTTGATCCATCAGGGCTGCCTCAACCAAGATATGGGGCATCACGCAGATCGAGAACAAGGTCAGAAATCTAGCCGCAAAGGGTTGGCACTAGCCCAATGATCAAAGAAAAACAGGGGCGATGATCTGGACCCCACCGATATCGACAACCCAATTCGAATGACATGGAGCAGTTGGACTATGGATTGCCAGAATTGGGAGCCTCCCGATCGTTGACAGAAGGACAACGGTTGGCCCTGAAGGTATCTGGCCCAAATAATGTCCAACCATAGTCCCCCATTGTTATTACCAATGCTCCACAACCATTTGGTCAACAACGCGATGTTCATGCGCTTGTGCGACATAATCCCAAGGCCACCCTAGTAATCCCAAGGGTTTACATATTTCCGTCCATCGTACCATATGGTATTTTTGCTTATCGATGTCACCCTCCCAAACAAATTTTGATTGAAATCTGATAATCTCGTGATGGAGGGTTTGATGAAGGCTATAGAAGCTCCTTATAAACATGAGGAGGCTCGACAAGGATGAGTTAATCAACACCATTTGAGAAGTCTTGGAGAGCCACCTACCTTGCCAAGGCTCAACCTTGTGTTGGAAATTTGTTACGAACTGCCGAAGATCTGAAATAGAGAGCTGTAAGTCACTAATGGGGATCCCCAGGTAGGACGTGGGGAAGGATCCCAGTGGGTAGTTCATACGATTCGCAATGCTAAGCCTCTCGTCATCAGAATAACCTAACACCATGACTTCGCTTTTAGTGAAGTTTGAAAGAACATGCGATGCCCCCATGTTTGGTTTTGGTAATTGATGACAATCTCTATGGACTAATGGTTGCCTTGAGTTATATTTGAAGATTTTGTCCATAGGCTTTTCTTGAAGTCCATGTGTTGGTTTCAAGGAGTTTATGAGTTGACCAAGGTGCTATTAAGGAATTATCCAAAGATTGGTCATGTGAGTGTTGAGCTTATTGCAAGCATGTCTTGAAGAAGAAGATTATGTGATCATTCATGTTTACCTTCAAGACATCATCCAAATGAAGAGAGTTGGAAAGATTCAAGGTTGATCTAGCCTAAGTACAGAGAGTGATTCAAGTCGATCAACATACAAAGCGCACAAGTTGTACCGAGAGGGACCAAGTGTTCCCATGGTATGGTGAGCATTGTCCATTGCACTTTGTGTACTAACCCATGGTTTATGTGAGAGTTCTATGTGGGGTTAGGTACGTGTCCATGGGCTTGCGTCAAGAGGAAGATATCATACAACCCATGGAAAGGATGACATCAAGTGGTGATCGTCATCATGATTGCCGTGTGCAAGTTCAAGTGGAGCATCAAGAAGAGATCAAGTGCTTGAATCTTGCCATCCTTTGTGGTGTCAATGGTCTTGTGAAGATGTGTCAAGAGAGGCTCACCCATAGTGGACTATGGGGGAGCAATCATCTAGTCTTCATCGAGCCAACGCAATCAAGAAAGGTGGTCCATCTTGAGGGAGTCAAGATCATCATCATCTAGCTCAAGTGAACCATGTGCAAGGCAAAGGTTTGCCCTTGATAGGTTTTCTCTTTTACCGGTCTCATGGTGGTAGTTGGGAGACCGGGTGATAGGATCGATTCCCGTACTATCAAGGGGGCTCTCGATGAGTAGCTTGGTCGTATCATTCGTAGAGAGCTCAAACCATTGCATCCTTGCATCTTCTTTCTTGGTTCTTGCTTGGTTCTCTTTGTGAGTCTTAGTGCTTATGGTCATCTTGATGACAAGCTTGAGTTCATCGAAAACGGAGTTCGCATGCGTCTTCTATGATGTTTTCGGTGTTGGAGGTTTTACCGGTCTTATCCGAGGAAGGGTTCTCACCTTTTTCTTATGAGAATTTTCTAATTTGCTTCTTATTGATATTTCCTTCAAGATTGTGTTAGCCCTTGTTGCTAGCTTTCCAACAAACTTGGTTTCATCGAATTCAGAGCTCGTATGCGAAAGTTGTGGCTGTTTTGATATTGCCTGTTTTACATAGAGAGGTTGTACCGCCCCATAGAGAGGTTGTACGGTTGGCCGGTACAACCGGTGTTTCAAGCGGTTGTACCGCTCGAGAATTGGTCCGGAGGTTGTATGCCCATGTACCGCTCCACCACCGGACTAGTTTCTGTTGTGGTGCGGTTGTTGGGCGATTAGGGCCGGTTGTACCGCTTATTGCACTGTTAAGTTGTCTGGTGCTCATAGCAGTTGTACCGCTCCTATGTTATTCTGCACATAACGGGCAGATTCGTGGGGACCTATTTAAGGGGGTCTTCTTCCCCAATGGTTCCCCATCTCTTGAGCTCGTTTTTGCCCCCATTGTTGACCTTCCTTGAGCTTGCTACTCTCAATCCCTCCATGGATTCTTGCTAGTTTTGAGGGAAAAGAGAGAGGAGATCTAGATCCACATTTCCACCAATCACTTTCTCCTCTATGTGAGGGGAACCCCTTGGATCTAGTTCTTGGAGTTCTTGGTGTTCTCCTTCTTGTTCTTCCTCTCATTTTCCTCCCTAGCATTAGTTGCTTTGGTGGGATTTGAGAGAGAAGGACTTGGGCACTCTGTGTGCTCTTGCCATTGCATTTGTGCATCGGTTTGAGTTCTCCACGGTGATACGTGGAAGTTACAAGTTGTGAAGCTTATTACTCTTGGGTGCTTGGTACCCTTGAGCTTGTTCCTCTTGGGTGCTTGGGCGCCCTAGTCGGTTGGTGGTGTTCGGAGCTCAATCATTATGGTGTAAAGCTCCGGGCAAGCGTCGGGGTCTCCAATTAGGTTGTGGAGATCGCCTGAGCAATTTGACTGCAGTGACCGCCCCAAGGGTTGCCAAAGTGTCTGGGTTCGGTGACCGCCCCAAGGGTTGCCATTTATGCAGGTTCGGTGACCGCCCTCAAGGGTCCCTTAGTGGAATCACGGCATCTTGCATTGTCTTGAGGCGTGAGGAGATTACTGATGGCCCTAGTGGCTTCTTGGGAGCATTGTGCCTCCACACCGCTCCAAGCGGAGATTAGCATCCGCAAGGGTGTGAACTTGAGGATACATAAATGCGTCTCTGCGTGCCTCGGTTATCTCTTACCCGAGCCCCTTTACTTATGCACTTTACTTTGTGATAACCATATTGTTCTTTGTCATATATCTTGCTATCACATAGTTGCTTATATTTCTTAGCATAAGTTGTTGGTGCACATAGGTGAGCCTAGTTGTTTTAGGTTTTTGTGCTTGACAAATTAACCGCTAGGTTTATTCCGCATTTGTTCAAGCTTAAACCGTAATTATTTTAAAACGCCTATTCACCCCCCCCCTCTAGGCGACATCCTCGATCTTTCAAAGTTGATGGTGAGGCTAGACATATGTTGGGAACACAGCAGGAGGAACTTGACAATATCAAGGTCCAAGCCCTCGACCATGATGATCGTATCATCGGCATATTGGAGGAGGTAAACCCCACCGCCAGGGATGAGGTATGGGACAACCCCTCGAATATGGCCGGCTAGGTTTGCGGCGTCAAGGATGGCAGCAAGAGCGTTGACCACTATGTTAACTAGGTATGGGGAAAAGGGTCGCCCTACCTAACCCCGTGAGAAGGCGAGGAAGAAGGACCCCACTTCTCAATTAATGTTGGCTAGATGCGGCCGCTGAGACCAACTGCATGACTCTGGTCACCCATCACCACCCTTTCCGGAGCAAAACTTTCCGAAGGAAGGACCAGTGGACCGTGTCATAGGCTTTATGGAAGTCGATCTTCAGGAACACGACTTTCTGGCGCCTAGATTTCACCTCACGGGGGACCTCGTGGAAAACGAGGACCCCATCGAGGATGAAACGGCCTTGGATTAAAGACGATTGGTTAGGATTGATCATACGATCCGCCAAGGGTGCCCTATTGGCGTGCACCTTAGCCAAGATTCGGAAAATCACATTAATGACAGTGATCGGCCAGAACTGGCAGATGTTAGAGGCTCCCGGCACCTTAGGAATTAGCGAGATAATGCCAAAGTTTAGTCGGGAAATATCAAGGGCACCCACATAGAACTCCTCGAACATGGCCATAACCTCGGGCTTCAAGGAAACTAAAATGCTTGGAAGAAGCGGACCAGCAAACTGTCGGAGCTGGGTGCGGAGTCCGGGTTCATGCCCTTAATGGCTAGATGGACCTCCTCCTCCAACAAGGGCGCAAGGAGAGCCTCGTTCTCCGTGGTGACACAAGTTGGGGGCGGTCCAGAATGTAAGCGAGGGCCGCACCGCCCGATCGAGGGAGAACAGGTCTTTGTAGAAACCATCAACGTGAGACCGAATCTCATCATGGTCTTGAATCAATCTATCACCATCTCAGAGGAGGGGTATGGTGTTATGGTCCATAAAGCCTATTCCGGTCACTAACACAAATAGAAAAGAAAAAAAAGGTGAGCGGAGCCGGTTTTGGTTTTTTCCGGTTGGACCGGCTGTCCGGTCCATTTTTAAACTATGCTGTCAAGTTGCGCTATGTGCAGTTTGTCACAAATATGTATTGTGCAATTATTTTTGCTAATGATGCACGCATTATGATTGTTTTGTAGATTTCACTCGGGATTTTCGGAAGGAGCGTAACCCGTGCGTCTTCCGAATGGTTGGCTATGTCTATTTAGGATGAGTTTTTTTTGGCTCAACAGATGTTTGAGTAGTAGCTATTGCATTTTGGAGTAGTTTGTTTTCTTGCTTATGTGCAAGCTGAAGTTGTTGAATTTTTTCTTTAAAAATCCTATTCTGACATAACAAATCTCGTTCTCCCTTTCATGAAGTGCAAGCTCTCGCGTGTCCAATGTGTATCGTAGTTTTTGGTGTAACATCCCTAAGACGGCTCACGTGATTATTAAACAACAGTTACACATTGGACTCACCAACAACTACCATACACTTGACTCTGTTATCTAGGAGGGATGCTATTACGCGCGCCCGTTAAAACGATCGATTTCCGACAGCGTGTTAGAAACTCAAGTTTCCTTGTAAAGAAATCAGGATGAGGCTAATTAATCAGGTCGAGCGTTGCCACGCGCGGCCGCGTATGAGTCTTTTCGGTTATCTAGTAGAGTAGTATTAGTGTATTATCGTAGTACCTGACGATTAATCCGCTTGGATCCTGTAATTTCCTTTCCCTGGAGAAGTAAAATTTGGTACGATCTCTCTGCCAAGAGCGACCTGCTCTGTTCTGCCCTCGGTTATCACCGCTGTAACACCAGCGACACCACGTAATCCAAACGAACTCTTCTCTACAATTCAGTTGTCTTCTAACGCAGCCATTTTTGTTCTGTATCGAGAACACCGAGCGAGTATCCTACTCAGCAGAACTCATCTATCTACACAAAACGATTATATTGGGGTCTCTTACCCGACAGGTTAGGAGCCACACAAATGCCGCCATGCACACGTGTGACTAATTAAGCACGGCGCATCCCGTGCTTGGACTGCAGCTGGTTCTCGTGCATGCGCCTATATAAACTCCTCGAAGCAGCTTGATCAGAACCAAGTACGCACGCCAAGTCAAGTGCAAAGCTAGGCTAGCAAATACTACTAGTACTTACCAGGCAGGAGGTTTAGCAATGGCAAACGCCAAGCTTGTAGTCGTGGGCATGGCCATCCTTGTAATCCTGCTGCATGTGTCGACGTGCGCCGTGGCCCGGCACCACGCCAAGCCGGACCCGTGCGCCAGCGAGGACGACTCCGTGCCGGGCATGCTGCACAAGCACAAGCACAAGAAGCCCCACTGCCCGTCGCCGGGCGGCACCGGTGGCGGCGGCGGCGGCGGCACCCCAGGCGTGATGACGGTGAACGGCTTCGAGAAGGGCCAGGAGGGCGGCCCGCCGTCGGAGTGCGACGGCAAGTTTCACAGCAACAAGGAAATGATCGTGGCGCTGTCGACGAGGTGGTACGCGGGCGGACGCCGGTGCGGCAAGATGATCAACATCACCAGCAAGAAGAACGGGCGCACCGTGCAGGCCAAGGTGGTGGATGAGTGCGACTCCAACCACGGCTGCAAGACCAACATCGTGGATACCTCCGAAGCTGTGTGGAAGGCGCTCGGGCTCGACAGCAACATCGGCGAGGTGCCCGTGACATGGTCCGACGCCTGAGACCGTGTATTCCCCGGCCATGGATTCCAGGTTGTTCAAAGCCAGTCACGTACGGTGTGCGTGGGAAAGTTCTCTAGCTGTTTCCTGGCCCTGGGTACGTACGTATGTATACGCTTGAAGTGTGAGTGTCGTTGTCAATCTCGATGGGTTGGTAGCTTGTCGAGTAGTTACTACGTATAATAACAGAATAAAACTACCTCTGTGGATGGTAGTGCGGGTTTATCTTGTACTCCTACTATATACTGTAAGATCCACGCTTGTGTACGTGTCGGTGTGAGTCTCAGTTTACTATCGCTGTTTCCTGTTGGGGAATATACTCCCTCCAATTTCTATATATTTGTTTTTTTAGATTTCAAATGGACTACTACATATGAATGTATATAGACATATTTTAGAGTGTGGATTCACTCATTTTGCTTCGTATGTAGTTACTTGTTGAAATATATAGAAAGACAAATATTTAGAAACGGAGGGAGTATATCATAATCATATACTCTGTATGTTGTAATTGTACTACGTTTACTACTTTTATATTTAGGGCTACCACGGGATGGCTGCTGGTCTCCCATGGCCTTCTTCCCTTCTCTGTACTCGCCGGTGGCCGCGACCAGCGGTGCACTCTGGTGGTCGCTGCAGTACGTGTGCGTGCCGGCTGCCGCTCTATGTGTTCTTCTTTTGAAATTTTAGGTATCACTTTATGTCGGGAGTTCACTCCCTGTAGAGCGATTTGGCCCATGGACCGGTCTGATTCGCTCCTCTCCATTACCCCTCCCCTTGGACGGGAGCAACACATATCGATGCCCCGTGCTCACCGTTCTCCCCTTGCAGTCCACAAAAGAAGACTTGAGGAGAGAATTTGTCGACTCTGTGCAGTTCGCTCCGCCATACATCACGGATGAGCGTCGTCCTTTCTTTTTGCAGAATTATCTGTAGTTTTTTTTACGGGAACTTAATTGTTTGCAGCTCACTTCGGCAGCCTCTGCAGTTTGTGGCGTGCCGAGTGCGATCTGGCGAACGCGTCGCGTCTGATCCGCCCGGCGTGGTTGGAGGCAAAGATGTTGCAGTGCAGTCGCGGGACGACAGACGCAAAATGGTCTCTCTAGGATGTGTTGGCGAAACACAATGGTGAAACCGTGCACTAACACATTCCTTCTCTCTAGGATGAGCAGCAATGGTGTCATTTGGGCGATCGAGGCGGCGGTAGCGCCTGACCATCATCTGACTCGTCATGCAGTGCACTTCTTTACTGTGGGCGCGAGCATAGTCAAAATTAGTCAGTTCGGTGGGTCATCGACTCGTTGGCGATTTTTGCAGCGAACTTTTTTGTTTTTTCAGTTCGTTACGTGATAAAATGGAGTATGTTTAGTTTATATATTGAAGGACATGTGTGCTGATTGCAAAAGTAGTAAACTTAGGGGGAAAAAACAACTGCAGTCTGCAGAGGAGGGCTTCCACCCCGAGCCGCCTATGCAAAATTCATGATAAAATCGTGGTATCCTTGTCTGTGTTCGCGTGGTGCAGAGCGTGTGTGCATGCAATTCTGTCTTTTTCATTTTTGTTTTGTTTGTAGTCTTGCAGTGCAGTTCTCTTCTCGGACACGTCCAATGCTCGGTTTGTTGTGCGATAGGAGTACTCCAGTCTGGTGCCTGGGCGCAGGGAAAGTTCACTAACCTCAACCATGCAAACATTTTAAAAGCGTTTGCAAAAAAAAATATTGATGCAGTACACTACGAATTTGGAACATCAAACAAAATGCATTTAAAAAACATGCAAAATGCAGTGCACTTGGGTCTACAAAAAAGGTCCACTACGATGGACTTTTTAGCACACACCTTTTAAAACAAAAAATGCATTTAAAAATCATGCAAATGCGATGCACTTTGGTCTTGAAAAAAGTCCACTACGAAGAACTCGTCGGTACAGTCCATTTCAAACAAAATGTATTTAAAAACATGCAAAAATGCAGTGCACTTCGGTCTACAAAAAAGTCCACCACGAAGGACTTTTCAGCACACACATTTTAAAATAAAAATGCATTTAATAAAACATGCAAAATGCAGTGCACTTTGGTCTTGACAAAGTCCACCACGGTTTGGCTGGTGGAGAGTGAATATTCTGTGTGTAGTTGTGTATAACAATCAGATAAATGTGTAGGTTTGCTATAAAATTCCTCTGTTGTCCACTTGGTAAACACAAAACAAAAACATCTCGAAAAGAAGCTCGCTTCTATATTAGATGTAGTTCACTCGCTTAGTCCCTACGGTCCACTCGCTTGGTCAACGCGCGTAAAAAATTAATAAGAACGAAAAAAAGACAACAAAAACTCATGATGTTCACTTTCGGTAGTGTTACCGTTCACTTTTGGAAGTGTTGTGGTCCACTCTCATTCGAAAAAAAAGTTGAAAAAAAGACAACAAAAACTTGTGCGAGAAAGTTTATGTCTGACAAAAAAAACCATGAAGTTCATTTGACTGTCTGCTGCAGTACGTGTTTCCATTTGAAGCAGTGCGTTCTTCTGTCCGATGAAGTACACACGACGAGTTTGGTCTCGGGAAAAACAGAATGTCCGCTTTTCGGTAAAATCAAAACTGCTCTTAAACCATAAGGAATTAAAGAGAGTGTTCTACATGAAAAAGTTGCGTCTCGTCGATATCTTTCCAACGGCATATCATTTGAATCATTTCGACAACCGGTTTGTGAAAATTTCGCGAAAAACGGCCGCTGCCACTCGTCGTCCGCCGCACGATTTTTTAAATTAACTTAAAACTGTAAGGAATCTCAAAACCATTTCTACATATGGAAATTGTGCCTTGTCCATAGCTTTCCAACAACGTATTACACGCCTCGTTTTGACAAACGGTTCAAAAACTAGAGTAAAAACAGTACCGAAAATTGCAAAAATTTCGAAAAAAACAGAATTCCGCAATTTAGTAAATTCGAAACTGCTCTTAAACCGTAACGAGTTAGAGAAAATAATAGATATAAAAAAGATGCGCCTCGACGATATCTTTCCAACAACGTATCATTTGCCTTATTCTGATGGGCGGTTTAGAAAAAATCATGAAAATACGCTAGCTGCCACTCGTCATCCGCCGCATCATTTTTTAAACTGCTCTTAAACCGATAGGAATCTCGAAAAGTGTTCACCATGGCGAAGTTGCGCCTAATCAATAGCTTTTCTATGGTATATTATACGCCTCGTTCCGATAAACGGTTAAAAAATTAGAGCGAAAACAATAACGGAAAAACACTGCGTGCAGTTTTTTTGACACGAAATTCACTCTTATGAGTACTGCAGCACACTTAGTTCAAACAATGACGTGCACTTGCATTGAGCGTGCAGTGCGGAAGCGTTATCAGAATAACTATTCTGATAATATTATCAGAATAGACCGGCTATATGTATATATATATATATATATACTATTCTGATCACGGGATCAGAATAATATTCTGATCACAACATGAACTTCGCGAGTAACGCGCGTGACCTTTCCCGAGTACTAGGTTGAACTTCAGCTAAAAAGTGTCCAAATGGGGCTTGCGATATACCGTTGGAAAGCTATGGACACCAATATCATGATCCAAGTTAAATCTTTGTCAAAATGTAGGCGGTTTAAGAGCAGTTTTGAAAACCGTTTTTTCTTCATACAAAAAATGTGAATCGTATTTTCGATCGCATTTATAAACCATTTATCAGAATGAGGTAAATAATATAGCGTTGGAAAGCTGCTGCCAAACCGCTCCTTCGACATGTTGAAAGTTTTCTCTAATTCCCTGTGGATAAAGAGTAGTTTTGAAAATCATAAAATTTCGTAAACCGAACAGCCGACTTCTTATTTTCAACGTAATTCCTAAACGGGTAATCCATTTGAGGCAAATGATATGGCATTGGAAAGCTTGTGAAAATGCGCTACTTTTTCATGTTAAAAGTGTTTTCTAATTTGGAACGGTTTAAAAGTAATTCAGAAAACGGTACAAGTTCCACCGAGTTCGTATTTTCGAGATAAGTTTTTAACCGTACGTCCGAATGCAACAAATGATACGGCGTTGGAAAGTTTGAGGAAATGCGAAACTTTTTCATATCTATTATTTCTCCTAATTCCTTAAATTTTAAGTCAAATTAGAAAATGGCAAAAAATGTATTTTCGGCATAATTTGTACAAACTTTAACGGAATGGCGCAAGTAATATACCGTTGAAAAGCTACGGAAAATGCGAAACTTTTTCATGTTGATGGTTTTCTTTGATTCTTAGCCGTTTTCGAGTAATTGCGAAAATGGAGGGATCGTTTGTTCTGCCTTTATCGCGAAACTGATTCTTCGAAAATGCACCGCGTGAAGAACCTGAACTTCTCGGCACGTGTACTTGAACTTCACTCTGTTTTTTACGTTCTTTTTTTGCTCGTATATCTCTATCCACTGCTCCTAGCTCTCCATCCACTCACCGGAATTGAGCAAGTGATATACCGATAGAAAGCTGCTGTAAACACGTAACTTTTCCGTGTTGATCATTTTTTCATACTCGCACTGATTTTAAAAGTTTTTCATCTGAAATTCATTCAGCGTAGTAGTTGAACTTCATGCTGTTTTCACGTTGAACTTCTGTTACGTATTTTCATTTGTAATTTTCTCATCCATTCGTTAGTGTTACACAAATGATATTCTTTTTGTACAAACCTGTCTCACAATAATTTTTTTAAGTTGTAAACTTTCCCCTCGTGATCATTTTTTCATACTCGCGATGATATTAAAAGTTTTTCATCTAAAATTCATTCAGCATAGTAGTTGAACTTCCTTCTGTTTTCACGTTGAACTTCTGTGACGTATTTTCGTTTGTAATTTTCTCATCCATTCATCAGTGTTACACAAAGATATTCCTTTTGTACAAACCTATCTCACAATAATTTTTTTAACTTTCTCTGACCGAGGACTTGAACTTACATAAATGATATTCCTGTCGTTTTGAAGTAAATTAGAAAATGGCGAGATCATGCCCTTTTTTATGAATTTTGAACTTCTTTGTTATTTTAATTTGAACTTCTTAGTTTTATTCCTATAAAAAATATGTTTTAAATAAATACTAAACATTTTGTTAAATTGAACTTCATTCATTTACTTTTCCTAGAAACGAGAAGAATTTTGAGTTTTCCATATAAATCGAACTTCTCCTTTATTTTATTTTGAACTTATTCATTTTTATTCTTTAGTTACAAGGAAACTTCTTCGTTATTTTATTTCGAACTTCTTGATTTTATTCTTTTGATAATCTGAAAAATCTTAGGTTTTGTAAACACCGAACTGCTCATTTTTTTAATTTGGACATCTTGGTTTTATTCTATTAGCATGGTTTTAGTTCAATTTTAAACTAAAACGCAAGATGATTATTATGGATACAAGGGAGTATCATATTTTGAACTTGTCATTTTTTTACAAAGTATACATGAATGATCATATGGAGGTGTGGGTGGACACCCCAAATCCTCTCTGGATAATGCATAAAATTTCCAATGTATTTTTCTTTGCTATGGAAGCATGCAATAACAGTAGTAGCTAACTATAAACTTTTTTCATATCTTGTCTTTTTCCCAAAATGAACATTGTAGTAATAATGACCTTCCAGTGTAAATGTGTTTGACCTTCTTTCTAATTGCTCCAAAACTATTATTTAGTTGAACTCTCTGCCAAAAAGTTATTGTGTTGTACGTTGCAAACCAAAATAAATAAATTCAGTTATAATAATCAATAACTACAAACATATAGGGGGACAACATTTAACCAATAACTACAAACATATAGGCGGACACCATTTATCAGCCAAATGCAGAGCAAAAGAAAAATGCGTACACACCAAGTGCAACAATTAGAAGGTTAATACATGCGTTCTTGTCTGCACATACTTCGTACATTTTTTAAAAATAGAGTAACTCTGTTCGAGTAAAATATGCTACGTACATACATACACATGTTCATTACATGGCAAAATGATTAGATGCTACCACCAATGGCGGCTTGAAAACCTGTGTTTTTTCTTCACGCACATCCCTCCCCATCTTCTCGGGTGCTACTGATTGCCGCTTGTATAAATTTTGTCTCTGCTGCAGTTAGATGAACAAATGATTAGAGTTTGTTGCAAATAACCATGTTCTGATTGGTATGTTTCACTCTGGTTTGGTTCTGACCCTTGCTACTTTTCTCTGCTATTGTAATCATATGAACAGAGCGCAGAGACAAACTTGTATTATTATATTTCCAAACCAAGAGGGGAACCCATCCAGCATTACTACAAGGCAAGAGTAAAACAAGGATTACTTACCGACAATTGCGAGAGCGTAGCAGGGAAGCTGAAGAACCGCCTCTAGCTCCGAACTGAGGAGGACTCGAGGAGATAACCACACAGGAAAT
This sequence comes from Aegilops bicornis, assembly GCA_021605145.1. Taxonomy (NCBI): domain Eukaryota; kingdom Viridiplantae; phylum Streptophyta; class Magnoliopsida; order Poales; family Poaceae; genus Aegilops; species Aegilops bicornis. Next base: position 328,045,010 of record CM038669.1, read on the forward strand.
CAACAAACTGAACTTCAAAAAGTCAACAAGATGAACTTCAGAAGAGGACTAGATAGGGTAAAAGTGAAGCAACCTTTCTCTTCAAAAAATCAAAAACTGAACTTTAGAAAATCAACAAAGTGAACTTTAGAAAATCAACAAAATTTGAACTTGAAGCGAAACAAACTATACTTCACAGGCCACGCAAAATATGCACGGTTATAGTCCACTTTAAAAACTTGAAAATAAACAAAGCCCGAACTTCTCTGAGGGCGGAATCTTGACCTGTCTATTACTGCTCGTTCTGACCTATAATTGAAGGTCGAGGATGGCGGCCCCCGCTGCACTGCCCTCTCGTACACAAGGAGATTGTGGTGGCTGGGCACCTAGCAACGGATGACCAGGACGACCAAGCAAGAACATGCATCTATCTTTGAACAAATTGTGTCATCAAGTTAGCGTGATACTAGTGTCAATTTCTAGACCCAAATTTTTTCCTTTTTGTGTGTGCAACCTCTCATGTGGACATATGCAAACCTTTGGTCAAATTATAGTGTAGCAGATCACAAAGAAATCACCTAGGTTTTGACATTATAGGGAGCAAAAAGATCAAATTTTCTGAAACAATTTTTTATCATCAAACGAGATGGAGGGGAAAATGGGGAGAAGAGAGAAGGACGGGGAAGATGCAGTGGATAGGCAGGAGGAAGATGTTCTGGGCAAGCTGGGGATGGGGCTGTGGAGTAGGAGCATCCCGGCACTGGGGAGGGAAGGTCCCGACAGAGTAGATGGAAGGTCGCACCGGACTGGAGGGAAGTTCACGCATTTTTCTGAAACATTTTTTTATCATCAAACAAGACAAAGCATTTTTGCCAACCTAGTTTTGTTCAATGTATATTGCATGATTCATGTAATCTGGGTACAATTTTTTCTTTGAACCCACCTCTAAATTGCTGCAAACTGCGACAATCACAAAACACAACATCTGCAACCTATTGCTGTTTTTTCTTCTTCCCCAGCATAAATTGAACTGCTGCAAGTAATTGCCAAATTTGAGCACTTCTTTTTTTTGTAGGGCGAAAATGCAGGCAGCACAAGTTGGCATCGGAACATGGAAATGCAGGGGCTACGATGAGTTATGCAGAGGCCGCCTCGAGGTTGGGAGAAGTTCAGGAGAAGCACAAAAATACCATTGAACGGCCTGGGGATGTGTCCTTGAACGGCCCAAGGAGGCGGCGTTGAACAGTTTTGGGAGATGCGGCGGCGGAGCCCCACCGAGAGTAGGCTGCATCATGGAGGGCGAAGCCATGATGGGCGATCGAGAGGATCTGATTCACTTTGAGCTCTGCCGCGGCATCATCAAGGGCCGAAGGAGTGGTGTGGATCCACTTAGGCGGCGGCGTCAGCAGGAGGTGAGTTGGGGCGGCGTCATGCGAGGAAGGTGGGTTAGAGCGTGGCGGCGTCTTGAGGAAGGTGGGGTGGGCGGCCCGGCGTGAGGAAGGTTAGGTGAAGCGGCGGTGGCCTTGGGGAAGGTGGGGTGGGGTGGGGCGGCGGTGGCGCATGGGGAAGGTGGGGTGGAGCGGGTGCATGGGGAAAGGTCTTGAGCGTGCCATCGGGGTGAAGCGGCGTTGGTTGGTGGTAGGACCCACCGTGGCTGAGCAGGAGGAGGAGAAGCAGGATGGGATCCGGATCGGGAGTGGTTTGGGGATGGGGTCGTGGGACGGGGGTGGGTGGGCTTTCTTTTTCTTTGTATCGTCAGGTGGGTTTTCTGGGAAGTTCAGGAGGATCCCATCACCCCTATATAGCGCATCGTAATCCAAATAACTATTCTAATCCCAGAATTAGAATAGTGCTATCCTATATATATATATATATATATATATATATATATATATATATATATATATATATATATATATATATATATATATATTTATATATATATATATATATATATATAAACTATGCGTGAGTGTAGAATAGCTTATTCTACACCCCGATGTGATACATACAAAATACAGTAACACACTATGTAAAATATAGTAATTTTCGTAAAAATGTAGTAAATTACAAACTTTGATGATAAAAAAATTATTTTCTGAATTACTACATTTTGTATACCGTTTTACTAGATTTTGTACATAGCGTTACTAGGGGGTATAGAATAAGCTATTCTACACTCACGCTTAGAATAGTGTTACCCTATATATATTACTCCTATGTATAAATAATGTTGCAATACCTGTCTTATTCGAGGGCGAGTGTACCCTCCGCATCATCCCTTTTCAGATGGCATGCGGCGAGGTCTTTCAGGGGCTCTTTGTGCCATCTGAGCTGTCTCGACAGCCCCCACCCGGATGACCCGCCTCGGAGCTCCACGACGGGTGGATCGCGGACACCATGGGCCGGTTTCGGTCGCGCCCGCGTGCACCCTCCCCCCCCCACCCCTCTCGTGCTCGACAAGCCAACCCAACCCGTCTGTCGGTGTCTTCGACCTACGCCGGGCAGGTTCGATATCGACAGGCGGGTCGCGCGTGCGTTTCACCCGCATGAGCCAGGACCAAATGTCGACGTTGTCGCTTGCGCCGATCTAGTTCAGTCGCGATAGGAGGGGGGTGCGTCACACCCGCCTACGCCAGCTCGCATACGGGGGCGTGCATCGCGCCCTTGTGGGGCCAAGCGGTCAGGTTTCTTTGTCCTGTAAGCGCCTTTGTCTCTGGATGGGTGTCCAACTCATGGGCCTTGGGTTGGCATGGCCCCATGCGCAACGGGCCAGCCGGACCTGGTTATCAGTGTCATCGCTTTGCGCCGGGCTAGTACAGTCGCGACAGGCGGGGCGTGCATCGCCCCTGCCGGCTCGCGCGTGGAGGCATGCATCGCGCCCTCCTAGGGCTAGACGGCCAGGTTTTGTTGGCCTATCAACGTCTTCGCCTCTAGTTGGGCTCTAGGTGGGTGGTTGGACTCACGGGCCTTGCGTTGCCATGGCCCCACGCGCGACGGGCCAGCTATATATGACCTCATGTCAGCGTCTTCGCCCCTTGTCAGGCTGGTTCGTTCACGATAGGCGGGTCATGCGTGCTGCCCCTGACACTGACTCATGGGCAGGGGCCCTCTCTGTTGGGGTGGTTCGGTCCTGCCAGCTGAGTAATTCTGTTTGAGTCAAGCATGCCCGTGCGCCCGACTATGTGTTCTCTCATCGTTTAACGGACCCGTCCGTCAAGCCTAGCGTCCGTCAAGCCGGTGTGTTTCGAGTCGGTCTGTTTCGTGGTCGTTTTCGTCTTTTCCTTGTTTTATAAGTTCATTGTTTTATGCCGCACAGCGGACGTTGTGTGCACTGGCTTGACCTAGCTGGTAGCCAGTAGGATCTTGAGGCGGATGTTCTCCAATGCGACCGCGGACAGTCGCAGTGCCGCTATTGCGTGGGAGAGGTTGTTGCCACGGAAGCAGGTAATGGAGGTGGACAACGTGTTGCCTAGGTGCGTGGTCTAGAGGAATTTTCCACAACTTTTATCCACTTAGGAGTAACTAGGGAAATAGCCATTAAAGAGTTTCTTCTGGACAATGCATCTGCCACAATTTTTTATTTCCCTTTCTTGTATTCTAGGTGGAAATTAAATTCCAGTAGCTTCAATATTGGTTTTTGTTGAATACTGTAGGATATTGTTTGGTCTGTCATGAATTTCAGGCTTTGATGATCAGTTCTAATGATCAATTCATTTCCAAGGAAATACCGTATGCACCTTTTTAACGCCTCAATTATTCCTAGGGCCTCCTTTTCATAGGTAGATAAGTGCAACATTTCTTGGGCATAAGCTAGAGTTGTAGTATGCTACAGGTCTCCCCCTCTACAGTTGTAGTATGCTACAGTTCTAATGATTGCTCCCAGACCAGTACCTGAAGCATCAGTGTCTAACACAAAAGGCTCTGAGAAATCAGGTATAGCCAATGTGGGCACATATGTGAAAGCTACTTTGAGTTGTTGAAATATTGTCCCTTGTGTTTCGGTCCAGCAAAATTGCTCCTTCTTCAACACATCATGGAAGGCCTAGCAATGGTGCCGAAATCCTTAACAAATCTTCTGTAATAGCCACCGAGACCAAAAAATGCCCTTAACCTATTGGCAATGGTTGGTGTAGGCCAGTCAGTTGTAGCAGCAATCTTTGAGAGGTCAGTAGTAACCCCTCAGCAGAAATTGTGTGTCCAAGGTAATCAATTTGGGGCACTGCAAACACACATTTTGAAAAGCTAGCAAACAGCTTGTGTTCTTTCAGAAGGTCCAAAACAATATATAGATGTTCCACATGTTCTTCATGTGTGTTGCTGAAAACCAAGATATCATTAAAAAACAATATGAATTTCCTCACACATCTGCAAAGATGTCGTTCATCAGGGATTGAAAGGTTCCAGAGGCATTAGTTAGCCCAAAGGTCATGACTAGGAACTCATAGTGCCCAAAGTAGGTTCTAAATCCAGTTTTAGGTATAGCCTTGTCATGCATTCTGATTTGGTGGTAACTAGATCTAAGATCCAGTTTGGAAAAAAACTGTTGCTCCATGGAGTTCATCTAGGAAGTCCTCAATTACATGTATTGGGTACTTGTTTCTTATTGTGGCGGCATTTAATCACCTATAGTCAGTGCACAACCTCTAGGATACATCTTTTTTTCTTTACTAGGATTGTTGGAGAAGAGTAGGGACTATGGATCTCTCTTATGATCCTAGACATGAACAAACTTTTCACTTGTATTTCCAATTCCTCCTTTTGCATGTGAGATATTCTGTATGGTCTTGTATTTGGAGGTATAGTGCCCTCCTTGAGTGGAATAGTATGGTCACAATCCCTTTTTGGAGGAAGACCAATAGGTTATTTGAAAAATTATTGGCATTGTTCCGCTAGCTGTGTTATTTTTAACAACTTGGCTGCAGAGGGGATCTTGAGGGTAATGTCATGTATGAGTACAAAATGTAGGCCGTAGCTCCCCCTTCCGAAATTTTTTCACTTCACAAAACCCAATATTTGTTCTTGTAGCTATGTTATCACAAGCTGGAATGGTTACTAGTGTCTTTTTGTCATTTGGGAGAGATAGCTGTCTTGGTTGTAACTGAAAGATACTCGACTATGCTTTGCTGGCCAATCACAACCCAATATTATGTCATGGCCAAGGAGATCTAACATTCTGAATGCTTGCTGAAATAAATGTGTACCAGCAGTAATGGAAGTGACAAGTATATAAGATCCTGACTAGAGTTTGCCTCCCCCAGCTACAGACACCACTTTATTTTGGTCCTTGATAATTGTACAACTTGTTTGGAGAGCAACTTTCCAGTTCGTATAGGTAGAGTCGCTACGAGAGTCCACAAGTGAATTGCTTATTTGCCCCCAATATTTAGTACTATGGAAATAGAACTGACAATTTAGATTGCATAGCTTTAAGGGGTATATGCTGCAGTGCTCTTCCCCTTGTGATTTCTCCTCTTGTTCCTGTTGTTCTATTTCTTCTGGGAGTTGTTGATTTTCTATGGGGTCCTCACGAGTTAACAGATGTATAACTGGAGCCTACTTGCATTTGTGTCCATGGTACCACTGGTCCCCACATATCCAACACTTTATTGGTTCCCTTAGTCTTTGAGTTACTATTGGAAGTTTTGTTTTAGTTGGTTTGTCTAGGTTGTTGGTGAATTATTTTGTATAATAAGTTGCATACTTTCCACAGGAAGATAACTGAGTATATTTTGCTTTGGCAAGTGCTCCTTGCTCCAAATCAACAGTTAACAAGTAAACATCAATGGTATTTGTGGGTCTCAAGGGCCTAAGCTAGTATTTCAGGTGAGATCTTAGCCCATTTACATAACATTTAACAAACCATTGTTTTGTGCTACTGCTATCTCTTGAGTTTGCGTTGGTTTTTCCCTTGAAGAGGAAAGGGTGATGCAGCAAAGTAGAGTAAGTATTTCCCTCAGTTTTGGGAACCAAGGTATCAATCCAATAGGAGACAACGCATAAGCCACCGAATACCTGCACAAACAAACACCCACTTGCACCCAACGCGATAAAGGGGTTGTCAATCCCTTCATGGTTATTTGCAAAGTGAGATCTGATAGAGATGGATAAACGGTAAAGTAATATTTTTTGTATTTTTGGTTTATGGAACGGAAAGTAAAAGATTGCAAAGGAAATAAACCGGAAACAAAAGTTGTAGATCGAAAACTTATATGATGGAAAATAGACCCCGGGGCCATAGGTTTCACTAGAGGCTTCTCTCAAGATAGAAAATATTACGGTGGGTGAACAAATTACAGCCGAGCAATTGATAGAAAAGCTCAAAGTTATGACGATATCTAAGGCAATGATCATGAATATAGGCATCACGTCCGTGTCAAGTAGACCAAAACGATTCTGCATCTATTACTCCACACATCGACCGACCCCTGCCTGCATCTAGAGTATTAAGTTCATAAGAACAGAGTAACACATTAAGTAAGATGACATGATGTAGCGGGATAAACTCAAGCAATATGATGAAAACCCCATCTTGTTATCCTCGATGGCAACAATACAATACATGTCAGTTCCCCTTCTGTCACTGGGATCGAGCACCCCAAGATTGAACCCAAAGCTAAGCACTTCTTCCATTGCAAGAAAAACCAATCTAGTTGGCCAAACCAAATCAATAGTTCGAAGAGACTTGCAAAGATATCAAATCATGCATATAAGAGTTCAGAGAAGATTCAAATAATATTCATAGATAAGTTGATCATAAATCCACAATTCATCGGATCTCGGCAAACACACCGCAAAAGAGTATTACATCGGATAGATCTCCAAGAACATCGAGGAGAACATGGTGTTGAGAACCAAAGAGAGAGAATAAGCCATCTAGCTACTAGCTATGGACCCGTAGATCTGAAGTAAACTACTCATGCTTCATCGGGGAGGCAATGGTGTTGATGTAGAAGCCCTCCGTGATCAAATCCCCCTCCGGCGAGACGCCAGAAAAGGCCCCTAGATGGGATCTCACGGGTACAGAAGGTTGCGGCGGTGGAAAAGTGTTTTGGTGGTTCTCCTCGTAGGTTCTAGAATATTTGAGAATATATAGGCGGAAGAAATAGGTCGGTGGAGTCACGAGGGGCCCACAAGGATGGGGGCCGCGCCCTGCCCCCCTGGGCGCGCCCTACGACCTTGTGGGTGCCTCATAGCTTCCCTAATGTGCACTCCAAGTCCTCTGGATGTCTTCTGGTCCAAGAAAAATCATCGTGAAAGTTTTGTTCCGTTTGGTATTACTTTTCTGCGAAACTCTAAAACAAGGAAAAACAGAAACTGTCACTGGGCTCTAGGTTAATAGGTTAGTCCCAAAAATAATATAAAATAGCCTTTTAATGCATATAAAACATCCAAAACAGATAATATAATAGCATGGAAAAAACAAAAATTATAGATACGTTGGAGACGTATCAAGCATCCCCAAGCTTAATTCATGCTCGTCCTCGAGTAGGTAAATGATAAATACAGAGTTTTTTATGTGGAATGCTACCTAACATATTTATCCATGTAATTTATTTATTGTGGCATGAATGTTCATATCCAAATGATTCAAAACAAAAGTTTAATATTGACATAAAAACAATAATACTTCAAGCATACTAACAAGGCAATTATGTCTTCTCAAAATAACATGGCCAAAGAAAGCTTATCCCTACAAAATCATATAGTCTGGCTATGCTCTATCTTCATCACACAAAATATTCAAATCATGCACAACCCCGATGACAAGCCAAGCAATTGTTTCATACTTTTGATTTTCCCAAACTTTTTCAACTTTCACGCAATACATGAGCGTGAGCCATGGACATATCACTATAGGTGGAATAGACGGTGGTTGTGGAGAAAGCAAAAAGAAGGAGATAGTCTCACATCAACTAGGCGTATCAACGGGCTATGGAGATTCCCATTAATAGATATCAATGTGAGTGAGTAGGGATTGCCATGCAACAGATGCACTAGAGCTATAAGTTTATGAAATCTCAAAAAGAAACTAAGTGGGTGTGCATCCAACTTGCTTGCTCACGAAGACCTAGGGCAATTTAAGGAAGCCCATCATTGGAATATACAAGCCAAGTTCTATAATGAAAAATTCCCACTAGTATATGAAAGTGACAATATAGGAGACTCTCCATCATGAAGATCATGGTGCTACTTTGAAGCACAAGTGTGGTAAAAGGATAGTAGCATTGCCCCTTCTCTCTTTTCTCTCATTTTTTTATTTGGGCCTTCTCTATTTTTGTTTTTTTCGTCCGGAGTCTCATCCGACTTGTGGGGGAATCATAGTCTCCATCATCCTTTCCTCACATGGTACAATGCTCTAATAATAAAGATCATCACACTTTTATTTACTTACAACTCAAGAATTACAACCCGATAGTTAGAACAAAATATGACTCTATGTGGATGCCTCCAGCGGTGTACCGGGATGTGCAATGAATCAAGAGTGACATGTATGAAAGAATGATGAACGGTGGCTTTGCCACAAATACGATGTCAACTACATGATCATGCATAGCAATATGACAATGATGGAGCATGTCATATTAAACGGAACGGTGGAAAGTCGCATGGCAATATATCTCGGAATGGCTATGGAAATGCCATAATAGGTAGGTATGGTGGTTGTTGAGGAAGGTATACAGTGGGTGTATGGTACCGGCGAAAGTTGTGCGGTACAAGAGAGGCTAGCAATGGTGGAAGGGTGAGAGTGTGTATATTCCATGGACTCAACATTAGTCATAAAGAACTCATACACTTACTATAAAAATCTATTAGTTATCAAAACGAAGTACTACGCGCATGCTCCTAGGGGATAGATTGGTAGGAAAAGACCATCGCTCGCCCCCGACCGCCACTCATAAGGAACACAATTAATAAATAAATCATGCTCCGACTTCATCACATAATGGTTCACCATACGTGCATGCTACGGAATCACAAACTTTAACAGAAGTATCTCTCAAATTCACAACTACTCACTAGCATGACTCTAATATCACCATCTTTATATCTCAAAACAATCATAAGGAGTCAAACTTATCATAGTACTCAATGCACTTTATATGAAAGTTTTTATCATATCCCTCTTGGATGCCTATCATATTAGGACTAAATTTATAACCAAAGCAAATTACCATGCTGTTTAGAGACTCTAAAAATAATATAAGTGAAGCACGAGAGTTCGTCAGTTTCTATAAAATAAAACCACCGCCGTGCTCTAAAAGATATAAGTGAAGCACAAAGAGTATTCTAGTAAATAACGATTCAAGCGTGTCTCTCTCAAAAGGTGTGTGCAGCAAGGATGGTTGTGGCAAACTAAAAAGCAAAGACTCAAATCATACAAGATGCTCCAAGCAAAACACATATCATGTGGTGAATAAAAATATAGCCTCAAGTAAAGTTACCGAGATGAAGCGAATCTGAAAGAGGGATGCCTTCCGGCATCCCCATGCTTAAACTCTTTGTATCCTTGAATATTACATTGGGGTGCCTTGGGCATCCCCAAGCTTAGGCTCTTGCCACTCCTTATTCCATAGTCCATCAAATCCTTACCCAAAACTTGAAAACTTCACAACACAAAACTCAACAGAAAATATCGCAAGCTCCGTTAGTATAAGAAAATAAACCACCACTTTCGGTATTGTTGTGAACTCATTCTTTATTTATATTGGTGTAATATCTACTGTGTTACAACTTTTCCATGGTTCATACCCCTCCGATACTAGTCATAGATTCATCAAAATAAGCAAACAACACAAACAAAACATAATCTGTCAAAAACAGAATAGTCTGTAGTAATCTGGATAGTTCGTATACTTCTGTAACTCTAAAAATTCTGAAAAAATAGGAAAACAGGGGCAATTTGCATATCAATCTTGTGTAAAACATTCAGAATTTTATCACGTTTATGTGATTTTTAAAATTCTGGGACTGAGCGCAAAAGTTTCTGTTTTTCAGCAAGATTAAATCAACTATCACCGTAAGCTATCCCAAAGGTCTTACTTGGCACAAACACTAAATAAAAAAACCACATCTAACCAGAGGCTAGATGAAATATTTATTACAAAACAGAACATAAAAAGCAAAAAATAAAATAAAATTAGGTTGCCTCCCAACAAGTGCTATTGTTTAACGCCCTTAGCTAGGCATAAAGCACGAATATATCTAAGTGTTATCATCTTTGGTATGCAATCCATAAGTGGCCCTCATAATATATTCATAAGGTAATTTTATTTTATTTCTTGGGAAGTGTTCTATGCCTTTCCTTAACGGAAATTCAAATCTAATGTTTCCTTCTTTCATATCAATAATTGCACCAATCATTCTAAGGAAAGGTCTACCAAGAATAATAGGGCATGTAGGATTGCAATCTATATCAAGAACAATGAAATCTATGGGCACATAATTCCTATTTGCAACAATAAGAACATCATTAATCCTTCCATATGTTTCTTAATAGTGGAATCCGCAAGATGCAAATTTAAAGAACAATCATCAAACTCACGAAAACCTAACACATCACATAAAGTTTTTAGAATCGTGGAAACACTAGCACCCAGATCACACAAAGCATGGCACTCATAATCTTTAATCTTAATCTTAATAGTAGGTTCCCACTCATCATAAAGTTTTCTAGGGATAGAAACTTCCAGTTCAAGCTTTTCTTCAAAAGATTGCATCATGGCATCAACGATATGTTTAGTAAAAGCTTTATTTTGATTATAAGCATGAGGAGAATTGAACATGGATTGCAACAAGGAAATACAATCTATTAAAGAACAATTATCATAATTAAATTCCTTGAAATCCAAAAGAGTGGGTTCATTGCTACTTAAAGTTTTGACCTCTCCAATCCCACTTTTATCAATTTTTGTGTCAAGATCTAAAAACTCCAAATCATTGGGACGCCTTCCAACTAAAGTAGACTCATCTCCAGTCCCATCTTTATCAAGTTTATATTGGAAAAAAGATTGAATATGAGTCACATCAATCTCACGGAAACTAGAAGAACACGCTTTTATAAACCAATCTTTCTTTGCACGCATCTTAGCGGTTCTTTCTTTGCACTCATCAATGTAAATTCTCATAGCTTTGAGAGACTCATTGATATCATGCTTGGGTGGAATAGATCTAAGTTTTAAAGAATCAACATCAAGAGAAACTCTATCCACGTTCCTAGCCAAATCATCAATCTTAAGCAAATTTTCTTCAATCAAAGTATTGAAATTCTTTTGCGAACTCATAAATCTTTAACACTATTCTCAAATTCAGAGGGCATCTTATTATAATTTCCATAAGAATTGTTGTAGGAATTATAGATGTCTACTACGCAACTTTATTCTTGTAGACTCGTGTTGGGCCTCCAAGCGCAGAGTTTTGTAGGATAGTAGCAATTTTCCCTCAAGTGGATGACCAAAGGTTTATCAATCCATGGTAGGTGTAGGATGAAGATGGTCTCTCTCAAACAACCCTGCAACCAAATACAAGAAATCTCTTGTGTCCCCAACACACCCAATACAATGGCAAATTGTATAGGCGCACTAGTTCGGCGAAGAGACGGTGTCAAAAGTGTAATATTGATGGTAGAAATATATTTTTATAATCTGAATAAATAAATAAAGTAAGGTAGAAAATAGTAAACGGGCACAAAAATGGTATTGCAATGCTTAAAAATGAGGCCTAGGGTCCGTACTTTCGCTAGTGCAATCTCTCAACAGTGCTAATATAATTGGATCATATAACCACCCCTCAAAGTGCGATGAAGAATCACTACAAAGTTCCTATCTAGCGGAGAACATAAGAAGAAATTATTTGTAGGGTACGAAACCACCTCGAAGCTATTCTTCTCGATAGCTCTATCCAAGAGTTTGTACTAAAATAACACTAAATAATTTCAGATTCATAATACTCAATCCAACACAAAGAACCTCAAAGAGTGCCCCAAGATTTCTACCGGAGAAACAAAGACAAGAACGTGCATCAACCCCTATGCGTAGATTACCCCAATGTCACCTCGGGAATCCGCGAGCTGAGTGCCAAAACATATATCAAGTGAATCAATACAATACCCCATTGTCACCACGAGTATTCATATGAAAGACATATATCAAGTGCTCTCAAATCCATAAAAGTATTCAATCCGATAACAACGAAATCTCAAAGGGAAAAACTCAATACATCACAACAAGATAGAGAGGGGAAAACACCATATGATCCGTCTATATTAACAAATCCCGCGATACATCAAGATCATGCAATCTCAAGAACACGAGAGAGAGAGAGAGAGAGAGAGAGAGAGAGAGATTAAACACATAGCTACTGGTACAAACCCTCAGCCCCGAGGGTGGACTACTCTCTCCTCATCGTGGTGGCCGCCGGGATGATGAAGATGGCCGCAGGAGATGATTCCCCCCTCCAGCAGGGTGCCAGAAAGGGTCTAGATTGGTTTTTGATGGCTACCGAGGCCTGCGGCGGCGGAACTTCTAATCTAGGTTAACCCCGAGGGTTTTTGGAATATTTGTGAATTTATAGGGTAAAGAGGAGGTGCGTGAGGCCACCGAGGTGGGCACAACCCACCTGGGCGCGCTTGGGCCCCCAGGCGCGTCATGGTGGGTTGTGCCCCCCTTGGGGCACCCCCCAGGTGCTGCTCTGGCCCATCCCGAGTGTTCTGGTCCATAAAAATCTCCAAAAAGTTTAGCGGTGTTTGGACTCCGTTTGATATTGATTTCCTGCGATGTAAAAAACAAGCAAAAAACAGCAACTGGCATTGGGCACTGGGTCAATAGGTTAGTCCCAAAAAATGATATAAAGTTGTTAAAAAATGATTGCAAAACATCTAAGAATGATAATATAACGGCATGAATACTTCATAAATTATAGATACGTTGGAGAAGTATCAACATCCCCAAGCTTAATTCCTACTCGTCCTCGAGTAGGTAAATGATAAAAGAGATAATTTGTGAAGTGTGAATGCTAGCAAAGTGCTTAACTTTGATCAATGATAATTTCAATCACTTCTCCTAGCATCTTAATAGCAATTATTTCTTATAAAACTTCTCATGTTATAGTAGCAACCAATTCACATGTTAAGGTTCAAACAATGAATTCTCTTGAAACCCAAGAACCTATGTTCTCAGTCACCAAGCAATTGTAATTCAACTTATTCAACACAGTTTAAGTAAGAGCTCCACATACTCAACCATCATATAGTCTTCTATGATTGCTAACACTCACCGCATACACATGAGCAAAACGTTTCAACCGGGCACATAGAAAGATAGCGGCTTCTAATTTCGCCTCCCAACGTATTCACCTCAAGGGTGATGTCAACAATAATAACTCATGCTACCCATATTCAACTGGACATATGTGCCTAGATCTTTCCTCACCACATGATGCTTGCCAAAGGAGAAAAAGAAAAAGGAATATAGAGAAAAACTTTGACTCTTGCATAAAAGTAAATACATAAAAGTAGAAGATAGGCCCTTCGCAGAGGGAAGCAGAGGTTTCCATGCACTTATTTGTTTGTATGCCCAACCCCTTAGTGCAAAAGAACGTCATGTTGTATTGCCCCTTGTGATGGCAACCTTTATTATGCAGTCTGTCGCTTTTATTCTTCACCATCACAAGTTCATACAACGCTCAATTTTCTCTTACACTAAATGATCTCACACTTTTAGAAGCAATTTTTATTGCCTTATTGCACCGATAACAACTTACTTGAAGGATCTTATTCAATCCCTAGGTAGGTATGGTGGACTTTTGAAAATAATATTTGGGTTTAAGGGTTTTTGGATGCACAAGTAGTATCTTTACTTGGTGCGGAATTTTTGGCTAGCAAAGATGGGGGACAAGCACCACATGTTGAAGGATCTATGACAATATAACTTCTATGTGAATATGAACAAACATAAACCATTACGTTGTCTTCCTTGTCCAACATCAACAATTTTGGCATATAATATTTTGATGGGGGCTCACAATCACAAAAGATTTATAGGATAGTATATTTGCATGTGAAAGTTCTCTTCCTTCTACTAATTATTATGAATTGCTTGTATGACCAGTATTGTGATTGTCAAGCTTAAAAATATTTCACTTTCTAAACCCAATGTGAAGCTACCACTAGGAATTATATTATTTCAACTTCATGATATTCAATTCATTCAACAATTTACTCATAGGATATAAGTGAAGCAAGAGAGTAAATAACAAGATACTCCAAAAAGATATAAGTGAATACCATGAGCATAATATTTCTTTCTCTCAAATTAATTTAAGTGAAGCAAGAGAGAGTTTCTTCAAAAATACTAAAGCACATCGTGCTCAAAAAGATATAAGTGAAGAACTAGAGCAATTCCATAAAAAAGAGCTTCGTTGACAGGATGTGCGTGCCGCTTACCTAGCCTCCCTGGCAACTATTTGAGGACTCTATCTTATTTAAATTTCATATATAAGTATTTTATTAGAACAACAAGCAAAACTAAATAAAATGAAATTCTAAGAATGGCACAGCTCATGTGAAAAAGCAAAAACGTAGGTTCAACCGATACTGGCCGATAATTGTTGATGAACAAATGTGGTATGCCTACCAGGGCATCCCCAAGCTTGAGCTTTTATGTATCCTTAATTCCTTTCATGTCACGGTTTTCCTAAATCTCAAAAGTTTCATCCACACAAAACTCAACAAGAACTCGTGAGATAAGTTAGTATAAACCAATGCAGACACCTTATCATTCTCTACTGAAGAAAATCACTAAAATTATTATTCAACATTGAACACTAAATGTCTCTGCATATTTAATACTCCTATCCTCAGATAGAATCATTAAACAAGCAAACATATGCAAACAATGCAAAACATAACAGCAATCTGCCAAAACAGTACAGTCTGTAAAGAATGAAATATTCATCATACTTCCCTAACTCCAAAAATTCTTTAAAAAATACCACACTTTAGAAAATTTATCAGAGCTTATTTTTTAAAAAGTTTCAGCATTTTATCACATTCTTACTTTTCTAGGTAATTTTTGCAACATTGATAAACTTTCTATTTTGAAACAGCAACATGTATACTTGCAAAATAAGCATGGTAAAGGCTATCCTTGGCATATTTATTGAAAAGAAATATGAAAAACATTATTCTAAATAACAGCAAGCAAATCCTAACAAAATAATTTCATGCTCCAAGCTAAACACATATCATGTGACGAATGAAAACATAGCTCCAAGTGAGGTTACCGATAATGTTGGAGACGAAAGAGGGGATGCCTTCCGGGGCCTCCCCAAGCTTAGTTGCTTGGATCTTCCTTGAATATTATCTTGGGATGCCTTGGGAATCCCAAATCTTAGGGTATTGTCACTCGTTATTCTCCTCATATCGACATCTCAACCAAAACTTGAAAACTTCAATCACACAAAACTTAACAGAACTTTGTGAGATAGGTTAGTATGATAAAGAGCAAATGTAGCGACCAGACCTCAAACAGTCTGATCTCTATGCTCAGTGTCATCCCTGGATCAGTAATGCTGACACCACACAGTACTCGGAGGATTTATAACAGAGTAGCAATCACACACTTATTACAATCGAATGTCTCAAGAGAGAACTTAATAAAATAAACATGGCTTAAGGCCATCTAATAACGATAACAGCGGAAGGCTTGGAAGAATAAGCGAGTCCATCAACTCCAACGGCATCATCGAGTATAGAACCACGACCTATGCACCTTACTGTCGTAAATGCGAAAAGTCTGCAACATGAAACGTTGCAGCCCGAAACGGGTCGACACATGGAATATCTTGGCAATGTAACACATAGAGAGTAATGAAAGAATAAGCCTATACTATATGCATATATGGCTGGTGGAAAGCTCTATGGTTACTGATTTTGCATAAAGCCAAATTTTCCCTCGCAAAGGAATAAATTTATTTAACTATCATGGTGGTTGTGAAACATTGAGAATGGTTGACAGCATTCTCAATCCCAATTAAAAGTACTCATTAACAAACCCAACGATATTAATTAGAAGTAACATGATGAGATTCACATGATATCCATGTACTAGATACTCAAGATGTCCATAACGGGACACGGCTAACCATGATTAGTTTATACACTCTGCAGAGGTTTGCGCACTTTTCCCCACAAGACTCGATCGCCTCCGTTTGGTTTCTCGCACTACATGGTGTTTGAGAGACGGATGGCCGAGACATAGTCTTTCAGAAGCGCTAGCACCTTACATGTGGGTAGACCGTACCAACCTACATCCCCTACATCTGCTAGCCTACCCGTAAGAGTTCGAACAACTTAATCAACTATGCGAGCCCATAATGGCTTGTGGCTGCACACGGAAGTTTCTAGTTTGAATAATCTCATGATCCCTTTGAGCACAGGTGGCGGTCCAAGAAATACATGCAAGTCCTGATAGAAACCAGGTGCCTCAATCCACCCGGATGTGTGTTTAAGTTGCCACCTTAAATAAACCATTAAATAACAATCTCACATCTGTCATGGATACACTCACCCAATCCACGTCTACTAGCATAGCATGGCATAATAAGCAAACGTAGAAGTAACTCCCAAAGGTTTGATAATAAAACAGGTAATAGGTACTACCTCAACTACTTCCCATCCCACAATTTAATTAGATCCTAATCAGGCAAGTGTTTGAGGATAGGTCTAATGCATAAAAACTGGGTATGAGAAGAGTATGATCAAAGTGTTACTTGCCTTGTCGATGATCCATGAAACCTAGAGACTTCGAAATGTAGCAGCGCACTCAGGGTAATCTATCGCAGACAAACAAACAAGCATACAATAAATACTCATCTAATGCACAGGTAAAACTCAAATAGATCTAACCAGATAGTTCAACTTAAGAACTCCGGTTTGCAAAAAGAATCAAATCAAACGAAGCAACGAAAGTCAAACGGCGGAAGAAAATAGCTTCGTTCTACTAATCTGGATCTAAGTCAAATTTTACAGAAGCAAAAACTTGTTTAAGTAGATTATTCGGAAAGAGGGTTTCGAGACGAAACTCCAGGAGCTTGAATCGCCTGATTCCGATAAACGAGCGAAAAGTTATACTAAAACGAAAATCGGATCTGGAATCACGATCAGAAAAATCGCGGATTAAATCCGAGAAAAAGAAAAAACGACGAACAGATTCCAACGAAAAAGAAAAAATAAAAAAATAAATAAAATAATAATAATAAAATAATAAAAATAAAAAGAAAAGAAATAATAATAAAAAAATAAAAAATAAAATAAAATAAAAAAAAAAAAAACCAACCAAAAACCGCTCGGTTTTTATAAAAACCTAAGACAAATCGAGGCAAATGACGAACCTCGGGCGGCGTCTGGCTCTGTGGCCGGCGGGCCCGGCGGCTAGGGTTTTGGGCGGGCAGGCGCTTGGTGGGTGGGAGGCCGGGGCTCATGAGAAGGCGCCCGAGCGGAGTCCCGCCGGCACGACAGTAAGGCGGTGCGTTTTTTAAATAATTACGCAGAAAAAAAATCAAAAGAAGTACTAAACGGACTCCAAATATCCCGAAATAAATTTTCCCCGGCTTCTAAAATCAAGTCGGATTTATGTAACATCCCAAAATTCTAAATTTTGGAATGTTATAAACAAATAGATATTTTTGGTTGATTGTTTGATTGATTGACTGAAAGTGAGTGAATCTGAAACTTTTTGAAAGTTGAATGAGAGAGAATGAAATGACTTTCCCAAACTTCCACCTTGGATTTATGATCTCCATGAATTGAAATTCATTTCATCACAAAACCCTAGAGTGAAGATGATATGACTCTTCCATTTAAATAAAAGAAAAGGGTTTTGAAAAGATTTGAATTCCATCTGAAAATATTTCAAATTCAGAAGCTTTATGCGACTCAATGATTTTCATGAGAGAAGATAAAATGACTTCTTCAAATTATATGAAATAGAGTTGGAAGTGGTTTGAAATTCAAATTCAAAACCATTTAGGAGTTATTAGGGTTTTATTCAAATTATTTTTCTCCAAAAATAAATTATTTGTAAATTGGGGTAAAATGATTCCCTATAATATAAAATTGGAGGAAAATAAATTTGAAATCATTACGTGTTTTTAAAATGATTTTGTTGGGTTTTATTGCAACAGCAACACTAATTGAGTTTTGTAAATTTTTGAGGATTTTATTTGAACTTGAAAAATAGTTCATGTTGTAGGAAATCTTTTTCTGAAAATTTTGATATATTATATGTCTATATAATATTATTATTTATTTATTTGTGTTTGTTTTGTTGTCTATGTTTTATATAAAAAAAAAGAAAAACCCCAGTATGAGCCGACAAGCCAACCCGGCCAGCGCCAGCCCTTGGCGGGCAGGCGCACCCAGCCCTTGAGCCGACCTGCCCGGCGCCGAAACCTCTCCCTCGGTGATGAAACCCCTCCCCTCTCTCACCGACGCCTTGGCCCCACCCCACCTTTCCCTCGCCACGCCACGCCGGACAACCGCCGCTTGGCCGAATCCGGAGATCCGGAATCGCCTCCCCGATTCGCCTCCTCCAAGCCGACCCTATAAATATCGACCCCCTCACCCCGTTCCGCCCGTTCCCGACCCCCGAAACCCTCTCCCCTCGCCGCAATCGCTCGCCTAATCCGAGCGCCCCCACCGCGCCATTGCCGCCCCACCGAGCTCCTCCGACCCCCCGAGCTCCAACGACTCCACCTCCCGACCCTCGCTCGTCCGCACCACGGACGTCTCCGCTGCCGGACCACCGAGCTACTACGCTGCCGCCCAGTCGCTGGTCGTCACCACCGCGTAAGCAGCGGAACTCCCCACCATCGTCCGATCTAAAATCTAGGGTTTAGATTAGATCACGCGAAGGGGTATGTTTTTATTTTAAAAGACCGGTTTAGTTACGGTTTATTTTAGTTTAGTTAGCGGTTTAGTTAGACCGGCCCGATCGGTTTATTTTCTGTTAACCGCGGGCACGCTTTAGTTATATGACGCCTGAGCGTTAGATAGGCCCGTTAGCGCGTTAGTTTTTTTTCCTTAGTTTTATTTTTCGTTTACATTTTAAAAAGCAGAAAATGTTTCAATTTTAGATTTCCTATAACTTTTATATTTTAGATCCAAATTGAGTGATTCTTTTTGCATTGTGTCACAAATTTGCTTAAGTTTCTGTTGGTGTACTTAGGTTTCAAATTTGAATAGTTTAGATTTGAATTTGATGAAATTTGTTCAAATCACTAATTTGGTCATATTTTGAGTTTTACAAAGTATTTTGATTGATTCCTTTTGCTACTGTTTTATTATGGTTTTGTCTATCCAGTAGCACATACTTCTTTATTTTTACTTTATTTTTAAATTAGGTTTTTAGCAAAACAGTACTGTTTTAGTTATAGTTTTGTTTTAGTCTTTTCTTTATTGTTTTTATTAGTTTTAAATTATTTATTTTTGTCACTTTTGACAAATTTAGTTTTGTTTCTGTTAGTAAACCAAAGAAAATTTTGTTTTTATTTTAAAAATTTATTTTATTTAGTTTTGTATGAAAACTTGTTTAGGTCATAGTTAGTGTTTCATAAAAGCTTTTTATTTGTTTCTTTTTGCTATTAAAAGTTTATGAAAAATACTTTCTGTTAAAATTAGCTGTTTTATATTTTCTTTGTAGATTATTTATTATGTTGGTATTTTCTTTGTTGTTAAATTTTACTTAGGATAAAACGATTTTTTGTGTTATGTCTTAGAGTTTTCTTTAATAGTTTTGTTGTGTAGTTTTCCTTTGTTTTTATTTGGTGTCCCTTGATTTGCATTTTTATTTGTTGGTTTTATTATGAGTGTTAGAATTGTTTGCTAGGATGTTTGCTTATGTGAATGCTATGTTTGACTATATAGATTTTCAACGGAGTGACGAATAGTTCTACCAAGTCATTATTCGAGAGTGTTGCTATCTTCATCAACTTACCAGGCAAGTTCACTTTGACCATGTTTTTCATACCTATGTTTTTATTGCATTTAGTGGCATCTTTGTAACAACTCTCCAGTAATGATATTGAATCCTTGTAGTTGAGTAGTATGCATGAGGTAGGAACCCATCACCCTGTTACCAAGCCCGGGACGTTATTTATTTTAATGCTACGCTATAGTAGACGGGGTTGGTATGAGTGCTCGAGTGGTGTGAGAATGGAGGATCTACGTCAATGGCGACAACTCCATGATGGAATCTGCAAGGATCTGCATCTTCAAGGCCTCAAGACTTCAAGACTCGAGACAAGAATTCAATACACACTCTTTGGGTGAAGGATGGTTGACGGAACCTGGAGAATCCGGTGGTTGGCGGGATGCATGGAGAAGCGCCATGACATCTTGCGGAAAGCTTCACCCAGACTCAAAGAGACGGAAGAATACTTCATGCCCGGAAGCTTACCTGTGCAACCGCAAGTCACTATGGGCTCTGGCTTGGTTGACCTTAGTTGTGACTCACGGCTGGGGCGGTGCTAGCAGATGTAGAACTACGGTAGGATTGAATGAGCACCGACGGTGGTGAAACTCTTCGGAAGACCATGTTTGGTCATCTTGTTCTCAAACACCACGAAGTGCGAGAACGTAAAAGAGGGATCGAATCTTGCGGGTAAAGTGTACAAACCTCTGCAGAGGGTTAAAACCTAATCGATTAGCCGTGTCCCGATTCACGGACAACTTGAGCCTCTGGACTTGGATCTATCTCTAACTCTCAACACCGGATTGATAACTTAATTGTGGGCAACTTATGATGATTTTGGGCTATGAGACATCGGTTGGCGGAACCATGTCATGATAGAAAACTCCATAGTACAGACTTCATTTATTCCTTTGATGTAGGGAAAATAAAACCAGCTTTTACGCATAAACAAAACTCGGAATCTGAGCCACAAAGCCATACTGCATATAGTATAGTTTATCATTTGTTTTCTCTTATTGTGATCTTGCGGTACATTCAATGTCTTGACCTACACTGGCTGCAACGTATCATGTTGCGTATATTTCCTCGACGAGTAAGAGTTACAATACAGGATTACGATCTACACTCAACTGCCGATGGCGTTGATGGGACTCCACACGGACTATTTGTTTCATTGTGACTTATGAGGTATATATCAGTTTTACGTTAATTATACATGTGATTGCACTTTGATATATACATTGATGTCTTGTGTGTGCCGACATCTTGATCCAGGGATGGCACAGATACACGGAGGCTTGACCGTCTGAGGTCGGGTCGCTACAGATATGGTATCAAAGCACATGTTGACTGTAGAACGTGACCCTAGGAAATGACTTAGTAATATGAAGACCCCAACAGCAACGACCTTTGTTTCGTTACTACTCTCGTAACACCTGGTTCCTTTTACTGAACCTTCCTTATTTCGAACTATAGATGGAGAGCTGCATTCTGAACAAAAGAGAACACTACGAGAAGGTTCTTGGAGGCCCCTTCCTTGTGGAGATAGTCAGGCTGCTGAAGTTACCGATACCTGAGATCAAGGCAACTAAGAGGACGTCTAGATCATGGGGAGTCAAGACCCAAGTTTTTGGCCGTAAAGAAGACCCCAAGGCTGCAGACATCGACTTGACACCATAAATGGTGATCGTGATATGGGCATCAACACTGCCGTCCATGATGCTATTGCACGCTTATGCTATCGTCATCGTCTTTGCACTAAACCCACACTTCTTTGGAAGGATTGGATGGCAGAAGTTTGATGGAGCAACTATTGCCTTGACGGAAGTGCAAAAGATGAAGTTCTCCCCACTGTTAGTGTACAATCAGGATCTAGAACAATACATCAAGAATCTTCAGATGGACCTCCTGGAAGCCCTATTTTACAATGAAGCACTATGAGAAGAGGTTGAGACTCAGAGAGTGAAGGTAGACAACCTGGAGGAGGAGAACCTCGAGATCCCGAGAATGCGTCAGGAACTGAAAAGCAGCAGGACCATGTCTCATGCCAAGGACGTTGAGATCCGGCTCAAGGAACAACTTCGGGACATACTGAGGCCGTCACAAGAAACTCCGCATCGACAGGGAAAATCTAGCGAGAAAAATTGGAGGAGATCAAGTCCACGTAAGAAGCCCCAGTGGGGATAATGATCAAGTTCCCGGTAAATTAGCTTAGTAGTAGCCCACCATGAGAGAAATAAAGATGAACGTTTTCTCGATTTAAGTATCTGACCATACCAACTTATGTGGGTGGCGATACTATAGAATTGATTGAATAAATGAATGCTTGGTTGCTATTATTTTCTGTGTTTATTGAATGGTTGGATAGATGCAATATTCGTAGTCTTGTTATGTCAACCTTGAGAGACGTAAGTTACGTAAGAATGGTAGAAGGCCTTCATATGGGAAAAGCATTAGGAATTGGAAACTCCCGAGCATTGAAGACCTGAAAAAAATGAGGACTTAGAAACGAAACCATAGTAGAACGGCCCATTACAAACGGTACTTTTGAGCTAGGATTCTTTTGTTGATGGGTGGGTATATGCTTTCTCTTTCTGTCTCAACCAGACCCCGAAATCTTGAACCCATGGACAATCAACACCAAACTTTTACGGAGACAATTGCAATTTCCCCATGGAGATACATTCCTTGTTACGAGCACCCTCTTATCCTACACATGCAGATGACAACCCTTTATGAGTCTTTCCTTAAGGGCCTGAAACTATCATGACCACGACAAGTGATCATGATTTCCAAGATCTGAAGGACATGATGAAGCATATTCACCTTGAAGGAGATCACGGTCTACAAAGGCTACCCCTTCATGAAAAGGGAGTGGAACTTTGGTATGTGGAGGTACACCTCCACCGTATGAAAGGAGTTTGCCCAAAGGCAGACGGGCAGTACTTTTTCATCTCACGTGTACCACAAGCAACTTTCTTCGACGCTGTTCGTGAAGCAGCCATGGAAGCCATACGCCAGATCGGAGAAATATCGAAGCAAGACTTCGTTATACTCAGGAATACCTAAGAGAAGTGCATGCAGAGATGATGGAGATGAAGCTCAAGGCCACCATGATGAAACAGAAGATTGAAGATTTCAAGGCGCATGTCGCACAATTCCAGTGGGACTAAAGAATCCTCAAGGAGGAAAAATGAATAAAGTTGGAAGTAATGTCTGACCATACCGAACCATGTGGGTGGCAGCATTTGAAATAAACTCTTTGGAATTTGGATTTACGAAAAACGGTTAAGGATGTAATAAAAGATTGATATGAAAATAATGGGATTTATGGATAAACTAGTGCATTTTTTTTGGTGTCGTAGTACTCCGTAAAGCCACAGGATCAATGAAGAAAGAAATGTGTTATTCATGACGGTCCATAGAAGGAAGCTGGACAAAATAAGTTGGAGTTTTGTATGATCGTCACCACAAGGGTATGAAGGAAGAAGTACTATTGGATTTACAGGAGATGTAATGTTGGAATATGGAATAATAATCCTCGGAAGGATGAGTTAAACTTGTAAAAGAGTCGAAGTGGGCCATAACCCACAGGCCCAGAGTTAATAAGAAGCAAGCACACTCTTACTGTAGGAACATGTTTCGGAAGAAAACTCTGAGTTTAATCATCCGACATTTTTAGGAGGATCTGAAAACCGAGGGTTGTGAAGAAAGCGTTAGATGTCTTGTTCAGCTTGCGTAAACCATGGATTTATTCGAACTCGGTTAAATCGACAAGAGAAATTTTGCAATGCTTGTCAATTCCGAGTGTTAGAAATGCGAGATTCGCTAAACCTTATACTGAGTAATGATTTGGAGTGCGGAATGGATTGATCACCATACCGACTTACTCCGTCATTCGCTCTTGCTATTTGGAATGGTAAATCTGAGTGACTTACCCATAGTAGAGAGGCAGCGATATCAAACCTTGTTTAAACCATAGAATGGTAGAACGATGGACCCTCAGATAGGCATCCATTGCCAATCATAGGATATACGGTGAGATTCAACCTGGACCCTTTTACGCGGGAGAAACCATTAATTGTTGACCACCATGAGATTTTGCTAATTAATTAGAATTGGCGACAGACACATCGGATATGAAGACCCAGTTTGGGATAACCTTATCAAGATGAAAGGACACGAGGAATTGAGGAAAAGGTTATGCCACTACCGGGAGAGCCAGAGAAGGAATTATCCTTACGATGCGAGAAGACCGACCCATCGGCGATAAGGATGGAGTATATGAGTTTTTGATGGGACCTTAACAATGCTTCTAAGGGTGCACCCGAGACCCCGGAGACGATCGATGGATTTTGAGAAGACCCCCAAACCCTAACCTATTCTTTCTAGCCTCTCCGAATCTCGAGGACGAGATTCATTTTAAGGGTGGTAGTTTGTAACATCCCAAAATTCTAAATTTTGGAATGTTATAAACAAATAGATATTTTTGGTTGATTGTTTGATTGATTGGTGAAAGTGAGTGAATCTGAAACTTTTTGAAAGTTGAATGAGAGAGAATGAAATGACTTTCCCAAACTTCCACCTTGCATTTATGATCTCCATGAATTCAAATTCATTTCATCACAAAACCCTAGAGTGAAGATGATATGACTCTTCCATTTAAATAAAAGAAAAGGGTTTTGAAAAGATTTGAATTCCATCTGAAAATATTTCAAATTCAGAAGCTTTATGCAACTCAATGATTTTCATGAGAGAAGATAAAATGACTTCTTCAAATTAGATGAAATAGAGTTGGAAGTGGTTTGAAATTCAAATTCAAAACCATTTAGGAGTTATTAGGGTTTTATTCAAATTATTTTTCTCCAAAAATAAATTATTTGGAAATTGGGGTAAAATGATTCCCTATAATATAAAATTGGAGGAAAATAAATTTGAAATCATTACGGTGTTTTTAAAATGATTTTTGTTGGGTTTTATTGCAACAAAGAACACTAATTGAGTTTTGTAAATTTTTGAGGATTTTATTTGAACTTGAAAAATAGTTCATGTTGTAGGAAATCTTTTTCTGAAAATTTTGATATATTATATGTCTATATAATATTATTATTTATTTATTTGTGTTTGTTTTGCTGTCTATGTTTTATAAATAAAAGAAAACCCAGGCGCCGGCCAGAACCAGCCCGGCTTGACCCGGCAGCCGAGGCAGCCCACCCGGCAGGCGCACCAGCCAGCGCCCGAGCCTGCCCAGCGCCGCGCCGAAACCTCTCCCTCGGTCGGCCGAAACCCTCCCCCTCTCTCACCGACGCCCCACCACCTTTCCCTCGCCTCATGCACGCCACGCCCGGCCAACCGCCCGCCGCCCGAATCCCGGAGATCCGGGATCGCCTCCCCGATTCGCCCCTCCTCCAAGCCGACCCCTAAATATCGACCCCTCACCCCGTTCCGCCCTTCCGACCCGAAACCCTCTCCCCTCGCCGCAATCGCTCGCCGGAGCCGAGCGCCCCCGCCGCGCCATTGCCGCCCCACCGAGCTCCTCCGACCCCCCCGAGCTCCAACGACTCCACCTCCGGACCCCCCTCGCTCGTCCGCACCCGCCGGACGTCTCCGCCGTCGCCCCGGACCACCGGAGCCACCGCGCCGTCGCCGCCCGAGCCGCCGTCGTCCGTCGCCGTCGTCACCACCGCGGTAAGCCGCCGGAACTCCCCACCATCGTCCGATCTAAAATCTAGGGTTTAGATTAGATCACGCGAAGGGGTATGTTTTTATTTTAAAAGACCGGTTTAGTTACGGTTTATTTTAGTTTAGTTAGCGGTTTAGTTAGACCGGCCCGATCGGTTTATTTTCTGTTAACCGCGGGCACGCTTTAGTTATATGACGCCTGAGCATTAGATAGGCCCGTTAGCGCGTTAGTTTTTTTTTCCTTAGTTTTATTTTTCGTTTCTGTTTTAAAAACAGAAAATGTTTCAATTTTAGATTTCCTATAACTTTTATATTTTAGATCCAAATTGAGTGATTCTTTTTGCATTGTGTCACAAATTTGCTTAAGTTTCTGTTGGTGTACTTAGGTTTCAAATTTGAATAGTTTAGATTTGAATTTGATGAAATTTGTTCAAATCACTAATTTGGTCATATTTTGAGTTTTACAAAGTATTTTTGATTGATTCGTTTTGCTACTGTTTTATTATGGTTTTGTCTATCCAGTAGCATATACTTCTTTATTTTTACTTTATTTTTAAATTAGGTTTTTTGCAAAACAGTACTGTTTTAGTTATAGTTTTGTTTTAGTCTTTTCTTTATTGTTTTTATTAGTTTTAAATTATTTATTTTTGTCACTTTTGACAAATTTAGTTTTGTTTCTGTTAGTAAACCAAAGAAAATTTTGTTTTTATTTTAAAAATTTATTTTATTTAGTTTTGTATGAAAACTTGTTTAGGTCATAGTTAGTGTTTCATAAAAGCTTTTTATTTGTTTCTTTTTGCTATTAAAAGTTTATGAAAAATACTTTCTGTTAAAATTAGCTGTTTTATATTTTCTTTTCAGATTATTTATTATGTTGGTATTTTCTTTGTTGTTAAATTTTACTTAGGATAAAACTATTTTTGTGTTATGTCTTAGAGTTTTCTTTAATAGTTTTGTTGTGTAGTTTTCCTTTGTTTTTATTTGGTGTCCCTTGATTTGCATTTTTATTTGTTGGTTTTATTATGAGTGTTAGAATTGTTTGCTAGGATGTTTGCTTATGTGAATGCTATGTTTGACTATATAGATTTTCAACGGAGTGACGAATAGTTCTACCAAGTCATTATTCGAGAGTGTTGCTATCTTCATCAACTTACCAGGCAAGTTCACTTTGACCATGTTTTTCATACCTATGTTTTTATTGCATTTAGTGGCATCTTTGTAACAACTCTCCAAAGAATGATATTGAATCCTTGTAGTTGAGTAGTATGCATGAGGTAGGAACCCATCACCCTGTTACCAAGCCGGGACGTTATTTATTTTAATGCTACGCTATAGTAGACGGGGTTGGTATGAGTGCTCGGGAGTGGTGTGAGAATGGAGGATCTACGTCAATGACGACAACTCCATGATGGAATCTGCAAGGACTGCATCTTCAAGGCCTCAAGACTTCAAGACTCGAGACAAGAATTCAATACACACTCTTTGGGTGAAGGATGGTTGGCGGGCACCTGGAGAATCCAGTGGTTGGCGGGATGCATGGAGAAGCGCCATGACATCTTACGGAAAGCTTCACCCAGACTCAAAGAGACGGAAGAATACTTCATGCCCGGAAGCTTACATGCAACCGCAAGTCACTATGGGCTCTGGCTTGGTTGACCTTAGTTGTGACTCTGGCTAGGGCGGTGCTAGCGGATGTAGAACTACGGTAGGATTGAATGAGCACCGGACGGTGGTCGTGAAACTCTTCGGAAGACCATGTTTGGTCATCTTGTTCTCAAACACCACGAAGTGCGAGAACGTAAAAGAGGATTGAATCTTGCGGGTAAAGTGTACAAACCTCTGCAGAGGGTTAAAACCTAATCGATTAGCCGTGTCCCGATTCACGGACATCTTGAGCCTCTGGACTTGGATCTATCTCGGAACTCTCAACACCGGATTGATAACTTAATTGTGGGCAACTTATGATGATTTTGGGCTATGAGACATCGGTTGGCGGAACCATGTCATGATAGAAAACTCCATAGTACAGACTTCATTTATTCCTTTGATGTAGGGAAAATAAAACCAGCTTTTACGCATAAACAAAACTCGAATCTGAGCCACAAAGCCATACCGCATATAGTATAGTTTATCATCTGTTTTCTCTTATTGTGATCTTCTTGCCGTACATTCAATGTCTTGACCTACACGGCTGCAACGTATCATGTTGCAGATATTTCCTCGACGAGTAAGAGTTACAATACAGGTTACGGTCTACACTCAACTTTGCCGATGGCGTTGATGGGACTCCACACCCGACTATTTGTTTCATTGTGACTTATGAGGTATATATCAGTTTTACGTTAATTATACATGTGATTGCACTTTGATATATACATTGATGTACTGTTTGTGCCAGCATACTGATCCAGGGATGGCACAGATACACAGAGGCTTGACCGTCTGAGGTCGGGTCGCTACAATTTAGTGAACATTTATTTGGGGCCTAAATGCAATTTTGAAAAAATGCGCATTTTCCTAAATTCAAATAAAAAGGCGAAAAACTCCAAAATAAAATCTTATTTGATTTTATTTTTAAATCTTCATTATTTATTTATTTTGGGAAATTCATTTTATTCCCTCTCTCATATTTTGGTAGTAGAAATAATTGAAGATAAAATAATTAAAATCAAATGATCCTATTTTCAAAATTTGAGAAAACTCAAATATGAAAATAACAAAAATCGCCAACTCTCCCCGTGGGTCCTTGAGTTGTGTAGAATTTCTAGGATCGAGCAAAATGCAAATGAAAAAAATATGATATGCAATGATGCTCTATGTATAATATTCCAAATTGAAAATTTGGGATGTTACAGCAAACCATTTCACTTTTGGTACTGTCAAAGACAAGATTCATAATTGTTCTCACACAATGCCTACTGTATCATATCATTTCCACAATTTATATTTTAGCAATATAAGCCATAGAAACTAGAAAACAAGCAAACTATGCATCAAAAACAGAATCTGTCAAAAAACAGAACAGTCTGTAGTAATCTGTACTCAAACCATACTTATGCTACTCAAAAAATTATGAAAATTTAGGAACACGTGAGAAATTTGTATATTAATCTTCTGCAAAAAGAATCAACTCAAAAGCACTCTTCTGTTAAAAAAGAGAATTGTTTGCGTGAGCGCAAAATTTTCTGTTTTTCAGCAAGATCAAATCAACTATCACCCAACATGATCCCAAAGGATTTACTTGGCACTTTATTGAAACAAAAGCAATAAAACATGATTACTACAGTAGCCTAATCATGTGAACACACAAAAACAGTAGGTAAAAGTGTTGGGTTGTCTCCCAACAAGCGCTTTTCTTTAATGCCTTTTAGCTAGGCATGATGATTTCAATGATGCTCGCATAAAAGATAAGAATTGAAACATAAAGAGAGCACCATGAAACACATGGCAAGCACATTTAAGCCTAACCCACTTCCTATGCATAGGGATTTTGTGAGCAAACAATTTATGGGAACAAGAATCAACTAGCATAGGAAGGCAAAACAAACATAACTTCAAGATTTTCAACACATAGAGAGGAAACTTGGTATTATTGCATTTCCTACAAGCATATGTTCCTCCCTCATAATAATTTTCAGTAGCATCATGAAGAAATTCAACAATATAACCATCACATAAAGCATTATTTTCATGACACAAAAGCATAGAAAATTTATTACTCTCCACATAAGCAAATTTATTCTCATGAATAGTAGTGGGAGCAAACTCAACAAAATAACTCTCATGTGATTGGAAATTAAAGTCATGATGACAAGTTTCATGTTTATAATTATTCAATATAGCATACATGTCATCACCATAATCATCATCTACTATATCTAAATAGGAGCTCCCTAGTACTTGATTTCTCTCCACATGCAGCCTATCCACATCAGCAAGCTGCCACGTCATACTTTTTCCCCACCCATCTGTGATACATGCAGCCTTTCAAAAGAATAGCTTCCCGTGGGCAACAAATAATTAGCAAAAAGAAAAATGGCTATCGGTAGACTCTGCATGCAAATTTCCTGTCCGCTAGCCATGCCTAATAAACGGCAACAAATACATGCATGCAGTGGTTCAGGGAATAGCCATAAATATAGGATCGCAATTTACTATGGGAATTAAGACGCGGGGATCCTCCATCTCCCTCGTCAACAAATAAACTCGGCCGATTCAAGTCCCCACCGAGTCTTCTCATCTTCCATCTATCTCTATATCTCTCTCCATACTGAGCTGCCGCCGGCCAAGCCAAGGGTCATCATTGCGGTGCTGCCATACTAATTGTTTGTGCCACTGATTTGTTCAGTGTTGCAGCCGAACGCCACAGCGAGCGGCACCAACGCCTCAAACGTGACGACTCGCGTCCATCCGGCCCTCCGACGAGCACTACTCCCTTGGCACCTTGGCAAGTCGTTGATGCTGGTCGAGATCTTCCAGCTCGCGACCGGCACGCTCTGAAAGAAAGGCGCCCTCGTGGTGGTGCTCACAGGCCAGTGTGTGGTCGTCAGCGCTTTTCTACAGCGAGGGCTGCAGACGCCGGTGATGGGTACGCCTACACGCCGATGGACGAGGCCGAGCACTTGGATACTTCATCTGATGGTTTTTCTGTTTTGAATTTTCAGAAAAGGAGCAACAGATTCGGGACAAAGGATTGAGCTAGGACATATCCAACATGTATTAGGATTTATTTTCCTTTATTCTTAACTTATTTCTTCTTTGCTTAACCTATTTCATGTATCTGGCTTTCATGTAGATTACTCTTTTATTTATCAATTGTTTGTTCATTTTCTACTAATCCCCTATGATACCTTTTGGATCTATAGGCCTGTCATTAGGATTAGGTAAGAGTTTGGTCTGGGTAATCATCGTTTGTTTGCTTCGTTATACACAGTTACAAACGGTGTTGCTCCCTTCCTTATTGTCTTTATATGGTAAGTCATTGATATGTGTTGTTCTACTTACTACCCTCCTCACTGTAACCCACGACGACTATATGTCAAAGCCTCTGAATTAGCTATAGTTGTACCCTGCAGTTTTAGTATAGTGATGAGCTTGGAATTGAGAAGAGGGGTGATTGTTTACTTTTCTGCGTTGAAATGTGTCAATCTAATAAATATTATACATTACTAGTTTTCATTTTTTCATATCTCTTTAAATCATTGCGGAATTTCCCGCTACAACGTGTGGGGTATCCTCTAGTATAGAGTGTGCCAAGTCCCTCTACCTTCTATGTTACAAGGTATTTGATCATGACCATCATTTTTGTCTATTACAAAAGGTTACTGACATCATGATGTCAATAATGTATGCCTCACGTGCCTTGCTCCGTCTGTTCCGCGCTCTTTCCATCCGAGTGACGGGGGCTTGTCCGAGTGAAATGGGTCACCGACGCCGTTCGAGTGAATCTATGTGTTCGTTTCATCCGAGTGGATTTCTTCCCTCAAGGTTACGACTGATACCAAGGCACGTTATGCCATGGTCCCATGGATTACGCCATATTAGGTCTTCATGGGCCTACCCCTTAGTAGGTAACCCCATTAGCTATTCCCTCAAAAGAGAATATTTTGAGATGATAATCGTTTATACGGGATCGTCTATAGTTGCCCTGAGGTCTCGGTTGCGTCCGGGCGGGGGTGCTATTTCCTCATAATGTTCTAGTGGCCTCATGGTCAACCTGATGTTGATGCTAGCGGTTGTGAAATGTATTGTGCTCTCCTT
Organism: Aegilops bicornis; assembly: GCA_021605145.1. Lineage (NCBI taxonomy): Eukaryota > Viridiplantae > Streptophyta > Magnoliopsida > Poales > Poaceae > Aegilops > Aegilops bicornis. The sequence continues at coordinate 328,076,401 of CM038669.1, forward strand.
GCTGTTGCAAGCTCACCGGGTTGATCGTAGTATGTGATACGTCTCCAACGTATCTATAATTTTTTATTGTTCCAATGCTATTATTATCCATCTAGGATGTTTATGGGCTTTATTATACACTTTTATATTATTTTTAGGACTAACCTATTAACTGGAGGCCGAGCCCAAAATGTTGTTTTCTTGCCTATTTCAGTGTTTCGAAGAAAAGGAATATCAAATGGAGTCCAAACGGAATGAAACCTTCGAGAGAGTTATTTTTGGAACGGAAGCAATCCAGGAGAATTGGAGTAGACGTTAGGGAAGCTTCGAGGAAGCCACGAGGCAGGGAGGCGCGCCCTACCCCCTGGGCACGCCCCCACCCTCGTGGGCCCCTCGTGGCTCCCCTGACCGACTTCTTTCGTCTATATATATCCATATACCCTAAAAACATCGGGGAGCACAATAGATCGGGAGTTTCGCTGCCGCAAGCCTCTGTAGCCACCAAAAACCAATCAGGACCTTGTTCCGGCACCCTGCCTGAGGGGGGATCCCTCACCGGTGGCCATCTTCATCATCCCGGCGTTCTCCATGACGAGGAGGGAGTAGTTCACCCTCGGGGCTGAGGGTATGTACCAGTAGCTATGTGTTTGATCTCTCTCTCTCGTGTTCTTGAGGTGTTATGATCTTGATGTATCGCAAGCTTTGCTATTATAGTTAGATCTTATGATGTTTCTCCCCCTCTACTCTCTTGTAATGATTGAATTTTCCCTTTGAAGTTATCTTATTGGATTGAGTCTTTAAGGATTTGAGAACACTTGATGTATGTCTTGCATGTGCTTATCTGTTGTGACAATGGGATATCACGTGATCTACTTGATGTATGTTTTGGTGATCAACTTGCGGGTTCCGTGACCTCGTGAACTTATGCATAGGGGTTGGCACACGTTTTCGTCTTGACTCTCCGGTAGAAACTTTGGGGCACTGTTTGAAGTTCTTTATGTTGGTTGAATAGATGAATCTGAGATTGTGTGATGCATATTGTATAATCATACCCACGGATACTTGAGGTGACATTGGAATATCTAGGTGACATTAGGGTTTTGGTTGATTTGTGTCTTAAGATGTTATTCTAGTGCGAACTCTATGATAGATCGAACGGAAAGAATAGCTTCGTGTTATTTTACTACAGACTCTTGAATAGATTGATCAGAAAGAATAACTTTGAGGTGGTTTCTTACCCTACCATAATATATTCGTTTGTTCTCCGCTATTAGTGACTTTGGAGTGACTCTTTGTTGCATGTTGAGGGATAGTTATATGATCCAGTTATGTTATTATTGTTGAGAGAACTTGCACTAGTGAAATTATGAACCCTAGGCCTTGTTTCAAAGCATTGCAATACCGTTTGTGCTCACTTTTATCATTAGTTACCTTGCTGTTTTTATATTTTCATATTACAAAAACCTATATCTACCATCCATATTGCACTTGTATCACCATCTCTTCGTCGAACTAGTGCACCTATACAATTTACCATTGTATTGGGTGTGTTGGGGACACAAGAGACTCTTTGTTATTTGGTTGTAGGGTTGTTTGAGAGAGACCATCTTCATCCTACGCCTCCCACGAATTGATAAACCTTAGGTCATCCACTTGAGGGAAATTTGCTACTGGCCTACAAACCTCTGCACTTGGAGGCCCAACAACGTCTACAAGAAGAAGGTTGTGTAGTAGACATCAAGCAGTTTCTGGCGCCGTTGCCGGGTAGGTGAGTGCTTGAAGGTATATCTTTAGATCTTGCAATCGAATCTTTTAGTTTCTTATTTTATCACTAGTTTAGTCTATAAAAGAAAACTACAAAAAAATGGAATTGAGGTTACCTCATATGCTTCATCTTTTTAATGTCGTTCGTGAAAATGATGGGAAGGAAAATTGTGCTCAAGTACTAGAAGAAGAATTACATAGAATGCTTAGCATAAAATATGTGAATGATGAGCATGATTACATTGTTGTTAGTATGAATTCTTTGAATACCCATGATGCTAATGATATGGAAAGCCACAAGCTTGGGGATGCTATGTTTGATGAAGATGATATTTTTAGTCCCCCAAGTTTCGATGAGAATATTTATTTTGATGATAGCATGCCTCCTAGTTATGATGATTATTGTGATGACACGTATGCTATAAATAATAAAGATAACCATGAAACTTGTCATCATGATTTTAATTTTCAATTGGATTGTGCTTCACATGATAGTTATTTTGTTAAGTTTGCTCCCACTACTATTCATGAGAAGAAATTTGCTTATGTGGAGAGTAAGAAATTTTCTATGCTTGTAGATCATGAAAAGAATGCTTTATGTGATGGTTATATTGTTGAATTCATTCATGATGCTACTGAAAATTATTATGAGGGAGGAACTTATGCTTGTAGGAATTGTAATAATATCAAGTTTCCCCTATATGTGCTTAAAGTTTGAAGTTATGCTTGTTTTGCCTTCCTATGCTAGTTGATTATTGTTCCCATAAGTTCTTTACTCACAAAATCCCTATGCATAGGAAGTGGGTTAGACTTAAATGTGCTAGTCATATTCTTCATGATGCTCTCTTTATGTTTCAATTCTTATCTTCTATGTGAGCATCATTGAAATCATCATGCCTAGCTAGGGGCGTTAAACGTTAGCGCTTGTTGGGAGGCAACCCAATTTTATTTTTGTTCTTTGCCTTTTTCTACTGTTTAGTTATAAATAATTCATCTGGCCTATGTTTAGATGTGTTTTTCTTGTTTTAATTAGTGTTTGTGCCAAGTACAACCTTTGGAAAGACTTGGGTGAAGTCTTTGCGATCTTGCTGTAAAAAATAGAAAGTTTTGCGTTCACGAGATTAGCTGCCATTTTTTACTTGAGAGTGATTTTAGGTTGATTCTTTTTGCAGAATATTAATAGACAAATTCCTCAGGTCCACCAATTTATTTCAGAATTTTTGGAGTTACATAAGTATTCGAATGATACAGATTACTACAAACTGTTCTATTTTTGACAGATTCTGTTTTCATTGTGTTGCTTGCTTATTTTGATGAATCTATGAGAAGTATCGGAGGGTATGAACCATAGAGAAGTAGGAATATAGTAGACATTACGCCAATATGAATTTAGAATGAGTTCACAACAGTACCTAAGTGGTCATTTATTTTCTTATACTAACGGAGCTTACGAGTTTTCTGTTGAGTTTTGTGTTGTGAAGTTTTCAAGTTTTGGGTAAAGATTCGATGGACTATGGAATAAGGAGTGGCAAGAGCCTAAGCTTGGGGATGCCCAAGGCACCCCAAGGTAATATTCAAGGATAACCAAGATCCTAAGCTTGGGGATGCCCCGGATGGCATCCCCTCTTTCGTCTTCATTCATCGGTAACTTTACTTGGAGCTATATTTTTATTCACCACATGATATGTGTTTTGCTTGGAGCGTCATTTTATGTTCTTTTGTTTTGCTTGCTGTTTGAATAACATACCAAGATCTGAAATTCTTAAATGTTATAGAGTCTTCACATAGTTGCATAATTTATCGACTACTCATTGATCTTCACTTATATGTTTCGGAGTAGTTTGCTGTTTGCTCTAGTGCTTCACTTATATCCTTTTAGAGCACAGCGGTGGTTTTATTTTGAAGAAATAGATGAACTCTCATGCTTCTCTTATATTATTTTGAGAGTCTTTTAGAACAGCATGGTAATTTGCTTTCGTTATGAAATTAGTCCTAATATGATGGGCATCCAAGATGGGTATAATAAAAACTTTCATATATAGTGCATTGAATACTATGAGAAGTTTGATTCCTTATGATTGTTTAGAGATATGAAATTGGTGATATTGGAGTCATGCTAGTTGAGTAGTTGTGAATTTGATAAATACTTGTTCTAAAGTTTGTGATTCCCGTAGCATGCACGTATGGTGAACCGTTATGTGATGAAGTCGGAGCATGATTTATTTATTGATTGTCTTCCTTATGAGTGGCGGTCGGGGACGAGCGATGGTCTTTTCCTAGTAATCTATCCCCCTAGGAGCATGCACGTAGTACTTCGTTTTGATAACTAATAGATTTTTGCAGTAAGTATGTGAGTTCTTTATGACTATTGTTGAGTCCATGGATTATACGCACTCTCATCCTTCCATCGTTGCTAGCCTCTCTAGTACCGTGCACCTTTCACCGGTATCATACACCCACCATACACCTTCCTCAAAACAGCCACCATACCTACCTATTATGGCATTTCCATAGCCTTTCCGAGATATATTGCCATGCAACTTACCACCGTTTCATTTATTATGACACGCTTCACACTACAAAAAAAAGACACATCCGTGACATTTTGGGCCGAACGATTTTTTTTTCTGTCATACATATGACACTTCTATGACGATAATTGTGACAAAACCCGGTATCATCATAGATGTGGTGGGCTCCTACTTCTATGATAAAAAATCGTGACAGAAAATGGGCTTTTAAGTCTGGGCGGGCGGAGACGCCTTGCATGACATTCTTTGGGCCGTCCATGACGGAAAAACCGTGGTAGAAGCGAGGGGAGGAAAATTTTGGGGAGTTCCTGCTACGGTGGGAGGTCGGGGCCGGCGATGCGCATTTCTCGTACACGTGCGCACATGTGTGCGAGGCGTTAGCTCTAATCGAACCCGAAGCGAGGCGTTGGGCTCTAATCAACCCGAGTGATTGCACCGCAGCTCGCATTCGAACCCGAGCGATCGATCGATGGTCGTTAATCGAACCCGATCGAGCGATTCTTCGCCATCGCCGCTAACGAAGCCGATCGATGCCGCCTGGGATGAGCGAGTGAGTGTTGCGGGGTTTGGATGAACGATGGCCGGTGGCGTTGCCTCTGGATGAACAGGACCCCGAGGTGTGGTGGAGGGCTTGATGAACAGTAGACGGTGGAGGGGTTCACGTGGAGGGTGGTTGAACAGACCCCGTGGTGTGGAGGGCTGGATGAGCGATGAGCGGTGGAGGGGTGCCCGTGGAGGGTGGTTGAACAGGACCCGTGGTGTGGAGGGATGGATGAACAGATGACGGTGGAGGGGTGGTTGAGCGATGGCCGGTGGAGTAGCGGCGTGGTGGAGGCTGGATGAGCGAGGAGCCCATGGAGGCCGGAGGAGGTCGGCGGTGGAGATGAACAGTATCCCGTGGAGTCCCGTTTTGCGGTCGCCACACCTCCCGATGAACAGGACCCCGTTTGACCGTAGTGCTCCAACACAAGTCCGTTTCATCCGTTTTGCGGTCGCCACACCCTCTCGATCAACAGGACCCCTTTTTCGACCGTAGGAGGTCCGTTTAAATCCGCTTTTGCGATGCGCCACACCCTCCCGATCAACCTGACCCCCGTTTCAACCGTAGGAGATCCGTTTCCTCCGTTTTGCGGTACGCCAGACCCCTCCCGATCAACAGGACCCCGTTCCAAACGTAGGAGGTTTGTTTCCTCCGTTGTGCGGTACACCAGGCCTCGTTTCTATCGCCTATTCCGTCCAAGCCCTCCCGATGAACACGACCACACATTCCGTTCCGACCCAGCCGGTTGGCTCCCACGCGTTCCGTTGCCTCCCGATGAACACGACGCATTCCGTTGCCTCCCGATGAACACGACGCATTCCGTTGCCTCCCCATGAACACGACGACAACACTGTTTCTCCGTTCCGACCCTGCCATGTACACGAGCCCTGGCCGTACGTATGCACGAGTAGGCGTTCGAGACCTTGCCCGTATGTACACATACGTGGCCATATTTTCTTTCTTGCACCCTGGCCGCTGTACGTACGTGTACATGCTACGTGCGCGCCTCTACTACGACACATGCGCGCCTCTACAACGACACGTGCGCGCCTCTACATCGAGCAGTATGTACGTACACGTTCGCGACCAGAATGACAACGCTACGTACGCTTCGACCAGGTGGGTCCCGACTGTCAGGCACTTCCTTGCCTGCGAAGATGTAGCTGGTGGGTCCCAGCAGTCAGGGGGCGAATCGTTTTTTTGCCCGGATGCACTTCCTTGCGTGCGAAGGTGTAGCTGCTGGGTCCCAGCAGTCAGGGGGGCGAATCCTTTTTTTCCCGGACGCACTTCCTTGTGTGCGAAGGTGTAGCTAGTGGGTCCCAGAATTCGGGGGCAAATCGTTTTTTTTTCGGATGCACTTTCTTGCGTGCGAAGATGTAGCTGGTGGGTCCCAGCAGTCAGGGGGGCGAATCGTTTTTTTCGGACGCACTTCCTTGCGTGCGAAGATGTGGCTTGTGGGTCCCAGCGATCGAGGCGAATCATTTTTTCACGAAATATGGTGGCCCGTCCGGTGGGTCCCCCATTGTCGGTGGAGGAATAATTATTTTGCAGCGTAATAAGGAGGCACTTCCTTGCGGCTGCCGTGGACCGGTATCGGCCTCTCCACGTCTGATCCACGTCGGATGGAAGTCGTTCCTTGACCACGTTGACCACGCCACGCCGAGAGCACCGAGGCGGTGGACGGCAGCGAGGCCTAGGAAGGGGACGACGCGGGCCGGGAAGACGCAGCGATGGATGCACATGCGGAGAGGAGTACGAGGTTCACTGGTTGACTATGCCGTCGCCGCAGAATAACGAGGTGTGAGTGAGTGGAGGGATGGCACGGCGGTGGGAGTAGTAGGGGCGGTGAGGCCTCCATGGGCAAGACCCGGCCACGGGAGGCGGAGCAAGCGACACGACCGGCGCTTTGGGCGGCTGTAGCAAGAAGATCAGAGGTTGAAGAAGCACGACGACCGTTGGATGGACATCGTACGGTCACTACAGCTAGAATCGTTTATATTGACTAAGTTGACAAAGCCCTTGGTACGTCAACTTAGTAGGCCCATAGCTCAGCTTCCGAAACGGTGCACCCCAGATGTTAGAGGGGAGGAATCATTTTTTGGGTAGGTGAAGCTAGAATATACGAGATTGAAGAAGAAGCACGGCATCGTTGGATGGACATCCAACGGCCACCGCTGCTAGAACCGTGTGTTGACTATAAGTTGACAAAGCCTTGCATACGCGTCAACTCTGTTTTTTTAGGGGACGCGTCAACTTAGTAAGGCCAGTGTGTGGCGGAGAACTTATAGAACATTTGAGATTTGTAAGAATGTGTAGCCCATTTTGAATTCTAATGGAATTTACTACAGCCCATTTACGCTTTGTTAAAAGTACAGCCCATTTCAACCAACCGTTCAAAACAGAATTCAATAAAATTTCCTACATTTTGATGGGATCCGAAATATTTTTATCCCGAAATTTCTAGTCATATTAAATACAATTTCAATATAAATTTATATTACGTAAAAATCCAACGAAACATTGCGCTCACAACAATTAATGAAATTAAAATTTTCAATATCCAAAAACAATATTTTATAAAGTAATCACGTGTTTGGTGCATTTTTTGTAGTTACTGCCCAGTTTTTATAATTACATCCCATTTATTATTTCTTAAAGTCCATTTTCTTGTTAAGCCTAATGCATCCCTCCTAGGAAAGATTTGCAGCCAACAAGCAGAGAATAACAACTTGACCTTGCACAGGTATTCCTAAAAAAGTATAGCTGGGCTAGCCATTTTCAGCTTGAAAAAATTAATATCTGGGCTGGATATCTAGCACAGGCTAGACGGGCCACAACCCGCCAGATTAATACCTGCAGCGATGTTTTCTTTGTTGTTCGGAGGAGAAAAATTAATATCTGGGGTAAACATCAAAAAACTCTGCGGTGCTCACACCTCAAAAACACAAATCTTTGCTCGAGCTGCTTGGTCCCAGCTGTCGGCCGCTTCTTGTGCAATTCTCTCGTTTATTGACTACTACATAGGTTGACAATGGTGTGGCACCGTGATGTCAGGAAACCAGGAGGAAGCAAAATAAATTATATAATAAGGAGGCACTTGCATACGTGAGGCTATGGACCCGGTGGGTCCCCATTGTCATCCTCTCCAAGTAAAGTCATCTCCTCGCCCGCGCGCGCTTTCCGCCCGAAACAGTCAGCGCCGCCCGCCCCGCTTCCCGGTGTAGGCAATTGCTCCGCCTTCAAACGACACAAGTGCCGTCCGTCCGTCCATCTGTCGCCCACATTAATGATACGCGGTTGCCGAGGCAGCTACTCCGGCGCCACACGTCCGTCCCTCCGCCCGCCCACCATTGCTATATAAACTGCTGCGCCAGCCATAACCGTAGTCATCCGCATCCGTTCCCTTTCTCCTGTCCACACCACTACTGCCCACCATGGCTTCCTCGCGCTCCAGCGCTCTTCGGGACGGGCGGACGATGGACCACAAGGAGATGGCAGCCATTGCTGCCGACTGCCTGGCCGGCAGGCAGCCGGAGGACGACGATGTCCCAATGGAGAACATGGTAGTCGACGATCCAGCGCCATCCCCCTCCTCCGCGCCATCCTCGCCGGTGCATTGCACCATGACCATAGGCGAGGCCCGTGCCCAATATATGGACATGGTGAGGCAGATGCGTGAGGAGCAGTTCCGGGAGGCGCAAGCCGACGTCGCCTACAACCACCATCTCCTCCAGGAGCACCTGCAGGCGGAGGAGCAGATCGCCACGGAGCGGGCGGAGCAGGAGGTGCTGCTCGACTCGTACCGCTCCGCCCGCAAGGGCCGCCTCGAGCGCTGGTGGTACCGCATGCGGGTGGCGGAGGCTGCGGCCGCCTACAAAGAGGCTAGCAAAGAGGGTGATGAAGCGGGCGAGGCGCTGTTTGGCGAGACCGAGGAGGAGGCAGAGGACAATGCCGGCTCCGACGAGTCCCCGCTCCGTTGGCGTCGACGAGGCCCTGCTCCGCCGAGGCCCCGCGGCGCCAACAACGAGGCAGAGGACACCACCGGCTCCACCGAGGCCCCGCCCCGCCAACAACGAGGCAGAGGACATCACCGGCTCAGCCGAGGCCCCACCCTGCCGGCAACGTGGGGGAGGATTTCCACCGCTCCGCTGAGGCACCGCCCGCCGGCAACGAGACAAAGGACATCGCCGGCTCCACCGAGGCCCCGCCCCGCTGCCAACGAGACCGCGCCACACAGAAAACAAGGAAGAGTAGAACACGGTAGGTCGCCGCCGCTCGGGTCCAATAAGGCCACCACTGCTACCCTCTGGTTGAAGCCAAGCTAGGCGGGTTGACCATTGACGGCCGGTTAGCTTCTTGGCGGCGACGTGAGTCGGAGAGCTGCCTTTGAGAAGAACGCTGCTTCTACTTAAGCTGCTGGTGCGATTGGTGGCGTAATCGTGGGCCCAACAGGCCACATGTCGATTCAACTGCACACCTGCGATTAAGTCATTAGCTTTCTGTTTTCGGCCGGGACACAGGTGGGTAGCTTCGGTTAATTAATTATACCTCCAGCGCACCCCTTTTTGGTTGAAGAATGTATGAAATGAAATGAAATCCGACATGTTTATATGAAATCTGACCGTGTATGAATGAATTTATTTCGATTAGTTCGAATTCCTGTATCACTGGCATTGGATGAACATGCAAAACAATACGTACTAGAATTATTCCCAGGGTGATCACCTCGTTTGCAGCGATTTCACATGTACTCCCTCCGGTCCTTTCTAGTCTGCATACAAGTTTTTGTCTGCAGTCAAAGTATCTCTACTTTGACCAATCTTATGCAAAAAAGTATGCACTTTCACAATGTGCGAAGTAAAAAAGGAAATGTATGAGTACAAAGAGTTTGAGCAGCTTTTGGCGTTTACATACATTGCAATCAAACACACAGGCTGGCAATTCATAGAGAACATTCAAAACAATCGATGATTATGCATCTCAATGACTCACATGTCGAGGCAATATTTACTTAACTAAATAATAAAGAAAAATTGATCGACGGCAAAGGGCGTCCCATTCAAAAATATCAAAAGCATGTCTTGCTAAAATCAATGAGCAAAATTTGACAAGGTTGTCCCATTCCAAAATATCAAATGCCTACGATTGTGGAATGGGCAGGGTTTGACATGGCACCTCGTGCTAAATAAACCAGTTGTTCTTTTTGTGCAGTTCCACCAAAATCAACCAAATTCGCGCGTAGCTTGTATGATTTCACCCTTATATGTTGCAACGCCTTGAACTTATCGGCACCTCCTTTCTTGTGGTGGAAATGAATGATTCGATGTATTCATGAACATTTTGTGCAGTTCCCATTGAAATCAAGCTGAGCACCCCTATTTGCACAAATACAAAAAAGTGATTAGTATAAAGCAAATTCTACTATGAATTGACAGTTTCAACAGGCACATACATGGTCCATGTAGAACACACTTTTAGAAAAATGGAACTCACCAGAAAGAATCCTAGAACAACATTGTACTCGTGCATCACAGCAAAAAATGGAGATTTGTCGGTCATACGAAATTTGAAGTTAGTATGGTCTTGTGGGGAGTAATTTAAACATCCTTCAACTGCTCCTTCTGATGAGAAGATAGACAGGGCTTCTTCATCCTCGCATAATCGGAAATAGTCACTTCACGTACTCCATATTCTTCTTCAGAGGAAGATGATCCTGTTGTGCAAAGACAAGAGGACTACTAAATGCTAGCATCCCTGTTTGCTCGAAAAAAATGAAAGGAAATATTTAAAACAACACAGATGAAGCACTTCTCAAGGACAATACCACTTTTTCATGACAGTTTCTAAACAGTAGCACAACACCAATAGAGATGACAAAGCTCAATCATATGGATGAAATCAGTGGGCGAGTACCAACCTTTGTTAGGAGGCTTATTGTGTAGAGCATACAGATGAAGCACTTCTCCGGAACCATCTGTTGCTATCTATGGTGGTGGCCATGCTTACTATATACTCCTCGATTAGTTTAATGTTTCCAACATCTTCTTGTGCAGTTCCACTAAAATATATGGTATCTTCAAAGAAGATCCCTGTTTGCACAAGTAGAGATAATTACATATTACATTAAGAGTGGCATCAAATCGTGGCAAAACAATTGCTCGCTCCAGCCATAGCAATAAATTAAGATGGAAAACTATATCATTACTTGTGTCATCAGCCCAAAGGTTTCATTATAGCACCGGAGTTGATTTTGTTTTTCTTCCGCTTGTTCTTCCCCTTCATCACTTGGTTCAATAATGCATAAGCTTCGCCTTCAATGTAATATTTGGCATGTCAATTAGGGAGCACAAGTATAGTACTAAACTTAATTTTCTGATGAAAGTGGCAAAATACAGGCCAGCAGTTGTGAATTATCCTTATCTTACCTCAATGGGATATTACGGTGCACATACGGATTGGAAGTCTTGTCTCCATTTGTGCAGTTCACTAAAATCAAGCAACATTATCGTACACGTAGCACAACATATGAAAGCACACTGCAGAATCATGTGAAAGAAGGCTAGTACTGACCTCTCGTGATGCGGAATTCAAACAACTCATAAGAAGAAGATCTGAACCAAATTCGCCTTAACGGATAGGAAGTAAGATCTCCTCTTGTGCGATTCCACTAAGATCAAGCAATCAAGCAACGTTGTCGGTGTGACATTTTGGTTGAACTGCACAAAACACTCTTAAAACAAAAGTGTTTTGTGCAGCGCAACAAAAGGTCACAATGGCAACGAGGTGAAGTAGATAACCCTATTTACACAGAGGTGCAAAGGAAACAATTAGTGGTCAATAACGGTGGATGACTGATGTCTACTACACAACCTTCTTCTTGTAGACGTTGTTGGGCCTCCAAGTGCAGAGGTTTGTAGGACAGTAGCAAATTTCCCTCAAGTGGATGACTTAAGGTTTATCAATCTGTGGGAGGAGTAGGATGAAGATGGTCTCTCTCAAGCAACCCTGCAACCAAATAACGAAGAGTCCCTTGTGTCCCCAACACACCCAATACAATGGTAAATTGTATAGGTGCACTAGTTCGGCGAAGAGATGGTGATACGAGTGCAATATGGATGGTAGATATAGGTTTTTGTAAACTGAAAATATAAAAACAGCAAGGTAGCAAGCGATAAAAGTGAGCACAAACGGTATTGCAATGCTAGGAAACAAGGCCTAGGGTTCATACTTTCACTAGTGCAAGTTCTCTCAACAATAATAACATAGTCGAATCATATAACTATCCCTCAACATGCAACAAAGAGTCACTCCAAAGTCACTAATAGCGGAGAACAAAGCGAAGAGATTATGGTAGGGTACGAAACCACCTCAAAGTTATTCTTTCCAATCAATCCGTTGGGCTATTCCTATAAGTGTCACAAACAGCCCTAGAGTTCGTACTAGAATAACACCTTAAGACACAAATCAACCAAAACCCTAATGTCACCTAGATACTCCATTGTCACCTCAAGTATCCGTGGGCATGATTATACGATATGCATCACACAATCTCAATTCATCTATTCAAACCAACACATAGAACCTCAAAGAGTGCCCCAAAGTTTCTACCGAGAATCACGACGAAAACGTGTGCCAACCCCTATGCATAGGTTCATGGGCGGAACCATAAGTTGATCACCAAAACATACATCACGTGAATCACGTGATATCCCATTGTCACCACAGATACGCATGGCAAGACATACATCAAGTGTTCTCAAATCTTTAAAGACTCAATCCGATAAGATAACTTCAAAGGGAAAACTCAATCCATTACAAGAAAGTAGAGGGGGAGAAGAAACATAAGATCCAACTATAATAGCAAAGCTCGCGATACATCAAGATCGTGCAAAATCAAGAACACGAGAGAGAGAGAGAGAGAGAGAGAGAGAGAGAGAGAGATCAAACACATAGCTACTGGTACATACCCTCAGCCCCGAGGGTGAACTACTCCCTCCTCGTCATGGAGAGCGCCGGGATGATGAAGATGGCCACCGGTGAGGGCTCCCCCCTCCGGCGGTCTTGAGCAGGCTCCCGAGAGGTTTTTGGTGGCTACAGAGGCTTGCGGCAGCGGAACTCCCGATCTATTCTCCGTTCTGGAAGTTTTAGGGTACGTAGGTATATATGGGTGCAGGAAGTACGTCGGTGGAGCTTCGGGGGCCCCACGAGGCAGGGACGCGCCCTAGGGGAGGTGCCCCCCACCCTCGTGAGCACCTCCCTTTGCTCCTGACGTGGGGTCCAAATCCATCCGGTAGCTTTCCTTCCAAAAATAACTTCTCCAGTTGATTTCGTTCCGTTTCGACTCCGTTTGATATTCCTTTTCTTCGAAACACTGAAATAGGCAAAAAACAGCAAAACTGGGCTGGGCCTCCGGTTAATAGGTTATTCCCAAAAATAATATAAAAGTGGATAATAAAGCCCAATATTGTCCAAAACAGTAGATAATATAGCATGGAGCAATCAAAAATTATAGATACGTTGGAGACGTATCAAGCATCCCTAAGCTTAATTCCTGCTCGTCCTCGAGTAGGTAAATGATAAAAAAGATAATTTTTGATGTGGAATGCTAGTTGGCATAATTTCATTGTAATTCTTCTTAATTGTGATATGAATATTCAGATTCGAAAGATTCAAGACAAAAGTTCATATTGACATAAAAGTAATAATACTTCAAGCATACTAACTAAGTAATTATGTCTTCTCAAAATAACATGGCCAAAGAAAGTTCATCCCTACAAAATGATATAGTTTAGTCATGCTCCATTTTCGTCACACAAGATGCTCTCATCATGCACAACCCCGATGTCAAGCCAAGCAATTGTTTCATACTCTAGTAATCTCAAACTTATAAACCTTCACGCAATACATGAGCATGAGCCATAGATATAGCACTATGGGTGGAATAGAATATGATGATGGGGGTTATGTGGAGAAGACAAAAAAAGGAGAAGATCTCACATCAACGAGGCTAATCAATGGGCTATGGAGATGCCTATCGATTAATGTTAATGCAAGGAGTAGGGATTGCCATGCAACGGATGCACTAGAGCTATAAATGTATGAAAGCTAAACAAAAGAAACTAAGTGGGTGTGCATCCAACTTGCTTGCTCACGAAGACCTAGGGCATTTGAGGAAGCCCATCGTTGGAATATACAAGCCAAGTTCTATAATGAAAAATTCCCACTAGTATACGAAAGTGACAAAACAAGAGACTCTCTATCATGAAGATCATAGTGCTACTTTGAAGCACAAGTGTGGAAAAAAGGATAGTAGCATTGCCCCTTTTTATTTTCTTTTTTTTAATTTTTTGGGCCTTCCTTTTTTTCTTTTGGCCTTTTTTGGGACAATGCCCTATTGAATGATGATCATCACACTTCTATTTATTTACAACTCAATGATTACAACTCGATACTAGAACATAGTATGACTCTATATGAATGCCTCCTGATGTACGGGATATGCAATGAATCAAGAGTGACATGTATGAAAGAATTATGAACGGTGGCTTTGCCACAAATACTATGTCAACTACATGATCATGCTAAGCAATATGACAATGATGGATGTGTCATGTATATGATGATGGAAGTTGCATGGCAATATATCTCGGAATGGCTATGGAAATGCCATAATAGGTAGGTATGGTGGCTGTTTTGAGGAAGATATAAGGAGGTTTATCGTATAATCACGAGGTTCGGATGCACCGGCGAAGTTTGCACCAACTCTCAATATGAGAAAGGGCAATGCACGGTACCGAAGAGGCTAGCAATGATGGAAGGGTGAGAGTGCGTATAATCCATGGACTCAACATTAGTCATAAAGAACTCATATACTTATTGCAAAAATCTACAAGCCACCAAAACCAAAGCACTACGTGCATGCTCCTAGGGGGATAGATTGGTAGAAAAAGACCATCGCTCATCCCCGACCGCCACTCATAAGGAGGACAATCAAAGAACACCTCATGTTTCAAATTTGTTACATAATGTTTACCATACGTGCATGCTACGGGACTTGCAAACTTCAACACAAGTATTTCTCAAATTTACAACTACTCAACTAGCACAACTTTAATATCACTACTTCCATATCTCAAAACAATCATCAAGCATCAAACTTCTCTTAGTATTCAACACACTCATAAGAAAGTTTTTTACTAGTCTTGAATACCTAGCATATTAGGATTAAGCACATTACCATGCTATTTAAGACTCTCAAAATAATATAAGTGAAGCATGAGAGTTCATCTATTTCTTAAAAATAAAATCACCATTGTGCTCTAAAAGGATATAAGTGAAGAACTAGAGCAAACAACAAACTACTTCGAAAGATATAAGTGAAGATCAATGAGTAGTCAAATAATTATGTAGCTATGTGAAGACTCTCTAACATTTAAGAATTTAAGATCTTGGTATTTTATTTCAACAGCAAGCAAAGCTAAATAAAATAAAATGACGCTCCAAGCAAAACACATATCATGTGGTGAATAAAAATATAGCTCCAGGTAAAGTTACCGATGAACGAAGACGAAAGAGGGGATGCCATCCGGGGCATCCCCAAGCTTAGACGCTTGGTTATACTTGAATATTACCTTGGGGTGCCTTGGGCTTCCCCAAGCTTAGGCTCTTGCCACTCCTCATTCCATATTCCATCGAATCTTTACCCAAAACTTGAAAACTTCACAACACAAAACTTTACAGAAAACTCGTAAGCTTCGTTAGCGAAAGAAAACAAAACACCACTTCAAGGTACTGTAATGAACTCATTGTTTATTTATATTGGTGTTAAATCTACTGTATTCCAACTTCTCTATGGTTTATAAACTATTTTACTAGCCATAGATTCATCAAAATAAGCAAGCAACACAATGAAAACAGAATCTGTCAAAAACAGAACAGTCTGTAGTAATCTGTTTCAAACGTATACTTCTGGAACTCCAAAAATTCTAAAATAAATTGGTGGACCTGAGGAATTTGTCTAGTAATCATCTTCAAAAAGAATCAACTAAATAGCACCCTCCAGTAAAAGGTTGAAGCTAATCTCGTGAGCGCTAAAGTTTCTGTTTTTTACAGCATGATCATAAAGACTTCACCCAAGTCTTCCCAAAGGTTCTACTTGGCGCAAACACTAATTAAAACACTAAACCACATCTAACCAGAAGCTAGATGGATTATTTATTACTAAACAGAACCAAAAAGCAAGAGATTAAAATAAAATTGGGTTGCCTCCCATCAAGCGCTAACGTTTAAAACTCCCCTAGCTAGGCATGATGATTTCAATGATGCTCACATAAAAGATAAGAATTGAAACATAAAGAGAGCATCATGAAGAATATGACTAGAACATTTAAGTCTAACCCACTTCCTATGCATAGGGATTTTGTGAGCAAACAACTTATGGGAACAAGAATCAACTTGCATAGGAAGGTAAAACAAGCATAGCTTCAAAACTTTAAGCACACAGAGAGGAAACTTGATATTATTGCAATTTGTAGAAGCACATGTTCCTCCCTCATAATAATTTTCAGTAGCATTATGAATGAATTAAACAATATAACCAGCACCTAAATCATTCTTTTCATGATCTACTAGCATAGAAATTTTATTACTCTCCACATAAACAAAATTCTTCTCATGAATAGTAGTGGGAGCAAACTCAACAAAATAACTATGATGTGATTGAAAATTAAGATCAAGATGACAAGTCTCATGGTTATCATTATTCTTTATAGCATATGTGTCATCACAATAATCATCATAGATAGGAGACATTCTTTCATCATAGTAAATTTGCTCATCAAAGCTTGGGGGACAAAAAATATCATCTTCATCAAACATAGCTTCCCCAAGCTTGTGGCTTTGCATATCATTAGCATCATGGATATTCATGGAATTCATACTAACAACATTGCAATCTTGCTCATCATACAAGGATTTAGTGCCAAACATTCTATAGATTTCTTCTTCTAGCACTTGAGCACAATTTTGCTTTCCATCATACTCACGAATGATATTAAAAGGTGAAGCGTATGAGACAAACTCAATTCCATTTTTTGGTAGTTTTCTTTTATAAATTAAACTAGTGATAAAACAAGAAACTAAAAGACTCGATTGCAAGATCTAAAGATATACCTTCAAGCACTCACCTCCCGACAGCAGCGCCGGAAAAGAGCTTAGTTGACGGGGTGTGAGTGCCGCTTACCTAGCCTCCCCGGCAACGGCGCCAGGAAAGATCTTGATGTATACTACACAACCTTCTTCTTGTAGACGTTGTTGCGCCTCCAAGTGCAGAGGTTTGTAGGACAGTAGCAAATTTTCCTCAAGTGGATGACCTAAAGTTTATCAATCTGTGGGAGGCGTAGGATGAAGATGGTCTCTCTCAAGCAACCCTGCAACCAAATAATAAAGAGTCTCTTGTGTCCCCAACACACCCAATACAATGGTAAATTGTATAGGTGCACTAGTTCGGCGAAGAAATGGTGATACAAGTGCAATATGGATGGTAGATATAGGTTTTTGTAAACTGAAAATATAAAAACAGCAAGGTAGCAAGCGATAAAAGTGAGCACAAACGGTATTGCAATGCTAGGAAACAAGGCCTAGAGTTCATACTTTCACTAGTGCAAGTTCTCTCAACAATAATAACACAGTTGGATCATATAACTATCCCTCAACATGCAACAAAGTGTCACTCCAAAGTCACTAATAGCAGAGAACAAACGAAGAGATTATGGTAGGGTACCAAACCACCTCAAAGTTATTCTTTCCAATCAATCCGTTGGGCTATTCCTATAAGTGTCACAAACAACCCTAGAGTTCGTACTAGAATAACACCTTAAGACACAAATCAACCAAAACCCTAATGTCACCTAGATACTCCATTGTCACCTCAAGTATCCGTGGGCATGATTATACGATATGCATCACACAATCTCAATTCATCTATTCAAACCAACACATAGAACCTCAAAGAGTGCCCCAAAGTTTCTACCGGAGAATCACGACGAAAACGTGTGCCAACCCCTATGCATAGGTTCATGGGTGGAACCCGCAATTTGATCACCAAAACATACATCAAGTGAATCACGTGATATCCCATTGTCACCACAGATACGCACGACAAGACATACGTCAAGTGTTCTCAAATCTTTAAAGACTCAATCCGATAAGATAACTTCAAAGGGAAAACTCAATCCATTACAAGAGAGTAGAGGGGAGAAGAAACATAAGATCCAACTATAATAGCAAAGCTCGCGATACATCAAGATCGTGCCAAATCAAGAACACGAGAGAGAGAGAGAGAGATCAAACACATAGCTACTGGTACATACCCTCGGCCCCAAGGGTGAACTACTCCCTCCTCGTCATGGAGAGCGCCGGGATGATGAAGATGGCCACCGGTGAGGGCTCCCCCCTTCGGCAGTGTGCCGGAACGGGCTTCCGAAAGGTTTTTGGTGGCTACAGAGGCTTGCGGCGGTGGAACTCCCGATCTATTCTCCGTTCTGGAAGTTTTAGGGTACGTAGGTATATATGGGTGCAGGAAGTACGCCGGTGGAGCTTCGGGGGCCCCACGAGGCAGGGGGCGCGCCCTAGGGGGGGCGTCCCCCACCTTCGTGAGCACCTCCCTTTGCTCCTGACGTGGGGTCCAAGTCCATCCGGTAGCTTTCCTTCCAAAAATAACTTCTCCAGTTGATTTCCTCCCGTTTCAACTCCATTTGATATTCCTTTTCTTCGAAACACTGAAATAGGAAAAAATATAGCAAATCTGGGCTGGGCCTCCGGTTAATAGTTTAGTCCCAAAAATAATATAAAAGTGGATAATAAAGCTCAATATTGTTCAAAACAGTAGATAATATAGCATGGAGCAATCAAAAAGTATAGATACGTTGGAGACGTATCAATGACACATAAGCCAATAAACAGAAGCATCTACCTTATCTAAATGGAAAAAAAGCAAGACAGTAGCATTTCTCAAACGGTGGCATTGATTAATATTAACATAGAGATTATATTAACAATAAAATTTGTTAAACATGTAATTTTCTTTTAACTGTGGCATTGCATCAATTTTCCAGTGGCATTATTAGAGGGTGTTTGTTTACAGGGACATTTTGGTGTAGGGACTAAAAAAACTCCATGTCAGTCCCATCTAAACCAAACATGAGGGACTTTTAGGGACTAAAAGTGGGCATTTGGGACTAAAGAAAGAAGACCCCAAGGGAGTCTTTTTGGGACTTTTTCCAACAGTTGCCCCTACCACGCATCGTACCTTGTCTCTATTAGTTCATTACTAGGGGTAACATGGTCTTTTAGCATGTCATTTAATAACCTCTAGTCCATGTTTAGTCCACAGAACCAAGCGGTAGGGACTAGGAGTTTTAACCAAACAGGGCCTTAGATTAACAACAACTAATGAGTTGCAGGACGGTGGGCCTTACGAAAGCACCATGTGCATCTACCGATGTACCGTGGTCATGCACATCTGTTGCAACAAAGAACAAAGAACCAAGGAGCATATTTGTGTTGGTCCCAGTTTTGTTATCTTTAGACACCTTTCCCTATGTGAGCGCAGCAAATCTAGTCCTGCTCAAACTCTACAGCCTTGTCCCTTCCTTTCCTTTTGAACTAGTACTTTCGCCCCTTCCTTTCCTCTTTGAACCACGTCCTAGATTTATGCGATACAACTTTCCCCACTACTTTCTCCCATTCCTTTCCTCTTTGAACCACGTCCTAGATTCATGCTATACAACTTTCCCCCTTCATTTCCTCTTTGAACCACGTCCTAGATTCATGCTATATACAACTTTTCCCACTACTTTCCCCTACTCCTTTCCTCTTTGAACCACGTCCTAGATTAATGGTATATATGCAGATAGAGCAATGCATGTGGAGTAAGTAAATTATACCTTAAGGTTCTTGGGGTGTGGTTCGGTGGGCGACGGGACGACGACGAAGAAGAAGGGGTCGGAGGCCCTCCCGCGCCGCCGCTGGGTGGAAAGTGAACAGCTGCGTCGATAGTCCCTCGCCGACGGCGACAACGTTAAGCCTCTTTCCCTTCCCGGCGGACGGAACCTGCCGGCTCTTTGAGAAGCAGTGAGGGGAGAGAGAGGCCAACGAAGTCTTGTTTAGATCTGGAGAGGGCGAGAGAGTGTGAAGAGAGCAACTTCTAAGCCGAGGCTCCGGCATGTGTATATATCTTTGGAGAGAGAGTGTGAAGCGTGCAAACCCTAGAAAACATTTTGACCGGTCAAAGAATCCTCCCTGGCACAAATTATGCTCAAGTGTAGTTATCAAACCCGAGACCTCAAGTTTGATGAGCGAGCAGGCTAACCAGCTACACAACCCTCCCGTTATGTTCAACGAGAGGAAATAACCTTTATACATTCCTGCATTCGTGTGACAAGCATGCCGTGTTTTTTTTGTGTGTGTGTGGAGTCATTGGGATTTAAATCATAATCGTGTCATGTGGCTTTGGTGGTAAGACTATCCACAGTGGTGCAGAAATAATGCAGCCTTAGTCACCTTACCTCTCTCCACGTAGTACGTTGGGTCCCACCTGTCAGAGGGTGAAACAAACAAATTAATAAGAAAAATTAAAAGCGCCAGCGGTGTATCTTACCTCACACATCTCGCTCTTTGTTAGAACACTGTCCAATTGATCCCTCTGTTCGCTCACGTACTATTTTAAGTGAATCCTTATTATAACATGCACACAAATTTTGGGCACTTGTATTCGACTTAAGTCAGTGTGCCACCGTATCTCGTATACTTACTACTCCCTCCACCTAGGTGTAATAAGTCACGTTAGAAGGTGCAATGTGACCAAGGTGCGTGCGTGTGCATGTGTGTGTTTAACAACATGTGTGTGTTAGAGAGAGCGACAGATCGACCACTTCCTACAGAGAGATGTTGTGTAGTGTACGATTTTAGCCGCGAGAGTCGGTGCAGCCTCTCGTTTCCGGGCGTGTCCGTTAGGGACATGCGGACAGCTGCCACGCCCGCTCCTGACCAGCCTGGCCCACCCAAAGCCCCTCCATCACCGGCGCGTGCTTCCCGCCCGAAACGGACAGCGCCGCTCCAAAGAATTGGTGCCGCGTTCATGCCCGGGCAGAGCGGACGCGACCTCTCACTGGCGCAAGAGTGATGGTTGCTTCGTCCGTCCAACTTACTGCTGGGTCTATGTGATTTGTGACTCATTGGTCTTTATTCTTGAGGTGGTAGGACTGCTGGATGTCCCACGCTTTTGGCAAAAGGAGGTACTACTACTAGATTACAATTTTCTCCATTCTTACAGCGGAGGCGTGCAAGAGCGATGAAAACACGCAGCTCGGTGATTACATGGCCCACCTCACACTATCACCGTCGACACCTAACTCTTTACATAGTACTCCCTCCGTTCCTAAATATTACTAGATGAGTCCCAGCGTTGCCTTGAACAGCGATGTATCTCTCTGCATAAAATTATCGATTTCATAGAACTAAAAAAAACTCTATAACCGCATGACAAATGTGCTAGCCAAACTAAATAAACTCCCATCATCATTTAAATCATCCCACGTAAGGAAAAAAGATCAGCCAACTCCTCTTGCATAATGGGATTATATTTTTCTTTTGACATGTTAATGGGACTTAAAAGCTCACTTACATGCATGCTACCGGTGCATGCTTGCATGCGAACATGTTGATGTGATTTAAAACCCACTCACATGCATGTGCCATGGTATTTCTGCATGCTTGCATGTGGCTTAGTCTTGAGCCTCTCAACGTCTAGATCAGATGGCTATTATGGACTGATTTACTTCATCTAACGGCTACATCAATTTTGATGATGTGGCTCAAGGAGAGTATAGAGAATTCCTAGTAGTGGGGGCTAGCTATTACTAGTAGATAAGTCTTTGTAGAGATTCCACTACATTCGGAACAAAATGAATGAATCTACACTTAAAATGCATCTATATACATCCTCATGTGGTTCATGGTGAAATCTCTACAAAGACTTATATTTAGGAACGGAGGAAGTACTAGTATAGTACGTCGTAATTTATCAACGAGATAAATTTGTACAATGCTATGAAGCTTCCACATTACATGTATCTTGCGTCCAAGGTTGCCCGTTGCAACATTTAATCAAATACAAAGGAGACTAACATGCATGCTATTGTATCTCAATGATTCACAGATCATAGCAAATATGTACTCCCTCCGTTCCAAAATAAGTGTCTCAACTTTGTGCAAACTTTAGTACAAAGTTGTACTACTACTAAAGTTGACACTTATTTTGGAACAGAGGCAGCTAAAGGAAAAACGATCCATGCAGTCCCTAGCCCTTGAACCGTGAACCCTGACCAGGCTTCAATTTCCTGGCAACGTTTGAGCCTCCTAATAAATGAAGTTTGCAACCTTTTGACCATCGGATCATTTTGTGCAGTTTCACCAAAATCGAGATGAGCATCCCTGTGGCAAAGAAATTGAAGAAGCGTGATTAGATTAAGATTATCGGGACTAGTTGATGAGACATAAACTCATCACAAATACAAGACGTAGAAGCCGATAGAGGTATGTGCGGGCAAGGAAGTAGAGAAATATCCACAAGGAGTTATGTGGGCAGCTGGAAGCGATGGTGCAAGCCGGCTGTAAAGGAGTTGTACACGAGGGACGTAGCTCAACCTTGAGGAGGGCGGCGGAGGCGGCAATCGCCCACGTCGCGGCAAAGTGAGCAAGGGACGAAGGCAACCTCACCGGCTTTGTGAGAGAGAACGGCGGGGACCCCCGATCGGGACGTGCCGACAGTGGGTTTCGCCCGTCGGCGGCAGCCACCGCATCTACACTAAGCATTCACCCCTTCCCCAAGTGGGCGTGATCCGCCGGGATGTTAGAGATGTGGCCACAGTCGTTTTGTGCGAGAGAGTGTGAAGAGAGCAACCCCAAAGAAGCAACCGTGTAGGCTGGCCCGTCCTGACTATGTATACAGTGGAGCGGTTTCCTTTTCTCTCCATATGAAACTATCATATTGCATACGTGCCATTGAAGAAAAAAAAACTTTATTTATAAATGACGCGGCTCCTACTACTCATTCTCCTATAACCTTGCGCTTGGCATCTCCAAAATATTAACCTTGCGATTGGCTCTTCGCCTCTTGGAAGTCGAGCAATAATGGTATTGCAGTATATATCATTACGGCTATATGAGACCGAATGAATTGCTGCACGCCCACCACATGGGCGAGGGTCGAGGCGAGGAGAGTGCTACATACGGAGCAAAATGAGTGAATCTACACTCTAAAATACGTCTATATACATCAGTGTTTGGAGTATGTACTAGTAGTTCATATTGAAATCTACTAAAGGACATATATATTCCAAACAATATGATATAATCTCTATAACCAAGGTAGTAGGGACGAGGGAGTAGTAAATTTTTCTCCTTGTCCTGCGAGCCACCGCGCGCATGTGCGAGGGAGCGGGCGTAAGGCGGAGCAAGCTTCACCTCATCATGCGAGCCACCGCGCCCGTGGGCGGGGGAAACGGTGTACTAAGCAAGCTTCTCCTCGTTCTACGAGTTGACGGGACACATCAAAAGTACTCCATTGTATAGAGCCTTGCCTCTAAGGTAGGCCCGACATGGTTTGCCTCTTTTTTAACATAACACGTCAAGTCACAATTTGTTTGTTCATCTGTGGTAGACGATCCTCCCTCCACCAAGTGGACAACCAGTACACATGCCAAATTACCATGTGGGCTGCCTTTTTCGTACAGAAATGAGCTCCACCGTGTACTCGCGCGGGTGTGGTTGGGAAAGAGGCAGAGTACGTCGCCGTGCATGCACCTCTTCTCTTCGTGCACGTCCCCCACCCTACGTGGGTGTGTGTGAGAGATACAAACCGTGTTCGTGAGTGTTTTTGCTTTGGGGTGGGGGCGGGGTGGGGGTTGATTTAAATGAATTATTTGTGGGAATATGTGTCGATGACATCTCAAACAAAATTTTGCATGCAATGTGGTGAAATGGAGGCCTATCCATATCATACATAGAGGGTCGAGTAATCCACGAGAAGAGAGGGAGGGGTCATAGCTATCGATAGAAGTCGAAGAGAGGATCAAGTGGGTGGGTGCAAGATCGATGAAGAGAGCCATCGAAATTGTGTGTGTGTGCAAGTCAAAGATATAGGGCGACTGGCCTACCGGAACGTTAGAGGGCACATGTCAAGTTTGTGTGTGGCGGGAGACATGACTAGAGCGCTCGATGTATCGGTGTGTGTGTGTGGGGGGAGGGTGGGGGAGGGTAGGCAGAGGCCTAACTATAGAGGTAGAACGACTCGTATATGTGTTGAGAAGGAGAGACCCAGCTATGTCTTGAGGGACATCGGTCGACATCCATACATAACTGAAGGACGGGAAATATGATGGGACAGAGAGAGAGAGAGAGAGAGGAGAGAGAGAGGGAGGGAAAGGGAGGGAGAGGGGTAGAGTGCTGGATGGGTGATGGAGTTGCTTCTCGAAGATGGTGGGAGAGGCCTACTAGACAAACTGAGGGTGGAACTGCAATGTTATCAATAAGAGTGGGGATGTGTTTACGTGTGTGTGCACAGGCGTGATAGATCCGTCGGGACGCATCCATGGATGATGAAGGGGAACCATGTGTTTGGTAAGAAAACCTAACTAGATCGATAGATCAATTGTTGTTTGTCGGAGGAAGGGAGAGACACAACTAATGAGGTAGATCGATTGACGTGTGGGTAAAAACAAGTTATAAGGACCTAGCTAGCTATATGTATAGCGAAAGATCGGTCGGTGTATGTCCATTTGTTAGAGGCAAATAAGGCCCATCGAGACGGATAGACAGAGAGAATGGAGCTAGGAGGTGGTGCGAGAGGCCCAACTACTAGCTAGATAGGGGGAGGAGTGTGCGGTTGTGAGATCGATAAAAAGAGGGGCGAGAGTTTACACGTGTGTCTGACCGTATGAGAGACACGAGGCAAGGACACATAAAGGAGGAGATTGAAGGTGTGTGTGTATGTTGTAGGAAGGCATCGCTGGAGAGGTTTATCGATCGGTGTGTGTCGGAAAGGAGTTGTGGAGACTCTGCGAGAAAGACATAAAGAAAAAAATGAATGTGCCCGGTGGATAGAATGCCGAGGGAGGGGAGGGCGAGAAGGGCGTGTGCATGCACGAGAGAAAGTTAGTGGTAGCTACAAAGGTTAGAGGATTGTGTGGGTGTAAGAGACTAACAAAGATGATAATTTGATATGAAAGCGGATTCATATATTTGAATAGGAGATCATAGTGTTTTAAACATTGCATGCATGAATATAGCGGTGATACACATGCTGTGCACATGTTATACCATAATATGATAATGTATGGCGTTTGCAACTCACAGCTAAATGCCGAACAATCTAAACCATACTATACATCAAACAATCTCACATTTTATTTGAATTTGTGATAATGTGTGGCGTTTGCATCTTACAACTAAATATCGAACAATCTAAACAATACTATATATCGAACATTCTCACATTTTATTTGAATTTGTGGTAGTGTGTGGTGTTTGCAACTCACATCTAAATACTTGTAGGCGTGAGGCGGGGCACCATACATAATGTGATAAACACATTATACATATGAGACATGGTTTAGATTATGAAGATCTAGCTAGAGCTAGAAATGTAATGTGATTTGAAATCAAAATAAAGTGGATTCAAAAACTCCAGTTCGAGTTCATATAGTACACATAGTTCATATGTAACTCGTGACTAATCATGTGGTGTGCTGTGAAGATTATACACAAACGATGGTTTAACTTGACAATAATGATGATTGTAGATCTTATTAAAACAGAGAAACGAATTCGAATGCTTTGACTTCACAACAATCATTACTGTAGATCTTATTCAAATAGAGAAACGAATTCAAATTTAGTTCATATTGAAGCGGTAGTATATACGTTTGGAATGCACTAAAACGTTCATTTGAGTAGTAGGCTGCATGCATTACACACGTAGCGAAATATTTTAATTGAACATAACATGAATTCAAAGTTTTGAATGACATTTGTAGTGCGCATTGATTTGATACGATTACACGTTAGGCTTGTCCGGAAATTTCAACCCGCGCCTTGTTAGCCCGAAATATTTAAGATATATCTTTGTCTCGTTGTGCTCCGACAACTCCCTCCATCTCAACCCGTGCCTTGCTATTCTGAAATTACAACGCACGCGAAAACTCCCACCTCATGTGAATCCCGACACGTGAAATGCCCGTGGTACCCCTGAACCGAAAGAACCGCCTCAAATCGGTGGGGGTACTTTTGTAACTTACCCCACATTTCGGACAAGCGCGTCTCTAAGCCATGGTTCCCCACTGCCATCCCATACGCCTACCCATTCGTACACCGAGGCCGCAAAAACCCGCGACGAAACCCCACACCCTGCTCCGTCCGCCACCTAGCCGGAGCCTCTTCCCCAACGACGTCGTCCACAGCAAAACCTCGACGTCCCTCATCCACCGTACCGGATGAGGATCCGTCGTCGATCTCATTGTCCCGCCGGTTCGGCCACCCCATCCTCCACCTCCATGGAGCTGCCCTGATGTTCCCCTCGTCTTTCGTGCCACCTCCATTCCCACACCGCCATCTTCACCTGCACCACCGGAAGAGCATCATCGTCACCGTTTCCTCGGATGAAGCTGCGGCATAATCGGCGCCACCAAAGAGGTTGTACAATAATCGCCACATTTTCTTCTTGATTCGATCTCACGGTGCTGCCGGCGCTCGGTCCCGAGCCGACACGGCGCGGCTCCATCCACGCGGCGTCGCCCGCCACTTCCTCCAGCATCACTCCCTCGGCGGCAGCGTCCACATCGATGAGCTGCTGCTGCTTTAGCTCTCACTCACGCCGCTGCTCTGCTCTTTCTCTCGGTTCCCTGCCTGATGCGCTCTTGCTATTGCTCTTGCTCGCTGCTGCTCTCGCTCTTGCTCTTGCTTGCGATGCTGCTCCGATTTAGCTACACTTGATCGACTGAATCGACTTTTGGGTCGATCGATTTTCAGGGGGCTCGCCGGGGTGAAGGAAGAACAAGCCACAGTGGGAGGGGGCTCACGAGAGGTACCCCACTATCTATCTTAGGGTTCGTGGATGGGGCGGTGGTCGCCCGGCGGTGGCGGGGCGTTGGCGGGGCGGTGGCGTGGGGATCGCCGAAGAAAAAGCTCGGCACGGGGGGGGGGGGGGGGAGAGGGATGGCCGGGGCGGCGGCGGACCGGTGGTGGGGAGTGTTTTCAGGGCGGGCGGGGCGGCAGGGGGCTGCTGTTTGGTCGGTGGTGGCTGGCAGCTCAGGGGGGTGGAGGTTGAAGATGAACCGTAGGCCCTTGATTTCGTATCCAACAGCTGCAAAATCGACTGACCAGAGATGAAAAAGTCAGTCGACCGACGTGTAGTCTCACCTTGCTAGTGCGTTCAGTTTTGACAGCAAAATTCAGTTTCGACAATAAAATTCAGTTTAAACGATTAAGTTCAGTTTGACAGTTAAGTTAAGTTTTGTGATTAAGTTCAGTTTCGACAGTTAAGTTCGAGAGATGAGCGGCTGATGTATTTTACATCTAGCACTTTGTGGTTATGTATTTTACGTCATGTATTGGAGATGCTATTAGAATTCCACTCAGGTTAAAGTTGTTCATTGTCTCTCTTGTCACTGCTTGACCTCGGCGTTGTACAACTCACGGAGCTGCTCCAACGAAACCCTCCATCACAGCGGAGCAGTACCTCGGGCTCCATCTCCAGACGCCTAAGATCTTCTTCCCTCCTCCAAACCAAAAGTCAGCCGGAGCATCCTCACCGGCCAACCCAATCATGCTGAGATCGACATGGCTTTGCCAAAGAGGTTGTACACTTGTTGCATCTCTTTTTTGCTCTACATGTTATATATATTGTACACTGAGGAAAATACTAAGAGATAGTAGCATAATAGCATTATAACCGTACATTTTCTTGTGGTTTGACTTAATCTCACCATGCTTCTTTGCATCCCGTGATATTCCAATTGTTGTGAATCAAACACCCAGTTGGCGTAAATCTGTGTTTTAAATTCTCTGTTTCGCACGTGCATTCCTATCCTATTCCTGTCTATTTCCTATCCCTGCATTGTTGAAATCCTCCAATTCAAACGAGCCCTTACAGAATTACTTCTCTTGTAGATAGTTGTCAAAGAAAACCTTGTGTAGTTTGTCTCGCTCCTGCCGCGCCGTCGTCCACCCCAGCTCAGCTGCTCCAACGACAGAAGGGTCCAACACAATGAGGATCCGCCTCCAGACCGCCTTTCACCGCCTCGAGATCTTCTTCCCCGGCAGCCATGAAAACTGCATTACCATCATCAATCGAGCAGATGACCTCGAGGACTAGGGTCCGCAAGAGAGGTCACACTCTTTCGTGTCTGCTTACGTTATGCATCGCGAATATTACATGCTACTTTATCATCCTGTTCACCGATTAGACTCTGAGTCAGCTCCAAACTAATGATCAAACTTGAGTTTTTAAATGGTTGTGGGGTACATATCGGGGCCTCTATCAATAGTATCTATCTACTATCTGGTTAATCTCCGGTGTCTACTATGAGTTTCATGTTGGGTGGGAAACAGTAAAGAAGCCATTATCTGTATTTTTTAACTGAAGCCATTATCTGCCTGCTATTATTGGTTTTGGGTCTATCCACAGGTTGCTACCATCACTCTGGATTTCTGCATGCACTCCTTACATAATCTCACTATGTTTCATTCCTATGCATGACAGTTATTGTAAACAATGGAACTGAACATGTAGAGCAAAAGAGACGAGCCTTAGTGGCAATAAAATTTCATGCAGATGTCGCTCCATGGTAGGCGCAAAGGCAGCCCCTCCACGCATTTCGGATTGTAATCGAGAGGAAGATATCTCTGTTACGAGGGGATTGAAGAGAAGACAACTCCTATTTACCCTGAGGTCTTCGCTCTAACTTGGCATGCTGATGTTGGTTATATCATGCATATGGTGTCTTGCATTGCTTACTTTATACATCAAACATGTCATCTGCTTAGTTTAGAGATCCTTTGTGCGAATGCCATCTGTTTAGTTTATTCATCGTTTATGTGAATTATGCAACACCATCTTTTTTAGCCAGGCATCATATATGTGAACTTTGCAATGCCATCACCTTAGCGGTCATCTTATATGTAAATTATATCAGGCCATCCTTTTTTTCGTTACATATTACATTTGTCAACAACGTTAGTACATTCAACTGCTCTTCGTGTGCATCAGCCATTTGACACGGTGATGACAAATTCTGGAGTGAAAACAAGGTCTTCAGAGCAGACTATGCTATCTGACGAAGCGCATATCTCGCTGGTTAAGGATAGCTCATCAGAGGAGGATTCAGAGATAGATGACCAGTCCTACCCCCCCCCCCCCCGAGGTGTATGCTCTAACTTGGCAGGGTTATGTTGCTCATATCGTGCGTATGGTGTCTCGCATTTCTATGTCATTTGATTAGTTTAGACATGCTTTGTGTGAATGCCACATTGCTCAAAGTGTCTAATTACCATATATGTGAATTATGCATTGCCATCTTGTTGCAAGACATTATATATGTGAATTATACAATGCTATCTTGTTGCAAAGGCATTATATATGTGAATTGTGCAATGCCATGCTGTTTAGCCAATCATCATGTATGTGAATTATATCATGCTATCATTTTTTGTATTACGTGTTCTATTTGTCGACAACGTTTGTATATTCAACTACTCTTCCTGTGCATCAGCCATTTGAAGCGGTATGGAAGTATCTGGAGTGAAAACAAGGTATTCAGAGTAGACAATGCTACCTGCTGAAGCAGACATCTTGCTGGTTACAGAGAGCTCCTCAGAGGAGGATTCTGAGACTGATGACCGATCCTATTTCCCCCCGAGGTCT
The DNA here is from genome assembly GCA_021605145.1 of Aegilops bicornis. Lineage (NCBI taxonomy): Eukaryota > Viridiplantae > Streptophyta > Magnoliopsida > Poales > Poaceae > Aegilops > Aegilops bicornis. The sequence continues at coordinate 328,106,195 of CM038669.1, forward strand.
ATGGTCAAACTTGGCAGGGTTATATTACCCATGTCATGCATGTTGTATTGCATTTCTTAGTTTTTACATCATATATGGATTGCCATCTGCTTACTTGCTTACTATATAAATCATATATTTGAATTATATCATGCCATCATGTTTACATAGTACATACACATCATCTATCTGAATTATGGCATGGCAACCCACTTAATAAAGACATCATATAGTTATATCATCGCATCATGTTTAGTGTTTACAATCATCATATTTTGAATTATGGCATTCTATCCGTGAATGTATGTGAATTATGGCATGCCAACCTATTTAATAAACACATTATATAGTTATGTCATGTCATCATGTTTACATAGTCTCATATTTTGAACTATGTCTTTCCATCTTTTTAGTTAGCCATCATAATGTGAAATTGTGTCATGCTATCCTGTTTAGTTAGCCATCATATATGTGAAATTGTGTCATGCTATCTTGTTTGGTTAGACAACATAAATATGAATTATTTCATGCCCTCTTTTATTCCCTACTATCCATTGCACCTGTCTATCATACAATGTCTATACTTTCAATTACTTTTCTTGTTTATCAGCCATTTGAATTGGAGAGCGTGTGGCGGTATCTAAAGGGAGTAACAACACGGTCTTGAGAAAAGATAGTGCTACCGATTGATGCAGATAGAACCACGGTTGTACTTGCCCAAGGACCAGATCCACCACACATAACCCAGACTCTCGCAGATTGTACCCCTACCCGGTTGGACAGAGAACCAGCTACACCCCTTCTAACCCCAACCCCGGCAGATAGTAACCCAGTTCCAGTTGACACAGCATCATCTCTACCACAGAGCACCCAAACACGAGCAGTTAGTAAGGGAACCGCAGTGCCCAAAGCACGAGGACCACCACTCTGAATCCCAAATCAACGCTTAAAGGAGAAGAAGATTTGTTCTCGTGTCAGGTTACAGAGCTATGGTTCATACTCCTTTGCTCTTGCATTCAGTATTTACTCATACCAAATATTTTCAAATTTGAAGGATGGAATTGAAACTCCAATGGCGCTTGGGTATGTTTTAAACTTGTTTCTTTAACTGGTTTTCTGTTGTAACCTGCTCTATGTTGATTTCAGTTTCAATTGAATAAACAGTTATGTTCTCATGTCATGCACATTACAATTGTTGTTATTGCTCTATAATTACCCACACTTATATCTATCTATTCTGCTTTGTCTTGAACAAATATTATTTGAACTGTGTCTCTATCTTGATTTGGCAACAAAAACTAGAATGATATAGACCATAAAGTGACCATGGTACATAGATATATGTTTGTTTCATCTGTTGTCCTGTCCACTTTACTACCGAACTCATTTAACAAAATGAGTTTCATATACAACATGGTAAACATGTGATGTGTCCGCTTGTTTCTCTTTTAGAATGCGGACAAAATATTGGAGAAACGATGCGCGTCATCCAATGGTAAAGTAAGTAATGCAGATAAGGTTCAAGATAGTGAGACATCCTTGTTGGTCTCCAAGAAAGCTGATAAAAACTATCTTGACGATAGTGAGGGAACCCAAAAGTCATGTCTTGATGTAGTGTTCGAGTTCTTGGCCACTCTGCTGGCACAAGCTCTTGAACTCGTTGCGGAATCGGTTCGTCTTCTTGAGTCTCAATTTCAAGTTGAAAGACATCGATCGGATGTCTTTGCGACAGAAGCGAAGGACCGAGGAAGTCCCTGAGAATTCAGATGCATATTTTTCCGGTGCAACAATAGCTGGAGGATTTAAGCGCCAAACAAGAGAAAGTTAATAAGCTTGCTAAGCATCTTGCCGACATTATGGGTACCCGTGATATTGTTTCTTGAGATCTTACAAGTGGTTTGATTCTGGATTTGTTTTGTCATGCGGTGTTTATTTGCGCTGGTCGCCAACTTTGACAACCGATGTATATGATATGTTGCTTTGTTCCCTATATTTGCACCTTTGGTGGCGAACTTTGATGCCCGATGGATGTAATATAATGTAATAGCCGTGATAGCCTAAGCGTTAGTTGCTTGCTTATTTATTTCCTTGTTGTCTTGTTTATTTGTTTGCTTGTAGTCATTGCGGTTCTTTTTCCGGTTAGCTAGTGGCTGCAATAACCTATTTTTAAACTAGGCCACAATAACCATGGGCTAATATTTACTATAGTGACCTGGGCTTCCCTCGTCAGTAGAAAGCGAGTGGGCCTTCTACGGGCTGTAGAAACAATGGGCCTTCTACGGCCGTAGAAACAATGGGCCTTCTGCGGGCCGTATCATCAATGGGCCTTATACGGGCCGTATGATCGATTGGCCAAACATGGGCCAAACAGACCACATTATGGCCGTAAACGGGCTAGAGTTGGAATTGTCCGTTCATGGGCCGACCATAACGGGCCATCGTTAATAGGCCGTATTTGATGACGCTATGAAAACGGCCCAACGTATTAACGGACCACAAACGGGCCGACTGTAACCACGGGCTGAATTTGGCCCACAAGCAGAAAATGACAGTAACGGGTCGTAAGTAAACAAATGCTGGAAATGAGCCCAAGAATAAATGGGCTGGAAACGGCCCAACGGAATAACGGGCCGTTAATGGGTATAAAGTGATACACTGTTCATTACGGGCCAGTTTCACCACGGGTCGTTAATGGGTGTAAAGTGATACACTGTTCATTACGGGACGGTTTCACCACGGGCCGTTAATAGGCCAAGAGTTACATAGGGCCCCATATGGGTGAAGACGTCATGGGCCATACATGGGATGTAGTGAAAACGGGTCGAATCATATTGGATGGCCCAGATGACGCTCTTGGGCCTAATTCGGATAGGGCGTAACGGTCCTTGGGTTAGCGGGCTGTAAATGGGCTATATGCGAACACGCCGTTAACAGGCTTTCCATGGGCCGGCCCGCCACCTTTTGACCAAGTCAAACGGGCCGGCCTTTTCACAAGAATGGGCCTCTGTTGGGCCGTCCCACGTGTCGACGTATCATAGGCGCCTGGCGTCCAATGAGTGGATGACATCTGTCCCAACGATGAGCCGACGCGTGTTTCCTCCAGCCAATGATGATTTTACACGTGGAAAATCCCCATTGGTCGGGGCTGTTAATGGGTTATCAGATCCAAAACCCGACCCGATAGCTTAACGGCGGGTGGTTCTGGTGGATGCCACGTGTCGGTCACCCTTGGCGAAAAGCACTTACGTGACGCGATTTATCGTCATGGAAGTGGACACTTCCGTGATGATAATTTTGGTAATGTCATGGAACACTTCTATGACAGCACAGATATGACTATCTTGATTCTGTCATAAATTTGTCATGGATGTACATGCATGACAAAAAACACGACCAACTGTGACAAACACGTATCATCGTATCATCACGGAAGTGTATTTTTTGTAGTGTCATCATTGTCATATTACTTTGCATGATCATGAAGTTGACATTGTATTTGTGGCAAAGCCACCTCCATAATTCTTTCATACATGTCACTCTTGATTCATTGCATATCCTGGTACACCGCCGGAGGCATTCACATAGTCATATTCGTTCTAAGTATCGAGTTGTAATTCTTGAGTTGTAAGTAAATAAAAGTGTGATGGCCACCATTATTAGAGCATTGTCCCAAGTGAGGAAAGGATGATGGAGACAATGATTCCCCCACAAATCGGGATGAGACTCCGGACGAAAAGAAAAAAAAAGAGGCCATAAAAAAGAGAAAGAGGCCCAAACAAAAAATAAAAAAATGAGAGAAAAAGAGAGAAGGGGCAATGCTACTATCCTTTTACCACACTTGTGCTTCAAAGTAGCACCATGATCTTCATGACGGAGAGTCTCCTATGTTGTCATTTTCATATACTAGTGGGTATATTTCATTATAGAACTTCGCTTGTATATTCTAATGATGGGCTTCCTCAAAATGCCCTAGGTCTTCGTGAGCAAGCGAGTTGGATGCACACCCACTTAGTTTGTTTTTGAGCTTTCATACACTTATAGCTCTAGTGCATCCATTGCATGGCAATCCCTACCCACTCACATTGATATCTATTGATGGGCAACTTCATAGCCCGTTGATACGCCTAGTTGATGTGAGACTATCTTCTCCCCTTTTGTCTTCTCCACAACCACCTTTCTATTCCACCCATAGTGCTATGTCCATGGCTCACGCTCATGTATGCGTGAAGATTGAAAAAGTTTGAGAACATCAAAAGTATGAAACAATTGCTTGGATTGTCATTGGGGTTGTGCATGATTTAAATATTTTGTGTGATGAAGATAGAGCACAGCCAGACTATATGATTTTGTAGAGATAACTTTCTTTGTTATTTTGAGAAGACATGATTGCTTTGTTAGTATGCTTGAAGTATTATTATTGTTATGTCAATATTAAACTGTTGTCTTGAATCTTATGGATCTGAATATTCTTGCCACAAAAGAGAACATTACATTGAGAAATATGCTAGGTAGAATTCCACATCAAAAATTCTGTTTTTATCATTTACCTACTCGAGGATGAGCAGGAATTAAGCTTGGGGATGATTGATACGTCTCCACCTATCTATAATTTTTTATTGTTCCATGCTATTATATTACCCTTTTTGGATGTTTCTGGGCTTTATTATACACATTTATATTATTTTTGGGACTAACCTATTAACCGGAGGCGCAGCCCAAAATGTTGTTTTCTTGCCTATTTCAGTGTTTCGAAGAAAAGGAATATCAAATGGAGTCCAAACGGAATGAAACCTTCGTGAGAGTTATTTTTGGAACGGAAGCAATCTAGGAGACTTGGAGTAGACGTCAGGGAAGCTTCGAGGAAGCCACGAGGCAGGGAGGCGCGCCCTACCCTGGGCGCACCCCCACCCTCGTGGCTCCCCTGACCGACTTCTTTCACCTATATATATCCATATACCCTAAAAACATCGGGGAGCAGAATAGATCGGGAGTTCCGCCGCAGCAAGCCTCTGTAGCCACCGAAAACCAATCTAGACCCGTTTCGGCAACCTGCCGGAAGGGGGAACCCTCACCGGTGGCCATCTTCATCATCCCGACGCTCTCCATGACGAGGAGGGAGTAGTTCACCCTCGGGGCTGAGGGTTGATAATCCCCAAGTGCAGGGAATCATCGTAGCAATTTCCAAAGGTGGAAGTGATAAGTATGAAGTGTCGAACCCACAGGAGCTAAAGGTAGGATCAATATTCTCTCAAGCCCTATCTGCCATTGATACGACTCTACGTACACCGAACGTTTTCTTCCAACTAGCAACGAGAAATAAAACCACGTTGGTATGAAGAGGATAACTTGCATGATATCGGAGAGCTAAAATATAAAAGTAGGTGATGTTATCATAAACTTAGAATATATTACTAAATAGTATAAATAGCGAGTGTGGAATAATGATGGATCGGTGTGCGGAATTGTCCTAGGCAATTATTAACAAGACCGATAGTCATCATTGCAATTTCATATGAGGGAGAGGCATAAGCTAACATGCTTTCTCTTCTTGGATCATATGCACTTACGATTGGAACTCTAGCAAGCATCCACAACTACTAAAGATCATTAAGGTAAAACCCAACCATAGCATTAAAGCATCAAGTCCTCTTTATTCCCATACGCAACAACCCCCTTACTCGGGTTTGTGTTTCAGTCACTCACCAACCCACTATAAGCGAATCATGAACGTATTGCAACACCCTACAGCGGGAGTCCCTCACGCTTGCATGAAATGGAGAGCACCATAGGACAACACCAATAATAAAACATACAACTCATGCCAATTGATACGTCTCCAACGTATCTATGGTTTATGAAGTATTCATGCTATTATATTATCCATATTAGATGTTTAATGGGCTTTACTAAGCACTTTTATATTATTTTTGGGACTAACCTATTGACCCGGAGCCCAGTGCCAGTTCCTGTTTTTTCCTTGTTTCAGTGTTTCGAAGAAAATGAATATCAAACGGAGTCGAAACAGAATGAAACCAACTGGAGAAGTTATTTTTGGAAGGAAAGCTACCGGAAAAACTTGGAGTGCACATCAGGAAAGAAACGAGGGAGCCACGAGGCAGGGGCGCGCCCACCCCCCTAGGGGGCGCCCTCCACCCTCGTGGGCCCCTCCTGGCTCCCCTGACGTACTTCTTCCGCCTATATATACCCATATACCCTAAAACAATCGGGGAACAGAATAGATCGGGAGTTCCGCTGCCGCAAGCCTCTGTAGCCACCAAAAACCAACGGGGGCCCGGTTCCGGCACCCTGCCGGAGGGGGGAACCCTCACCGGTGGCCATCTTCATCATCCCGGCGCTCTCCATGACGAGGAGGGAGTAGTTCACCCTCGGGGCTGAGGGTATGTACCAAAGAGCTATGTGTTTGATCTCTCTCGTGTTCTTGATTTGGCACGATCTTGATGTATCGCGAGCTTTGCTATTATAGTTGGATCTTATGTTTCTTCTCCCCCTCTACTCTCTTGTAATGGATTGAGTTTTCCCTTTGAGGTTATCTTATCGAATTGAGTCTTTAATGATTTGAGAACACTTGATGTATGTCTTGCCGTGCGTATCTGTGATGACACTGGGATATCACGTGATTCACTTGATGTATGTTTTGGTGATCAACTTGCGGGTTCCACCCATGAACCTAGGCATAGGGGTTGGCACATGTTTTCGTCTTGATTCTTCGGTAGAAACTTTGGGGCACTCTTTGAGGTTCTATGTGTTGGTTGAATAGATGAATCTGAGATTTTGTGATGCATATCGTATAATCATACCCATGGGTACTTGAGGTGACATTGGAGTATCTAGGTGACATTAGGGTTTTGGTTGATATGTGACTTAAGGTGTTATTCTAGTACGAACTCTAGGGCTGTTTGTGACACTTATAGGAATAGCCCAACGGATTGATTGGAAAGAATAACTTTGAGGTGGTTTAGTACCCTACCATAATCTCTTCGTTTGTTCTCCACTATTAGTGACTTTGGAGTGACTCTTTGTTGCATGTTGAGGGATAGTTATATGATCCAATTATGTTATTATTGTTGAGAGAACTTGCACTAGTGAAAGTATGAACCCTAGGCCTTGTTTCCTAGCATTGCAATACTGTTTACGTTCACTTTTATCATTAGTTACCTTGCTGTTTTTATATTTTCAGATTACAAAATCCTATATCTACCATCCATATTGCACTTGTATCACCATCTCTTCGCCGAACTAGTGCACCTATACAATTTACCATTGTATTGAGTGCGTTGGGGACACAAGAGACACTTTGTTATTTGGTTGTAGGGTTGCTTGAGAGAGACCATCTTCATCCTACGCCTCCCACGGATTGATAAACCTTAGGTCATCCACTTGAGCGAAATTTGCTACTGTCCTATAAACCTCTGCACTTGGAGGCCCAACAACGTCTACAAGAAGAAGGTTGTGTAGTAGACATCAAGCTCTTTTCTGGCGCCGTTGCCGGGGAGGCTAGGTAAGCGGCACTCACACCCCGTCAACTAAGCTCTTTTCTGGCGCCTTTGCCGGGGAGGTAAGTGCTTGAAGTTATATCTTTAGATCTTGCAATCGAATCTTTTTGTTTCTTGTTTTAGCACTAGTTTAGTTTATAAAGGAAAACTACAAAAAAATGGAATTGAGTTTGCATCATACACTTCATCTTTTTAATATCTTTCGTGAGTATGATGGAAAGGAAAATTGTGCCAAAGTGTTAGAAGAAGAATGCATTAGAATGTTTGGCACTAAATATTTATATGATGAGCATGATTGCAATGTTGTTAGTATGAATTCCTTGAATATCCATGATGCTAATGATATGCAAAGTCACAAGCTTGGGGAAGCTATGTTTGATGAAGATGATATTTTTTGTCCCCCAAGCTTTGATGAGCAAATTTACTATGATGAAAGCATGCCTCCTATCTATGATGATTATTGTGATGACACGTATGCTTTAAAGAATAATAATAACCATGAAACTTGTCATTTTGATCTTAATTTTCAATCACATGATAATTATTTTGTTGAGTTTGCTCCCACTACTATTGATGAGGATAATTTTGCTTATGTGGAGAGTAGTAAAATTTCTATGCAAGTAGATCATGATAATAATGCTTTAGGTGCTGGTTATATTGTTGAATTAATTCATGATGCTACTGAAAATTATTATGAGGGAGGAATATATGCTTGTAGGAATTGCAATAATATCAAGTTTCCTCTCTATGTGCTTAAAATCTTGAAGTTATGCTTGTTTTGCCTTCCTATGCTAGTTGATTATTGTTCCCATAAGTTGTTTTCCAAACAAAATCCCTATGCATAGGAAGTGGGTTAGACTTAAATGTGCTAGTCATATTCTTCATGACGCTCTCTTTATGTTTCAATTCTTATCTTTTATGTGAGCATCATTGAAATCATCATGCCTAGCTAGGGGCGTTAAACGATAGCGCTTGTTGGGAGGCAACCCAATTTTATTTTAGTTTCTTACTTTTTGGTTCTGTTTAGGAATAAATAATCCATATAGCTTCTGTTTAGATGTGGTTTTATTTTTTAGTTAGTGTTTGTGCCAAGTAGAACCTTTGGGAAGACTTGGGTGAAGTCTTTATGATCATGCTGTAAAAAAACAGAAACTTTAGCGCTCACGAGATTAGCTAAAACTTTTTACTGGAGAGTGCTATTTAGTTGATTCATTTTTAGATGATTAATAGACAAATTCCTCAGGTCCACCAATTTATTTTAGAATTTTTGGAGTTCCAGAAGTTTGAGTTAGTTACAGATTACTACAGACTGTTCTGTTTTTGACAGATTCTGTTTTTCGTGTGTTTTTTGCTTATTTTGATGACTCTATGGCTAGTAAAATAGTTTATAAACCATAGATAAGTTGGAATACAGTAGGTTTAACACCAATATAAATAAATAATGAGTTCATTACAGTACCTTGAAGTGGTGTTTTGTTTTCTTTCGCTAACGTAGCTCACGAGTTCTCTGTTAAGTTTTCTGTTGTGAAGTTTTCAAGTTTTGGGTAAAGATTCGATGGACTATGGAATAAGGAGTGGCAAGAGCCTAATATTAGGGAAGCCCAAGGCACCCCAAGGTAATATTCAAGGATAACCAAGAGCCTAAGCTTGGGGATGCCCCGGAAGGCATCCCCTCTTTCGTCTTCGTTCATCGGTAACTTTATTGGAGCTATATTTTTATTCACCACATGATATGTGTTTTGCTTGGAGCGTCATTTTATTTTCTTTAGCTTTGCTTGCTGTTTGAATAAAATACCAAGATCTGAAAGTCTTAAATGTTAGAGAGCTACATAATTATTTAACTACTCATTGATCTTCACTTATATCTTTTTGGAGTAGTTTGTCATTTACTCGTGTGCTTCACTTATATCCTATGAGTAAATGGTTGAATGATTTGAATGTCATAAATCTGAAATTATATATGTTTCATATGCCTTTCCCATGGGGAGTAATTCCTTCACATATAAGAAGTAGAGGTGGTAAATTTATTCAAGGTTAGCAAACATTGTGTTGGTCACTTGAACAATTCATGAAAGAATATTGAAGGAAGGGAGGTTTCACATATAAATATACTATCATGGACATCTTTTGTAATTGTGAGCACTCATTAAAATATTACATGATAAAAGGTTGATGTTGGACAAGGAAGACAACGTAATGGGTTATGTTTTCTTATATCCGAAATAAAGTATATTGTCATGGATCGCTTAACACGTTGAGTTTGCCTTTCCCCCTCATGCTAGCCAAATTCCTTGCACCAAGTAGAGATACTACTTGTGCATCCAACCCCTTGAACCAAGTTTCTTCCATGAGTGTCCACCATATCTACCTATATGCGGTATTTACCTGCCGTTCCAAGTAAATTTGCATGTGCCAAACTCTAAACCTTCAAATAATAATCTGTTTTGTATGCCCGAATCGCTCATGTAGTGACTACGGGTTAGAAGTATCTTCCATGCTAGGTGGGTTATTCTCACGATGAGTGGACTCCGCTCATCATTCACGAGAAAACGGCTGGTAACTGGGATGTCCAGACCCATGATCAAAAAGATCAAAATCAAATAAAAAATAATTGGAAACAAAACTCCCCCTGGGTTGATGTTAGTTGGAGGCACCCGTTGTTTCGGGCAAGCCATGGATTGATGATTGTTGGTGGAGGGGGAGTAAACATCTTTACCTTTCTGTTTGGGAACCGCCTATAATGTATGTAGTATGGAAGATATTGGGAACTCTTGGTCGTTATGTTGACAATGAAAGCATACCTCTCAAAATTATTTTCATCTCTGTTTTTGCTTCGAGCTCTGGCACCTCTGCAAATCCCTGCTTCCCTCTGCGAAGGGCCTATCTTTTACTTTTATGCAAGAGTCATGGTGATATTCACCTTTCCCTTTTTCATTTTATCCTTTGGCAAGCACCACGTGTTGGAAATATTCTGATATATATATCCAATTGGATGTAAGGCATCATGAACTATTATTGTTGACATTACCCTTGAGGTAAAAGGTTGGGAGGCGAATCTATAAGCCCCTATCTTTCTCTGTGTCTGATTAAAACTTTGAACCCATAAATATCGCGTGAGTGTTAGCAATTGTGAAAGACTAAATGATAGTTGAGTATGTGGAGTTTGCTAAATTAAAGCTCTGACATAGACTCTTCCTGAAAATAAGATGAATTGTAATTGTTTGATGACTAATAACACGGTTTGTTAGCTTTCAAGAAAGTTTATGATCTATACTTTAACATGTGAATAGTTTGTTACTTGATCATGAAAAGTTCTATCAATTGAGCTACTGTTATGACATATAATGATGCTAGAAAAGGTGATTGAAATTATCATTGATCAAACTTATGCACTTGCTAGCATTCACACTTCATAAATTATTTCTTTTATCATTTACCTACTCGAGGACGAGCAGGAATTAAGCTTGGGAATGCTGATACGTCTCCAACGTATCTATGATTTATGAAGTATTCATGCTATTATATTATCCATCTTAGATGTTTAATGGGCTTTACTAAGCACTTTTGTATTATTTTTGGGACTAACCTATTGACCCAGAGCCCAGTGCCAGTTCCTGATTTTTCCTTGTTTCAGTGTATCGAACAAAAGGAATATCAAACGGAGTCGAAACGGAATGAAACCAACTGGAGAAGTTATTTTTGGAAGGAAAGCTACCGGAAAAACTTGGAGTGCACGTCAGGAAAAAAACAGGGAGCCACGAGGCAGGGGGCGCGCCCACCCCCCTAGGGCGCGCCCTCCACCCTCGTGGGCCCCTCGTGGCTCCCCTGACGTACTTCTTCCACCTATATATACCCATATACCCTAAAACGATCGGGGAACAGAATAGATCGGGAGTTCCGCTGCTGCAAGCCTCTGTAGCCACCAAAAACCAATCGGGACCCTATTCCGGCACCCTGCCGGAGGGGGGAACCCTCACCGGTGGCCATCTTCATCATCCCGGCGCTCTCCATGACGAGGAGGGAGTAGTTCACCCTCGGGGCTGAGGGTATGTACCAGTAGCTATGTGTTTGATATCTCTCTCGTGTTCTTTATTTGGCACGATCTTGATGTATCGCGAGCTTTGCTATTATAGTTGGATCTTATGTTTCTTCTCCCACTCTACTCTCTTGTAATGGATTGAGTTTTCCCTTTGAGGTTATCTTATCGAATTGAGTCTTTAATGATATGAGAACACTTGATGTATGTCTTGCCGTGCGTATCTGTGGTGACACTGGGATATCACGTGATTCACTTGATGTATGTTTTGGTGATCAACTTGCGGGTTCCGCCCATGGACCTATGCATAGGGGTCGGCACACATTTTCGTCTTGATTCTCCGTTAGAAACTTTGGGGCACTCTTTGAGGTTCTATGTGTTGGTTGAATAGATGAATCTGAGATTTTGTGATGCATATCGTATAATCATACCCATGGATACTTGAGGTGACATTGGAGTATCTAGGTGACATTAGGGTTTTGGTTGATATGTGTCTTAAGGTGTTATTCTAGTACGAACTCTAGGGCTGTTTGTGACACTTATAGGAATAGCCCAACGGATTGATTGGAAAGAATAACTTTGAGGTGGTTTCGTACCCTACCATAATCTCTTCGTTTGTTCTCCACTATTAGTTACTTTGGAGTGACTCTTTGTTGAATGTTGAGGGATAGTTATATGATCCAATTATGTTATTATTGTTGAGAGAACTTATACTAGTGAAAGTATGAACCCTAGGCCTTGTTTCCTAGCATTGCAATACCGTTTACGGTCACTTTTATCATTAGTTACCTTGCTGTTTTTATATTTTCAGATTACAAAAACCTATATCTACCATCCATGTTGCACTTGTATCACCATCTCTTCGCCGAACTAGTGCACCTATACAATTTACCATTGTATTGGGTGTGTTGGGGACACAAGAGACTCTTTGTTATTTAGTTGCACGGTTGCTTGAGAGAAACCATCTTCATCCTACGCCTCCGACGGATTGATAAACCTTAGGTCATCCACTTGAGGGAAATTTGCTACTGTCCTACAAACCTCTGCACTTGGAGGCCCAACAACGTCTACAAGAAGAAGGTTGTGTAGTAGACGTCACCAATCTAGATCATCAATCAACCCAAAGATAAAGGATATCTACTCAAAACATCATAGGATGGCAACACATCATTAGATCATAATATGTGGCATAAAGCACCATGTTCAAGTAGGGATTACAGCGGGGTGCGGGAGAGTGGACCGCGTAAAATAGATGGGGATGGTGATGTTGATGAAGACGATCACCGCGGTGATGTTTCCCCTCTCAATGGCACTCCGGTGCCACCAAGAGAGAGGAGGAGAGGTTCTCCCCCTTGTGCTTCCTCCTCCATGGCCTCCCCCCTAGATGGGGAAAGGTTCTCCCCTCCGTCGTTGGCCTTCATGGCGATGATGGCCTCTCCGGGATACTCCTCCATGGCCACCGATGATGATGGCCCCCTCCGGCAGGGTGCCGGAGAGGGCCTAGATTGATTTCTCGTGGCTACAGAGGCTTGCGGCGGCGGATCTCCCGATCTAGGTTTCTTTCTGGAAGTTTGGGTATATATAGAAGAGTTTGGCATTGATTTCATGTCAGGGGGGTCACCGAGGCGTCCACGAGGCAGGGGGCGCGCTCTACCCCCTGGGTGCGCCCCCACCCTCGTGAGTTCCTCGGGACTCCCCTGGTCCACCTCCGGTGCTCCGTGGGCTTCTTCTGGTCCAAAAATAGGCTCCGTGAAATTGCAGGTCAATTGGACTCCGTTTGGTTTTCCTTTTCTGCGATACTCAAAAACAAGGAAAAACAGAAACTGGCACTGGGCTCTGGGTTAATAGGTTAGTCCCAAAAATCATATAAAACAACATATAAAATCCCATTAAACATCCAAGATAGATAATATAACAGCATGAATACTTCATAAATTATAGATACGTTGGAGACATATCAGCATCCCCAAGCTTAATTCCTGCTCGTCCTCGAGTAGGTAAATGATAAAAGAAATAATTTATGAAGTGTGAATGCTAGCAAGTGCATAAGTTTGATCAATGATAATTCCAATCACCTTTTCTAGCATCATTATATGTCATAACAGTAGCTCATCCCATAAGACTTTGCATGATAAAGTAACAAGCTATTCACATGTTAAAGTATAGATCATAAACTTTCTTGAAAACTAACAAACCGTGTTATCAGTCATCAAACAATTACAATTCATCTTATTTTCAGGAAGAGTCTATGTCAGAGCTTTGATTTAACAAACTCCACATACTCAACTATCATTTAGTCTTTCACAATTGCTAATACTCACGCGATATTTATGGGTTCAAAGTTTTAATCAGACACAGAGAAAGATAGGGGCTTATTGATTCGCCTCCCAACCTTTTACCTCAAGGGTAATGTCAACAATAATAGTTCATGATGCCTTACATCCAATTGGATATATATATCAGAATCTTTCCAACACAATGTTCTTGCCAAAGGATAAAATGTAAAAAGAAAAGGTGAAAAATCACCATGAATCTTGCATAAGGGTAAGAGATAAAAGTAAAAGATAGACCCTTCGCAGAGGGAAGCAGAGGTTGCCATGCGCTTTCAAGGTTGGATGCACAAAATCTTAATGCAAAAGAACGTCACTTTATATTGCCACTTGTGACATGGACCTTTATTATGTAGTCCGTCGCTTTTATTTCTTCCACATCACAAGATCGTATAAAGCTTATTTCCTCCACACTGATCAATCATACATATTTAGAGAGCAATTTTTTATTGCTTGCACCGATGACAACTTTCTTGAAGGATCTTACTCAATCCATAGGTAGGTATGGTGGACTCTCATGGCAAAACTGGGTTTAAGGGTATTTGTAAGCACAAGTAGTATCTCTACTTAGTGCAAAGAATTTGGCTAGCATGAGGGGGAAAGGCAAGCTCAACGTGTTGGGCGATCCATGACAATATACTTTATTTCAGATATAAGAAAACATAACCCATTACGTTGTCTTCCTTGTCCAACATCAACCTTTTAGCATGGCATATTTTAATGAGTGCTCACAATTATAAAAGATGTCCAAGATAGTATATTTATATGTGAAATCCCTCTTCCTTCAATATTCTTTCATGAATTGTTCAAGTGACCAATTCTATGTTTGCTAACTTTCAATAAGTTTACTACCTATACTTATTGTGTGTGAAGTCATTACTCCCCATGTTATAAGCATATGAAACATATATAAATTCATATTTATGACATTCAATTTATCCAACCGTTTACTCATAGGATATACGTGAAGCACATGAGTAAATGACAAACTACTCCAAAAGATATGAGTGAAGAACACTGAGTAGTCAAATAATTAACTAGCCATGGGAGGATTATTTTTCATTCAATATTTCAGATCCAATGATTTATTCAAATAGCAAGTAAAATTGAAAATACACTCCAAGCAAAACACATATCATGTGACGAATAAAAATATAGCTCTGAGTAAGGTATACCGATAGTTTTGAAGACGAAAGAGGGATGCCTTCCGGGGCATCCCCAAGCTTAGGTACTTGAGTCTTCCTTGAATATTACCTTGGGGTGCCTTGGGCATCCCCAAGCTTAGGGTCTTTCCACTCCTTATTCTCCTCATATCGAGATCTCACCCAAAGCTTGAAAACTTCAATCACACAAAACTTAACCGAACTTCATGAGATAGGTTAGTATGATAAAGAGTAAACCATCCACTTTGGTACTGTCTAAGACAAGGTTCATAATTGTTCCCACACAATGTCTACTGTACCATATCATTTATACAATTTATATTGAGAAATATAAGTCATAGAAATCAGAAAACAAGCAAACTATGCAATGTGAATAGAATCTGTCAGAAACAGAACAGTCTGTAATGATCTGAACATAAACCATACTTATGCTACTCCAAAAATTGTGAAATAAATTGGTGGACGTGAGGAATTTTTCTATTAATCCTGCAAAAAGAATCAACTCAAAATCGCTCTTCTGTAAAAAATGATAGCTAATCTCGTGAGCGCAAAGTTTCTGTTTTTTACAGCAAGATCACATTAACTTTCACCCAAGTCTTCCCAAAGGTCTTACTTGGCACTTTATTGAAACAAAAGCTATAAAAAATGATTACTACAGTATATTAATCATGTAGACACACAAAAATAGTAAGGGTAAATATAGGGTTGTCTCCCAACAAGCGCTTTTCTTTAATGCCGTTTAGCTAGGCATGATGATTTCAATGATGCTCACATAAAAGATAAGAATTGAAACATAAAGAGAGATTCATGAAGAATATGACTAGCACAATTGATTCTAACCAACTTCCTATGCTTAGGGATTTTGTGAGCACACAACTTATGGGAACAAGAATCAACTAGCATAGGAAGGTAAAACAAATACAACTTCAAAACTTTAAGCACATAGAGAGGAAATTTGATATTATTGCAACTCCTACAAGCATGTATTCCTCCCTCGTAATAATTTTCAATAGCATCATGGATAGTAACTTTGTTCTCATACTCAATTGGAACCTCTTCCAAAATAGTGGAATCATTACTAGCTAAAGTTGACACTCTTCCAAATTCACTTTCATAAATATCACACTAAGATTCAACACCCTCCAAAATAGTGGGATCACTAATTCCTAAAGTTGACACTCTTCCAAACCCACTTTAAATTATAGTATTATTCATACTCAAAAATATATAAGTGAAGTTCATGGAGCATTCTACAATTAATATAGACTAACCAATATCCAAGCTCAAAATATGTAAGTGAAGCACACGAAGCATTCTATAAAACCATACTCAAAAGATTTAAGTGAATCACAAAGAGCAATTCTATACGATCATACTTAAAAGATATAAGTGAAGCACATAAAGAATTCTATAAATCAATGAAGGGATATCTCATGCTAGCATGGTTCTTAAAGGAAAAACAAAAACACAAAGGACACAAATCATGTGAACAAAGCAAAAACTGAGGTATACCAATATTTGTTGAAGAAGAAAGATGGGATGCCAACCGGGGCATCCCCAAGCTTAGATGTTTGAGTATCCTTTGAAATATTTACTTGGGGTTCCTTGGGCATACCCAAGCTTGAACTCTTTCCTCTCTTTATTCTTCTCATATTGATAGCTCCTCGTCCTTCGGACACTTCATCCACACAAAACTTTAACAAAAACTTGTGAGATCCGTTAGTGTAATAAAGCAAATCACTACCTTTAGGTACTGTAATGAACTCACTATTTATTTATATTGGTGTTAAACCTACTGTATTCCAACTTCTCTATGGTTCATACCCCCGATACTAGCCATAGATTCATCGAAATAAGCAAACAACACACGCAAAACAGAATCTGTTAAAAACAGAACAGTCTGTAGTAATCTGGAAGTTTGGTAAACTTATGTAACTCTTAAAATTATGAAATAAATTTTAAAATTTGAACAATTTGTACAGAAGAAATGTGCAAAAAGTTTCAGACCCATTTGACCTTCCAGTAAAAAATGTAAAATCACGCACTACAGCCAAAGTTTCTGTTTTTGTTCTGCACATAGTAAACAATCGATCTAATCATCCTAAAACCAAAGCTTGGCACATTATTTTTATAATACAATGGATATACACAAGGGGATAATTATTTACAGAGAAACTTCCATGAAAAATTCTACATTGTTTCTGTGAGCATGAACACAAGTGCTCAAGGTCGACCCTCACTTCTTCAATGCATAACTTTCCAATCACTTCTCTTTTCGAAAAACTTTTTAGGCATGAGAGGCAAGTAATAATTTTTTTGTATTTTCATTCTTTAACTTTTTTTGTATGTTTCACCCACAACTAAACAGAAACAAAAAGGAAAAAAAATCTACTTAGTGAAGAAAGCAAACAAGCACACACGAGAATATCAACCCCACGCTATTGCTCCCCAACAACGGCGCCAGAAAAGAGGTTGATAATCCCCAAGTGCAGGGAATCATCGTAGCAATTTCCAAAGGTGTAAGTGATAAGTATGAAGTGTCGAACCCACAAGGAGCTAAAGGTAGGATAAATATTCTCTCAAGCCCTATCTGCCTCGATACGACTCTAATTTCACGTGAACGTTTGCTTCCAACTAGCAACGAGAAATAAAACTACGTTGTGGGTATGAAGAGGATAACTTGCATGATATCGGAGAGCTAAAATATAAAAGTAGGTGATGTTATCATAAAGTTAGAATATATTACTAAATAGTATACATAGAGAGTGTGGAATAATGATGGA
Organism: Aegilops bicornis; assembly: GCA_021605145.1. Taxonomy (NCBI): domain Eukaryota; kingdom Viridiplantae; phylum Streptophyta; class Magnoliopsida; order Poales; family Poaceae; genus Aegilops; species Aegilops bicornis. The sequence continues at coordinate 328,124,000 of CM038669.1, forward strand.
TCGGTGTGCAGAATTATCCTAGGCAATTATTAACAAGACCGATAGTCGTCATTGCAATTTCATATGAGGGAGAGGCATAAGCTAACATACTTTGTCTTCTTGGATCATATGCACTTATGATTGGAACTCGAGAAAGAATCCGCAACTACTAAAGATCATTAAGGTAAAACCCAACCATAGCATTAAAGCATCAAGTCCTCTTTATTCCCATGCGCAACAACCCCCTTACTCGGGTTTGTGTTTCAGTCACTCACCAACCCACTATAAGCGAATCATGAACGTATTGCAACACCCTACAGCGGGAGTCCCTCACGCTTGCGCGACACGGAGAGCACCATAGGATAGCACCAATAATAAAACATACACCTCATACCAATCTAGATCATCAATCAACCCAAAGACAAAGGATATCTACTCAAAACATCATAGGATGGCAACACATCATTGGATCATAATATGTGGCATAAAGCACCATGTTCGAGTAGGGATTACAGTGGGGTGCGGGAGAGTGGACCGCGTAAAATAGATGGGGATGGTGATGATGATGGTGATGTTGATGAAGACGATCACCGCGGCGATGATTCCCCTCTCAATGGCACTCCGGTGCCACCAAGAGAGAGGAGGAGAGGTTCTCCCCCTTGTGCTTCCTCCTCCATGGCCTCCCCCCTAGATGGGGAAAGGTTCTCCCTCTAGTCCTTGGCCTTCATGGCGATGATGGCCTCTCTGGGATACTCCTCCATGGCCACCGGTGATGATGGCCCCCTCCGGCAGGGTGCCGGAGAGGGCCTAGATTGATTTCTCATGGCTACAGAGGCTTGCGGCGGCGGAACTCCCGATCTAGGTTTATTTCTGGAAGTTTGGGTATATATAGAAGAGTTTGGCGTTGATTTCACGTCAGGGGGGTCACCGAGGCGTCCACGAGGCAGGGGGTGCGCCCTACCCCCTGGGCACGCCCCCCACCCTCGTGGGTGCCTCGGGACTCCCCTGGTCCACCTCCGGTGCTCCGTGGGCTTATTCTGGTCCAAAAATAGGCTCCGTGAAATTGCAGGTCAATTGGACTCCATTTGGTTTTCCTTTTCTGCGATACTCAAAAACAAGGAAAAACAAAAACTGGCACTGGGCTGTTGGTTAATAGATTAGTCCCAAAAATCATATAAAACAATATATAAAAGCCCATTAAACATCCAAGATAGATAATATAACAACATGAATACTTCATAAATTATAGATACGTTGGAGACGTATCAAGGGTATGTACCAGTAGCTATGTGTTTGATCTCTCTCTCTCTCTCTCTCTCTCTCTCTCTCTCTCTCTCTCGTGTTCTTGAGGTTGTACGATCTTCATGTATCGCGAGCTTTGCTATTATATTTGGATCTTATGATGTTTCTCCCCCTCTACTCTTGTAATGGATTGAGTTTTCCCTTTGAAGTTATCTTATCGGATTGAGTCTTTAAGGATTTGAGAACACTTGATGTATGTCTTGCATGTGCTTATCTGTGGTGACAATGGGATATCACATGATTCACTTGATGTATGTTTTGGTGATCAACTTGCGGGTTCCGTGACCTCGTGAACTTATGCATAGGGGTTGGCACACGTTTTTAAATCTTGACTCTCCGGTAGAAACTTTGGGGCACTCTTTGAAGTTCTTTGTGTTGGTTGAATAGATGAATCTGAGATTGTGTGATACATATCGTATAATCATACCCACAGATACTTGAGATGACATTGGAGTATCTAGGTGACATTAGGGTTTTGGTTGATTTGTGTCTTAAGGTGTTATTCCAGTACGAACTCTATGATAGATCGAACAGAAAGAATAGCTTCATGTTATTTTACTACGGACTCTTGAATATATCGATCGGAAAGGATAACTTTGAGGTGGTTTCATACCCTACCATAATTTCTTCGTTTGTTCTCCTCTATTAGTGACTTTGGAGTGACTCTTTGTTGCATGTTGAGGGATAGTTATATGATCCAATTATGTAATTATTGTTGAGAGAACTTGCACTAGTGAAAGTATGAACCCTAGGCCTTTTTTCAACACATTGCAATACCGTTTACGCTCACTTTTATCGCTTGTTACCTTGCGGTTTTTATATTTTCAGATTACAAAAACCTATATCTACCATCCATATTGCACTTGTATCACCATCTCTTCGCTGAACTAGTGCACCTATACAATTTACCATTGTATTGGGTGTGTTGGGGACACAAGAGACTCTTTGTTATTTGGTTGTAGGGTTGTTTGAGAGAGACCATCTTCAACCTACACCTCCCACGGATTGATAAACCTTAGGTCATCCACTTGAGGGAAACTTGCTACTGTCCTACAAACCTCTGCACTTGGAGGCCCAACAACGTCTACAAGAAGAAGGTTGTGTAGTAGACATCACCCTCATGTCTGTATTTTATTTTATCGACACCTCTACCTCTTAACATGTGGACATATTTATCGTTATCGGCTTCCGCTTGAGGACAAGCAAGGTCTAAGCTTGGGGGAGTTGATACGTCCATTTTGCATCATGCTTTTATATCGATATTTATTGCATTATGGGCTGTTGTTACACGTTATGTCACAATACTTATGCCTATTCTCTCTTATTTTACAAGGTTTACATGAAGAGGGAGAATGCCGGCAGCTGGAATTCTGGGCTGGAAAAGGAGCAAATATTAGAGTCCTATTCTGCACAACTCCAAAAGTCCTGAAACTCCACGGAAGCTATTTTTTGGAATTAATAAAAAATACTGAGCGAAGAAAGTACCAGAGGGGGGCCACCCACCATCCACGAGGGTTGGGGGGGGGGCCCTACCTCATGGGCCCCCTGGCAGGCATCCGGTGCCCATCTTCTGCTATATGAAGTCTTTTACCCTGGAAAAAATCATAAGCAAGATTTCGGGAACAAACTCTGCCGCCACGAGGCGGAACCTTGGCGGAACCAATCTAGGGCTCCGGCGGAGCTGTTCTGCAGGGGAAACTTCCCTCCAGGAGGGGGAAATCATCGCCATCGTCATCACCAATGATCCTCTCATCGGGAGGGGGTCAATCTCCATCAACATCTTCACCAGCACCATCTCCTCTAAAACCCTAGTTCATCTCTTGTATCCAATCTTTGTCCCAAAGCCTCAGTTGGTACTTGTGGGTTGCTAGTAGTGTTGATTACTCCTTGTAGTTGATGCTAGTTGGTTTATTTGGTGGAAGATCATATGTTCAGATCCTTTATGCATATTAATACCCCTCTGATTATGAACATGAATATGATTTGTGAGTAGTTATGTTTGCTCCTGAGGACATGGGAGAAGTCTTGTTATAAGTAGTCATGTGAATTTGGTATTCGTTCGATATTTTGATGAGATGTATGTTGTCTTTCCTCTAGTGGTGTTATGTGAACGTCGACTACATGACACTTCACCATTGTTTGGGCCTATAGGAAGGCATTGGGAAGTAATAAGTAGATGATGGGTTGCTAGAGTGACAGAAGCTTAAACCCTAGTTTGTGAGTTGCTTCGTAAGGGGCTGATTTGGATCCATATGTTTCATGCTATGGTTAGGTTTACCTTAATACTTCTTTTGTAGTTGCGGATGCTTGCAATAGGGGTTAATCATAAGTGGGATGCTTGTCCAAGGAAGGACAACACCCAAGCACCGGTCCACCCACATACCAAATTATCAAAGTAACGAACGCGAATCATATGAGCGTGATGAAAACTAGCTTGACGATAATTCCCATGTGTCCTCGAGAGCGCTTTTCTCTATATAAGAGTTTGTCCAGGCTTGTCCTTTGCTACAAAAAGGATTGGCCCATCTTGCTGCACCTTATTTATTTCATTACTTGTTGCCTGCTACAAATTACCTTATCACAAAAATATCTATTACCGATAATTTTAGTGCTTGCAGAGAATACCTTACTGAAAACCGCTTGTCATTTCCTTCTGCTCCTCATTGGACTACGATATATCCCCTATACTTGTGGGTCATCATTAGCATACATTTCAGTTGTCACTCTGTCATACGTATCCATGCTCATGATGTCACTGTTTTGTGTCTTCCTGCCTTCGTCGCGTGCAAGGGTGTTGTATCGCACATCTCCAACAACGCAAGATTCATAATGTCTTACCCGAGTACCAGGACCCATTGCTAGTGCGTAAAGGGCATCATCAACTACCTGCCCATCCTCCCGCATCTTCTTAACCTATGTTTAGAAAATAGACAAGTTGATCATCTTATGTACTCAATATATTAAAAAAACTGACAGTGCAATTCAAAAACTTACATGGCTCTTGAACCATTTCGCAAATCCTACCATAACCAGTTTGTCAATGTTTCTTGGATTTTGCGGCAGTAACTCCTTTTTGTAGATGATGCACAACATAGTGATCGCGTCAAACATCTAAATATATAAGAATGTGCTGCAAGTTTAGTAGATTACGATGTATAAGCTGTAGTACTTAACACTTACTTGATATAAGGTAGTATCTTAGGACAGTTATTCAACACATACCAAACCATTTTGTCCAAATATTTCGGTTTGTCCTCTTGTCGACTCTTCCACCTGAATTTCGAGCAGAATAATCGAAAACATTGAGCCCGGGATTGTCTTCACCCACCTCTTTGCTAAGCTGATCAGCTATTTCAATGTATTTTGAGCAGAATGTCAACGCTTCTGTAGCAATGTAAGCCTCTGCAATGGAACCCTCAGGTCTAGCTCAATAGGGTACATCCAGCCATACTGTACTGGACCTCTAAGTAGTGCCTCATCAGGTAGATGAACAGTCAAATGCACCATCACATCAAAGAAGGCTGGAGGATATATCTTCTCAAGGTCGCATAGGATAGTTGGTATCTTGTCTCTAAGACGCTCCAAAGCATATATCCTGATATTTCTACTACAGAGTTCCCTGAAGAATTGTCCCAACTCTACAATCGCTCAGTATAAGCTGTATGCCCAATCCTCTAAGGATAACAGGTAAAACCCTTTGAAGTAGGACGTGGCAGTCATGAGTTTTCAACCCTTGTACCTTGCTTCCATATGCACTGACTCTCCTTTCAAGGTTGGAAGCAAATCCATGTGGGAATCTCACACGTGACAGGACCGCGCAGAATTCTTTTCTTTTTACCTTGCCCAAGACGTACACAACTGGTGCCATATCCCGTGGTTTACCTTCATTTTGCACCTGCAAATCCCTTCTGATACCCAGGTGTGTCAAATCAATCCTAGATTTTAAGGTATCTTTCGTCTTGCCTTCAATATTAAGAAGTGTGCCGATAATGCTGTCACATATATTTTTTGTCGATGTGCGTCACATCAAGATTATGCCGCAAATCCAAATCTTTCCAGTACTCCAACTCCCACAAAGTGGACCTGCGGGTAAACAATGATCTGTCTTCTGCGCTGACACGCTTCCTTTTCCCGCTACCATTACCAGGATGGTTTCCTGGTGTAATATGCCTGACCTTCTCTAATTCCACTTGCAACTCATCGGCAGTGAGCCTTTTTGGCGCATCACGGTTTTCATGCTTTGCATTGAACACATGTCATCAATATTTTGTAGGACGCGGCTTGTCCTTGGCAAGGAAACGACGGTGTCCAATGTAACAGATCTTGCTAAGTATTGCGTATGACAGCGGATTCCTGTCACAGCGAACACGTGCATTGTAACCATGTGTCATTCGCCCTGACATAGTGCCCAAAGCCGGATAATCATGGATGCACCAAATTATAACAGCACGCAGAAAGAAATCAGTTGTTGGACTGCTATATAGGTCTCGAGTGAGAACACCCCTCCATAGCTGTTGAAGTTCCTCCACAAGAGGCTCCATGAATAAATCAAAATCCTTTCCAGGACTTTTTGGACCTGGGATGAGCAAGGCCATCATGTAGTTTGATTATTTGGTGTAGACATTTGGAGGCATGTTGTAAGGGATAAGAAGCACTGGCCACATGCTATATGTGGCGCTCTCGTGGCCAAATGGGTTAAATCCATCTGAAGCTAAGCCAAGTCTAATGTTTCTCGAATTGACATCAAATTTTTGTGTTTACGGTTGAAGCTTTGCCACTCACTACCATGAGATGGATGGCTCATTACATTCGATCTCTGTACTCCTGGTTCCTAGAATGCCACAAGACATCCTCTCTTGTTTCAAAGATCATGAAACAACCTCTGCAATCTTGGTGTAATTGGAAAATGTCTCGAGAACATTATGAGGAATCCTCTTCACAAAGACGCCATCTTTCCATCTTGATGATTTGCATTTAGGGCATTCACTTAAGTTGGCATAATCCTTTCGGAATAGAACACAATTATTCTTACAAACATGGATCATATCATATCCAATTCCAACCGCATCAAGGAAATTCTTCATTTTTGTAGGTGTGTGGCAGCTCGAGGCCTTGTCTGGGAAAGATTTGCGGAAAGCAGCCAACATTGCATCGAATGAGTTGTTGGTCATCCGCTCAGATGTCTTCACCTAAAGAAAGGTGACCATAGCTGAGAATACTGGCAACTTATTTCCTGGGGTGACAGCCACGTTGCATTGTTCCAACATGCGGGCCCACCGTTTTTCTTCTGCAGGTGAAAGTTCACGAAATGCACGAGCATTTCGTAGCATTGTTTCAATGTTGGTAAACTCACTGGCTCCGCCACCACCACCTCCTCCTCCTCTTCCACCTGAGCATCAGGCAGATCAAGATGGTGATCCGCTGCTTCCACGTAGTCAGTAACGTTGATGTTCACAGCTTCACCTTGATGAACCCACCTAGTATATGTGACCGACATCCCATACAAGTGTAGATAATTTTGCACAGTTGACTGGGGTCTTGTAACTGAATTCATACAACTGCTACACGGGCAGAGCACATCTGATTTCGGACCACCGTACTCAGCTCACGATAAAGTTCATGAAGTTTTCAACCCCCTCAACATATGCAGCGGAGAATCTTCGAGCAGAAGTTATCCAAGTCATGTCCATCTGTTAGACATACAAATTAGTTCTTCTACTAGATATTAGAGGAAAAACATATATGCTTTTTTATGAAGCCCAGAAAAAAATACCTAGGTCGATGTCTAAAGCTATGGCAAGATATTTGGACGAGCAGATCTAAGTAACGAGATATATGTAAAGCTAATTCAACAAACTTATTTGAGTGCTAAATTATGGCAGGCTGTTTCAGTAGTCAATGAGGCCGAGTACACAGCCATCGAACTATCGAAGGCCATCACAGCAACAAAGATCGAGTATAAAACAATGTACATCTATTTCACCTAACAGATTGGCTACTAGACCATGGCAATCTACGTCACAATAAATATATGGCAGGATATTTTAGCAACTAATCGGGCTTGGCATGCCATCTCAGCTAAGCAGATTGAGTGCAGAACAGGGCAAGGAAGCTTCTTAAGCAGAGCATAATGACTGTAAACTACTTGAAACAAAGTGAGATTAATTAAAGGTGTCTATCACCTAACATTCAGCGCTACACCGACGTGCACGGGGCCTCGATCTAGAATGCGCATACCGTGGGAGAAGCTGACCGCCGTGCGTCTCCACCTGACGTCGCCCGGTGGCGGCGCTGACCGCCGTCTTGCCTCCACAAGAACGTCGCCCGGTGATGGCGGCGCTGCTAGAGGACGGCGATCTACGAGAGCGTACTATGGGAGCGAGAGGATCGCCGTCGTCCCTCGACGAACATGGCGCCGACGTATCGGCCGCGGGAGGGCGGCTTTGGCGGAGCGAATGGAGTGGAGGGGGACGGGGGGAGGGGGGTTTGGGGAAAATTATTGGCTAGTTGGCCGAACGGCGGTTGAATTTGGGATTTGGGGGGAATTTTTTTGGAGGGGGGGTTTTGCGCAGTGGGCGGGGGGAGTTTGGCACATGGTCGGTTTCTCCAAGTGCAGTCCCACGTGTCAGTGAAGAGGCAAGCCGAAGCGCGTTCCGTTTGCGTGAGCCGTGTGCAGGACCGAACATGTGTGTGGTGCAATGCGACAGCGATAGGGGTGCCGTGAGTGTACCGCCTTTTTTTCCTTTTAAACTAAGTGCTTCGCCCCCTAAAGAAAAAAAAACTTGGTGCTTCGCGCGATCCATCGATACTACTACTAGTAATTCAGTAATCCCGACTAAAACGGCGCGGCCGGGTCTTTTCCCGCGCGATATGCTGGGAGGTTGGTTTAGTTGGGTTTTTTAGGACGAGTAATGCTTCACCTACGTAATCCCAGTTACGTAATTAACGTAATGTGAAACGTGTGAGCTGTTGATTGTAGATTGGGGGGAGGGAGGGGCCCACCACCATGAAAATCAGGGAGGAGAGAGAGAGGCAATTTATGTTAACCCATTTGTAGGTTCCCGTAGATGTAGAAAGATGTGAAATGCGTGAATGTGTAGTGGACGTACTATTGGAGTGCCTAAGATAAATTGTGTACGTAGACTATGTGTTTATTTACTTCGCATGTTAGCTTTGTCTCAGTTCAATTAAAAGCAGAGTTGGTGATGATGGTGTGCTTGCCATCCTGCAACATAGGCCGTCCGATCTATATCTACCAGATAGGAAGGAAACTATGACAATTTACCCGCACTCCTCTCCACATTTGTGGATAAGGCCTTCCCTCATTGATCCTTTTCTCCCACAAGATCTTGATGTTCCGTGCAACGCATGGGCATCTTGCTAGTACTCCTACAATATACTATATTATTATGAAAGTTCATATACATCGGCCGAGAGTAATGCAAACACGGCAGATTTTCATTACATTTCGAACTTTTACAGGATAGAGACATAAAAGAAACCCAACCCTGAACCTATTCTACGGCGGCGACCGACGTCCTCCATCTGCGATCTCCATGTACGGGGGCGGGGTTCAAGACCCGTGAAGTGAAGGTGCGGTCTCCGGCGAGGAAGAGTAGAACACGGGAAACGGACCGGCCAGTTGGCACACCATGCCCTGCCGCCTCCCATGCCTTGCTCATCCTCGGAGGAGTCCTCGACCTCGGTGGTGCCGAATGTTGGACGGCGGCAAGTAGGACGCGTGGCTAACGGTGCTCCCGTCGTCGACCGCCAGCGTGGCCACCGCTTGTGCGGTCGCGTCCGCGTCCGGCTATGCCGCTATTGAGTCGCGAGCAGAGACTTGAGCGAGGGCGAGGACCTCGAGCTTCATCCCTGAAGACAAGCTCTCCCGCAGAGCCTTCGCGCTCGCGGTCATGGAGGATGTGGTGCCAGGTAGCAAGACGATGTGCTATGATGTGGAGGTTAGTTGGGCGTTGCCACTTTAAGTAGCGCATTATGGCAAGGCCAAGCGTCCGGGTGCGTCATTAAGTCGCCGGAGTTGGTACCTCGGGCACCGAGCCTCTTAACGACGGCATACGGACGGACGGCATGAATGCGGGCAGCTGGCGCCGGCTGGGAACGCACCACGCAACGGCGCGTGGGACGAGGGTTTTTGGTGTGCCAGGGTAGTCAGCTGCGGTCGTGGCAACGTTGGAGGTGCCCTTTGCTCACATGCGACCCCACATGTAATTGAAAAGCAAGACGACCCGACATGGTCTCAGGTCCTGGGGATGCAGTTGGCCGCGCTACACCACTCCGCGGACGCGTCGCGGCACGCGCGCACTTCGGTGCCCCGTGCATCCTCGACGAGCCGGGTGTTGATCTGCTGGTCGTGCCACAGCGCTAACGCCACCCTCGGCACACTGAAACCGACCGTGTAAAGCGACGATGAGCGTGTCGCTCCCGCATGCCTCATTTGAACATTCCGCCGAGTATCATTCGCATGTGGGCCTAGACCATGCTTGTATTTCCAATGTTGTAATTTGTCCGACATGCATACAAACAAACTGTTCGTTTAAAGTTTCACTTTCCCGTCTTAGTTTTGACATCCCATTCGGTTCATGCTCCGACACATCTTGACGAGATCGATTGATGTTGAGAGATCAATTGTGTGGCGTGCAAGGAGATAAAGGTTTGCTCTGTTTCTATGATAGAAATGACCAGTGGGGGGGTCTGTGGGGATATGAAGGAGTATATTGTATGTTCATAAGCGAAACGAACCTATTATACCCACCCTATTCCTCTTTCAATCGATCTCCGGACCCCGAGATGAAATCGAGAGAGAACGAGTGGGTGCATGTGTGATACCTAAGGCGGATTCAAAATTTTGAACCGGTGATCATAGCATCCACAAATCATATATAAAGGGTATTCAATGTTCGTTTCGCTCTTAAACGTACAATATACTCCCTCCGATCCTTTCTAGTTTACATATAAGTTTTATGTGTAGTCAAAGTATCTCGACTTTGATCAAACTTACAGAAAAAAGTATCAACATTGAACAAACGCCCAATCAATATTGTTAGATTCATACGTGCTCCTAGATTTGTATTCAAACAAACATGGTTTCCAATTTGTTTTCAACCACGTGAATGTGCTTGTTCTCGCGCATGCTCTTCCTACTAGGATTTCGCCACGTATAGCCAGTCCAATAGTAACTTTTTTAAGCTCCCTGTCCAATAGTACTAGTGGAGTATTGACAACATCTGTAGTAGAGTATGCAGTGCTCATAGTACTCCCTCCTTCCATTTATATAGGGCCTATGTGGAGGAGAGAGATGTGAAAAAGTAAGGGGAGTGAGCTCTCATGCAAGAGCCTAGCTATATACGCATTCCTAGTTAAATACAATAAATATGAAGAAAGAGATAGAGAGGATATGGAAAAAAATACTAGCCAACCTTATATATATTTTTGTGGGAAATAGCCAACCTTATAGCCCACACTACTATATGAGTGCATATAGATGATGGCTATAGATGACATGGCGGTTCCATATAGCCATCGGCTGGCTATATTATTAACCATGCTCTAATGCGTTTTTCAAAACCGCCATTGACTATTGACAAGATTAATAGTACATGAGATGTATAATGTGAAAATTATATCATTGGAAGCTCCTTTCACATACGAATTTGACTGTATGCTTTGTGTAAGTTGCATGTCATATATTATTACTCTAACATTGGTCAAAGTTAGCCTCGAAAAATGCATTAGGCCTTGTAGATGGAAGGAGGGAGTAGTAGTGGAAGTGGATCCTCTAACATAGGTATCCCTGCCTTACCCTCCCTTTTGTTCACTTACTGGAGGACCCCATGCTTGCTAGGCCCCGCATGTCAGTTACTCAATGGGTTCGGCCACGTCAGGGGATCCTCATCCGTAGTATACTCTCTCTATTTTTATTTACTCTGCATAAAACAGAGGGAGTGGTAGTATAAATGACGCGGGCGGGGGAGGGGGAGGGACGTCGGTTTGCTCTCAACTAGGTCCCACAAGTGAGCGAAAATGCAAGACGAAGCGCGTTCCATTTGGTGAGCGACATTGAGTGTCCAGCGTGCCGGGGTGCAACGCGAATGCGACAAGAGCTATGTACAGTCAAAACCGATTGATCGGTCGTCACTGGAACCACTATTCACACCAGAACCTTCGATGTTCGGCCTACGCCAGCCACTGCCCCAAAACCACACCTCCTCTCCAGCCCATTCCCCCACCTTTCGATCCCCTAGCCCGCATCAAGCGTCCCCTAGTTCCCCGGAAAGCCATGGTGCGCCGCAAGATCACGTACTACAAGATGCTGACGCTAGAGCGCCGCGCAGAAATTACGGCGGCTGTCGGTGCCAGAGACCTCTGTTCCCAAGCACGCTTTGCGGCAGGCCAATCCCCGAGTTCTCTAGAGCCAAGCTACGAGGAGGAGGAAGCCGATCCAATGTTCATGGCAGAGGTCGCGGCGCAGAAGGCCCCCGATGGGTATGAGACGATGGACGTCGACTTCGTGCTGGTGTCCCGGTCCCCCATGGTGCATGCGGACCAACGGTTCAACCTGGCGATGCTAAAGGAGGACCGGGAGGCAGAGGCTCAACTCGATGCGGAGCGCGCGCATGCTGCTGCCATCGAGGCTCTCCTATTGGCTGAACCGAATGTCGTGGATGTGAACCGGGCGGCAGAGGCTCAACTTGAGGCGGAGCGCGTGGATGCCGCTGCAATCGAGGCATTCTGTCGGCGATCTGGGAACGGGGGTCCCCAGACATGCCTGCCTGCGGCCTGCGGCGTGGCTCAAGTGGGGGCCTAGCGCGGCCCATCTTCATCAGCTCAAGCTCGAGACCCTCGCGAGGTGCCAAGCCTCGCGGGGCGGACGACAGGAAGCTTTCTCAAAGGCGGCCTCATCAGGCAAGCTCGCGAGGAGGCGGAGAGATCAAGGCAGGGGTACCTCACGAGGAGCCCGTGATGCAAGCCATGACGATCGAGTCCAGACGGGCGCCAGGTGGGCGCCGGCCTGCGCAGTGTCCTTGTTTCCCCTTCGGTGCAAAGGGGGCAAGCACAGGCCAAGGCATCAGACAAAGGTTACCATTCCGGTGCAACGAGACCAAGACCAGCCGAATGGCAGGACGGAGGTCACCGTGGAGCCCAAGACGGCGTCATCACCAGTGCTTTTGGCAGTCGAAGACCACCTTTGGTCAGGATAGCTTGTACTAGATGTTCCCCTTCAAAATGGCCAATTGTTGGCGCCCTTCCCGCTCATTATTTGGGGAGAGGCCCAGGGCCTCTATAAATAGAGCTAGCCACCACAGAGTAGAGGGATCGACCCGACGAGCTGGTAGAGAAAGAGAGATCAAGACCAAGTAGAACACACCGCACCAGCTCAAGAACACCTCTCGCGAGGCTGTTCTTCCTCTGTACTGTTCATCATCAGCCCCTGAGGCAACCCACCACATCACACACTGGAGTAGGGTATTACACCACAACGGTGGCCCGAACCAGTATAAATCTCGTGTCCCTTGTGTTGTTCATCGTTCCCACTCAGCTCACGCGAGGAGATCGGACGTAGATCGGTAGAGGAGAGATCTCCGCGCACACCCCGGTGTTCGAACCTTAAGGGTCTGCCGGAACCCGAAATCCGACATTTGGCGCGCCAGGTAGGGGTGCACCGGAGTTCTCCTTTCCGACGGCCCGCTCTCCACCAACATCGCGCTCCACCCTCATGGTGGACCACGCGCCGCCCGCTCCGGCAACAGATGTTGGCTCTGGGCCAGGGGCTCCAGGCCTTGGCCCCCACCTTGCGACAGGTGCAATGGCCGCACAAGTTCAAGTCCGAGATGCCGCCGCGCTACAACGGCGCGACGGACCCGCTGGTTTTCCTGCTGGCGTTTGAGTAGGCCGTCCTCAAAGCCGGGGGCGACGACTGGGTGATGGCCAACTGGTTACCCATGGCCCTCACCGGCGTCCCACGCATGTGGCTCCTCCACCTGCCAACGACTTCTGTGACCTCCTGGGAGGAGCTGCGCGACCTCTTCCTCGCCCGTTTTGCCGCACCAGCGCCGCCCATCGTCGCGGCTCTCCTGGGTGGCTCCCAAGCACCACCCTCAAGCCACCACATCAAGCCGTTCACCCGCCAGATCAGCACCGCCTCCAAGCGTCGAGAAGCCCCCCCGGGCTGGGCGGCGCCCGAGGCCGATCTGACCTTCGACTTGGATGATCACCCCTTCAACCCCATCGGTTCGGGCGCGCTCCCGATGCTGTGCACCCCCACCATCTGCCAAGTGGCCGTCACCAGGACCCTCATCAACGGTGGTGCCAGCCTCAACATGCTCTCGGTGGAGGCCTTCAGCCTCCTCCACGTGCCGCCGGAGCGGCTCCAACCCAGCAGGCCTTTCTCGGGCGTCGGATCCGGTTCCACCGCATCCTTGGGACAGATCCGCCTCCCAGTGACCTTCGGCACCTACGACAACTTCCGCACGGAGCTGATCGACTTCGACATCACCCCCATCGGCCTCCCTTATAACGCCATCCTCGGCTACCCGGCCTTGGCCCGGTTCATGGCAGCAACTCACCCGGCGTACAACCTCATGAAGACGCCCGGGAGCAGCAGCGTCCTTCCGTGTCAGGAGACACAACGGATGCGCTGCAGGTGCTCCAGCTCGCTTTCAGGGCGGCCGTGGTGGTGCAGCCCGCCAGCGCCGACGCCCTTGAGCCCAAGGGGGTTGCGCCTGCTAAAAAGAAGCAGTTGTTCACCCAAGACAAGGCGGAAACCAAGCAGGTGCCGGTCGACGAGGACGGATCCACTGACGCCACCTTCACCATAGGAGCCAACCTCGAGCCCGAGCAGGAGAAGGCCCTGGTGAGGTTCCTGCGCACGAACAAGAAGGTGTTCTCGTGGGAACCTGATCAGTTAGCAGGGGTCCCAAGGAGTGTGATTGAGCATCACCTCAAAGTGTGCCCCAACATGTGCCCCGTGAAGCAGAAGCGGCGACGGTCTTGTTGAGAAACAAGCTTTCATTGTTCAAGAGACCCGAAGCTGGAAGCAGGGGTTATCCGCGAGGTCCGCTACCCTGATTGGCTGGCTAATCCGGTCGTTGGGCCGAAAAAGGGAGGAAAGGAGCGCATGTGTGTCGACTTCACCAACCTCAACAAAGCCTGCCCACAGGATCCATTTCCGCTCCCCCGCATCGACCAGATAGTCGACTCCACCGCAGAGTGTGACCTATTGTGCTTCCTAGATGCCTTCTCGGGCTATCACCAGATCAAGATGGCAGTAGAAGATGTGGAGAAAACGGCTTTCCTGACCCCATGCGGAGTGTACTACTATACGTGCATGCCATTTGGGTTGCGCAACGCAGGCGTGACTTTTCAGCGGTTGATGCACATCGCCTTAGGCCGGCAGCTCGGGAGGAAAGCTGAAGCTTACGTCGACGACATTGTGGTGAAGTCTCGGGAGGCAAAAACCCTGATATAGGACCTGGAAGAAACCTTTGCGAGCCTCAACGAAGTGGACCTACGGCTCAACCCAGAGAAGTGCGTGTTTGGAGTCCCCTCAGGCAAGCTCCTGGGTTTCCTCGTGTCCCATAGGGGCATCAAGGCCAACCCGGAGAAGGTCAAGGCGGTCGAGGACATGAGCCCGCCAAGGACCCTCAGAGAAATGCAGAAGCTCACCGGGTGTGTAACTGCGCTGGGGAGCTTCATCTCCAAGCTGGGGGAACGAGCGCTGCCCTTCTTCAAGCTGATGAAGAAGAAAGGCCCCTTCGAATGGACTAAAGAGGCCGAAAAGGCATTCCAAGATCTCAAGAGGTACCTTACCAGCCCACCAGTGATGGTAGCTCCGCGTCCTCAGGAGCCCCTGGTGCTCTACCTTGCGGCCACCCCTACTCCGCAAGCGCAGCCCTGGTGGCGGTTAGGGAGGAGCGCCAAGCCAAGGCGGCATCGACCGCCCGGACCGAAGCAGAGCAAAGCCAGGAGGGCCTCGCGAGGGCCACGACCGCAGCCGGAAAGGAACAGCCGCAGCAGGAGAGCGCACCCGGAGCAGGAGAGGCCCCTTCAAGCGACCAAGCACTGGGGGCTCCGTCGTCTCAGGAGATGCCGGGACCTCAGGAGGAAGCAAGCTGCACCAGCGCCTCCAACCTCGTCGAGCATCCCGTGTACTTCGTCAGCGCGGTGCTACGGGACGCAAGGGCACGGTACCCCATGCCTCAAAAACTCCTCCTCGCGCTATTAGTGGCCTCGCGCAAGCTGCGGCACCACTTCCAAGGCCATCCCATCAAAGTCGTCTCAGCATACCCCTTGGAAAGGGTACTCAGGAGCCCCAACTCAGCTGGAAGGGTCGCTGAATGGAACATCAAACTACATGCATTTCAGCTAGAGTTCAGTATGACCAGAGTCATCAAGGGAGCTGCACTTGCGGATTTCGTAGCAGAATGGACAGAAGCACCGGGTCTCGAGCCAGGCAAAGACCGATCACTTTCCCCGGGAAGTGAAGCACCGGACGGCTGGGCATGTACTTCGGTGGGGCGTTCTCCCGACACGGGGCGGGAGCTGGCGTAGTGCTCGTATCCCCTACCCAAGACAAACTCTACTACGCCGTGCAACTCTGCTTCCAGCACGGAGAAAAGGTCTCCAATAACATAGCAGAGTACGAAGGCCTGATAGCAGGCTTGAAGGCCGCAATTGCCTTAGGGGTAAAGCGCCTCACCATCAAGGGCGATTCACAGCTCCTCGTCAACTTCTCCAACAAGGTATACGAGTCGAAGGACGAGCACATGGAAGCCTACCTCGCTGAGGTTCGCAAGATGGAGAAACGGTTCTGGGGGCTGGAGTTGCAGCATGTGCCTCGCGGCACCAATCAGGAGGCTGATGACATTGCCAAGAGGGCATCTAGGCGGCTGCCTCAGGATCCTGGCGTCTTCGAGGAGCGGCTCTTCAGACCCTCGGCGGTGCCGTCACCGTCGAGCACGGCGCAACCAAGGGAGGAGCTCCCTCAGCCACCTGCCTCGGGAGCCCCGGTCTGCGGCCCGGCCTCGAGGCACGATCACATCGGGCGTTGGAGCCTCAGGAAGGGTGTTGGATCCCAGAGCTCAAGGACTACCTGATGCAAGGGACTCTGCCGGAGAACGAGGAGGAGGCGGAGCGTGTGGCGCGGCAGGCCACAGCTTATTGCATCAAGGATGGAGAGCTCTACAGGAAGCGAGCAAATGACGTGTCCCTGCATTGCATCTCTAGGGAGAAGGGGAAGGAGCTGCTGGCGGACATACACGGAGGAGACTGTGGGCACCACTCGTCATCACGAACCCTCGTCGGCAAGGCATTCCGTAGTGGATTCTACTGGCCCACAGCGCTCAACGACGCCGTTGAGCTAGTGAAGGCTTGCGAGGCCTGCCAGTTTCACGCTAAACAGATCCATCAGCCTGCGGGGGGGGGGGTCTACAGACTATACCTCTCTCGTGGCCGTTCGCAGTTTGGGGGTTGGACATTCTGGGCCCGTTTCCTCGGGCGCCAAGGGGCTATCGCTACCTCTACGTCGCCGTGGACAAATTCACCAAGTGGGCTGAGGTGGAAGCTATCCGCACAATCCCGGCAGGCTCCGCAGTCAAGTTCATCAAGGGCCTCGTGAGCCGATTCGGGGTGCCCAACCGCATCATCACCAACAACGGTTCACAATTCACCAGTAATCTCTTCAAAACATACTGTGCTAACCTTGGAACACAGATATGCTACGCTTCGGTAGCACACCCCTGGAGCAACGGCCAGGCTGAGCGAGCCAACACGGATGTCCTGAGGGACCTCAAAGCCAGGACCTTCAAGAATAAGCTGGAGGCCTGTGGCAGGGGCTGGTACGACGAGCTCCAGTCTGTGTTGTGGTCAATCCGCACGACTGCGACCAAGCCGACCGGCGAGACCCCATTCTTCCTCGTCTATGGAGCAGAGGCTGTTCTCCCTCACGAGGTCAGACGTCGCTCCGCACGGGTCCTGGCGTTCGACGAGGCGCAGCAGGACGCCATGCGGGGGACGGATCTCGTGCTGGGGGAGGAACGTCGTCGGGAAGCCGCACTACGAGCGGCAAGGTATCAACAGGCGCTATGACGATATCACTGCCGCAACATCCACCCCAGAACTCTTGAGGTAGGGGATCTCGTGCTCAGACGGGTTCTCTCGGGGAGGGCTGCAAGCTCTCTCCCATGTGGGAGGGCCTGTTCAAGGTTGTTCATGTTTCCAAGCCTGGCTCAGCGCGCTTGGAGACCCCGGAGGGGGTACCCATCCAGAACGCATGGAACATTTAGCATCTCCGGAGGTTTTATCCCTGAGCGAGGCTTAGCGCCTGGGAAAGGCCCGGTGCCTGTGAAGAAGGCGAATGCCTGTGAAGCTGTCGCGTTTTGGGAAAGGCCCGGTGCCTGTGAAGAAGGCGAATGCCTGTGAAGCTGTCGCGTTTCGGGAAAGGCCCGGTGCCTGTGAATAAGGCAAATGCCTGTGAAGCTGTCGCATTTCGGGAAAGGCCCGGTGCCTGTGAAGAAGGCCAATGCCTGTGAAGCTATCGCGTTTTGGGAAAGGCCCGGTGCCTGTAAAGAAGGCAAATGCCTGTGAAGCTGTCGCGTTTTGGGAAAGGCCCGGTGCCTGTGAAGAAGGCGAATGCCTGTGAAGCTGTCGCGTTTCGGGAAAGGCCCGGTGCCTGTGAAGAAGGCCAATGCCTATGAAGCTGTCGCGTTTAGGGAAAGGCCCGGTGCCTGTGAAGAAGGCTAACGCCTGTGAAGCTCGCTGCCCGTGACACTCTCACGTAATTATGAGTGGGGCTGTACACGCCCCGGAGTCTCCGGAGTGCCGCCCTCGGGCCTCGGGGGCTCCCGGCCACGCCCAGTGGCAGCACTTAGCTCCGCGCTGGTGAGAAGACGTCAAAGACTATTTGCTTTCTGCAGTTGGCTTGTTCGTTCTTATTTGAAGTTTTACTGAAGCTGTTGCCGCCCCAGGCTTGCGACTCTTTGTCTTTTTCGCTCACTTGCCTCGTTTTCTCTCGCACAAGTCTCACGAGGGAGACTTGCGGGCGCCCTCGCGAGTGTTTTCTGCCCCGATCGTTCGGAGTTTTCCTGTCCGAGCCCTCTGCGGGAGCACCCCTCCCAGTCCGTGCCTCACGGGCGTCGCGACACGAGCGCAGGACCTGGGCCGATCGCCCCCTACAACCAAGACCGAAAGCTACCCCTCCTACTAATCCTTGCAGGGCATGAAGCGCACGGCAAGGCCTCGGCCTCGGGAGGCGAGGGCCTCGTCAAGCCCCACCAAGCTAAAATAACCCCCGCATGCGGGCGTACGGCACGGAAACACAGCGCAGAAATAGCAGAAGCAGCGCGATGTTTAACAGCAATAGTTCTAACACGCCCCCGCGGGGCCCTACACTACCTTCTGTTTCTGCGCAGGAAAAGGAGAAAAACAAAATGGGCGCGACTCATCCGGCACCAACCCACAGCGAAAGTTCGAGCTGCTCCTGAGGCTCAAGCAGATCCCTCCTCTCGCTTCACCGGGGCGCGACGCGGCCTGACCTGCTGCCTTCACCCAGGCGGGCGTGGCGGCACGAGGGCTGGTCGCGGCCACCGCTGGTGGAGCTGTTGCCTGAGAGGGAGTCGACGAAGCTTGGCGAACCTCGAGCACCGCCGCCTGTACGCCTGCCGCCGTCTTCATCCTGGTCAGTGCCGGGGCTGAGCAGGCGGCCGCGGTCATCATCTTCGGGGCAGCACCCGGCACGGCGACCGTCTTCCCTAAACACCCTCACGTAGAGGGTGGCATCGCCATCAAACTTGAAGTGCAGGGTGCACCGATGGCTTAGGCCGCGCACACGGGTAAATGTTTGCCAGCCGCGGGTCAGGGCCCCATTCCCAGAAGCGGAGACCTCCAAGCCAAAGCCTGTGAGGCCTCACAGAACAACCATCTGCACTGGAGCCGAAGCCGCACCGGCGCCGGGCCGCAGTTCACCTCTGAAGAAACGGGGAGCTGGAGCTGTGCTGGTCGGTCTGTCGACCACACGATTTAACTCCGACAAGACCTCCGCTGAAGCGAAATCGCGGCACTGGGGGTCAGCATGTCACGACGTGCCTCCCCTCGGCAGCCGGGCGCCCACCACCGTGCAGGGTGCCGCCACCATGGCCATGGGAAGCCACTACGGGGACCGTGGGATGCTTGCGAGGGCGGCCCCGGCCACGCTTGGTCGGGGGGGAGTCAGGCCCTACCTGGTGGACCTTCCCTTTCTCCGCGGCCGAGAACCTCTTCGGAGCCATGGGAACGGCGAGTAGCCAAGAAGAAGGGAAGGACTAGCAGGAAGGGATGGACTGAAGGGACTCACGCCGTTCCGTACTTGTAGCTGGAGAAGACCAACCGCCGAGCACCACGATCGCAGGTAATCATGACCCGTTTCTCTGCATGCAGGGACTTGTCAAGTCGTGCGGTTGCCGAGGCATCGTGGGAAGCGTAGACGCCCATGTCCAATCAATCGCCACGCGGCGCCCAAGGCCGCAGGCTATTGGGGCCCGCGGCGCTTTGCGCTTGCCCCTTCGCTTCTCTGTTAAGCCAAGCCCGGGCGTGCCTTGGGACCGGGGGCTACTGTCGGCGTTCTGGGAACGGGGGTCCCCAGACTTGCCTGCCTGCGGCGTGGCTCAAGTGGGGGCCCAGCGCGGCCCATCTTCATACTCTCAAGATCGAGACCCTTGCGAGGGGCCAAGCTTCGCGGGGCGGACGACAGGAAGCTTCCTCAGAGGCGGCCTCATGAGGCAAGCTCGCGAGGAGGCGAAGAGATCAAGGCAGGGGTACCTCGCGAGGAGCCCGTGACGCAAGCCATGACGATCGAGGCCAGACGGGCGACAGGCGGGCGCCGGCCTGCGCAGTGTCCTTGTTTCCCCTTCAGTGCAAAGGGGGCAAGCACAGGCCAAGGCATCATGCAAAGGTTACCATTCCAGTGCAACGAGACCAAGACCAGCCGAACGGCAGGACGGAGGTCACCGTGGAGCCCAAGACGGCGTCATCACCAGTGCTTTTGGCAGCCGAAGACCACCTTTGGTCAGGATAACTTGTACTAGATGTTCCCCTTCAAAATGGCCAATTGTTGGCGCCCTTCCCGCTCATTATTTGGGGAGAGGCCCGGGGCCTCTATAAATAGAGCTAGCCACCACAGAGTAGAGGGATCGACCCGACGAGCTGGTAGAGAAAGAGAGATCTAGACCAAGTAGAACACACCGCACCAGCTCAAGAACACCTCTCGCGAGGTTGTTCTTCCTCTGTACTGTTCATCATCAGCCCCTGAGGCAATTCACCACACCACACACTGGAGTAGGGTATTACACCACAACGGTGGCCCAAACCAGTATAAATCTCGTGTCCCTTGTGTTGTTCATCGTTTCCCACTCAGATCGCGCAAGGAGATCGGACGTAGATCGGTAGGGGAGAGATCTCCGCGCGCACCCCAGTGTTTGAACCTTAAGGGTCTGCCGGAACCCAAAATCCGACACCCTCCTTCAGGCGGAACCGAACATCCTCGACTTGAACTGGGCGGCGGAGGCTCAACTCGACGCGGAGCGCGCGGATGCCGCTGCCATCGAGGCCCTCCTACAGGCGGAACCGGACATCCTCGACTTGAACCGCGCGGCGGAGGCTCAACTCGACGCTGAGCGCGCGGATGCCGCTGCCAACAAGGCCCTCCTGCAGGAAGAACCGAACGTCCTCGACTTGAACCGGGTGGTGCTCTCGTCCGTGCATAGCGCTCGCATGCTCTGCGTGAACGAGTAGCTGGAGGCCGAGGACAACCACGGTGCGGAGACACACGTCGGCAGCTACGGCTAGTTCGCGCCCGCAGCCAAAGACGACGAGGCCGTCTTGTTCCGCGAGCAGTGATAGTTTTTCTTTATGTTATTGTTTTTCGGGATCTTTTGCTGTGTAAAAACATATATTGTTATGCAAGTCGCCTGACTTTCATCATTTGGGTCAGTCTACTATTTCAGGCGGTTGGATGAATATCCTACGTCTCCTAACCCTTCTTCCTCACCTCTTCTTCGTCCCCAACAGACCACCGCACGGGCCATATGGATCCTCCCCAACATGCGGTTGGATAAACATACAGTATGAATGAAAATTATGTGTCAGCGGTAGGATGGCTGAGTTTCGTTTGTTCACATGCGGTAGCACGTGTCAGTGAGGGATGCGTTCCCTTGGTTGGGTTTGCGGCGTGCATGAGCGACTGTGTGAGGGTGCGGAGCGACCGTGTCAGGGTGCGGTGCGACCGTGACAGTCGTGCGCAAGTGTATCACCTTTTCATTTTGAAAACTTTAGGCAAGCTTGGCAAAAATGTGTGGCGAAGTATGGCAATGCAAGGCCTAGACCCAAACAGGATAAGTACGTACGTACTAGGAGCACTAGTGTTAATAAAGAAAGGTGGGGTTTTCCTTCGCAGGATTAATCGTACAAATCCTCATTTGACGTGTCAATTAATGTGTACTTTCTTCTCCAAAGCCCAAAGAGCTAACCATCTCACTCCTCATTGCTTGATTAATGCAACGCCATGCAAACCAACTTTCTCACTTCCGCATGCATGCAAGGGTATATTAATGTACTTGGTTGCTAGTACGAGGCAAACCCCATCAATTTTGCCTCGATTAGTGTTAGTGGCCTTTTGGAAATCATAATTTTGATATACTGGTCTTGTGTACAAAAAATGGAGGTAGTAACTATTTGACTTCGGTCCCCATTGCGGTGACGTTGACGATATCTCGAACGTTGTGGTTTGGCGAAGTGCATTCGACGGAGAACACCGTTGAGGGAGACCACGGTAAGTCGTTCGCAAGTGCCGCCTGCAAGCCGAGACAACCGCCTTATTTGCATCCAGGAAGTCCGTTGAACCAAACAGCGCGTAAATGCACTAGTACTACTAGTACACAATAGCTTCATCCATCCAGCTTAGTGCGGTGAGGTGGTTTCTCGGAGAAGATGATGGAGAAGCGGAGTCAGCGAAGAGTGATGGTTGCTTCGTCCGTGCTTTGTGATTTGACGCCTCAATGCTTTGTGATTCGTGATAGAAGGGACAGGGGAGTAGACTCTGTGCTCTATACTGTACATGCGTCCAAGCACGGGAGCAAGAGGAGAGACGTTGCATTTTTCTATTCCTTCAATCAATCAATCAGGGAGCTTCGGTTTCATCTTTTTGGCTTTGGCAGCACTGGCCCACAATGGTTCCCATCGATGCCAAAAGCTATTTTCACATTTGGCTACACATTGTGGATGCCCTTAATCGTACCACTTGGTTTTGCTCCTGTGTGCTATCTATACAAATCTCAATTATATTGATCTAAAAAATTATAGAATCAAGATTAGTAAAAAGGAGGTGATTTTGCCGAACGGATGGCGGGGGAGGTTTCTTATTTTTAGAGGACGTTGGCCTAGCGGTTTGCTAACATGCAGTTACACGTGTCAGTGCTTTACCAAGCCGATCCGCGTCCCACATGAGGCAGAACAACGGCAGAAGCAACACGTGGTTAACTTGAAGAAGATGAGGGAGAAGCGGATTCAGCAATGAGCGAAATGATGGTTGCTTTGTCCCTCCAACTTCTTTTTTTAGCATTATTACTTTGCCCCTCCAACTTAACTGCGGGAAAGGTGCAGCTTTGTGATTTGACGCCTCATTGCTCATTACTACGCCGGCACCATGACTGGGGTGCTTCACCCCTGCTGCTCTGCACTGTATTTCGGTATGGCACGCGGACCTGGTAGCATGATGTCCCACATGTCAGCGAACGGGACTAGAACATTTATGAAAGCGAGCGCTCCACTCTTACGACGAAGGAGTACACGACACGGGGGCCCCGTGAATTGTCACTTGTACTGTATAGTTGATACGTCTCCAACGTATCTATAATTTTTGATTGCTCCATGCTATATTATCTACTGTTTGGACAATATTGGGCTTTATTATTCACATTTATATTATTTTTGGGACTAACCTATTAACCGGAAGCCCAGCCCAGAATTGATGTTTTTTGCCTATTTCAAAGTTTCGAAGAAACGGAATATCAAACGGAGTCCAAACGGAACGAAACCTTCGGGAACGTGATTTTCTCACCAAATATGATCCAGGAGACTTGGACCCTACGTCAAGAAAGAAACGAGGTGGCCATGAGGTAGGGGGCACGCCCACCCCCCCAGGGCGCGCCCTCCACCCTCGTGGGCCCCATGTTGCTCCACCGTGTACTTCTTCCTCCTATATATACCTACATACCCCCAAATGATCAGATACGGAGCCAAAAACCTAATTCCACCGCCGCAACCTTCTGTACCCACGAGATCCCATCTTGGGGCCTGTTAGAGCTCACGAGGGGGCATCCATCACGGAGGGCTTCTACTTCATCACCATAGCCTCTCAGATGAAGTGTGAGTAGTTTACCTCAGACCTTTGGGTCCATAGTTAGTAGCTAGATGGCTTCTTCTCTCTTTTTGGATCTCAATACAATGTTCTCCCCCTCTCTCGTGGAGATCTATTCGATGTAATCTTCTTTTTGCGGTGTGTTTGTTGAGACCGATGAATTGTGGGTTTATGATCAAGATTATCTATGAACAATATTTGAATCTTCTCTAAATTCTTTTATGTATGATTGGTTATCTTTGCAAGTCTCTGTGAATTATCAGTTTGGTTTGACCTACTAGATTGGTTTTTCTTGCAATGGGAGAAGTGCTTAGCTTTGGGTTCAATCTTGCGGTGTCCTTTCCCAGTGACAGTAGGGGTAGCAAGGCACGTATTGTATTGTTGCCATCAAGGGTAACAAGATGGGGTTTTTATCATATTGCATGAATTTATCCCTCTAAAACATGTCATCTTGCTTAAGGTGTTACTCTGTTTTCTTGAACTTAATACTCTAGATGCATGCTGGATAGCGGCCAATGAGTGGAGTAATAGTAGTAGATGCAGGCAGGAGTCGGTCTACTTGTCTCGGACGTGCTGCCTATATACATGATCATACCTAGATATTCTCATAACTATGCTCAATTCTGTCAATTGCTCAACAGTAATTCTTTCACCCACCGTAAAATACTATTGCTCTTGAGAGAAGCCACTAGTGAAATCTATGGCCCCCGGGTCTATCTCTATCATATTAATCTCCCAACACTTTATTATTGCTTTTGCTTTTTTACTTTGCTTTTATTTTACTTTGCATCTTTATACCAAAATTACCAAAAATATTATCTATCATCCCTATCAGATCTCACTCTCGTAAGTGACCGTGAAGGGATTGACAACCCCTAATCGCGTTGGTTGCGTGGAGCTATTTGTTTTGTGTAGGTACGAGGGACTTGCGCGTAGCCTCCTACTGGATTGATACCTTGGTCTCAAAAACTGAGGGAAATACTTACTCTACTTTGCTGCATCACTCTTTCCTCTTCAAGGAAATCCAACGCAGTGCTCAAGAGGTAGCAGGAAGATTTCTAGCGCCGTTGTCGGGGAGTCTACGCAAAAGTCAACATACCAAGTACCTATCACAAATCCCTTATCTCCCGCATTACATTATTTGCCATTTTCCTCTCGTTTTCATCTCCCCCACTTCACCCTTGCCGTTTTATTCGCTCTTTTTTTCGTTTGCCTTTTTCTCGCTTGCTTTTTGTTTGCTCGTGTGTTGGATTGCTTGCTTGTCATGATGGCTCAAGATAATACCAAATTGTGTGACTTTACCAATACCAACAATAATGATTTCCTTAGCACTCCGATTTCTCCTCTTACCAACACTGAATCTTGTGAAATCAATACTGCTTTGTTGAATCTTGTTATGAAAGATCAATTCACGGCCTTCCTAGTGAAGATGCCGCTACTCATCTGAATAGCTTCGTTGATTTATGTGATATGCAAAAGAAGAAAGATGTTGATAATGATATTGTTAAATTGAAGCTATTTCCTTTTTCGCTTAGAGATCGTGCTAAAGCTTGGTTTTTGTCTTTGCCTAAAAATAGTATTGATTCTTGGAACAAGTGCAAAGATGCTTTTATCTCTAAGTATTTTCCTCCCGCTTAAGATCATCTCTCTTAGAAACGATATTATGAATTTTAAGCAACTTGATCATGAACATGTTGCACAAGCTTGGGAGAGAATGAAATTACTGATACATAATTGCCCTACTCATGGTTTAAATTTGTGGATGATTATACAAAAAAATTATGCCGGATTGAATTTTGCTTCTAGAAATCTTTTAGATTCGGCCGCGGGAGGCACTTTTATGGAAATCACTTTAGGAGATTCTACTAAACTCCTAGATAATATTATGGTTAATTATTCTCAATGGCACACTGAAATATCTACTAATAAAAAAGTGCATGTGATAGAAGAAATTAATGTTTTGAGTGAAGATGGATGAACTTATGAAATTATTTGCTACTAAGAGTGTTTCTTCTAATCCTAATGATATGCCTTTGTCTACTTTGATTGAGAATAATAATGAATCTATGGATGTGAATTTCGTTGGTAGGAATAATTTTGGTAACAACGCGTATAGAGGGAACTTTAGTCCTAGGCCTTATCCTAGTAATCCTTCTAATAATTACGGAAATTCCTACAAAAACTCTTATGGAAATTTTAATAAGATACCCTCTCAATTTGAGACTAGTGTTAAAGATTTTATGAATTCGCAAAAGAATTTTAATGCTTTGCTTGAAGAGAAATTGCTTAAGTTGATGAATTGGCTAGGAACGTTGATAAAATTTCTCTTGATGTTGATTCTTTAAAGCTTAGATCTATTCCTCCTAAGCATGATATCAATGAGTCTCTCAAAGCCATGAGAATTTCCATTGATGAGTGCAAGGAAAGAACCGCTAGGATGCGTACTATGAAAGATGCCTTTATTAAAGCGTGTTCTTCCAATTCCTATGAAAATAAAGATGAAGATCTAAAAGTTATTGATGTGTCCCCTATTAAATCTTTGTTTTGCAATATGAATCTTCATAATGATGAGACTGAATATGATCCACCTTTACCTAGAAGGCGTTCCAAAAATTCGGAGTTTTTAGATCTTGATGCTAAAATTGATAAAAGTGGGATTGAAGAAAGCAAAACCCTAGATGTTGCTAAAACCACTATTTTGGAATTCAAGGAATTTAATTATGAAATTTGCTCTTTAATAGATTGTATTTCCTTGTCGCAATCTGTGCTAAATTCTCCTCATGCTTATAGTCAAAATAAAACGTTTACCAAACATATCGTTGATGCCTTGATGCAATCTTATGAAGAAAAGCTTGAGTTGGAAGTTTCTATCCCTAGAAAACTTTATGATGAATGGGAGCCAACTATTAAAATTAAGATTAATGGTCATGAGTTTTATGCTTTATGTGATTTGGCTGCTAGTGTTTCCACTATTCCCAAAACTTTGTGTGATTTGCTAGATTTCCGTGATTTAGATGATTGCTCTCTAAACTTGCACCTTGCGGATTCCACTATTAAGAAACCTATGGGAAGAATTAATGATGTTCTTATTGTTGAAAATAGGAATTGTGTGCCCGTAGATTTTATCGTTCTTGATATAGATTGCAATCCTTTATGTCCTATTATTCTTGATAGACCTTTCCTTAGAACGATTGGTGCAATTATTGATATGAAGGAAGGGAATATTAGATTCCAATTTCCATTAAAGAAAGGCATGGAACACTTCCCTAGAAAGAAAATAAAATTACCATATGAATCTATCATGAGAGCCACTTATGGATTGCCTACCAAAGATGGCAATACCTAGATCTATCCTTGCTATTATGCCTAGCTAGGGGCGTTAAACGATAGCGCTTGTTGGGAGGCAACCCAATTTTATTTTTAGTTTTTTGCTTTTTGCTTCTGTTTAGGAATAAATAATCCATCTACCTTCTGTTTAGATGTGGTTTTATGTTTTAATTAGTGTTTGTGCCAAGTTAAAGCTATAGGATCTTCTTGGATGATAGTTATTTGATCTTGCTGTAATTTCCAGAAACTTTCTGTTCACGAAAACAATTGTTAAAAATCACCAGAACGTGATAAAATAGTGATTCCAATTGATGTTGATCAATAAACAAATTTCCTAGGCCTTCCTATTTTGGCTGATTTTTTAGAGTTCCAGAAGTTTGCGTTAGTTACAGATTACTACAGACTGTTCTGTTTTTGACAGATTCTGTTTTTCGTGTGTTGTTTGCTTATTTTGATGAATCTATGGCTAGTAAAATAGTTTATAAACCATAGAGAAGTTGGAATACAGTAGTTTAACACCAATATAAATAAATAATGAGTTCATTACAGTACCTTGAAGTGGTCTTTTGTTTTCTTTCGCTAACGGAGCTCACGAGATTTTTGTTGAGTTTTGTGTTGTGAAGTTTTTGGGTAAAATCTTTTGATGGATTATGGAACAAGGAGTGGCAAGAGCCTAAGCTTGGGGATGCCCCGGAAGGCATCCCCTCTTTCGTCTACTTCCATCGGTAACTTTTCTTGGAGCTATATTTTTATTCACCACATGATATGTGTTTTGCTTGGAGCGTCTTGTATGATTTGAGTCTTTGCTTTTTAGTTTACCACAATCATCCTTGCTGTACACACCTTTTGAGAGAGCCATACAAGAATTGGAATTTGTTAGAATACTCTTTGTGCTTCACTTATATCTTTTGAGCTATATAGTTTTGCTCTAGTGCTTCACTTATATCTTTTAGAGCACGGTGGTGGATTTGTTTTATAGAAACTATTGATCTCTCATGCTTAACTTAGATTATTTTGAGAGTCTTAAATAGCATGGTAATTTGCTTAAAAAATTTAATATGCTTGGTGTTCAAGATTTGTAAAACTTTCTTTTGAGTGCGTTGAATACTAAGAAAAGCTTGATGCTTGATAATTGTTTTGAGATATGAAGATGTTGATATTAGAGTCATGCTAGTTGAGTAGTTGTGAATTTAAGAAATACTTGTGTTGAAGTTTGTGATTCCCGTAGCATGCACGTATGGTGAACCGTTATGTGATGAAGTCGGAGCATGATTTATTTATTTATTGTCTTCCTTATGAGTGGCGGTCGGGGACGAGCGATGGTCTTTCCCTACCGATCTATCCCCCTAGGAGCATGCACGTAATACTTTGCTTTGATAACTTATAGATTTTTGCAATAAGTATATGAGTTCTTCATGACTAATGTTGAGTCCATGGATTATGCGCACTTTTCTTCCTCCCACCATTGCTAGCCTATCTAATACCGCGCACTTTTCGCCGGTATCATACACCCACCATATACCTTCCTCAAAACAGCCACCATACCTACCTATCATGGCATTTCCATAGCCATTCCGAGATATATTGCCATGCAACTTTACACCATTCCGTTTATCATGACACGCTCCATCATTGTCATATTGCTTAGCATGATCACGCAGTTGACATTGTATTTGTGGCAAAGCCACCGTTCATAATTCTTTCATACATGTCACTCTTGATTTATTGCATATCCCGGTACACCGCCGGAGGCATTTATATAGAGTCATATTTTGTTCTAAGTATCGAGTTGTAATTGTTGAGTTGTAAGAAAATAAAAGTGTGATGATCATCATTTTTAGAGCATTGTCCCAAGTGAGGAAAAGGATGATGGAGACTATGATTCCCCCACAAGTCGGGATGAGACTCCGGACAAAAAAATAAAATAATAATAATAATAATAAGAGGCCATAAAAAAAAGAAAAGGCCCAAACAAAAAAAATGAGAGAAAAAGAGAGAAGGGACAATGTTACTATCCTTTTACCACACTTGTGCTTCAAAGTAGCACCACGATCTTTATGATAGAGAGTCTCTCATTTTGTCACTTTCATATAGTAGTGGGAATTTTTCATTATAGAACTTGGCTTTGTATATTCCAATGATGGGCTTCCTCAAAATGCCCTAGGTCTTCGTGAGCAAGCAAGTTGGATGCACACCCACTTAGTTTATTTTGTTGAGCTTACATATACTTATAGCTCTAGTGCATCCTTTGCATGGCAATCCCTACTCACTCACATTGATATCTATTGATGGGCATCTCCATAGCCTGTTGATACGCCTAGTTGATGTGAGACTATCCTCTCCCTTTTTGTCTTCTGCACAACCACCATTCTATTCCACATATAGTGATATATCCATGGCTCACGCTTATGTATTGCGTGAAGATTGAAAAAGTTTTGAGAATGTCAAAAGTATGAAACAATTGCTTGGCTTGTCATCTGGGTTGTGCATGATTTAAATGGAATATCAAACGGAGTCCAAACAGAATGAAACCTTCGGGAACGTGATTTTCTCACCGAATATGACCCAGGAGACTTGGACCCTACGCCAAGGAAGCTTCGAGGTGGGCGCGAGGTAGGGGGGCGCGCCCTACACCCCCTGGCGCGCCCCCACCCTCGTGGGGCCCATGTTGCTCCAGCGACGTACTTCTTCCTCCTATATATACCTACGTACCCCCAAACAATCAGACACGGAGCCAAAAATCTAATTCCACCGCCGCAACCTTCTGTACCCACGAGATCCCATCTTGGGGCCTGTTCCGGAGCTCCGCCGGAGGGGGCATCCATCACGGAGGGCTTCTACATCATCACCATAGCCTCTCCGATGAAGTGTGAGTAGTTTACCTCAGACCTTCGGGTCCATAGTTAGTAGCTAGATGGCTTCTTCTCTCTTTTGGATCTCAATACAATGTTCTCCCCTCTCTCGTGGAGATCTATTCGATGTAATCTTCTTTTTGCGGTGTGTTTGTTGAGATCGATGAATTGTGGGTTTATGATCAAGATTATCTATGAACAATATTTGAATCTTCTCTGAATTCTTTTATGTATGATTGGTTATCTTTGCAAGTCTCTTCGAATTATCAGTTTGGTTTGGCCTACTAGATTGGTTTTTCTTGCAATGGGAGAAGTGCTTAGCTTTAGGTTCAATCTTGTTGTGTCCTTTCCCAAAGCGATGAGGGGCAGCAAGGCACGTATTGTATTGTTGCCATCGAGGATAACAAGATGGGGTTTTTATCATATTGCATGAATTTACCCCTCTACATCATGTCATCTTGCTTAAGGCGTTACTCTGTTTTCTTGAACTTAATACTCTAGATGCATGCTGGATAGCGGCCGATGAGTGTAGTAATAGTAGTAGATGCATGCAGGAGTCGGTCTACTTGTCTCGGACGTGATGCCTATATACATGATCATACCTAGATATTCTCATAACTATGCTCAATTATGTCAATTGCTCAACAAAGAATGCTGCTCACCCACCGTAAAATACTTATGCTCTTGAGAGAAGCCACTAGTGAAATCTATGGCCCCCGGGTCTATCTTTATCATATTAATCTCCCAACACTTTATTATTGCTTTTGCTTTTTACTTTGCTTTTATTTTACTTTGCATCTTTATACCAAAAATACCAAAAATATTATCTATCATCTCTATCAGATCTTACTCTCGTAAGTGACCGTGAAGGGATTAACAACCCCTAATCGCGTTGGTTGCGTGGAGTTATTTGTTTTGTGTAGGTACGAGGGACTTGCGCGTAGCCTCCTACTGGATTGATACCTTGGTTCTCAAAACTGAGGGAAGTACTTACTCTACTCTGCTGCATCACCCTTTCCTCTTCAAGGAAATCCAACGCAGTGCTCAAGAGGTAGCAATAGTACTATAGTTTTGTTGTTCCGCACGATCCATCGATACAAACCTGATTAAACAGGAAAGGGCGGGATTTGTCCCGCGCGGTAGATGATACTGGCCATACATTTCAAAGGCAATTTTAATGTATGCAAACTGAATAATTAAGTAACAATATGATATCTAGTAAAACTGAAAACACATATGATTTATTGTGTTAGAGTGTAGTAGTAGTGATGTATTGCATAGTTGTTAGATGTAACATGCGAGAACATGTAGAGATGTAGTTTTGGAGGGCCTACAGAGAGAAAAGCGTAATACGGTCACCGAACTCCAGAATACGCTCATTACAGTCACTATATACATTTTGCGGTGATTATACGGTCACTTGCTCACCGTTCAGCATCGGATTGCACTCTGTTGACCGGTCAAATAGTCTGTGTGGCACCATGTTGACTAGTTAAATTAACCATGTTCCTTGTGGGTCCCACATGTCAGTTCACATAGGAAAAAGGTCAGATAAACACAAATTTACGCAGGCGCGACAAGACTCCACCCCGTGAGCGGGAATCACCTGGTTGTGTATGTGTCTTTCAGGGCCTGATGTGTGTGCATGCACGTGTAGGTTGAGCACTTGAGAGTGAGAGTGTGTGTTTGTCGTGTGGTGTGTGCATGCATGCATGTGTGTGTGTGTGTGAGTGTTGCGTGCGTGCGTGGCTGCGTGTGTACGTGTGAGTGTTGCGTGTGTGCGTGGCTGCATGTGTTCGTGTGAGTGTTGCGTAAATGCAGTTCGTGTGCATGCGTGCGTGTGTGTATAATCACCACACCATCTCCTGTGTGTTAAAACAGACGGCTCAGCATACCAATACAAGGCCACCTTGTCCGTTGTGCCCACGGTCATGACTTAGAACCACCGTCCAATATTTTTTTGTCGTTTATTTTCATTCTTACTAGCAAGATGCCCGTGCGTTGCACATAACATCAAGATGCATTTCTATGACTAGTTTATCTTGTGAGAGAAAAGGATGAAGGAGGGAAGGCCTTATTTTCAATGTGGAGAGGTGTGTGGGTACCTTTTTGCAAAATTGCCATAGTTTCCTTCCTGTCTGTCAAATATAAATCGGACGGCCTATATTGCAGGATGGCAGGCACACCATCATCACCAACTCTGTTTTTTATAAGAGTGTAGAAGAGTAGATACAAGCCGACAGGTGGGCCCAATGGTAGTGAGATAATGTGATGCAACACTAGAGCTGCCACGTGGAGCATTTAACTGGTCAACTAGTCGTGTCTTGAGCAAATACAGAGCTGTACGGTGATCCCGTGACTGTATAATAACCACAAAACGTAAATGGTGACCATAATGAGTAGATTCTGAAGTCCAATGTACGTATCGTGCTTTCGCTCCAAATACAATGATCGTCACTATATATATCGCGAGAGAAAGATGAAACGTGTGTGAATGTGCTGGGGGCTTACTTTTAGAGGACCTGGAGATACTTTGTGTGCGTACGTGAAACGGGCGTAGAGGGGGTGTATGCGATGGGAAGAGAGATGCTCTTTGTTTCTCTTTATTATGACTAACTTTATATATAGTATAAAATATAAAAATTCACAGTGCGGAATAAATATCATTGTGGGCACCATGCAATGCAAATTAACGTTCATACTCCTCCATATAACTTTGTAATGTTGTATATATGTAGAAATTCTAAAATAATTTTTTGGCCACACTTCATTCAAAAGGAATGTTGTATGCGAAATAAACGTGAAGAGAGGGCTTTTTAGATCAATGGGGTACGTGATGTAACATGTGTGAATGTGTAGTTGATGCATTTGGCAGGGCCTATAGAGGTATGTGTGTGTATTACGTATTCGAGAGAGGCATGGATAGATGGGCCGGCGGGGGAGGGGCGTGGGAGAGATAGCACAAGAAATGAGAGAGGTCTAGAGAGAGTGACTAATATGATGTTGCGGTGAGAGATTTCCTTGAGTGTGTATATGCAAGGGGGAGGGGATAGAGGCATGAGGAGATTTTTTTGTGTGGTGTCTGTGTTGGTATGTGTAGGTGTGAGAAGATAACGAGACCTGGGGGCAGAGGTGTGTCACCACGTGAGGTCCGGCGGGTCGAGGTGAGGCCCTTGGTTCGGTTCCGTCCTGCGCCACATTTGTCGGCCCGTGACGCATTTAGGGAGACCCATGGATGACTTGTCGTACAAGACAACGAGAGCATAACTGTGAAGGACTCTGTGTCCACTGACAAAGCCGGCTAGGATTTGTAACCCTAGGTTCTCGGACTAAGGTAACCCCTTATCTCTGATATTACTATTCATCCAACCTATCTTTAAGGGGCATCCTACAGAATGCTCTGCTAGAATCATACTCATCGATTAGGAAGAGAGGTGTGAGATAATGCGTGAGAGACATACCTAAAGATAATGTGCGTACAGGAGACACGTAGGCAGGTCTATGTACATAGAAAGGGTCGATGGGGATTGTGCGTGTGTATGCTTGTGAGAGGAAGAGTGCTTGTGATAATGGTTAGTGAAAACAGTCGTAAATGGTTACGAGAGGGAGGGAGGGTTATATCGAGAGCATGTCTACGAGAAAGACTCCTCGGGAGAGAGTGTGTGAGCATGTGTGGGAGACCACCGATGGAGAGTGAAACTACACGTAAAAGACTGATGTACACATTGATTAAAGATATAAATTGTATCCAAATATTAGGATGGGATGATGATATTTGCAATTCATGTAAGGAACTGTCATTGATCAATTAGACATTTAGATTCTATCGAATTTGAGCATGTCTATGTTATTATTCGACATAATTGATCCACATAGTTAGTATTTTTAACTCCTGACAATGCATCGCTTTAGCAATCGAATATAAAGGTGAGTATAGTTTAGGTTGTGTGTGTAAAGCACATTATACACACGAAAGTTACACAATGAACATTATAAATAGCTAGCTATGAACTAGCATACATTTGAATTCAACTTAAGGTGGTTTAAAAAAATCAAATTCAACATGAAGTCCCTTCAGTTATTTGAATTCGATATCATGGCATTTGTAAATCATACCTAAATTATGGGGGCACCAATCTTTGCTCTAATTTTGTACATAATAGCATATATAGTCGTATACAAAATAGATTCAAATTTAGCTCCTCCATTCCAAAATAATCGTAGTTATAGGATTTTCAAGTGTCAAAATTTCAAAAAGAAGCGGATAATTTAGTGAGGTTTTCAAACATACAAGGTCAAATTTAACGTTGTCTATTTAGGTCAATCCTCAAAGTTCAAGAGTACTCGGAACGTGAATCCTTCGCTTCAAAATTTCGAACGGTTACCAAAAGAGCCTCTACTACTTGAAACCACGTGAGACCAATGTTTGGTAGTAGAAGGAAATTACTTTTCTAACTCCGACCCGTGAAACCTACCAGTCCGACGCCCAAAGGTCTAAACCGGAGTAGGTTTGTAGCTTCATCTAGACGCCACGCAACCGCCACCGAAAAACATTCATACACAATGGTCGCCTAAGCACACATGCGCGCGGCCGAAATCGCTCCCGCCCACTATTTGGAACACCCGGGATTACCATCCTACTCCCGACCATGATGAGTCCGAATTTAAGAGCGGGTAAAGTTTGTACTTTCCCCAAATTTCAAACAAGTCGTCCCATCTATTCAAAAAGCCAAAAACAAGCGCGTCTCGCATCAAACATGGATCTCCCTTAGCTCCCCCATCCGATTCCCCATTCAGACTCGTGGGCGCCAAAACTACCTCTCCACCAGCCGCGAAACCCCGGCGTCCTCCGTCCGCCACCCCATCCCACCCATCAACCACCGCCCTCCTCCATCATGCTGGAGCCGATACCCAGACGTCATCGTCCACCGCAACCTCAACCGCAACGCCCTCCACGGCTAGTAGTTGAAGCCGAGGCCGAGCCGTCCGTACTCGATTCAGTTCAACCACGCCGCCCTGCGCCTCACCGCTACTGCTCCAACTTCGCCACCGTCCACCGCACCAGAGCTATTCCTGCTACGCCGTCCTTCGCCACCTCGGATCTGCTTCCCGTCCGCCGACATACGGCCACGACAACACAGTCAACAATTTGGCCATCGGTTCGTCCAAGCTTGCACCCTCCTCCGAAACATCGGTTCCCCTGGCAAAAAGAAGAAGATCGTCGCGACATGTGGAGGAGACCACTCCGGCAACCAAAAATGGTACTCCTCTTCCCTTATCCGTGCAAATCTTACGTGTCTGCTTGCACGGTATTCATCCCACGGAAGACACTAGTTGATCGCTTCTTCTTGATAATGGATGTTCCTAGTAAGTCGCGATGCACAAGGTTTCTTCTCATATACTATTTCACCTAAGCTAGAGGTCCGTCGCCCCCATGGATTTCAATTCCTGGTTAGTTGATTCCCAATTAATGGAATCATTCCCCAGCGTAACAGGCGCTACTCCGCCTATTACGCCGGAGAAGCAGCGCCTCGGTGTTTATCTTAGGGGCGTGTGGGACCTAGAGCTGCTGGCGCCCGATCTGGTGGTCGGCCGGGATAAAAGGGATGGCCTGGGGGCGCTGCCAATCACGGCGGTGGTGTGAGGTCGAGGGGAGGGCGGAGCGGCGGAGGCAGGGGTCTGGGCCGGTGGTCACTGGCGGTTCGAGAAACATCACAACAAGGATCAAGGGAGGTAGACGAAGGCCATCTGCCCGTTCCTTATAGATCGGACGGTTCGTAAAAAAATTGACTGACCTATTTATTTTGAGTCGACTGTTATTTTGATAGGACTACATGTAGTTGTGTGCTGGAGGAGTACCTACATTTCTTGTGCTCATATATTACAAAATCATACAGAGTAGAATCTAATTTTGTTTGCCATGCAATGTTGTAGAGCTATCATATGTCTCCTGTCATTTATTTTTCAGCCACCTGCTATCTGCTACTTTTACGGTGCACTAGTTGTGCACACACTTCACCCATACACTCACTATTGTGTTTTCATGCAAGGGTATTTCAGACCCTGCCTTGACAGAAGCAGAAAAGAGAAGAGAGAAGTCGCTCCAGCGTGGTATGCAGCTAGGCCAGACACGTTTCAAGACTTTAAAGGGTGTAGTGTCAGCAGATGGAGACGGGGAACGTAGCTCTGGAGTTCATGATCTCGCTCGTCGTGAACCACCATCCCAGGTGCTTGCTTTAACTTTGTCGGATTTCGGGTTCCGGCAGACCCTTAAGGTTCGAACACTGGGGTGCGCGTGAAGATCTCTCCCCTACCGATCTACGTCTGATCGCCTCGTGTGATCTAAGCTGGAAACGACGAACAACACAAGGGACACGAGATTTATATTGGTTCGGGCCACCGTTGTGGTGTAATACCCTACTCCAGTGTGTGGTGTGGTGGATTAACTCTGGGGCTGATGATGAACAGTACAGGGGAAGAACAGCCTCGTGAGAGGTGTTCTTGAACTGATGCGATGAACTGTTTGGGTGA
This sequence comes from Aegilops bicornis, assembly GCA_021605145.1. Taxonomy (NCBI): domain Eukaryota; kingdom Viridiplantae; phylum Streptophyta; class Magnoliopsida; order Poales; family Poaceae; genus Aegilops; species Aegilops bicornis. Next base: position 328,160,396 of record CM038669.1, read on the forward strand.
GTTCGATCGCCTCTCTCTCTCTTTTCTATGGCTCTATCAGATGCCTCTACTCTGTGGTGGCTAGCTCTATTTATAGAGGCCCTGGGCCTCTCCCCAAATAATGAGCGGGAGGGCGCCAACAATTGGCCATTTTGAAGGGGAACATCTAGTACAAGTTATCCTGACCAAAGGTGGTCTTCGGCTGCCAAAAGCACTGGTGATGACGCCGTCTTGGGCTCCACGGTGACCTCTGTCCTGCCGCTCTGCTGGTCTTGGTCTCGTTGCACCGGAATGGTAACCTTTGCCCGATGCCTTGGTCTGTGCTTGCTCCCTTTGCACCAAAGGGGAAACAAGGACACTGCGCAGGCCGGCGCCCGCCTGGCGCCCGCCTGGTCTCGATCGTCATGGCTTGTGTCACGGGCTCCTCGCGAGGTGCCCCTGCCTTGATCTCTCCGCCTCCTCGCGAGCCTGCCTGATGAGGCTGCCTCGGAGGAAGCTTCCTGTCGTCCGCCCCACGAGGCTTGGCCCATCGCGAGGGTCTTGAGCCTGAGCTGATGAAGTTGGGCCGCGCTGGGGCCCCACTTGAGCCACGCCGCAGGCTGCAGGCAGGCAAGTCTGGGGACCCCCGTTCCGAGAATGCCGACAGTAGCCCCCGGGACCAAGCGCGCCCGGGCTTGTCCTAGCAGGGAAGCGAAGGGGTAAGCGCGAAACACCGCGGGCCCCAATAGCCTACGGCCTCGGGCGCCGCATGGCGATTGATTGGACGTGGGCGTCTGTGCTTCCCCACGACGCCTTGTTACGCGCCTGGCTAAACGGACCCGTAGTTGCACACAGTTGTCCCACTTTCCGCTGCTCGCTCGCCTCCTACCTTTCCTTATTCTTCGAGCTCCAACCTCCGCCACCAATTCGGCTCGAGTTCTCCCCTCTTTCCATCGCCATGGCGCCGACGAAGAAAGGAAAGGGAAAGAAGCCCGCGCCTTCGCCCCGCACACTTCCGGTGGCGGCTCCCGCCGTTGATCGGTCGATCATACTCAACCCAGAAGCTTTGAACAAGGTCCGCTCTACCCTTGCCACTATCTTCAACGAGTGCGGCAGGACCACAGTCTGGCCTGCATCCCATGCCTCCCTTGATAGGATTGTCACGGAGGTCCGATTCTTCACCGACGCCCTATGGGCGGGTCTGGTTCCCCCCTTTTCCACTTTCTTCAATGCGGTGCTCTCCCATTATCAGATCCGTATGATGCACCTCGGGCTTGAGTCTGTTACCCTTCTGGTTGTCTTTGCTTTTGTTTGCGAGGCAATGGTGGGTATTCCTCCTTCCGTTGCCCTGCTGCGCCACTTCTTTTCTTTGTGCTTGAGCGACCCCACTCGGTGCTCAGGGTGCATGGGCTTCTTCGCCGTGCCAGAGACGGCCGCTTTGGGGATCGACTTCGGCCTTCCTCCTCCTGAGGCCAGGTTCAGAGAGCGGTGGCTATATGTGGACGTCGGAGTGCCCAACCCCTTGCTCTCGCACCCGACCTTGCCTGCTGTTCCCCACTCGGGTTGGGACCATGAGATGCTCGCGAGCCCCCGACTCGCCTTCGTTTGGCGCTGCTTCCAGAATTTGAGGGCGCTCAATGTGACAGCACCCAAGGTGGTGAAGGAGTTCCTCCAATGTCGCATTGCTCCTCTCCAGCGCCACTCTCACCGGATGTAGGACTTTGCGGGGCACAGAGACCGCATGCGGCTTCAGGAGGAGGACTTGGCGCCTGAAGTGCTGCAGACGGTGCTCAGGGTCTTGACTGGCGATCCTTCCCCAGGCAGCCTTCAGCGTGATGGTGCCCTTTTATACCTTTGCTCTGGCAGGGCCGATTTTGTGAGGCAGATGCCCAGCTTCGACGAGTGGGGGCTGCGCCCGGCTGGCTTCATGGGGCCCCGTGAGAACCCAGCGTCGTGGTTGCTCCCCCTGCCGCCCACAGCGGTCCTTCCTCAGGCCACAGGGCGGGTAGACGAGAACCGGCAGGAGTTGAGGCGACTGATGTCAAGGTGCCGATGCCGTGAGAAGCCTCGAAGGTAGCGTCTCCCGAGCCCCGCTTGGAGTGGCGGCAAGTGCGGAGTTGCGGCCTATGGCCCTTGAGGCCGGGGCTCCCGAGGCCCCAGCCGTTCCTCACGAGGCGACGCCTGACGGCGTCCCCCAGGCAGACTCCTCCGGCGCTGATCATCTTGATGCTTCTTCCGCGCCACAGGCCGACCCCTGCGCCGAGCGCTTAGGTCGGTTTCGCGTAGACTTCGAGGCCCTCCGCAAGAGGAAGGAGGCCTTGGGTGGCAACAACTTCCCTTGCCGCTTGTTGAAGCGCAGGAAGTACATTGCCATGGACGAGTAAGTCTTCTTCTTTCTCTGCTCATTTACTTTGCTATCCCTGCGGCTGATTGTGGCCTTTCAGGCCCCGCCCTGCCAAATTCGCCGTGTCGGCCCGGGAGCCAGCCCCCAAAGCTTCGCCTTCTCCACTGACCCTGGGAGCGCCGAGCTCGAGCGGCACCCCTGCCGCTGGACCGGTCGGTGGAGTGGTCCGTTCCACCGGGCATCTCGAGCCTGTGCACCCGCTGTCCTTTCTTTGCGAGTCCTCCTGGGGCACATCCGGCTTGCCCCGCGTTCCTCCTCTGATCATAGATAGGGAATGGTTGAAGTCCGTCCTTAGTTCATCCTCCATGGGTGGACTGACGCCAGGCTCGATTCCCGGAGGGGTCCATTCGGTGGTGGCTAGGGTGCCAGCCCCCAGCCCTGCGCCGGGAGGGGGCGTGCCACCTTGGGGCCCTCTGCAACTCCGGCGGCAGAGGGTGATGCGGAAGACATGCTTAGGTGCGCTCGGGAGCGTCGCGCCCTTCGCGAAGAGTTCCTCCAGGGGCGGCGGATGCGGTGAGCCGGATCAGGGCAAAGCTTGCTGACGAGGATGCGCGCCTCGAGGCCGAATGTTTGCGCCTTGCCGAGGAGAGGCGCAAGCTGAAGGTAGCCGTCGCCCTCGCACACCACCAACGTGATCTCGACAACGCGAAAGCCGAAGCGTCGCTGGTGGCTTCGTGGGAGGCATGCTCCCAGGCCGTCGAGGAGGCTCGGGAAGCAGACCGACGGCGCAAAGATGCCGAGGAGCGCGCATGGGAGCTCCAAGCCTAGAGCAACTCCCTGGAGCAGCAAGTGGAACTGCGCCAGGCGGCCCTTGAGTCGATGCAGGGGGCCTCCATTGACCGGGTGGAGCTTCTGAAGCGCGAGGAGGCGCTGACGCTGGAGGCCACCGAGTGCAACCTTGACCTTGAGCGGTTGGAGATGAGGGAGCGCCTGGTGGCTCAGGCGGAGGATGACGTTGCCGCGCGCGAAGCCCGGGCCCAGGAAGAAGTCGATCGCCGCGTGGCGGAAGCCCGCTCGACCTTTGAGCGCGAATACGAAGCGAGGTTGGGGCTGATCAGGGCCGAGGCCGAGGGTAGGACCGCGGCCCTCAGGGCCAAACTGGCCGAAGTGACGCGGTGTGCAGACTCCTCCGCAGCCGCCCTCGACGCGGCACAGGCGGAGCTGGCCTCTTCCCGGGCCGAGCAGCTTCTTCTCCAACAGAGGGTTGATGATGCCGAGGCCATCGCGCAGCGGAATGAGGACGAGATCCGTCGGCGGCGGGTTCTGGAGCATGAGCATGCCCCCATGCTTCGAACGCTCAGAGAAAGGGCCAACACAGCTTTGGGCAACATTTGCGAGGCTGCCGCTAAGGAGCCGCATGAGGTCAACTACGCCGGCAACCTCCAGTTTTTCACCGACGTGGTGATGCTTCTGGAGAACCGCTCCGAGAGGTCCCGTTGGCTTGTTGAAGAGCGGAGCCGAGCCTTGCTCGGGCGTGCCTTTTCCCGTGTCTTCAGCTATCTGCAGGGCAGGGACCCCCACTTCGACTTCGACGCTGCCATCGCACCCGTGCCCATAGCTGTCTGTGGCGATCTGGCTCAATGGGTGGAGGACAGCATGGACGCCCTCGTCAGGGCCTTTGCATCTGATGATGACGGCGCGATCGTGGCCGCCAATGAAGGCGGCGTTGTGGATGAGCCTGGCGCTGACGGAGATGCTGGCGGTGGCGGCGACAATGTCAGCGACGCCAGCGATGCCTCCGGGGATGCCTCAGAAGACGCGATGAGTGATATGTCCGACTGACCGTATGTCACTGCTGTTTACCCTGCACGAAGAAGGTTCGGGCTTGGCCCTGAAGAATGTAAGAGCATTTTTGGAGGGGAGGCCCCTCATGTAAAGGTTTGCAATTAGTACCCTGGTAAGCATAACGTTGCCTATGACCTTAGCCGCTGGCCCGGTGATGGGTCAGCTGACTTGTTTACCTTTCGACCCTGACGAGTCCCGGGCGGGCCTGCGGGGGGGCCGCCGTGCCTCGGGTGTGTTCTGGTTAACCCATTGACCCTGTGATGAAAACCTCTGGAGAGGGTGTGGTAACAGCGGTCCTGGCTGTAGGCATGCCTGGCCCGGCCCGGCTCGCGAGGGGCTCGCGAGGAGGGGGGCAGCCGATGCAAACTTTGGACGCAAAGCCTAAACCAGAACACGAGAGATTGCTCGAACGAGACTAAACACCCCTTCCCCCAAACACACGCAAGTCTCGAGCTCAAATCCAACTTAAATCCAAATTGAAGAACCTTGTCAACAAGGAAAGGCAAAAAAGCAAAAGGCCGCGTCCGGCACCTAGTCTAGTCTTCGACGTCTTCTCACCAACAGGAGCTAAGTGCTGCCATCAAGTGGGCGGGAGCCCCGAGGCCCGAGGGCGGCTCTCCGGAGACTCCGGGCGTGTACAACCCCACTCATTATTACGTGAGAGTGTCACGGGCGGCGAGCTTCACAGGCACTAGGCCTTCTTCACACGTACCGGCCTTGCTTCATATCGCCAGACGAGGGCCCCACCTTGCGCCTCACTCTACCGCCATTGACGGCGGCCGGAAACCAAGGACGACGCCAATGGGGTCGAGCGGTCTCCAGTGGTTCCCCCGACGACCACGGGTCCTCTGCCGGGGGCAGGCCCTGGGGCACCTCCCCGGCATAGGGCCTACCTCCCGAGAGCGCCTTGTTCGACCGGGCTGGGCGAACCCGGATCTCGGCCCCTCTCCTGCAGCCCCCTACGCCCTCCTCCTGAGGGATAAGAGGCTGCAACATTGGGGCAGCCATCTGCTGCGGCGACCTGTACCTCCTGCGACCCATGGTTAGCATAAGCTTGCTCCTGAGGGATGAGTGGTACCCGATAGTTGCTGCCGCCGGTGCGGTTGTCGAGGCTCTCTTGGGGTTCCTGAAAGAGCTCAGCTGGGCGCCTCGCCCACCGCCCGAGGAATGAGCCATGATCTTCTTCCAGTGCGCACCCCTGATCCACCATGTGGGGCACATAAGCTTCTGGGGCCACCGCCCCGTGGGCCTCAACGTAGCACCCAGCATGCCACACAGTCTGGCTTGGAGCGCCGTCTTGGGGGTGATGGCGCGGCGGTCTGCCGAAGCCGAAGGCCGTGACGTGCACCCCTTCGCCGGCCTGAGGAGGGGCCGGCGCGACTTGTCGCCCGGTGCTGACGGAGGTGTTGGCGCTGGACAGGCCCGGGAGTCCGCTTGAAGTTGCGTGAGCACGCATAATGCCGCCATACGGCCCGCCCTGGATCTGGGGTGGCAGCTGGACGCAGAAAGGGGGTGCTCCTGAGGCGGCGGCGTCCAGGAGCTCGGCCACTCGCTCCAACAACACGTCGCGGCCGCCTCCAAGAATCCAAGCACCGTGATCAGCTCTCGGGCCACCGTGAGCGCGGCCCTGGAGTTCGCCTGCTCCCGTCGGGTGTACGGCGCTATGTCCGCGGCGTGGTTTGAGGCCCTTGCTGCGGCCCGCACCTGCCGTGGTGTGAGGGCAGGCGGCGCCCGCCGCCGCTTCGTAGCGCCTTTACAGAGCGCAGGCTGCCCGAGGCGCAAGGTTGAGGTCGCCTGAGCCGCGACACGCCGCGGGCGGGCCACGCCGCCCAGCCGTCGGTGTTGGCAGCCGGTCGCTTGACATCCGAACGGCGAGGCAAACGGAACGCGACGCGAGGAAGAAGGATTCGCGCACTTTCCCGGGCGCGCCAAATGTCGATTTCGGGTTCCGGCAGACCCTTAAGGTTCAACACTGGGTGCGTCGAAGATCTCTCCCCTACCGAGCATATCGCCCAATCGCCTCGCAGGATCTAAGCCGGAAACGACGAACAACACAAGGGACACTCGATTTATCATCGTTCGGGACACCGTTGTGGTGTAATACCCTACCCAAAGGTGTGGTGTGGTGGATTGCCTCTGGGCTGATGATGATGAAGACAGGGAAGAACAGCCTCGCGAGAGGTGTTCTTGAACTGATGCGATGAACTGTTTGGGTGAGTTGGATCGCCTCTCTCTCTCTCTCTCTCTCTCTCTTTTCTAGGGCTCTATCAGATGCCTCTACTCTGTGGTGGCTAGCTCTATTTATAGAGGCCCTGGGCCTCTCCCCAAATAATGAGCGGGAAGGGCGCCAACAATTGGCCATTTTGAAGGGGAACATCTAGTACAAGTTATCCTGACCAAAGGTGGTCTTCGGCTGCCAAAAGCACTGGTGATGACGCCATCTTGGGCTCCACGATGACCTCCGTCCTGCCGCTCTGCTGGTCTTGGTCTCGTTGCACCGGAATGGTAACCTTTGCCCGATGCCTTGGCCTGTGCTTGCTCCCTTTGCACCGAAGGGGAAACAAGGACACTGCACAGGCCGGCGCCCGCCTGGCGCCCGCCTGATCTCGATCGTCATGGCTTGCGTCACGGGCTCCTCGCGAGGTGCCCCTGCCTTGATCTCTCCGCCTCCTCGCGAGCCTACCTGATGAGGCTGCCTCTGAGGAAGCTTCCTGTCGTCCGCCCCGCGAGGCTTGGCCCCTCGTGAGGGTCTTGAGCCTGAGCTGATGAAGATGGGCCACGCTGGGCCCCCACTTGAGCCACGCCGCAGGCCGCAGGCAGGCAAGTCTGGGGACCCCCGTTCCCAGAACGCCGGCAAACTTCACGGTGGCATATGTGGTTTCATGTTGCATATGGTGTCTAGCTTGTATTCGAAAGGCCGAAGTCGGTCTTTATCAAGATAAGGAAATATATTTTTTACATGAACCACCATCCCGGGAGCACCAGAAGACAAATAGCTAGTCAGGGCACTCGTCGAGCTAGTGACAAGCCCAGCACAGACATGCATCACCTGGAAGCCAACTAAAAAGCCACGATGGTGGCGAAGCAGCCCGCCTCCCACCGTGCTCTCGTGTCCTAGATGATCATGCTCACCACTCCAGCCGGATGTCTAGCTTGTATTGCTTCCAATTTGGTTAAATTGCATCTGCTTAGCTTCCACACTATACCTTTGAATATGACATGCCTTCCGGTTTTTGGTACATACTAGTACATCTGTCTATTAACCATGTTCTTACATCAAACTAATGTTCTTGTGTATCCCTCATCAATCACTTATGATGAGGCAACAAAGTAGTGGACTACCGTGATAAAAGATCCTCATTTGAAGAATGCAACAATACTCCCCACATGATTCTCAAGAAACAGCAAGGCTAGATGAAGATAGTGAACGTAGCTCTATAGTTGATTACCGCATTTCCCCTACACTAGCATTGCAGGTGCTTGCTCTAACCTGGCAGCACGATATGTGGTTGCATGTTGCATATGGTGTCTAGATTGTAATTCTTCCTATCTGGTTAAATTGCATGTGCTATTCTGCTTAGTTTATGCATTATACCTGTTAATGTGACATGCCTTCCTGTTTTTAGTACATAGTACATCTGTCTATTAAGCATGTCCTTACATAAAACTATTGTTTTTTGTATCCCGCATAAATCAATATGACGAGACACCTTTGGTATATGCAAAGGTGATATTAGTTGCATCTTTCATATGATTTATAGCATTCGCCGCTTCTAATTTGTTGAAATGCCATTTATGATGGGACGCTTTTAACTTGGCAGAGTCATATTGGTTGCATCTTTCATGTGGTGTCTAGCTTGCATTGCTTCTTATTTGTTGAAATGGTTTCTGCTTAGTTTACACAAAAAGTTGAGAATATGTCATGTCGTCCTGTTTTTCGTATTATTCCATCCTGGAATCATGTGTTTGCCTTACATAAAAGTAGTGATTGTCACTATCATGCACAAATGAGTTCTAAAGAGTGAATTTTATTGCTTTTTCTTGTCGGTTTTACTTGACAATTCAAAATCAATAAAGCGGAAGGAAGTTAGCAAGGCAGCGGATGAAGGTGCTCCTTCCAAACGGAGGGCCTCTACAGATTCTACTCCTCCATCCCCCCAAGATGATTTCCAAGACAACACATGCATAGACACTCAACGTAGTTGTGTTGGTGATGAGCACGTCTCCCCTAGTGCACCATCACAGGTGCTCCCTCTAATTTGGCACTATATGTGGTTGCATGTTATGTATGATGTCTAGCTTGTATTGCTTCTAATTTTGTTGAATTTCATCTGCTTACTTTACACATTATACTTGTGACTAAGACACGTGTTCCTGTTTCTAGAACATACAATATCTGTCCATCACACCATGTTCTTACATCAAAGTACTACTGTTTTGTAACCTGCAACAATCACTCATCATAAGACACGTTTGACTTGGGAGTGTGATATAGGTTACATCTCGCATTATTTTCTAGCTTGTACTACTTCTAATTTGTTGAAATGGCACTTATGACAAGACAATTTTAACTTGGTAGAGTGCTTTCATATGGTGTCTAGCTTTCATTGCTTCTAATTTGTTGAAATGTCTTCTCCTTAGTTTACGCATCATAAGCTGTGAATATGCAATGATGTGAATATGCAATGGCACTAATGATAAGAGACCTTTAACTTGGTAGTGTGATGTTGTTTGCATCTTACATATGATTTATTTCTTGTATTGCTTCACATTTGTTTAAACGACATTTATGATGAGACACTGTTAACTTGGCAAAGCGATATTTGTAGCATCTTCCATATGGTGTCTACCTTCCATTGCATTGCTCCTAATTTAGTGAAATGTCTTCTGCTTAGTTTACACATCATAGTTCTGATTATCTCATGACGTCCTGTTTTTCGTACATATTACATCCTCCTATCATGTGGTTGCCTAACATCAAAGTTCAGTTCATCTGTATCACGCATCAATTTGTTCTGAAGAACTAAATTGTTATTCGTTTTTCTTGTCGGCTTGACTTAACATGGCACGTAGAAAGAGGAAGCAACACGTAATCGACATGGAGAGGGAAGCGGAAGAATCCTGCAGATTCTGCTGGTACTGATGGTGCAATAGAAGGTCAATGTCCAACAGAAAATTGTACCAACATGGTATCTCGTGCTACACGAGCTGCAGAACAAGCCAAACAGAAACAAATAGCTGCCACCAAACAAGCAGAGACAGCCCTAGTTGTTGCAACACCTTCCACAATACCACTAGCTGCATGATTTACTCGTTGGTCAACTCAGCTAGCAGCACGTTCCCAAGCTCCCTTGCCACCTCACACTACTTCTGAAGCACTCTTGACACAAGATGAGTTGGCAAGATCAGATGAACTTTATGAGCTTCAACAGCAAGAAGGTAGTTACTGGAGTCAAGTTACAGTTGCATGCTTCTTTATATGTAGTCTCACAGTTTGATGTACCCTAACACCTCCTATGTTCGTTGTTGGACTAGCACCTAGGCGCAAGAGGAAACAAACATCAGGCATAATGCTTGATAGGTTAACTAAATCTAGAGGAGGAAGAATGGAGATCCGTTTTGAGGCAGGTTTAAAAAGGCCACGTGATGCTGCTGAGTTAGCCAAGTTAGTATCGAGGCAGCGGTTGCCGTTAGGTGTCATGTACGTATCCTCCAACATGGATTCAAGATAAGAATGACAAAGACGAAACCCAGTTCAACACCTTCCTCGACCATTTATTTGTAAGCACGGTTATGTATGGAAACTAGTAATATCGTCTTGCTCTGTCCAAATGAGACTCCCATAATTTTCAACGGATGAGGTTCAAGTTGGATAGCCAAGATGATGCAACTCTACAAGCTTGCACCCATGTTTTCAAGTCTGCTCTGCGACAATATCGGTATAACTTGAGGAAACTCACTTTGAAGGCAAGGCTAACAGTGAAGTTGCCCAAACATCTCCAATGGAAAATATATCGGATGAAGACTGGAGAGGCCTCGTTAAACACTGGTCTGATCCGAAGTATCAGGTACATTATATATATGTGATCAGATCACATGTTGAAGTCCTATTTACGCATGTGCCACACAAATCTATCTTCTTGTAGGTGAACTGTTCAAAGAACAAGGCCAACCGTACGAAAGTGAAATTCCAACAGACAACAGGATCTCGTAGCTATATTGCACACTACGAGGCTCTTGTAATTAGCTACTATTTCACTCTTTTCGCTATACCATATTATCAGATCTATATTGACTTGTTCCAAATGCAGAGGAAAGCCCGCAAGGACCAAAAAGTAGCTGAACCAAATGCTGTGGAAATCTTCAAGGACCGCTACACCAAAGAAGACGAAGGGCATGACTACACCACCAAAGCCGATGTTGTAAGTCCTTAATCCTCATGCCTTTTAACTACTACTTACTCTGACTTGTGCCTTGAACTGCATGGTTTGTAGCCAATGTCTATTAATCTTTTCAATTTTATACACAATTGTCTTAGCGTATCATTGCACCTTACAAGGTTTAAAAGAGAGGAGTGATGTTCCTTTGATCTTGACCTGTAATCTAGTTTCGTGATGGACTTGCCCACACAACGTTACAATTGCTTGTTTGTCTGTTCTCAGTTGTTTTGTGATATGAATGATGTCATACTATGCTTACCGTATTATAAACTTTGTCTCTTTATCCTTAGCTGTCAATACAATGTGAAGAAATAGACAATACATTAGCCATGGTACATGGTCATATGTTTGGAACCTGGTTTTATTATGTAATTTGCAAAGAAAATACAACTAATATTTTACATGGGTTCACCGTAATAAGTTCTCAGATATAGACCAAAGCTATTTTGTTTGGTTTTGATGCCTCCTTAATATCTTCTGTTCTGGTACTACTAATGTAAAAACTGAACTTTTCAGCAAGCTATGGAAAAAATGGTGGAACCGCTACCTTCTGAAGGTGGCAAGGTAACTATAACCGTAATGTCAGCTCTTGTCGCAGTGGGTCAAGACTGTCCACTAACAAGGCTAAAAGCACGTTCCTGCGTAATACTGGGTTGGTTGTTAAGGCAATCTCGTCCAAACTGCCTCATGATCAAGATATGCAAGCTCAAAACAATGTTATATCTGCGCTCGACACACAAGTCCGTTCCCTAATAGAGACCCTTTGTGAAACAAGGACATACATTGTTCGATGTCGTCAAGATATGCATGGTTTTGAAACCAGACTATCCGACATTTGCTATGTTGTTCAGGAGCCTAGGAGAAATGAAGGTGAAGGTTATGGTGCTCCATCGGACAATACAAAGATGAAAACGTAAGAGTCGTGTCAAATGAACTGAGCTTCAACTTCCGTGGTGCATTTATCTGCCAGACTGTTAACTTTTATGCCAACCTTCCTTTTGTTTTATAGTTGTAATTTGTTTTGTTGTGATACAAAATTTGTTCTCAATGTGCAGCCACCGACTGAAGAAAACAACAAGCCATTTTTGTATAGTGTAGGGTGTTCCCTATATTTACACTGGTGGCGATCTTTGATGCCCAATGGATGTAATCTGTGCAATCGCCTTAATAGCCTAGTGTTAGTTTCGGGCTTATTTATTTCCTAGTCTTCTTTTTCCCTGGTTTGCTAGTGGCCGCAATAACCATGGGCCATATACGGACCGTGGTAACCTTGACCCTGCTACGGGCTGTAGGACCCATGGGCCTCCTACGGGTCGTCTTTAAATGGGCCTCCAACACGGTCGTAGAATCGATGGGCCTCGGGCCATCGGCTAAATGGGTCTACATGGGCCGTAAATGGGGGTAATTAGTATCGGCCCAGCACAGTAATGGGCCTTTAACAGGATGGAGGTCAGCAAAGGCTTAATTCTCACAGGCATAATGGGTCGTTAATGGGCCAGAATATAGGACGGGCCGAAACAAATAGAACGGGTTAATGTGCCGTAAACGGGCCGACTCTTGCCACGGGCCGAATTTGGCCCATTAGGGGAACAGGCCAGTAACGGGCCAGAAGTAATCGAGGTCCGGAAAGGAGCCCAAGAACGTATGGGCCGTTAACAGGTACAAAGAAATTTACTATTCATTATGGGCTAGAATCACCGTGGGCCTAAAGGGCCTAAAGATACAAAGGACTCATATGGGCCGAAAGGCGTCATGGGCCATACATGGGCCGAAAGTGAAATGGGCTGGTGTTATATTCGACGACCCACATGTTGTTGGGCCGATTTTGGGTAGGCCCTAACGGGTCATGAGTTACCGGGCCGTAAAATGGGCTATTTGCAAAGAGACTGTTAACAGGCTTTTCATGTGCTAGCCCGCTAACTTTTGACCAAGTCAAACAGGCCGGCCTTTGTAAGCTAAATGGGCCGATGGTGGGCCGTCGCATGTGTCGACATATCATAGGCGCCTATCTGACCCACTGACGAGCTGACACGTGTTTCCTCCGGCCTATCAGAATTTTACACGTGGAAATTTCCCATTGGTCGGGGCTATTAACGGGTTATCGGATCCAAAACCGGACCCAATAGCTTAACGGCGACCCGTTACGGTGGATGCCACGTGTTGGTCACCCTTGACGAAAGCACTTCTGTGACGCACGATTTATCGTCATGGAAGTGGGCACTTCCGTGATGATAATTTTGGTAATGTCATGGAACACTTCTACGACAACACAGGTAGGACTATTTGATTCTGTCATAAAATTGTCATGGATGTACATGCATGACAGAAAACGTGACCTACTGTGACAAACACATATCGGAAGTGTCTTTTTTTTGTAGTGATTCATCCTACATGTAACCAGTGCGGCTATAAATAACATGCACTTATATATGGAAGGAAACAAATACTGGGTGTCAATGGGAGAAGTTGGCACACATCATGCATGTGCACCAAGTTGCATGAGACATTCCACGCAGCAAAGATCTTTTTAGGGGATAAGAGGGGTCGGGAATCTTAGTAGAAGGCTGCAATTTGATTAGGACAGTAGGTGAGGCACAGATTGCGCATCCAATTTCATACGTGGATCCAAAGGTAGTTGATTATGTGCGGCACGAGTTCGTGCGAGTCGTACGACACACTATGTGCCATGGTGGTGCGTGACTGTTCTGTGCATAGTGATGTACGTACACAGCAAGGTGTCATGGTTTGAAGCGGCACGGCCCAGGGTGCTCTTCAATCAGCTAGGCGAGCACGTTCACTTGTTTTTTTCACGAATACACAAAAGGCTTGCATATCATTGCATTGATAGGTAGAGTGCAGCAGTATTACAGGGTTGTTACAAGAGTAGAAGGCCTGCCGAGCTAGTATATAGGAACTTTGTTGTCATAATCAATTGCAACCTCCTCCAAAATAGTGGATTCATCATTAAATAAAGTCACGACCTCTCCAAATCCACTTTCATCAACATAATCATCATAAATAGGAGGCATGCAATCATCATAATAAATTTTCCCATCAAAACTTGGGGGACTAAAAATATAATATTCATCAAATATGGCATCCCCAAGCTTATGGCTTTGCATATCATTAGCATCATGGATATTCAAAGAATTCATACTAACAACATTGCAATCATGCTCATCATTTAAATATTTTGTGCCAAACATTTTATTGACTTCTTCTTCTAACAATTGAGCACAATTTTCCGAACCATCATTTTCAAGAAATATATTATAAAGATGATCAATAATATGATGCAACCTCAATTTCATTTTTCATGTGGTTTTCTTTTATAAACCAAACTAGTGATAAAACAAGAAACTAAAAGATCCAAACGCAAGATCTAAAGATATACCTTCAAGCACTCACCTCCCCGGCAACGGCGCCAGAAAAGAGCTTGATGTCTACTATGCAACTTTATTCCTGTAGACTCGTGTTGGGCCTCCAAGGGCAGAGTTTTGTAGGACAGTAGCAATTTTCCCTCAAGTGGATGACCAAATGTTTATCAATCCGTGGGAGGTGTAGGATGAAGATGGTCTCTCTCAAACAACCCTGCAACCAAATACAAGAAATCTCTTGTTCTCTAACACACCCAATACAATGGCAAATTGTATAGGTGCACTAGTTCGACGAAGAGATGGTGATAAAAGTGTAATATTGATGGTAGAAATATATTTTTATAATCTGAATAAATAAAATAGCAAGGTAGCAAATAGTAAATGGGCACAAAAGCGGTATTTCAATGCTTAAAAATGAGGCCTAGGGTCCGTACTTTCGCTAGTGCAATCTCTCAACAGTGCTAATATAATTGGATCAGATAACCACCCCTCAAAGTGCGATGAAGAATCACTCCAAAGTTCCTATCTAGCGGAGAACATAAGAAGAAATTATTTGTTGGGTACGAAACCACCTCGAAGCTATTCTTCCCGATCGCTCTATCCAAGAGTTCGTACTAAAATAACACTAAATAATTTCAGATTCATAATACTCAGTCCAACACAAAGAACCTCAAAGAGTGCCCCAAGATTTCTACCGGAGAAACAAAGACAAGAATGTGCATCAACCACTATGCGTAGATTACCCCAATGTCACCTCGGGAATTTGCGAGTTGAGTGCCAAAACATATATCAAGTGAATCAATACGATACCCCATTGTCACCACGAGTATTCATATGCAAGACATATATCAAGTGCTCTCAAATCCATAAAAATGTTCAATCTGATAACAACGAAATCTCAAAGGGAAAAACTCAATTCATCACAACAAGATAGAGAGGGGAAAACACCATATGATCCGACTATATTAACAAAGCCCATGATACATCAAGATCGTGCAATCTCAAGAACATGAGAGAGAGAGATATTAAACACATAGCTACTGGTACAAACCCTCAGCCCCGAGGATGGACTACTCCCTCTTCATCGTGGTGGCCACCGGGATGATGAGGATGGCCACCGGAGATGATTCCTGATACGTCTCCAACGTATCTATAATTTTTGATTGCTTCATGCTATATTATATTATGTTTTGGATGATTAATGGGCTTTGTTATACACTTCTATATTATTTTTGGGACTAACCTATTAACCGGAGGCCCAACCCAGAATTGCTGTTTTTTGCCTACTTCAGTATTTCACAGAAAAAATATCAAACGGAGTCCAAACAGAATGAAACCTTCGGGAACGTGATTGTTGGAACGAACATGATCCAGAGGACATTGGCCCTACGTCAAGAAAACAACCAGGAGGGCACGAGGCAGGGGCACGCCCTCCACCCTCGTGGGGCCCATGTTGCTCCACCGACGTACTTCTTCCTCCTATATATACCTGTGTACCCCCAAACCAACAGAAGCATCCACAAGTTGTTGGTCTTTGCGATGACCAGCCTAAATTTGGAGCATATTGGACCCCCTTCATGGCATCATATATTTACATGATTCCTATAATTACATTGAACCAATAAACGGGTGCAACAACATGCGCCATCAATGATCTAGTACCTTCCTCAAAACAGCCACCATACCTACCTAACATGGCATTTCCATAGCCATTCCGAGATATATTGCCATGCAACTTACCACCGTTACGTTTACTTTGACATGCTCCATCATTGTCATATTGCTTCACATGATCATGTAGTTGACATCGTATTTGTGGCAAAGCCACTGTTCATAATTCTTTCATACATGTCACTATTGATTCAGAGCATATCCCGGTACACCGCCGGAGGCATTCACATAGAGTCACATTTTGTTCTAAGTATTGAGTTGTAATTGTTGAGTTGTAAGTAAATAAAAGTGTGATGATCATCATTTTTAGAGCATTGTCCCAAGTGAGGAAAGGATGATGGAGACTATGATTCCCCCACAAGTCGGGATGAGACTCCGTACGAAAAGAATAAAGAAAAAAAAGAGGCCATAAAAAAGGCCCAAATAAAAAATTGAGAGAAAAAGAGAGAAGGGACAATGTTACTATCCTTTTACCACATTTGTGCTTCAAAGTAGCACCATGATCTTCATAATAGAGAGTCTCCTATGATATCACTTTCATATACTAGTGGGAACTTTTCATTATAGAACTTGGCTTGTATATTCCAATGATGGGCTTCCTCAAAATGCCCTAGGTCTTCGTGAGCAAGCGAGTTGGATGCACACCCACTTAGTTTATTTTGTTGAGCTTTCATATACTTATAGCTCTAGTGCATCCGTTGCATGGAAATCCCTACTCACTCACATTGATATCTATTGATGGGCATCTCCATAGCCCGTTGATACGCCTAGTTAATGTGAGACTATCTTCTCCTTTTTTGTCTTCTCCACAACCACCATTCTATTCCACATATAGTGCTATGTCCATGGCTCACGCTCATGTATTGCGTGAAGATTGAAAAAGTTTGAGAACACCAAAAGTATGAAACATTTTCTTGGCTTGTCATCGGGGTTGTGCATGATTTAAATACTGTGTGGTGAAGATAGAGCATAGCTAGACCATAGATTTTGTAGGGATAACTTTCTTTGGCCATGTTATTTTGAGAAGACATAATTGCTTAGTTAGTATGCTTGAAGTATTATTATTTTTATGTCAAAATTAAACTTTTGTCTTGAATCTTTTGGATCTGAATATTCATACCACAATTAAGAGGGTTACATTAAAAATTATGCCAAGTAGCATTTCGCATCAAAAATTCTGTTTTTATCATTTACCTACTCGAGGACAAGCATGAATTAAGCTTGGAGATGCTTGATACGTCTCCAATGTATCTATAATTTTTGATTGCTTCATGCTATATTATATTCTGTTTTGGATGATTAATGGGCTTTGTTATACACTTTTATATTATTTTTGGGACTAACCAATTAATCGGAGGCCCAACCCAGAATTGATGTTTTTTGCCTATTTCAGTGTTTCGTAGAAAAAGAATATCAAACGGAGTCCAAACGGAATGAAACCTTCGAGAACGTGATTTTTGGAACGAACGTGATCCAGAGGACTTGGACCCTACGTCAAGAAAGCAACCAGGAGGGCACGAGGCAGGGGGCGCGCCCTCCACCCTCGTGGGGCCCACGTTGCTCCACCGACATACTTCTTCCTCCTATATATACCGCGTGCACTTCAAACCAATGTAAGCATACACAAAAACATAATTCCACCGCCGCAACCTTCTGTACCTGTGAGATCCCATCTTGGGGCCTTTTTTGGAGCTTCGCCGGAGGGGGCATTGATCACAGAGGGCTTCTACATCAACACCATAGCATCTCCGATGATGTGTGAGTAGTTTACCTCAGACCTTCGGGTCCATAGTTATTAGCTAGATGGCTTCTTCTCTCTCTTTGGATCTCAATACAAAGTTCTGCATGATTCTCGTGGAGATCTATTCGATGTAATCTTATTTTGCGGTGTGTTTGTTGAGAGCGATGAATTGTGGGTTTATGATCAAGTTTATCTATGAACAATATTTGAATCTTCTCTGAATTCTTTTATGTGTGATTGGTTATCTTTGCAAGTCTCTTCGAATTATCAGTTTGGTTTGGCCTACTAGATTGATCTTTCTTGCAATGGGAGAAGTGCTTAGCTTTGGGTTCAATCTAGCGATGTCCTTTCCCAAAGGATGAGGGGCAGCAAGGCACGCATCTTGTATTGTTGCCATCGAGGATAACAAGATGGGGTTTATATCATATTGCATGAGTTTATCCCTCTACATCATGTCATCTTACTTAAAGCGTTACTCTGTTCTTTTGAACTTAATACTCTAGATGCATGCTGGATAGCGGTCGATGTGTGGAGTAATTGTAGTAGATGCAGGCAGGAGTCGGTCTACTTGTCACGGACGTGATTCCTATATACATGATCATACCTAGATATTATCATAACTATGCTCAATTCTAACAATTGCTCAACAGTTATTTGTTCACCCACCGTAATACTTATGCTCTCGAGAGAAGCCACTAGTGAAACCTATGGCTCCCGGGTCTATTTTCAATCATATTAATCTCCCGACAACAAGCTATTTTTGGCACCATTTATTTTTCTTTGTTTACTTTTAGTCTTTGTCATAAAAATACCACAAATATTATCTTATCATATCTATCAGATCTCACTTTCGTAAGTGATCGTGAAGGGATTGACAACCCCTTTATTGTGTTGGTTGCGAGGTTTATATTTGTTTGTGTAGGTGCGAGGGACTCGTGCGTGGCCTCCTACTGGATTGATACCTTGGTTCTCAAAAACTAAGGGGAAATACTTATGCTACTTTACTGCATCACCCTTTCCTCTTCAAGGGAAAACCAACGCATTGCTCAAGAGGTAGCAAGAAGGATTTCTAGCGCCATTGTCGGGGAGTCTACACACAAGTCAAGACATACCAAGTACCCATCACAAACTCTTATCCCTCGCATTACATTATTTTCCATTTGCCTCTCGTTTTCCTCTCCCACACTTCACCTTTTGCCATTTTATTCACACTCCTTCCGTTCAATCTTGTATTACCATGTGCCTTTTTTTTGCTTGCATCTTCGCTTCCTAAAAGTTTATGGATCCTCATCCACTTGATAATATATTTAAGAGATCCCATTGTGATGAACCTATTGCTAGTGAGTTGAGTGCACTAGATTATCTTTATGAGGTTTTGCTTGAAATTCGTGAATCTGAAAATTGTGATGAAGTACTTTATGAAGAAATTCATGATAGATCTTTGAATAAAAGCATTATTGCAATGATTTTACTATAAATTCTCTTGATTTCAATTTTGCTAATAATATGCAAAACCCTAATCTTGGGGATGCTAGTTTTCCTATGTCTATTACTTGTTGCAATGATCATGATTGGGGTGATTCTTCTTATGATCTTGAAAATTTATTTAAGCCCCATGATGAATATGAGATTGGTAATAATGTTTGCAATAATATTGAAAGTGGGTTTGGAAGAGTGTCGACTTTAGATCCCACATATTTGGAGAATGTTCAATCTTATGAAGTTTTTGATAAAAGTGGGTTTGGAGAGGTCATGACTTTAGTTAATGTTAACCCCACTATTTTGGACTTTGCATACATGTGGATCGTGTTAAGAATATGTTTTGTGATAGCTATATTCTTTAATTTGCTTATGATCCTACATGTAATTATTAAGAGAGAGGAAAATATGGTTGTAGAAATTTTTCATGTTACTAAATTACCTCTCGTTATGGTGAGATTGCTATTGTTTCTTTCCGCTTCCTTGCATATGCTAGTTTTTGCTTGCCTTGATAATTTGTTTGCCTATAAAATGCCTATGCATAGGAAGTATGTTAGACGTAGATGTGTTTGTCACATGCTACATGATGCTCCTTTTGTGCTTCAATTTTTGTCTTTCATGTGAGCATCATTAAAATTATCAATGCCTAGCTAAAAGGCTTTAAAGAAAAGCGCTTCTTGGGAGGCAACCCAATTTTTTAGTTTTCTTACTTTTTTGCTTCTGTTTAGGAATAAGTATTTGATCTAGCCTCTGGTTAGATTTGTTTTTATGTTTTAATTAGTGTTAGTGCCAAGTTAAACCTATAGGAACTTCTTGGATGATAGTTATTTGATCTTGCTGAAAATTCCAGAAACTTTCTGTTCACAAAAACAATTGTTAAAAATCACCGGAACGTGATAAAATATTGATTCCAATTGCATCAGATCAATAAACAAATTTTCTAGGTCTTCCTATTTTGGTAGATTTTTTGGAGTTACAGAAGTTTGCGTTAGTTACAGATTACTACAGACTGTTCTGTTTTTGACAGATTCTGTTTTTCGTGTGTTGTTTGCTTATTTTGATGAATCTATGGCTAGTAAAATAGTTTATAAACCATAGAGAAGTTGGAATAAAGTAGGTTTAACACCCATATAAATAAATAATGAGTTCATTACAGTACCTTGAAGTGGTGTTTTGTTTTCTTTCACTAACGGAGCTCATGAGATTTTCTGCTAAGTTTTGTATTGTGAAGTTTTCAAGTTTTGGGTAAAAGATTTGATGGATTATGGAACAAGGAGTGGCAAGAGACTAAGCTTGGGGATGCCCATGGCACCCCAAGATAATCTAAGGACACGGAAAAGCCAAAGCTTGGGGATGCCCCGGAAGGCATCCCCTCTTTCGTCTACTTCCATCGGTAACTTTACTTGGAGCTATATTTTTATTCACCACATGATATGTGTTTTGCTTGGAGCGTCTTGTATGATTTGAGTCTTTGCTTTTTAGTTTACCACAATCATCCTTGATGTACACACCTTTTTGAGAGAGACACACATGATTCGGTATTTGTTAGAATACTCTATGTGTTTCACTTATATCTTTTGAGCTATATAGTTTTTGCTCTAGTGCTTCACTTATATCTTTCAGAGCACGGTGGTGGATTTGTTTTATAGAAATTATTGTTCTCTCATGCTTCACTTATATTATTTTGAGAGTCCTACAAAACAGAATGGTAATTTTATTTAATTATGATAGGCATTTAAGATTAGTAAAAAAATTCTTATGAGTGTGTTGAATACTATGAGAAGTTTGATACTTGATAATTGTTTTGAGATATAAAGATGGTGATATTAGAGTCATGATAGTTGAGTAGTTGTGTATTTGAGAAATACTTGTGTTAAAGTTTGTGATTCCCGTAGCATGCACGTATGGTGAACCGTTATGTTATGAAGTCAGAGCATGATTTATTTATTGATTGTCTTCCTTATGAGTGGCGGTCGGGGACGAGCGATGGTATTTTCCTACCAATCTATCCCCCTAGGAGCATGCGCGTAATACTTTGCTTTGATAACTTGTAGATTTTTGCAATAAGTATATGAGTTCTTTATGACTAATATTGAGTCCATGGATTATACGCACTCTCTTCCTTCCACCATTGCTAGCCTCTCTAATACCGCACACTTTTCGCCGGTATCATACACTCACCATATTTAGATATATTAAAACTGAGCACCATCCCAGCCCTCCCACGCACTCAACATCTTGACCGTTTGTTTTCATGTGCTGGCCGTTCCTAGCCGCTGGATCTTCTTGGGATGTTTTTCGCGAGATGGGCTGTCCGAGGGGCAGCTACTCCGGTAGCTTTTTTGGGCCCATGTGGTTAATTGGGCTCGTATCGGGTTGTTTTGGCCCATTTTCCATGCTCAACAGTCAACCTCGTCCCCCTTCCTCTCGCTCTCTCAGCCCTCGGGGAACGAGCGATGCTGGCGGCAGAGGTGGCGACGGCGGAGGCGCGCAACGGCTAGGTTGGAGGAGGCCGCCTCATAGGCAGTGCTCGAATCCACCGCGTCAAACCGACAGCACAAAGCTGCCAACCTCATCCTGCTTGAACAGAGCCGCCCACCTCATCACGCTGGCTGCCCCCTTCCGTGCCGTACAAGCGCCATTGCTCTCCCCACCAGTAAGTTTCTTCTCCCTCGATGCATTATAGGATTTTGTAACTCGACCTATTGAGGTGCTAAACAATCTGTTTGTCCGGCCGAGGTGCTATAGATAGGGGTAATAAGTTAGGGTTTGTCACATGTTGATTGATTAAGTGGTCCATCCTATTAATCTCATAGTGTAGAATGATCTATCATTTAACTGAATTCTGGATGTTCCAATTTCCATGGTTCTTCATTTGATTTTCATGGCGCTGCATTTAATCGCCATATCTGGCGAACCCTTGCAATACTGTTTGGTCATCACAGAGCTCAAGTCATAGGACCATAGCATGCCATGTTGTGGTTGATGCAGATCTGAGATGACACCGAGGCAACGAGATAGCGGGCGGCAGGCCGCTGATGAAGTAAGTAATTGAAACCCAATGAAGGACTCCTGTAATTTTATAGTCCATGTACACATCATGTTGGCAACCTTTTTTTGGAAGAACCACATACAAATGACACCTTTTATGTTCTCAAGGTTTAGTTAATTCAAATAGATGTTGGTACAGAATTTGGAGTTCTGGCCTTGTTTGAACTCATAACCCAAACAGAAGTTAGTTGCTCATTGGCTGGATAGTGTTCTTGGATTTTTTGCTTCTGGACCGAACTCTTTCATGAATGGATACATTGGACATCTAAATGAATTATACAGTCCCTAGATGAAGTCCATATAATTGTTCAGAATTGTTCTTATCCGATAAATAAACTAAAGAATCAATTTCAGTTGTAATCTTAGGCATATCTATCTCAACTATTGCATGCTAATTTTTTTTGTCTGAACCAAATATTCGTCACTACTTATTATGGAGCAAAGTAATGACGACGACAATTTTCATAATTATCTGGAGTTGGAGGCTAAGCTGGTGGACAAAGGTAGTGGAAGACCCGGTCAATTTCGGGGATGTCGGCGGTCCTGTCTCCCTCATCTATTGCATCAGATCCTCTTCTCCTCATTGTCATGATGCTTCAGAACTGTTGTTGGTGAGCTCCTGTGAAATTCCCTCCTAGCTCCCCTACTCTCCTTGAACACTCGGCCTCTACTCATCTGCCCCATTGTACTGGTGGATGAAATCTCAAAGCACTAATTTGGACTTTATTTCAACTTTCTCCGTGGATCAGGCCTCATTCTGTTTGTGAATCCTCTGACACCAATTATTGGAAGAGATGGAGACAATTCTGTATAGTTTGACCATGATCCGAAGAGGTAAACTTATTAGATAGGCTGTTCTGTATGTGAAGACACTAGAACATGAATGCACGTGTTGCCGCACCCGTTTATCGTGTCAATAGAACAATGCAAATATTTGAGTATATTTCAACGACACGGATATGTGAAAAGGACATGGTTTGGGTTACACTTCTTGTTCAAAGTTAGTTTTAGATATATAATTGTGTAAAAAAAATAGACAGTATTGCATCAATCGTTCCCCATATGTTTGGTGAGCTGACATAAATTCTTAATGTGTAACATCCAAAATAAATTAGGATGGCATCGAATATAAATGGATTAAGCCACACAAATATATATGGTGTGATATTAATGCGGGTATAGTTGGATTGGATTGGATGGAGCTGCTAGAAATACCAGCAAGGAACAGTTAAACAGATGTTAGAATCATCATTCAAAAGTAAAATAAATAAATTTGAAGTAGAAGAATCTAGCAAGTAGCAAATACGCTTCAAACAATCTGATTATAGTATAAGAATGTTCCTTTTGCATTTGCAGACCAAGAATGATGGCGTAGCAGTCCAAGAACTAAAAGTTTATCCATCGGCCCTGTTCTTTGCTTCAATTGTGATTCTGGAACTGAAGCTTCATCACCATCATTCTGTCGCTGGTAACTGTCGCTGGTAACATGACTGAATGATTCGATGGGGCAGGGAACTTTCATTTGTGTTGAGTGGACACAGAATGTGAACAACATAAATTTCGCTGGCTCAAAGATATAGGGGAGAATGCTAATAGTCTGGTTATATTTTAGATCAGCTTTTTTAGTGAGTTTTTATCATGGTCAGTTATTATAGTAACCAGAAAACACGCTTCGGTCCAGTGAATGGAAAGGCCACAGAAATAGGCTTCTGGAGCAGCAGTCGTTCCACGTCAGGCTACCTAGCTCAAGCACACAAAGAAGCCCATAAAAATGGTGACCACCTGCTTGCAAGAGAAGTTAGTTCTCAATTGTCATGCCCAGACCTCTCGTACAAATTTTTTTTTGTGGCCAGTCGATGACAGAACAGCCAGATCAATTTCGGTAGCAGCAGCCCTTTTAATTTGGCAAACCGTGACACGCGATGGGGCCCTAAAAATGGTGTCATGATACTTGGTACAACGACCAGCCAATCTCGGGCGTCTAACACCGCGATCTGACGGCTGAGGACACAAGTCACTTTGGTAAATTTTGTATGTCAAGACATTGCACAGCTTTTGTGTAGGGAAGGTGTTTGAAGATGTAAGCAAATTGCTGCCTCACTTGTTGGTGTTTATATATTTTGGTTAGTATTTTGGGGGTTAAATTCCAATGTTTATATGCATCTTGTCCGATACTCAGACTCCCCTTTTCATATAACTACATCCCATTTTTATGTATGCATCTTGTCTGATTCTCTGAATCCCATTTTTATTCCCCTTTTCATATAACTACATCCTAGCACCAATGAATGCCATCCAAAGTGTATTCCTCTTAGTTTTTGTCCTTGAACGATTAACTTGAATTGTCCACTTCACTTTCTTAGACATGTAACTGAATTTCCATTCTGCTCCATACTCCCAACTTGCAAGATATGGTCCTCCGGTTGGTATGGACATTTGGAAATGTGAGGTGAATAACTTTCCATTTAGATGTTATACTTTTTACATTGTGTACAGGATATGTAAGCATATACTTATGTTGAAATAGATATTTTTACTGATTCCTTCCTTCTTGTCTTCAATACCGTTTGTAGTTTGTTTGATAAAATTATTTAAGCTGTGCTGGTCAACCCCGGATTTTTTTTGAAACACTGAATATTTTTTACATGGTATACCTAATGGTTAAGTTATTTGGTCACGAGCTACGTGTTGATGCCTTAATGTTTAGGTTGAATTTCTCTTCTCTTAAGATCTCGAAAGCCAACATGCTAGATGTATATGAAATAAATTTAGTGCTGCTTTTTTTGACATGTAGAATACTGATTGTTTTCCTTCATCTATTGCGTAACAGAAAAAGAAGCTACCTTTGATAGATTTATCATATTGCATCAAGATACTTGAATGATGCAGATTCTGATGATGAGACCATACTATCTACTACTTCCCATTCCATAAGCATCTTGAAAGCATTTTGATATCAACTGCTGCTAGCTACATATTTCTCATATGATGGTATGCATGAGGGATCGGTTGATGTGTTCATATCCTAAAAACAATTGATGTGGTGGACTGCATTAGATCCTATGTAACAAATTACTACCCCTCCGTACACTATTATAAGATCTTCTAACTTTCTGAATTGGATGTTTATAAATGTGTTTTAACGGGTTTGTTAACTCATTTCAGTCCATAGGTAGTCCATATTAAAATATCAAAAACATCTTATAATAGTGAATCGAGAGATTATTATAAATGTTGGCTATTTGATTGACTATAGATTACATGGCAATGTGCTATTGCCATACTATTATCCTTGCTCTTGTGTGGCCAATCAAGTTGCTGGTCTTTGCGGTGACCAGCCTAAATTTGGAGCATATTGGACCCCCTTCATGGCATCATATATTTACATGATTGCTATAATTACATTGAACCAATAAACGGGAGCAGCAACGTGCACCATCAATGATCTAGTACCTTCCTCAAAACAGCCACCATACCTACCTAACATGGCATTTCCATAGCCATTCCGAGATATATTGCCATGCAACTTACCACCGTTCCGTTTACTATGACATGCTCCATCATTGTCATATTTCTTCGCATGATCATGTAGTTGACATCGTATTTGTGGCAAAGCCACCGTTCATAATTCTTTCATACATGTCACTCTTGATTCATTGCATATCCCTACACCACGGAGGCATTCACATAGTCATATTTTGTTCTAAGAATTGAGTTGTAATTGTTGAGTTGTAAGTAAATAAAAGTGTGATGATCATCATTTTTAGAGCATTGTCCCAAGTGAGGAAAGGATGATGGAGACTATGATTCCCCCACAAGTCGGGATGAGACTCCGTCTGAAAAGAATAAAGAAAAAAAAGAGGCCATAAAAAAGGCCCAAATAAAAAAATGAGAGAAAAAGAGAGAAGGGACAATGTTACTATCCTTTTACCACACTGTGCTTCAAAGTAGCACCATGATCTTCATAATAGAGAGTCTTCTATGATATCACTTTCATATACTAGTGGGAATTTTTCATTATAGAACTTGGCTAGTATATTCCAATGATGGGCTTCCTCAAAATGCCCTAGGTCTTCGTGAGCAAGCGAGTTGGATGCACACCCACTTAGTTTCTTTTGTTGAGCTTTCATATACTAATAGCTCTAGTGCATCCGTTGCATGGAAATCCCTACTCACTCGCATTGATATCTATTGATGGGCATCTCCATAGCCCGTTGATACGCCTAGTTGATGTGAGACTATCTTCTCCTTTTTGTCTTCTCCACAACCACCATTCTATTCCACATAAAGTGCTATGTCCATGGCTCACGCTCATGTATTGCATGAAGACTGAAAAAGTTTGAGAACACCAAAAGTATGAAACAATTGCTTGGCTTGTCATCGGGTTGTGCATGATTTAAATACTTTGTGTGGTGAAGATAGAGCATAGCCAGACCATATGATTTTGTAGGGATAACTTTCTTTGGCCATGTTATTTTGAGAAGACATAATTGCTTAGTTAGTATGATTGAAGTATTATTATTTTTATGTCAATATTGAACTTTTGTCTTGAATCTTTCGGATCTGAATATTCATACCACAATTAAGAGGGTTACATTAAAAAATTATGCCAAGTAGCATTTCGCATCAAAAATTCTGTTTTTATCATTTACCTACTCGAGGACGAGCAGGAATTAAGCTTGGAGATTCTTGATACGTCTCCAACGTATCTATAATTTTTGATTGCTTCATGCTATGTTATATTCTGTTTTGGATGATTAATGGGCTTTTATATACACTTTTATATTATTTTTGGGACTAACCTATTAACCGGAGGCCCAGCCTAGAATTGCTGTTTTTGCCTATTTCAGTGTTTCGCAGAAAAAGAATATCAAACGGAGTCCAAACGGAATGAAACCTTCGAGAACGTGATTTTTGGAATGAACGTGATCCAGAGGACTTGGACCCTACGTCAAGAAAGCAACCAGGAGGGCACGAGGCAGGGGGCGCGCCCTCCACCCTCGTGGTGCCCACGTTTCTCCACCGACGTACGTCTTCCTCCTATATATACCTGCGTACCCCCAAACCAACAGAAGCATCCACAAAAACCTAATTCCACCGCCGCAACCTTCTGTACCCGTGAGATCCCATCTTGGGGCCTTTTCTGGCGTCCTACCAGAGGGGGCATTGATCACGGAGGGCTTCTACATCAACACCATAGCCTCTCCGATGATGTGTCAGTAGTTTACCTCAGACCTTCAGGTCCATAGTTATTAGCTAGATGGCTTCTTCTCTCTCTTTGGATCTCAATACAAAGTTCTCCACGATTCTCGTGGAGATCTATTCGATGTAATCTTCTTTTTGCGGTGTGTTTGTTGAGACCGATGAATTGTGGGTTTATGATCAAGTTTATCTATGAACAATATTTGAATCTTCTCTGAATTCTTTTATGTATGATTGGTTATCGTTGCAAGTCTCTTCGAATTATCAGTTTGGTTTGGCCTACTAGATTGATCTTTCTTGCAATGGGAGAAGTGCTTAGCTTTGGGTTCAATCTTGCGGTGTCCTTTCCCAGTGACAGTAGGGGCAGCACCATGGAGGATAATAAGATGGGGTTTATATCATATTGCATGAGTTTATCCCTCTACATCATGTCATCTTACTTAAAGCGTTACTCTGTTCTTTTGAACTTAATACTCTAGATGCATGCTGGATAGGGGTCGGTGTGTGGAGTAATTGTAGTAGATGCAGGCAGGAGTCGGTCTACTTGTCGCGGACGTGATTCCTATATACATGATCATACCTAGATATTCTCATAACTATGCTCAATTCTAACAATTGCTCAACAGTAATTTGTTCACCCACCGTAATACTTATGCTCTCGAGAGAAGCCACTAGTGAAACCTATGGCCCCCGGGTATATTTTCCATCATATTAATCTCCCGACAACAAGCTATTTCTGGCACTGTTTATTTTGCTTTCTTTACTTACATAAAAATACCACAAATATTATCTTATCATATCTATCAGATCTCACTTTCGTAAGTGACCGTGAAGGGATTGACAACCCCTTTATTGCGTTGGTTGCGAGGTTTATATTTGTTTGTGTAGGTGCGAGGGACTCGTGCGTGGCCTCCTACTGGATTGATACCTTGGTTCTCAAAAACTGAGGGATATACTTACGCTACTTTACTGCATCACCCTTTCCTCTTCAAGGGAAAACCAACGCAGTGCTCAAGAGGTAGCAATTCCCCCCTCCAGCAGGGTTCCAGAAAGGGTCTAGATTGGTTTTCGGTGGCTACCAAGGCCTGCGGCGGCATAACTTCTAATCTAGGTTAACACCGAGGGTTTTTGGAATATTTGTGAATTTATAGCGTAAAGAGGGGGCGCGGGAGGCCACCGAGGTGGGCATAACCCACCTGGGCGCGCCTGGGCCCCCATGCGCGCCCGGGTGGGTTGTGCCCCCTCGGGGCACCCCCCAGGTGCTGCTTTGGCCCATCCTGGGTGTTCTGGTCCATAAAAATCTCCAAAACGTTTCACGGTGTTTGGACTCCGTTTGATATTGATTTCCCGCGATGTAAAAACAAGCAAAAAACATCAACTGGCACCAGGCACTGGGTCAAAAGGTTAGTCCCAAAAAATGATATAAATTTCTATAAAATGATTGTAAAACATCCAAGAATGATAATATAACGGCATGAATACTTCATAAATTATAGATACGTTGGATCGTATCAATTATCATAATTATTAGAGGAATTACTAGGAAATGGCCTAGGATTAAAATTGCCTCTATACACGTTATTATCAAAATTGTTCCTACCAACAAAATTCACATCCATAGGTTCATTATTATTCTCAATCAAAGTAGACAAAGGCATATCATTAGGATCAATAGGAGCACCCTTGCTAGCAAATAATTGTTGGGGAACGTAGTAATTTCAAAAAAAAATCCTACGCACGCGCAAGATCATGGTGATGCATAGCAACAAGAGGGGAGAGTGTAATCTACGTACCCTCGTAGACCGTAAGCGGAAGCGTTTATCAACGCGGTTGATGTAGTCGTACACCTTCACGATCCGTCCCGATCAAGTACGGAACGTACGGCACCTCCGCGTTCAGCACACATTCAGCTCAATGATGTCCTTGCCTTCTTGATCCAGCAAGAGGGGCGAAGTAGTAGATGAGTTCCGGCAGCACGACGGCGTGATGACGGTGTTGGTGAAGAACAATCTCTGCAGGGCTTCGCCTAAGCACTACGAAAACAATGATGGAGGATAAACTAGAGGGGACGGGGTTGCCGGCACACGGCTTGGTGTTTCTTGATGTGTCTTTGGTGCTAGCCCTGCCCCTCTATTTATATGTTGAGCCCTGGGGTTGAAATTTGGAGCAAAAGCCTCCTCAAAGTCGGTTTTGCCCGAAAGGCAAGAGTCCCACTCGGACTCCAGGACCAAACGCCACAATCCTTGGCGTCTGGCCCAGACACCATGGTCCTCGGCGTCCGGCCCAGGGCCAGACGCCAGGGTCTCCGGCGTTTGGCCCCCTGGCCTCCGCAAAACTCCTTTTGCACCTACTTATAACCCCGTGGGCCTGACCCCTTGGCCTAACCATATCATCCAATATATGAATCTTTACCTCCGGACCATTCAGGGGCTCCTCGTCATGTCCGTGATCTCATCCGGGACTCTGAACAACATTCGGTCACCAACATACATAACTCATATAATACTATATCGTCAACGAACGTTTAAGCGTGCGGACACTACGGGTTCGAGAACTATGTAGACATGACCGAGACACCTCTTTGGTCAATAACCAATAGCGAAACCTGGATGCCCATATTGGCTCCTACATATTCTACGAAGATTTTTATCGGTCAAACCGCATAACAACATACGTTGTTCCCTTTGCCATCGGTATGTTACTTGCCCGAGATTCGATCGTCGGTATCTCAATACCTAGTTCAATATCGTTACCGGCAAGTCTCTTTACTCGTTCCGTAATGCATAATTCCGCAACTAACTCATTAGTCACATTGCTTGCAAGGCTTATAGTGATGTGCGTTACCAAGAGGGCCCAGAGATACCTCTCCGACAATCGGAGTGCCAAATCCTAATCTCGAAATACGCCAACTCAACAAGTACCTTTAGAGACACCTGTAGAGCACCTTTATAATCACCCAGTTATGTTGTGATGTTTGGTAGCACACAAAGTGTTCCTCCGTAAACGGAGTTGCATAATCTCATAGTCATAGGAACATGTATAAATCATGAAGAAAGCAATAGCAACATACTAAACGATCAAGTGCTAAGCTAACAGAATGGGTCAAGTCAATCACATCATTCTCCTAATGATGTGATCCCATTAATCAAATGACAACTCATGTCTATGGCTAGGAAACATAACCATCTTTGATCAACGAGCTAGTCAAGTAGAGGCATACTAGTGACACTTTGTTTGTCTATGTATTCACACATGTATCAAGTTTCCGGTTAATACAATTCTAGAATGAATAATAAACATTTATCATGAAATAAGGAAATAAATAATAACTTTATTATTGCCTCTAGGGCATATTTCCTTCAGTCTCCCACTTGCACTAGAGTCAATAATCTAGTTCACATCGCCATGTGATTTAACACCAATAGTTCACATCACCATGTGATTAACACCCATAGTTCACATCATCATGTGACCAACACCCAAAGGGTTTACTAGAGTCAATAATCTAGTTCACATTGCTATGTGATTAACACCCAAAGAGTACTAAGGTGTGATCATGTTTTGCTTGTGAGAGAAGTTTAGTCAACGGGTCTGCCACATTCAGATCCATATGTATTTTGCAAATTTCTATGTCAACTATGCTCTACACGGAGCTACTCTAGCTAATTGCTCCCACTTTCAATATGTATCCAGATTGAGACTTAAAGTCATCTGGATCAGTGTCAAAACTTGCATCGACGTAACCCTTTACGACGAACCTTTTGTCACCTCCATAATCGAGAAACATATGCTTATTCCACAAAGGATGATTTTTTACCGCTGTCCAGTGATCTACTCCTAGATCACTATTGTACTCCCTTGCCAAATTCAGTGTAGGGTATACAATAGGTCTGGTACACAGCATGTCATACTTTATAGAACCTATGACTG
Organism: Aegilops bicornis; assembly: GCA_021605145.1. NCBI lineage: Eukaryota > Viridiplantae > Streptophyta > Magnoliopsida > Poales > Poaceae > Aegilops > Aegilops bicornis. Next base: position 328,191,434 of record CM038669.1, read on the forward strand.
ACGCATAGGGAATGACTTTTCATTCTCTTTGTATTTTCTGCCATGGTCGGGTTTTGAGTCTTTACTCAACTTCACACCGTGCAACGCAGGCAAGAACTGCTTCTTTGACTTTTCCATTTTGAACTACTTCAAAAATCTTGTCAAGGTATGTACTCATTGAAAAATATATCAAGCGTCTTGATCTATCTCTATAGATCTTGATGCTCAGTATGTAAGTAGTTTCACCGAGGTCTTTCTTTGAAAAACCCCTTTCAAATACTCCTTTATGCTTTCCAGAAAATTCTACATTATTTCTGATTCAACAATATGTCATTCACATATACTTATCAAAAATGTTGTAGTGCTCCCACTCACTTTCTTGTAAATACAGGCTTCACCGCAAGTCTGTATAAAACTATATGCTTTGATCAACTCATCAAAGCGTATATTCCAACTCCAAGATGCTTGCACCAGTCCATAGATAGATCGCTGGAGCTTGCACATTTTGTTAGCACCTTTAGGATCGACAAAACCTTCTGGTTGCATCATATACAACGCTTCTTTAAGAAATCCAATAAGGAATGTAGTTTTGACATTCGTTTGCCAGATTTCATAAAATATGGCAATTTGCTAACATGATTCGGACAGACTTAAGCATCGCTACGAGTGAGAAAATCTCATCGTGGTCAACACCTTGAACTTTGTAAAAACCCTTTTTTCGACAAGTCTAGCTTTGTAGATAGTAACACTACTATCAGCGTCCGTCTTCCTCTTGAAAATCCATTTATTCTTAATTAATGACTCGCCGATCAACTGGCAAGTCAATCAAAGTCCATGCTTTGTTCTCATACATGGATCCCATCTCAGATTTCATGGCCTCAAGCCATTTCGTGAAATCTGGGCTCATCATCGCTTCCTCATAGTTCGTAGGTTCATCATGGTCAAGTAACATGACCTCCAGAACAGGATTACCGTACCACTCTGGTGCGGATCTCACTCTGGTTGACCTACGAGGTTGGTAGTAACTTGATCTGAAGTTACATGATCATCATCATTAGCTTCCTCACTAATTGGTGTAGGAGTCACAGGAATAGATTTCTGTGATGAACTACCACTACAAAAAATACACTTCCGTGATGATACGTGTTTGTCACAGTAGGTCATCGCTTTTTTTGTCATGCATGTACATCCATGACAAATTTATGACAGAATCAAGATAGTCATACCTGTGTCAGTAGAAGTGTTCCATGACATTACCAAAATTATCATTACGGAAGTGTGCACTTCCATGACGATAAATCGCGCGTCACAGAAGTGCTTTCGTCAAGGGTGACCGACACGTGGCATCCACCGTAACGGAACACCGTTAAGCTATCGGGTCGGGTTTTGGATCCGATAACCCGTTAACAACCCCGACCAATGGGAAATTTCCACGTGTAAAATTCTTATTGGCCGGACGAAACACGTGTCACTCGTCGGTAGGTCGAGATAGGTGCCTATGATACGTCGACACGTGGCACGCCCAACAAAGGGCCCATTCCTGTGAAAAGGCCGCCGTTTGACTTGGTCAGTCAAGCGGGCCGCCCATTTGACTTGGTCAAAAGCTAGCGGGCCGCCCATGGAAAGCTCGTTAATCCATGTTCGCATATAGCCCATTTACAGCCCGCTAACCCAAGGCCTGTTACGCCCTATCCGAATTAGGCCCGATGGCGTCATCTGGCCGTCCACTATGATTCCACTGTTTTCGCCGGCCCATGTATAGCCCATGACGTCTTTCGGCCCATATGAGGCCCTTTGTAACTCTTGGCCCATTAGCGGCCCGTGCTGAAACTGGTCCGTAATGAACAGTGTATTACTTTACACCCAATAACGGCCCGTGGTGAAACTAGCCCGTAATGAACAGTGTATCACTTTATACCCATTAACGGCCCGTTATTCCGTTGGGCCGTTTCCAGCCCAAGTTAACTTTCTACGCCGAGGGCCCATTTATTCTTGGGCTCATTTGCGATTGATTCGGTTACTTACGGCCCGTTACTGTCATTTTCTGCTTGTGGGCCAAATTCAGCCCGTTTACAGTTGGCCCGTTTGTGGACCGTTAGTCTGTTGGGCCATTTTCATAGCATCACCAAATACGGCCTATTAACGGCCCGTTATGATCAGCCCATAAAATGTACGATTTCTATTAAAGGCCCGTCTACGACCCATTAAAGGCCCGTACAAGACCCATAAATGAGCCGGCGGCCCATGGATCCTACGAGACGTACAAGGCCCATGGATCCTATGAGACGTAGAAGGCCCATGGATCCTACGAGACATAGAAGGCCCATGGAACCTACGAGACGTAGAAGGCCCATGGATCCGGCGGCCCGTGAAGGGCCATGGTCGGGCGTATTGGCCCCCGTTTGAACGATATAGCATATTCAAAGAATTATCCTACTCAATACTATCACCTCTAAAAAAACTACACTATTACAACAAAGAGATCAAGGCATAGAAAGGTAGAATAGTCCTACACTATACAATAAAGAAATTACAACCGATTATACCCACTGGGCATTATGGTTCGGCACAGGTGATAATAAAGATACACAAACAACAAATTACATACACTAGGCAAATACAGCTCATACATCATGGACGCGCATCAACTTAACTCCATTTGAACTATAATCTCTTCAGAAAATAGGATTGGCCAGATTCAGATAGCACAAATTTCAGTCTGCAAAATCTCCAATTCCTTCATGGTTACCTCGGTGTCTTGTTTCATTTTTTTGACTCCTGCATCTAATACCTGCATGTCCAGTCTCAACTTGTTGATTATACATTGACAATCATGTACACGTTGTCTTGCCACCTCTAGTTGATGCTCGAGAACATGAACACATTCTAATTCCAATCCATAATCATTCGGTAACGGCCATGCCGCACTGCTCGCAGATCTTTGTGTTGATGTCACTTCATCCTGAAATGTTTCTGTAAGTACACATGACTAGGGCAAAAATATAGTTATAACAGTGAAGCGAACAAGACACTATTTTGTACTACATGGAAAAACAGGACTAACTATAATGTTACATGTCACTTTAAAAAAATGTTACATGTCATGAAGCTTAAGCAAGTGATATTTTAAAATTTATAGAAAAGATAGTCTGTGCAGCCTGCATACAGAAATCCATCTTAGCTCACCAGAGGAGCATGATGTTGGGGCCCAATCGAAAACACAGACAAGTTACAAATTTAGACAACACGTTGAGTATAAGTAAGCAAGCAGTTGGCCATTCTGTGCCTCAATTAAAGTCTTAGGGAGCATAATGAACAGCAGAGGGTTTCATACAAACATACTACAGCAGGCAAAACTATGCAATCATTAGCGTAGTATAAACTAGATTGTGAGCCTCATGCAATAATAGTTGGTTAATAGACTTCAAAGCTTCAGCACACTTTGGCAGAGTAATTAAATGGTAAGGCCTTTAATTATGTCAACTAATAGTGATACAAGTACCGGACATCAGGCATGATTATTTGGGCATCTCATTAGCTGAGGACAAATAAAGCAATTGAAAAGAGAAAATTAACTATGCCTGAAACAAACAAGGAATTGAACTGTTGAGTTGCATACAGTGACTTACCTTAGCAGGTTGAAGAGGCTCAGCGCAGCTCCTACTTCTCTTGCAAGGCTCGTTCCTAACATCTTGTACTTGAAAATCCTCAATCTTATCTTCATTGCACCCCTCTGCAAGGTGACACAAACTAGTTACTCGTCTCCTTGGAAGATAAATATGCATACTTTCCGATGCAGTGAACACAAAAGGATGAGATTATAACAAAACAACACCACATAATGAAACATGCCGCATCTCTTGCACTTGCACACAATGAAATGAGCATTTACTATGTCTGCACTATGTAAAATCTAGCATACCTTCAAACTGGATCTCCAGGAACTCTTGGAGAGCCTAATGTAGTGTACAACCAAACCTTTATGTCACCTATGAGTTAGACAAGGCCCCACTACAGCAGCCCTTAGTGTTTAAATCGTTGACAAGCTCTGTTAGAGTGTTAGGTCAAGAACATCAAGTAATCAAACCAAATAGTCCTAGTATGGCTGGCTGATGCAAACAAGCAATTGAACAGAAGTGTGAGCGAATCTTACATATCAACAAAAGAAGCAAAGAAGGAGGCTTAAAGACCATCACTTGACCGACCAGATTTAAGGGGCATTTAAACATCATGTGCAACGTATGAACTAACATAAACATTGCATATTCCAGATTCTACAATGGAATGCACATGTATTATGTTATGCCATGTATGATGATGCCTAAATGTACAGATAGCGAGGGAGTGATTCATCATTGCACGCACAATTGAATTGCGAGGGCGATTCGATTCCGCCTTTTTCGGGCATATTGTCAAAATAAGCCATAAAAGATGTAAAGAAGTCATTTTTGAGTTATGGGCTTGGGCTTAACTAATTTCGCTTTGGAGGGGGTGTTTGGGTAGAACCTCACTAAAAATTGAAGGGAAGGGAATAGTGAAATGACTCTGTTGTCCGCCTATATTACACTCAAAATGCAATCGCTAACGCCTGTGTCACACGACCCTCAAGTAAAACAAACACGCAAGCATTCATTGCCTGCCCGCTTGCATCTCCTCTCCCTTTCCCTCTACCTCGATCCCACACTGCAAGACTAGGGTTCCTCCAGCGAGCCGTCGCCACTGGTCCCATCTGGCCTTGTCCTCGACGATGCTATGTCCAGCTAGGCTACATGGCCGGTGGGTAGGTGCAAATCTCCCTGGATTCTCCTCCCTCTGGCGCTGCCCCTCATTCTCATGGTCTCCAGCAGCTGCTCCACTATGGTTCGTCCAACGCACTACTCCGGTGAACCTTTGCACAACTCACGGTGATGCCACCTTTGCGGCAGAAGGCACCTTATTCCCCCTCCCCTCCTCCCAGGACATGGCCTTGAGGTGCTGTTGAAGGATGAGCTCATCCAACAAGGTGAGGATCTCCTCTGGTTTTTTGCCAAATTTTCATTTTGATCCACTATACGATGAATTGCTATGAGCTGCTTCTGCTGCTGCTATATGATGCATTGCTATGAGCTGCTCCTGCTGCTGCTATATGATGAATTGCTATGAGCTGCTGCTGCTGTATGATGAGTTGCTATGAGTTGCTGCTGCTGTATGATGAGTTGCTATGAGCTGCTGCTGCTGCTATATGATGAGTTGCTACAAGCTGCTCCTGCTGCTGCTATATGATGAGTTGCTACAAGCTGCTCCTGCTGCTGCTATATGATGAATTGCTATGAGTTGCTCCTTCTGCTGCTATATGATGAATTGCTATGAGCTGCTCCTTCTGCTGCTATATGATGAATTACTATGAGCTGCTGCTGGTATATGATGAATTGCACACTGCTGCTGTTGTATGATGAGTTGCTATGAGCTGCTAGTGCTATATGATGCTTTCAGGTGGTACTGCTATACGATAATAACCAGTCACTTGGACCATCGAATTTCAATAAATAATTGTTCTTCATTTATGTAACATCCCAAAATTCTAAATTTTGGAATGATATATATAATAAATAACTATGCTTGTTGTCTGATTGTTGGTTTGACTGAATGAGTGAAACTGAGTGAAATTTGAAAACTTTTGAAAGTTGAATGAGAGGGAATGAAATGACTTTCCCAAAACTTTCTCCTTTGCCTTTTGGATCTCAATGAATTCAAATTCATTCCAACACCAAAGCCTAGAGTGAAGATGACATGACTTCTTCCATTTTGAAATGAATAGGGTTTTGGAAAAGATTTAAATTTCATTTGGGAATATTTCAAATTCAAAGCTTTATGCAACTCAATGACTTTCATGAGGGAAGATAAAATGACTTCTTCAATTATATGAAATATGAGTTGGAAGTTGAGTAGTATCAAGTTGAAAGTCATTTGAAAGTGCTTGGAAACCCTCTTTCAAAATTTTGAGTTTTGAATTTGAATTCAAACTTTGGCATGTGGGAAACATTTCAAAACTATGCACGATAAATACTTGAACCAAAGTATGAGAGGAGCAAACATGACACTCCAAAAATATCAGAAGAAACTATGCCAAAAGTTTTGGAATTCAAATCTGAATTTTATTAGAATTTGAAAAAAATGGATTTTTATAAAGTTTGGATTTTGCCTTTGGAAAAATGTTCAAATGATAGGGAATATTCCCCTGATCATTTTGGTATATATATGTCCTATATAAAATATTTATAGATATTGTTTTATTTTTGTTTTTGTTTTATTAAAAAAAAATAAAGAAAAACCCCTCAGCGCCCGGCTAAATCCACCCCAGCCCAAAGTGCCCGCACCCCTCCGCACTCCAGCGCTGCCAACCACTGTGGCTAGCCCAATGAGCCCACCGAGCCGGCCTCACTCGCCCCTCACCCGAAAACCCTTGGCGCCGGTCACGCCTCGCCCTCTCTCTCTCTCACTTGCCCATGGGACCCACCCCTTCTTCCTCCCCGCCCCACGCCACGTCGCCCATGGATCGCCGGATCCCGCAGGCTCCGGGATGCCACCTCCCCCCCCCGCTCCCCTTCCGTCCCCGACGAGGCCCCCGCCCTATAAACCCCCCGCCCCGCACCCCGTTCCCCCCTCGCCTCACGGACCTCCTCTCCCTCCCGCTTTCGTGCTCATGGGGCCAAGCTCCCTCACGCCAAAGTCGCCGCGCCGACGCCCTAGCCCTCCCGAGCTCCCCGACCCACCGAACTCCTCACGGCCTTCCCCGCCTGGCGACTCCCGGAGCTCCCCGACTTTCAAGCCCCAACGCACTTCCACGCCCCGCCGCCGTCGCCGGACTCGCGAAGACACCGGAGAACTCCCTCCCCGTCCGATCCAAAATAAGCAGCCCACGATTAGAAACCCGAAGGTATGTTCTTTATAAAAAGCAGTTCGCCCGGTTTAGTTCCGGTTTAGTATTAGTTAGGTTTTTTATTTTAGGCCCGGTTCGTTTTAGTTAACCCTAGGGCCCGTTTAGACTATTTAACGCCTGTAGGCACAGATAGGCCCATTAGGCCTTTTCTTTTTAATTTGATTTTCTGTTTTAGCAGAATAGTTTACATTTTCAAAAATTCATATCTTTTATTCTGTTTAATATTTTTGAGTGATTCTTTTTTTGTTGGATTGCAAATTTTATGTAGTTTCTGAAAATTATATATATAGCTATGTTAAAAATAATTAAAAATGATTTAATATTGTTTTAGCCAGAATAGCAAATCTGCTATAACTTTAGTTAGAAAAATTATTTTTGCATGATTCTTTTTGTCACCACTTTACTTTGACATTGCCAAACCCTAGAAATTTATTTGGGTATTTTAGGATTAATAAATAATTAGTTCTAAGCAGAATCCTATTAATCCTAATTAATTAACTAGTTCCTGTTTTCCTATTAAATTAATTAGTAAATTAATTTATTTTTAACTTGTGATTAGTTATTCTAGGTTAGTTTCTGTCATTCTAGTAGATGAACTTTTATTTATAATTAATAAAAGTTTTAAACTATTTTCTTAATAGAAATTGGATTAGGCCTAAAATGAGTTTTATAATAGCTTTTTAATTAATTCTTTTTGCTCCTAGTTGCTTAGTGAAACCTTTTTCTGTTAAGTTAACCTAAAACCATGATTAGGTTATATTGAGAAATTTTTATTATATAAAAACTATTTTAGTTATTGTTTGGAATAGGAAAAACTTTGAATTGGTTTTCTTTGAGTTTTTCTTTTGGATTTGAGTTTTGGTTGTTTGTTGTGTTATGTTACTTTCGTTATGTTGTGTTATGTGATCCTATTGCTATGTGCTTATTATAGTTATTGTTTGCCTCGGTAGAATTTCCTGAGTGCGAAGATTGCTACTACGAAACCCTAGTTTTTTCAAGATCGTCAACCGAGCAAGTTCACTTTGACCATGCTTTTCTTACCTATGTTTTATTGCATTTAGTGGCATCCTTGCAACCACCCCTCAGTAGTGATATTGAAATTCTTGTAGTTGAGTAGTATGCATGAGGTAGGAACCCATCACCCTGTTACCAAGCCCGGACGTTATTTTTTAATGCTACGCTATAGTAGACGGGGTTTGGTATGAGTGCACGAGAGTGGTGTGAAGAAGGAGGACTCTCGTCAATGACGACAACTCCATGATGGAATCTGCAAGGACTGCACCTTCAAGACCTCAAGACTTCAAGACTCGAGACAAGAATTCAATACACACTCTTTGGGTGAAGGGCGGTTGTGGGCACCCTGGAGAAACCGATGGTTGGCGGGATGCATGGAGAAGCGCCATGACATCTTGCGGAAAGCTTCACCCAGACTCAAAGAGACGGAAGAATACTTCACGCCCGGAAGCTTACATGCAACCGCAAGTCATTATGGGCTCTGGCTTGGTTGACCTTAGTTGTGACTCTGGCTGGGACGGTACTAGCAGATGTAGAAGGACGGTAGGATTGGATGGGTGCAGACGGTGGTCGAGGAACTCTTCTAAGACCATGTTTGGTCATCTTGTTCTCAAACACCACGAAGTGCGAGAACGTAAAGAGAGGGATCGAATCTTGCGGGTAAAGTGTACAAACCTCTGCAGAGGGTTATAACCTAATCGATTAGCCGTGTCCCGATTACGGACAATTTGAGCATCTGGACTTGGATCTATTTGGAACTCTCAACACCGGATTGATAACTTAATTGTGGGCAACATATGATGATTTTGGGTTATGAGACATCGGTTGGCGGAACCATGTCATGATAGAAAACTCCATAGTACGAGACTCAATTTATTCCTTTGATGTAGGTAAAATAAAATCAGCTTTTATGCAAACAAAACTCGACATCTGAGCCATAAAGCCATATTGCATATAGTATAGTTTTATCATCTGTTTTCTCATATTGTGATCTTGCCGGTACATTCAATGTCTTGACCTACGGCTGCAACGTATCATGTTGCGAATATTTCCTCGACGAGTAAGAGTTACGATACAGGTTACGGTCTACACTCAACCTGCCGATGGCGTTGATGGGACTCCACACCCGTTTGATTGTTTCCGGCGAGTATTATGAGGTATATATCATTTTACGTTATTTATACATGTGATTGCACTTTGATATATACATTGATGTACTGTGTGCCAAAGATACCGATCCGAGGATGGCATAAGAATACGTAGGCTTGACCGTCACGAGGTCGGGTCGCTACTGAGAGATGGTATCGAGCACATGTTGACTGTGGGGCGTGACCCTAGAAATCGGAAAGCCCTAGAACAGGATATCTCAAAAACTTTATTTACAAAAAAAGACTCTTACTTCTCATCTTTTCTGATTTTATCGAATAGACACTCTCACCTCAAATAGTTAGAATATACCCCTTTTCCCTTTTGATCACATGAAGAATCAACTGAAGCCGCTCCAAGAAGGACAAGATATCGGATAACTGATGGCCTCTTCAGAGTAAAGAGGATTTGACCATGCATTAGAAGAGTTGAAGCTACACCAGTTGAAGACTCGGGCGACTTGAAGAATCGGAAGAATTATTTGACCGTTAGAGGACCAAATCCATGTTATACACCCTACGTTAGATGCGATGATTTGTGAGCTGTCATTTGTTTGATGTTTTCCGACAGCCACAAAGTAAAACTTGTTTCTTCAAAACTATTGTTTGTATTGTGTGTATATCCCTCCCCACCTCTCTCTCATCTCACCTTAAAACCCTTGAACCCCATAGATGATGAATGAAGTTGGACTGATATTCTACGGACCGAAGACTTCGGTAGGAGGCGGAGCTATGGATGCAGAACATGGAGAATCACTTCGAACAATTTGGTTTCAAGGAAGTATGAGGTCCAATCGCTCTTCAAGATTTTACGAGAAAGTGCCGCAACACAGTGGAGAATGCATCAATCCATACAAGGATTTAAAGGAGCAAGAACTTGGGAGGAATTCAAGAAGACCTGTTGAGATCACGTCTCATCCTAAGCACCATGATACACCAAGAAATAAACCTTGTGCTGCAAGATCTACGGAGAAATAGGACACACCAGGAGGAACACAAGGATGGATACCCTCCTTGTGAGGAAAATCACTCGGCCAAGAATGCCCGATTAGGCAGGTTACTTGTTTCTGTGTGAAGGAAATACACACTACCCTGCTCAATGTCGATTTACCCCAAGGTACAAGAAGTTATGAAGCAGCGAAAAGAAGCCCGCAGAAAAATTTAGAAGAACTTGTGATGAAGGAAGTTATTGAAGACCACGATGGTGAAGGCCTAAACAGATTTTTCGCACAAGCCTGCTATTCATGTGGAGAAGAAGGACATTTTCAGAGTATTGCATGAAGGAAAGCCAAGAGTATCTCGGAGACTTCCGACAAAAGTGAACTTTGACCCTCGTGAAATAGAAGCTCTGATCATTACGGAGAAATCCAGAAGAGAAGGCGAAGGCATCTTGAGAACAACCCAATTTCTGCAGAGAAGGACCTGAGTCATATCACTTGTTACAGGTGCAAGGATTTAGGTCATTACGCTAGTAAATGTCCGTAGAAGAAGCCAAGAGCCCAAAGAGTAGACACCATCTCCAAGAAGCCCAAAGACTTATCGAAAGTTATTTGTTTTACTGCAAGGAAGCAGGACATTATGCTACCAAATGTCCCGACAAGATGAAAATTTGGAGCTGAGTAGTTGGAACTTTGATATTGGTAGTAAGAAGCAATTTCATTTTTATGAGTTCGATGAGTTGAGTTATGTAATGGGTGCTCGAGATTGTAATGAATGCATGAATCAATAAAGTTAAGGTGTGATGATTTCATATGTTGAATTTTATGAGTTGTTACTCCATGAACAAAGAGTTTTGACCATTTTCAAGGATATGAGAAAAATATGGTCTATGGAAGAATTTGTGCATTTAAGGGTGGTAGTACCCTGTGAGGACACTTGACCCATGGAAATGATAATGATATTCCATAGGAGGAAGCTGGACAAAATAAGTTGGAGTTTTGTTTTTGATATGATGGTATGAAGAAACAGAGTACTATTGGATTTAAAGGAGGTGTAACAAGAGAGTTACTCCAAAGATGAGTTAAAGCTGCACTAGTGTTGAAGTGGGCCATAACCCACAGGCCCGAGGATTTTGATAAGGAACAGATTGTAACCTTGATAAAGGAGTACATTTGGAAGAATCGGTGATCCAATCAAAGATACGTTTACGTAGGAGGTTACGCAAAACACGAGAGTGGTGAATTAACGATAGATGTTTTGTTTGGCTTGCGAAACCATGGAATTACTCGAAACCAGTTCGAGAACAAGTGCAATTCTGCAATGCTTGTGAGTATGCCCAAGTGTTAGAATACGTGATTCGATATTTACGTATGTGGTAATGATTCAAATGCAGGATGGATTGGCCCCATACCGAAGACTTCTATCATGAACTATCATATGTTGATGGAAAATCGAGAGCCTTGAAAACCTTAGAAGAGTGTCGACACGATAAGCCATAAAACCATAGAATGGTAGTACGATGGAACCCTTCTGTGCAACCGCTGCCAATCGTAGGATATACGGTGAAGTTCAACCTGCACCCGTTTTACGCAGGAGAAACCATTAATGGTAGACCACCATGAGTGTTTCGATAGTTGTCTAGAATGGACACAGACCCTCGCCTAAGAAGATCCAGCCTCGGACGAACTTCAACTTTGACGAACCGACCCAAGCTTTTGAGGAGAACTCTATGCTTCCGATGTAAGAGCTTTAATGAAGGAGCTATTGTAAGATATGTGAAGGGACATACATTTTCAGCCCTCCGGAGGAAGTATCTGAGTTTATTGGAACCATGACCTTGTTTTTAAGTGTGGTAGCACCCCGACCTTTCGACCAAGACATTTGCTAGAAGACCCCAACCCCTAACCTTTTCTTGCTAGCCTCTTCGAATCTCGAGGACGAGATTCATTTTAAGTGTGGTAGGTTTGTAACATCCCAAAATTCTAAATTTTGGAATGATATATATAATAAATAACTATGCTTGTTGTCTGATTGTTGGTTTGACTGAATGAGTGAAACTGAGTGAAATTTGAAAACTTTTGAAAGTTGAATGAGAGGGAATGAAATGACTTTCCCAAAACTTTCTCCTTTGCCTTTTGGATCTCAATGAATTCAAATTCATTCCAACACCAAAGCCTAGAGTGAAGATGACATGACTTCTTCCATTTTGAAATGAATAGGGTTTTGGAAAAGATTTAAATTTCATTTGGGAATATTTCAAATTCAAAGCTTTATGCAACTCAATGACTTTCATGAGGGAAGATAAAATGACTTCTTCAATTATATGAAATATGAGTTGGAAGTTGAGTAGTATCAAGTTGAAAGTCATTTGAAAGTGCTTGGAAACCCTCTTTCAAAATTTTGAGTTTTGAATTTGAATTCAAACTTTGGCATGTGGGAAACATTTCAAAAACTATGCCTGATAAATACTTGAACCAAAGTATGAGAGGAGCAAACATGACACTCCAAAAATATCGTAAGAAACTATGCCAAAAGTTTTGGAATTCAAATCTGAATTTTATTAGAATTTGAAAAAAATGGATTTTTATAAAGTTTGGATTTTGCCTTTGGAAAAATGTTCAAATGATAGGGAATATTCCCCTGATCATTTTGGTATATATATGTCCTATATAAAATATTTATAGATATTGTTTTATTTCTGTTTTTGTTTTATTAAAAAAAAATAATAAAGAAAAACCCCTCGGGCGCCAGCTAGGCCACCCCAGGCCCAGCCAGCGCCGCACCCCTCCGCACCCAGCCTGGCCGCCAGTGACCCACTGAGCTAGCCCAATGAGCCCACCGAGCCGGCCTCACTCGCCTCACCCGAAAACCCTTGGCGCGCCCGCCTCGCCTCGCCTCTCTCTCTCTCTCACCGCCCATGACCCACCCCCTTCTTCCTCCCCCGCCCCACGCCACGCCGTCGCCGCCGCGGATCGCCGGATCCCGAAGGATCCGGGATGCCGATTCCCTCCCCCGATCCCCTTCCTTCCCCGACGAGGCCCCCGCCCTATAAAACCCCCTCCCCGCACCCCGTTCCCCCCCTCGCCCCCTCGCCGGACCTCCTCTCCCTCCCGCTCGTGCTCGGGCAAGCTCCTCCGCCCGCCAAAGTCGCCGCCGTCGCCGACGCCCTAGCCCTCCCGAGCTCCCCGACCCCACCGAACTCCTCACCGCCTCTCAAGACTCAAGACGGCGACTCCCGAGCTCCCGAGCTCAAGCCCCAAGACTTCCGCCGCCGCCGTCGCCGGACTCCGGTAAGACACCGGAGAACTCCCTCCCCCGTCCGATCCAAAATAAACGGCCACGATTAGAAACCCCGAAGGGGTATGTTCTTTTATAAAAAAAAACGGTTCGCCCCGGTTTAGTTCCGGTTTAGTATTAGTTAGGTTTTTTATTTTAGGCCCGGTTCGTTTTAGTTAACCCTAGGGCCCGTTTAGACTATTTAACGCCTGTATACGATAGGCCCATTAGGCCTTTTTCTTTTTAATTTGATTTTCTGCTTTTAGCAGAATAGTTTCTGTTTTCAAAAATTCATATCTTTTATTCTGTTTAATATTTTTGAGTGATTCTTTTTTTGTTGGATTGCAAATTTTATGTAGTTTCTGAAAATTATATATATAGCTATGTTAAAAATAATTAAAAATGATTTAATATTGTTTTAGCCAGAATAGCAAATCTGCTATAACTTTAGTTAGAAAAATTATTTTTGCATGATTCTTTTTGTCACCACTTTACTTTGACATTGCCAAACCCTAGAAATTTATTTGGGTATTTTAGGATTAATAAATAATTAGTTCTAAGCAGAATCCTATTAATCCTAATTAATTAACTAGTTCCTGTTTTCCTATTAAATTAATTAGTAAATTAATTTATTTTTAACTTGTGATTAGTTATTCTAGGTTAGTTTCTGTCATTCTAGTAGATGAACTTTTATTTATAATTAATAAAAGTTTTAAACTATTTTTCTTAATAGAAATTGGATTAGGCCTAAAATGAGTTTTATAATAGCTTTTTAATTAATTCTTTTTGCTCCTAGTTGCTTAGTGAAACCTTTTCTGTTAAGTTAACCTAAAACCATGATTAGGTTATATTGAGAAATTTTTATTATATAAAAACTATTTTAGTTATTGTTTGGAATAGGAAAAACTTTGAATTGGTTTTCTTTGAGTTTTTCTTTTGGATTTGAGTTTTGGTTGTTTGTTGTGTTATGTTACTTTCGTTATGTTGTGTTATGTGATCCTATTGCTATGTGCTTATTATAGTTATTGTTTGCCTCGGTAGAATTTCCGAGTGCGAAGATTGCTACTCTGAAACCCTAGTTTTTTCAAGATCGTCAACCGTGCAAGTTCACTTTGACCATGCTTTTCTTACCTATGTTTTATTGCATTTAGTGGCATCCTTGCAACCACCCCTCAGTAGTGATATTGAAATTCTTGTAGTTGAGTAGTATGCATGAGGTAGGAACCCATCACCCTGTTACCAAGCCCGGACGTTATTTTTAATGCTACGCTATAGTAGACGGGTTTGGTATGAGTGCACGAGAGTGGTGTGAAGAAGGAGGACTCTACGTCAATGACGACAACTCCATGATGGAATCTGCAAGGACTGCACCTTCAAGACCTCAAGACTTCAAGACTCGAGACAAGAATTCAATACACACTCTTTGGGTGAAGGACGGTTGCCGACGGGCACCTGGAGAAACCAAAGGTTGGTCGGGATGCATGGAGAAGCGCCATGACATCTTGCGGAAAGCTTCACCCAGACTCAAAGAGACGGAAGAATACTTCACGCCCGGAAGCTTACCCTGCAACCGCAAGTCATTATGGGCTCGCTTGGTTGACCTTAGTTGTGACTCTGGTGGGGACGGTACTAGCGTATGTAGAAGGACGGTAGGATTGGATGGGTACCGACGGTGGTCGAGGAACTCTTCTAAGACCATGTTTGGTCATCTTGTTCTCAAACACCACGAAGTGCGAGAACGTAAAGAGAGGGATCGAATCTTGCGGGTAAAGTGTACAAACCTCTGCAGAGGGTTATAACCTAATCGATTAGCCGTGTCCCCGATTACGGACAATTTGAGCATCCGGACTTGGATCTATTTCGGAACTCTCAACACCGGATTGATAACTTAATTGTGGGCAACATATGATGATTTTGGGTTATGAGACATCGGTTGGCGGAACCATGTCATGATAGAAAACTCCATAGTACAGACTCAATTTATTCCTTTGATGTAGGTAAAATAAAATCAGCTTTTATGCAAACAAAACTCGACACTGAGCCATAAAGCCATATTGCATATAGTATAGTTTTATCATCTGTTTTCTCATATTGTGATCTTGCCGGTACATTCAATGTAATCTTGACCTACACGGCCGCAACGTATCATGTTGCGTATATTTCCTCGACGAGTAAGAGTTACGATACAGGTTACGGTCTACACTCAACCCGCCGATGGCGTTGATGGGACTCCACACCCGCTTGATTGTTTCATGAGTATTATGAGGTATATATCATTTTACGTTATTTATACATGTGATTGCACTTTGATATATACATTGATGTATGTGTGTGCCAAAGATACCTTGATCCGAGGATGGCACAAGAATACGAAGGCTTGACCGTCTGAGGTCGGGTCGCTACAATTTAAATGTGGGTCACGCGTTCTTCATTTAAATTAGGCAATGGGATCTCTATGGAAAACATTGACCAAAGTAGATTGTACCAAGTAGATGGTATCTTTGTATTTGCATTTTGAGCAAATAGTGATGGTCTGTTTTCCTATCATATTAATTACTGCACTGGGTTCAGTTTATGATGTTTGCAAGTCAAATTAATTTCCATATGGGCAGCAAAATGAAAAAAAATATAATGCAATCTAGACTTTCCACTGATCATACCAAAGATAAGCTGAAAACGCAATGAAAAGAACTGGTTGGCTTATTACATGGAACTTATATTCACAGGTGCTTATTTTCTTAGGATAACTCATAATAACTGTCCCTAAGAAACTTGGCTAATACAACTGGCATACAAATAACATGTCAAGATGATTGCAATGGAGGAGTGACGTACCATAGCACACTGTATAGGCTCACCGCTGCCTCTCCTTTTTTGCGATGTTCCATGAAATTGCCACATACATCTTGTACTTTTTCATTGTGTAACCCTATCTGCAAGTTGACACAGCAAATTTGAGACATCTCAACATGATACTACATCGCATATCCCTTGCGCATATTTAAACCACCAATAAACGATTGTGTGCGTACCATAAAATAGCCATTACTCAGATCTTTGGACTAGCAGGCACTCTGAGGGAGCCTAATGTAGTGCACTGGAATTCGTACATGCCACCTACGATTTTGTGTAATGTACTGCCTACGTTCCTAAATATATGTCTACGTAGGGATTCCAGTATGGATCACATACAGATGTATATAGATGCATTTTCGAGTGTAGATTCACTCATTTTGCTCCGTATGTAGCCTATAATGGAATCTCTAGAAAGACTTATATTTAGGAACGGAGGTACGAGGTAGTATCATGTATGACATCTACATATCTAATTTAGCAGCCAAGAGTAGAAATCATTATGCACACAAAGGGATTCTTGGTCGAAAATCCTAGCAAAGCACTGGCAGTACGTAACAATACAAGAGAGAGAGACGCGCTTACAAGATCATAGCAATGCCTCGATCCAGGATCTTGGTTGGCCAAGTCATTAGATCCGTAAGAAACATCGTCCTTGTAGTTTTTGCCGGTGCATAACAGTAACAAATGACGGTTAGTATATTTGAAGTACACCGGGCAGGTGATGCTGGACGGGTTTAAAGGTGACAAGTACCTAGGCCGTGGCGGGTGCTTGGCATCTCTCTAGACTGTGTGAGGGCGTAGGGTGTTTGTCGATGGTGAGGGTGATGACGCTGCGATGGCTGTCGGGGTCCGGTAAGGAGATCTAGAATCGTCGAGTAGGGTGTTTGTGGAGTGGCTCTGGTAGGGTGGACTACGGTGTGGGCGAAGCGGATCTATGGCCGTGGACGAGGGCGTAGGTGAAGCTGCTCCGGTGGTTGGGTTAAGGATGGTGTCGACGATGTGGATCTGCAGCCGTGGGACGGGCGTCGAAGCTGCTCCGGTGGTTGGGTTAAGGGTGGTGTCGACTATGCGGATCTGCGGCCGTGGATGGGGCGTCGGTTGCTCCGTAGGTTGGATGAGGGTGCCCGGAAGCGGATCTGAGGCCGTGGACTTGTGAGTTGGCAAAGCGGCCCCGGTAGGGTTGAGAATGGTATAGGCGAAGCTACTCCGGTAGGGTTAAGGAAGGTGTCGGCGAAGCGGCTCCGGTAGGATTGAGGAAGGTGTCGGCGAAGAGGATCAGAGGCCGTCGACGGGCGTCGGTGGGGCGGCTCCGGGTGTGGGACAGTCTCCTATGGGGAATCTGAATGAGCCGCTGCAGATCTTGTGGCGGTTGACGAGAGTACCGAAGCAGATCCGGCGCCGTGGACAAGGCCGGCACCGAATGGGCTGTGGTACAGTGGTGGATGAGCAGTCTACTTGTTTCTAGGGGAGGTGGGAGGGTAGATGCGGCGCAGGCGATCTGGCGAGGTGGACGCCTGCTGGCGATGAATGGGCTATGGTACGCGGTGGATGAGCAGTCTAGGGTTTCGAGAGGGAGGGAGAAAGGGGATGAAATGCAGACGGCGTGCCGTGTAGTTAGTCGTTTTTATGGAGGGGAGAGGAAATGGGGTGCCGTGTAGTGGGGAACCTGAAGTTACCAAAGCAGCCCCGACCTATCACGTAGATGAGGGCGGTATTGTAATCATGGTCTCCGTGCACCAAGGACAAAAGGGGATTTCGCATGCTAAAGACTAAGGTGGCGGAAATTTTAGAAGGAGGCGGAGATTTTGCCGCCCATGGATCGTTCGTATCCAGTTTCAACTAATTTTGGACCGTGCTAGCGGGAAGGTCATGCTAGATCGTGTACACGGGCACGCAGCGTCGTGATTAATAACCGTGTGCAGTCCACCCGGAAAAAGACAATAACTCGGGATGATGCGCCGATAACTTGGGCGTTCACACGGGCGCCGCCAATCGTGACGGGTGTAGTGGCGGCGTTCACACAAAAAAGGGATCAAACGATCAGCCTATGTATTTCTCGTAAATAGATAATTTAGTGCCATTGGTTATTTACTTTAAACATAATGCATTGACGTGTTAGTGTAGAGGCGCACAAAAGAAATGGATATTGTAGTCAGCTACTTAAAAGTGTTACCTCATATGATTACATAGCCTCCATTTCATAAATTGTGTACCCGTTGAATTCATATATGAATATTACATATATTACTTCAAAATAGAAACTTAAATCATCCAAGACTAATGAATTTGAATGCAAGAGTAACAATGGTGCATGTTCATGATAGCTACATTGGTTGTTTGAAGAAACATCAACGTAACTTTGGCATGCACAACTAAAAAACTTATTTAAATAGAAAAAAATGTGATATGTGAGTGTCCAATCTTTATAGCGTTGAATCGATATTGTACCTTTGGCCATGATACGAAGTAGATATTGACTTATGTTCAAGCGATGCACGTCCACGATCGCTAGATAGTGATACGTTAATGAATTGTTCAATCTCTCTCACATGCATACATATCTTATTTCCCTGTGGGCATCGGAATCACACACGTGCACTTCGTGTATTTCTCTCCCTCCGTCAGGGTTAAATTCGTCTTTCTACCCCGTCCTACAAGTCTCTCACACAGAAACACACACGCTCTCTATGTCTAACACGCCCACCCCTTTAATTCCGCCCACCCACAACCACTAATGTCTCTCACACATATGCTATCTAACTAAACCTTAATAAAGCTAGATAAGTGTCACACAAACTCCTTCTCCCTACTAGCAAGATGCCCATGCATTGCATGTAACATCAAGATGCATTTGTATGAGAAGTTTATCTTGTGGGAGAAAAGGATGAACGAGGGAATGCCTTATTTGCAAATGTGGAGAGGGGTGTGGGTATCTTTTTGCAAAATTGCCATAGTTTCCTTCCTGTCCGTCGGATATAAATCAGATGGCCTATATTGCAGGATGGCAGGAACACCATCATCACCAACTCTGTTTTTTTATAAGAGTAGAGATATGTGAGTGTCACTGCCCCCCCACACCCACACTTCCCAACTGTAGGATCGTGAGAAGAGGTGTCTAGAGGGGGGGGGGGGGTGAATAGACACTATGTACCAAAGTTGCAGTTTTTAATCTTTTTCAAGTTCAAGTGGAGTTTAGGCACAATTTCAACATTCACAATACATATCAAGCAAGTATGCAAAGAGTATATGAGCAGCGGAAAATAAGGCATGCAACTTGCATGAAAGTAAAGGGAAGGGTTTGGAGAATTCAAACGCAATTGGAGAAACGGATGTTTTTGGCGTGGTTCGGATAGGTGGTGCTATCCTACTTCCACGTTGGTGGAGACTTCAACCCACGAAGGGTAATGGCTGCGCGAGTCCACGGAGGGCTCCACCCACGAAGGGTCCACGAAGTAGCAACCTTGTCTATCCCACCATGGCCGTCGCCCACGAAGGACTTGCCTCACTAGCGGTAGATCTTCACGAAGTAGGTGATCTCCTTGCCCTTACAAACTCCTTGGTTCAACTCCACAATCTTGTCGGAGTCTCCCAAGTGACACCTAGCCAATCTAGGAGACACCACTCTCCAAGAAGTAACAAATGGTGTGTTGATGATGAACTCCTTGCTCTTGTGCTTCAAATGAAAGTCTCCCCAACACTCAACTCTCTCTCATGGGTTTTGGATCTGGTGGAAAGAAGATTTGAGTGGAAAGCAACTTGGGGAAGGCTAGAGATGAAGATTCATATGGTAGCAATGGAATATCTTGGCCTCAACACATGAGTAGGTAGTTCTCTCTCAGAAATAGGATGCTGGAAGTGCAGGTTCAGTCTGATGGCTCTCTCTACGAATGAAGAGGAGGTGGAGGGGTATATATAACCTCCACACAAAATCTAACAGTTACACACAATTTACCAATCTCGGTGAGACCGAATCAACAAACTCGGTCAGACCAACTTTAGTAAACCTAGTGACCGTTAGGGTTTTCGGTGGGACTGAAATGCATCTCGGTAGGACCGACTCGATTAGGGTTAGGGCATAACGTAATCTCGGTGAGACCGATTACACAAACTCGGTGAGACCAATTTTGGTAATTAGCTAACCAGAGAGTTGGTCAAGCAAACTCGGTGAGACCGATTACTCAAACTCGGTGAGACCGATTTCGGTAATACGCTAACCAGAAAGTTTGCATTGTAATCTCGGTAGTACCGATTGCACAAACTCGGTGAGACCAATTTTGGTAATGGACATACACAGAGAGATTACAATCCCATCTCGGTGAGACCGAGATCCCTATCGGTAGAACCGATTTGCTTAGGGTTTGTGGCAGTGGCTAAGACATCAAAACTCGGAGGTGCCGGATAGCAAGAATCAGTGGGGCAATGAGTTTGACTTTTAGGTTTAGGACATTTGTGGATGTGGGAAAGCAGTTGAGGGTTTTGGAGCATATCACTAAGCACATGAAGCAAGAGGCTCATTAAGCAACACCTCATCCCTCCTTGATAGTATTGGCTTTTCCTATAGACTCAATGTGATCTTGGACCACTAAAAGTGTAAAATGAAGAGTCTTGAACTTGAAGCTTTAGCCAATCCTTTGTCCTTAGAATTTTGAAGGAGTTCCCATATCCTTTAGTCCATGCCACTCCATTGTTGAACTTATATGAAACATACTAGATAGGAGTGTTAGTCCAACAAGAGATATGTTGTCATTAATTACCAAAACCACCTAGGGAGCACTTGTGCTTTCAATCTCCCCCTTTTTGGTAATTGATGGCAACATACATCAAAGCTTTAGATGAAGATATAAAGAGTAGCAAGTAAAGCTTTGGAAGGACATGTAACAGGCATAGGCTCCCCCTACAAGTATGCAATCATGTGAATATGGAAAGTAGAAGCATATGAGAGCATAACAATGATAGAGAGGGCAATGTGTTACATGTATCTTGGCCATATGCATCAGAGCAAAGAATGTTAAGTAAAATACCTTCATGCCCATGAGTTCTTCTTGCAAACAGTATGTACATCAGCAATAATTCCTCATGCACATGATTGTGATGCATATACTTACCTCGTAGTCTTGAGTTGGCTTAGGATGGAGTGAACCTGCGTAAACAAGGTTAGATAACACAGATGCACCTACTAGCTAGAGAAAAATGTAAGAAACTACAAGAATACCAATACTGGGATGACATGTAGAAGGTGAGTACTAAGTACCACATTTGATTTGACATGTCCCCAAGAGTCAAGATATGCAATGAAATCAAATGATTTCTATCCCATAGATGTCTTGCTCCCCCTGAATCTAGCATGGGATATTGGGAGAAGATAGGGAAATGTAAAAATCAGAAATGTAAACTTCAGAGTGAAAGATATGAAAGATGATTAGAGCTTAAAGTAAATAAACACAAATAAGCACATATGAACATGTCTTTCCCCCAAAAAGACATGTGGCATCTCTCCTCTTGAACACCAAGCATCTGGGATCCTTGAGAAATACTTTCTACTTAAGTATTCTCTCCCCCTGGAGATCTCTCTCCCCCCCGTTAGGATCTCTCCTCCTTAAGAAATGGAAGTACTCTTACTCGATGTGATCTCTCTCGAAATAATAAGCTTTGATGTGATCTCTCTCCCCTTTGACATCAATTTCCAAGAAGGGTTTTCTGGGATCATCGAATGGGTTCGGTCCTTGAGACACAGCGCAAAGCAATGAAAAAAATTGTGATGCTTGTAGAGGACAAGATTCATTGAGTGGAGCTGGATCAGAAGAAACATAGAATAAGTGGCAACTTATTTTTCTTGTAGTGAAATCGGTGGCACCGAGTGGTATGCTTCGGTTGTACCGAAAGGATTCGGTTGGACCGAAAACAACAAATCGGTGAAACCGAGTTCAACACAGAGAAAACACTTGTCACTTCAGCTCACTAAACTGGTAAGATCTCACAAAGATTTGCAAGGAAATTACTGAAAGATGTGCAGGGAATTGAATGCAGAAATTGCAGAGCAACAGAAAAGGAAAGAAAGAAAGAAATCTAGATGAAGTTTTTTTTGAAAGGGGAAACAAATATGCAAGAGACAAATGCACAAACACAGAGAAGAACACAAGAGAACTTCATCTAGAGATGGTCGGTGACAAAGTCACCTATGTTAGAGTATATTGACTTAGGAGTCAAGTGAGATCACTTGATCATAGGTCATACTCATCGTTTAAGCTCAAAATGGGGTTACCATTTTCCGTTTAAGCATTTTGATGTATTCTCATCTTGTTGAGTTGCTTTAACTCATGTCTTGGAGTAAAGCTTCTCTAAGATGGAATGACATACCTTGGTTGGTGGTGTTGGCCATGTAGTTGAACTTGTGTGGGTTGCGCAAGGTTGATGTAGCTCATCAAGAGTTAGGAGCACCACTTGGAATTTTAGTCCATATTCCTACATGGGTTAGTCCTTGCAAGGAATAGCACTTGTGTAAAATAGAATAAAGATCAATCATTGAGATTTTCAAAGGATATTTGAAAGATTCCGTGCTTCCTTGACTTCAACCACCATAGTGTAGAGACTTGGTGATGTAGAGATTGCTCAAGATGTGAGTGGCTTTCAATCTCATGGAATTTGATTCAACCAAGTACCTACATGGGTTAGATAACATACAAGACACAAATATATCCAAGATATATTATATATATTCATCATAAGAAAGATATCATGGATTAGTCATAAGCTCATGTCTTGCATGTATCCAATGGAGTTTCTACTCCAAGTTTGAAGCATCGATGATGTTCAATTCTCCTCTCAACCTGCAAAACACTTTCTCATCAAGGGGTTTAGTGAATATATCCGCTTAATTGCTTTTAGGTGCGAATATGCTTAAGATCAATGTCACCCTTAGCAACATGATCTCGAATAAAATGATGACGAACTTCAATATGCTTAGTTCGACAATGTTGCATGTGATTATGACCAATTTTGATAGCACTTTCATTGTCACACAGCAATGGAACATGTCTCACATATATCCCATAATCTTTAAGAGTTTGGGTCATCCAAAGTAATTGAGCACAACATGAACCAACGGCAATGTATTCCGCTTCGGCGGTGGATAAGGATACCGAGTTTTGTTTCTTGGAGGACCAAGACACAAGAGATCTACCAAGAATTTGACAAGTACCCGAAGTGGACTTTCTATCAACCTTGTCTCCGGCATAATCCGAGTCGGAATAGCCAACAAGATCGAAAGAGGCCCTCTTAGGATACCAAATGCCAAAGTTTGGTGTATGAATTAAGTATCTCACTATCCTTTTCACGGCCTTAAGATGACATTCTTTAGGAGCAGCTTGATATCGTAGCACATGCACACACTTAGCATAATATCGGGACGAGAAGCACATAGATATAACAATGAACCGATCATAGAGCGATAAACCTTTTGATCAACCGGTTCACCATCTTTGGTCAAGTCGAGGTGTCCACTAGTAGGCATGGGTGTGGACATACCTTTGCATTCTTGCATGTTGAACTTCTTGAATAAGTCCTTGGTGTACTTCGTTTGAGAGACAAA
The DNA here is from genome assembly GCA_021605145.1 of Aegilops bicornis. Classification (NCBI taxonomy): domain Eukaryota; kingdom Viridiplantae; phylum Streptophyta; class Magnoliopsida; order Poales; family Poaceae; genus Aegilops; species Aegilops bicornis. The sequence continues at coordinate 328,215,150 of CM038669.1, forward strand.
GATTCCTTCCTTAGTTTGCTTGATTTGCAAACCGAGAAAGAATTTGAGTTCACTCATCATAGACATCTCAAACTTCTCCGACATTAGCTTTCCAAACTTTTCACTAAAATGAGGGTTAGTTGAACCAAATATAATATCATCAACATAGATTTGGCACACAAATAGTTCTCCATTAACCCTTTTAGTAAAAAGAGTAGAATCTATTTTCCCAATTTCAAAGCCTTTTCCAAGAAGGAACTTGGTCAAGCATTTATACCATGCTCTAGGATCTTGTTTAAGACCATAAAGAGCTTTGTGAAGTTTGTAAACATGATTGGGTTTCTTAGGATTGACAAAGCCGGAGGTTGTTTAACATAAACTTCCTCCTCTATTTTACCATTTAGAAAAGCACTTTTAATGTCCATTTGGTACAAGGTGATATCATGATGATTAGCATATGCAAGTAAGATGCGAATGGACTCAAGTCTAGCAACGGAGCATAAGTCTCACCATAGTCCATACCTTCGACTTGTGTGTAGCCTTGGGCGACGAGACATGCTTTGTTGCGAACTACTTGTCCATCTTCATCTTGCTTGTTGTGAAACACCCATTTGGTACCGATGATGTTGTGGTTGTTGTCGGCTTCTCAACCAATGTCCAAACTTGGTTCCTTTCAAAGTTGTGTAGCTCTTCATGCATTGCATTTATCCAATCCGGATCTTCCTATGCTTCTTCAACCTTCATAGGTTCAATGCTAGAGATGAAAGAATAGTTTTCACAAAAGTTAGCTAAACGAGTTTTAGAGCGAGTGATTCTCCGGGTTTGAATATCATTGTAGATTTGTTCGACGGATGGTCTTTAGCAATTCTTTCTCGAACTCGTGAAAGCTTTTGCTTGGGTCTTCGTTGAACATCTTCTTCATCTTGTTCTTCTTCTTCTTGGCCTTCTTCATCGTTGGCGTTTTCGTTCTCTTGCCGTGGTGAAGAAGGAGGTTGTTGACGTTCGTCTTGATGCATTTCCTCGTCGTCTTCCTCTTGATGTGTCCCACTTGTGGATGCTTCCGTATCAACTCTCGGTTCACCTTGTCGTGAAGTAGAAGCTTCCACTTGGACGGACGAGGTACTCTCCTTCATCTCCGTTGGACGAACTTTGCCAATAGACAAGTCTTGGATTGCTTCCGAAGGGTCTTTGTCTCCTACATCAATTGGCAATTGCTCTACTTGCGAGCCGTTAGATTCATCAAACTTCACATCTACCGCCTCTTCAACCTTTCGGGTGAAATTGTTGTGAACACGGTAAGTGTGAGAGTTCGATCCATAGCCTAGTAGGAAACCTTCATGAGACTTAGGAGAAAATTTAGAACGACGATGCTTATCAAGAATGTAGCACTTTGAGCCGAATACTCGAAAGTATCCAACTTGGGGTTTGTTACCGATGAGGAGCTCGTATGCCGTCTTGCCGAGTATCTTGTGAAGATACAAGCGATTTGTTGCATGACAAGCTGTCTCAACCGCTTCTGCCCAAAAGTGCTTTGGCGTCTTGTACTCATCAAGCATCGTTCTCGCCATTTCGATGAGCGTCCGGTTCTTCCTCTCAACAAATCCATTTTGTTGAGGTGTGTACGTAGCCGAGAACTCGTGTGAAATCCCTTCTTCGTCAAGAAAGGTGTCCACATTTGCGTTCTTGAACTCCGCTCGTTGTCGCTGCGAACCTTCTTGATCTTCACTTCAAATTGATTTTGGGCCTTCCTAGCGAAGTTTTTGAAGATCTTTTGGACCTGCGATTTATCATCAAGAAAGAACACCCACGTAAATCTTGAAAAGTCATCAACTATAACTAGACCAAAAGAATTTCCACCGAGACTCTTGTAGGCGTTGGGACCAAAGTGATCCATGTGAAGCAGCTCGAGTGGCCTCTTTGTGGTCATAATGTTCTTCACGGGATGTCTTCCTCCAACCTGTTTACCTGCCTGACAAGCACTGCACAGTCTATCCTTGTCAAATATGACATCGTTAACTCCAAGAATATGATTTCCTTTAATGAGCTTGTCAAGGTTTCTCATGCCAACGTGACCTAGTCGTCTATGCCATAACCAACCTTTTGAGGATTTAGAAATGAAGCAAGTTTTAGGTTGTGCCTTTTTAGAGAAGTCAACAATGTAAAGATCACCTCTACGTATGCCGGTAAAGACCATTTTATGATTGTCTCGACGGTACACTTGGCAATCTACTTCAGTAAATAGGACATTGAAACCGAAATCAGCAAGTCTAGATACTGAAAGTAAGTTGCATCCAAGAGATTCAACGAGCATGACATTTTGTATGGAGCTATCATGTGAGATGGCCACCTTACCAAGGCCAACCACCTTACCCTTTGAGTTGTCTCCGAAAGTAACATACTTTCAAGGACTATCATTTTCAGCAAGCTCACGAAACATGTCTTTATCTCCGGTCATGTGATCGGTACATCCACTGTCAAGAACCCATTCCTTTCCTCCTGACACATATCCCCGAAGGTTTGCCATAAGACCAAAATGTCTCATTGCATCATCAAGATCGAAGTCACTATCATCATCCTCATCATAGTATCCATGTTCAACATCGTCATGTGGTGGATCAAGTCCTAGAGAGGGTGATTCGTTAGAGTGAGTTTGACAATGATCTTGTCTATGAATTCTTATAGCTTGAAATAATATCACTAATAATTCCAACATCTCCTTTGGCACGAGTAAGATTGGTGAGTTCAAATAGACGATCACCAAACATAGGATCACTAGTATTCATCTTACTCAAGGCAATACACTTACGGAGAATCTCATCTAGATTTTTCAAGGAATAATTTGGAAAACGTTCCTCAAGAAATTTCCATATAGTGTAGGCACACTCAAAGGTAGGTAAGATTCTAAACAAGTTTCTAGGCAAGCCTCTAGTGATAAGATTAACAGTTCTAAGATTTCTAGTCATGTCAATAGCTTCATCAAGGGTAGGATGCATAGGATCAACATGAGGTGCACAAGGGCTAGCAATGTACTTGGTCAAATGATATTGATTGAAAATTGCAAGCATCTCATTTTTCCACTCATGAAAATACTCTCCATCAAGAATAGGCACTCTATGTCTAAGACTCCCCAAAGTAGACTCATCCATCTTCCTCCAATGGTGATTAAACCAAGGCAATGGAGACCAATGCTCTGATACCACTTGTAGGATCTTGATAAGAGGTGTCTAGAGGGGGGGTGAATAGACACTAAGTACCAAAGTTGCAGTTTTTAATCTTTTTCAAGTTCAAGTGGAGTTTAGGCACAATTTCAACATTCACAATACATATCAAGCAAGTATGCAAATAGTATATGAGCAGCGGAAAATAAGGCATGCAACTTGCACCAAAGTAAAGGGAAGGGTTTGGAGAATTCAAACGCAATTGGAGACACGGATGTTTTTGGCATGGTTCGGATAGGTGGTGCTATCCTACTTCCACGTTGGTGGAGACTTCAACCCACGAAGGGTAACGGTTGCGCGAGTCCACGGAGGGCTCCACCCACGAAGGGTCCACGAAGTAGCAACCTTGTCTATCCCACCATGGCCGTCGCCCACGAAGGACTTGCCTCACTAGCGGTAGTTCTTCACGAAGTAGGTGATCTCCTTGCCCTTACAAACTCCTTGGTTCAACTCCACAATCTTGTCGGAGGCTCCCAAGTGACACCTAGCCAATCTAGGAGACACCACTCTCAAGAAGTAACAAATGGTGTGTTGATGATGAACTCCTTGCTCTTGTGCTTCAAATGATAGTCTCCCAACACTCAACTCTCTCTCATGGGTTTTGGATCTGGTGGAAAGAAGATTTGAGTGGAAAGCAACTTGGGGAAGGCTAGAGATCAAGATTCATATGGTAGGAATGGAATATCTTGGCCTCAACACATGAGTAGGTAGTTCTCTCTCAGAAATAGGATGCTGGAAGTGCAGGTTCAGTCTGATGGCTCTCTCTACGAATGAAGAGGAGGTGGAGGGGTATATATAACCTCCACACAAAATCTAACAATTACACACAATTTACCAATCTCGGTGAGACCGAATCAACAAACTCGGTCAGACCAACTTTAGTAAACCTAGTGACCGTTAGGTTTTTCGGTGGGACTGAAATGCATCTCGGTAGGACCGACTCGATTAGGGTTAGGGCATAACGTAATCTCGGTGAGACCGATTACACAAACTCGGTGAGACCAATTTTGGTAATTAGCTAACCAGAGAGTTGGTCAAGCAAACTCGGTGAGACCGATTACTCAAACTCGGTGAGACCGATTTTGGTAATACGCTAACCAGAAAGTTTGCATTGTAATCTCGGTAGTACCGATTGCACAAACTCGGTGAGACCAATTTTGGTAATGGACATACAGAGAGATTACAATCCCATCTCGGTGAGACCGAGATCCCTATCGGTAGAACCGATTTGCTTAGGGTTTGTGGCAGTGGCTAAGACATCAAAACTCGGAGGTGCCGGATAGCAAGAATCAGTGGGGCCGAGTTTGACTTTTAGGTTTAGGACATTTGTGGATGTGGGAAAGCAGTTGAGGGTTTTGGAGCATATCACTAAGCACATGAAGCAAGAGGCTCATTAAGCAACACCTCATCCCTCCTTGATAGTATTGGCTTTTCCTATAGACTCAATGTGATCTTGGACCACTAAAAGTGTAAAATGAAGAGTCTTGAACTTGAAGCTTTAGCCAATCCTTTGTCCTTAGAATTTTGAAGGAGTTCCCATATCCTTTAGTCCATGCCACTCCATTGTTGAACTTATATGAAACATACTAGATAGGAGTGTTAGTCCAACAAGAGATATGTTGTCATTAATTACCAAAACCACCTAGGGAGCACTTGTGCTTTCAATCTCCCTTTTGGTAATTGATGGCAACATACATCAAAGCTTTAGATGAAGATATAAAGAGTAGCAAGTAAAGCTTTGGAAGGACATGTAACAGGCATAGGCTCCCCCTACAAGTATGCAATCATGTGAATATGGAAAGTAGAAGCATATGAGAGCATAACAATGATAGAGAGGGCAATGTGTTACATGTATCTTGGCCATATGCATCAGAGCAAAGAATGTTAAGTAAAATACCTTCATGCCCATGAGTTCTTCTTGCAAACAGTATGTACATCAGCAATAATTCCTCATGCACATGATTGTGATGCATATACTTACCTCGTAGTCTTGAGTTGGCTTAGGATGGAGTGAACCTGCGTAAACAAGGTTAGATAACACAGATGCACCTACTAGCTAGAGAAAACAGAAGAAACTACAAGAATACCAATACTGGGATGACATGTAGAAGGTGAGTACTAAGTACCACATTTGATTTGACATGTCCCCAAGAGTCAAGATATGCAATGAAATCAAATGATTTCTATCCCATAGATGTCTTGCTCCCCCTGAATCTAGCATGGGATATTGGGAGAAGATAGGGAACAGAAAATCAGAACAGAAACTCAGAGCTGAAAGATATGAAAGATGATTAGAGCTTAAAGTAAATAAACACAAATAAGCACATATGAACATGTCTTTCCCCCAAAAAGACATGTGGCATCTCTCCTCTTGAACACCAAGCATCTGGGATCCTTGAGAAATACTTTCTACTTAAGTATTCTCTCCCCCTGGAGATCTCTCTCCCCCCCTTTAGGATCTCTCTCCTCCTTAAGAAATGGAAGTACTCTTACTCTGATGTGATCTCTCTCGAAATAATAAGCTTTGATGTGATCTCTCTCTCCCCCTTTGACATCAATTTCCAAGAAGGGTTTTCTGGGATCTGTCGAATGGGTTCGGTCCTTGAGACACAGCGCAAAGCAATGAAAAAAATTGTGATGCTTGTAGAGGACAAGATTCATTGAGTGGAGCTGGATCAGAAGAAACATAGAATAAGTGGCAACTTATTTTTCTTGTAGTGAAATCGGTGGCACCGAGTGGTATGCTTCGGTTGTACCGAAAGGATTCGGTTGGACCGAAAACAACAAATCGGTGAAACCGAGTTCAACACAGAGAAAACACTTGTCACTTCAGCTCACTAAACTGGTAAGATCTCACAAAGATTTGCAAGGAAATTACTGAAAGATGTGCAGGAATTGAATGCGTAAATTGCGAGCAACATGTAAAAGGAAAGAAAGAAAGAAATCTAGATGAAGTTTTTTTGAAAGGGGAAACAAATATGCAAGAGACAAATGCACAAACACAGAGAAGAACACAAGAGAACTTCATCTAGAGATGGTCGGTGACAAAGTCACCTATGTTAGAGTATATTGACTTAGGAGTCAAGTGAGATCACTTGATCATAGGTCATACTCATCGTTTAAGCTCAAAATGGGGTTACCATTTTCCGTTTAAGCATTTTGATGTATTCTCATCTTGTTGAGTTGCTTTAACTCATGTCTTGGAGTAAAGCTTCTCTAAGATGGAATGACATACCTTGGTTGGTGGTGTTGGCCATGTAGTTGAACTTGTGTGGGTTGCGCAAGGTTGATGTAGCTCATCAAGAGTTAGGAGCACCACTTGGAATTTTAGTCCATATTCCTACATGGGTTAGTCCTTGCAAGGAATAGCACTTGTGTAAAATAGAATAAAGATCAATCATTGAGATTTTCAAAGGATATTTGAAAGATTCCGTGCTTCCTTGACTTCAACCACCATAGTGTAGAGACTTGGTGATGTAGAGATTGCTCAAGATGTGAGTGGCTTTCAATCTCATGGAATTTGATTCAACCAAGTACCTACATGGGTTAGATAACATACAAGACACAAATATATCCAAGATATATTATATATATTCATCATAAGAAAGATATCATGGATTAGTCATAAGCTCATGTCTTGCATGTATCCAATGGAGTTTCTACTCCAAGTTTGAAGCATCGATGATGTTCAATTCTCCTCTCAACCTGCAAAACACTTTCTCATCAAGGGGTTTAGTGAATATATCCGCTAATTGCTTTTCGGTGCGAATATGCTTAAGATCAATGTCACCCTTAGCAACATGATCTCGAATAAAATGATGACGAACTTCAATATGCTTAGTTCGACAATGTTGCACAGGATTATGACCAATTTTGATAGCACTTTCATTGTCACACAGCAATGGAACATGTCTCACATATATCCCATAATCTTTAAGAGTTTGGGTCATCCAAAGTAATTGAGCACAACATGAACCAGCGGCAATGTATTCCGCTTCAAGGTGGATAAGGATACCGAAGTTTTGTTTCTTGGAGGACCAAGACACAAGAGATCTACCAAGAATTTGACAAGTACCCAAGTGGACTTTCTATCAACCTTGTCTCGGCATAATCCGAGTCGGAATAGCCAACAAGATCGAAGAGGCCCTCTTAGGATACCAAATGCCAAAGTTTGGTGTATGAATTAAGTATCTCACTATCCTTTTCACGGCCTTAAGATGACATTCTTTAGGAGCAGCTTGATATCGTGCGCACATGCACACACTTAGCATAATATCGGGACGAGAAGCACATAGATATAACAATGAACCGATCATAGAGCGATAAACCTTTTGATCAACCGGTTCACCATCTTTGGTCAAGTCGAGGTGTCCACTAGTAGGCATGGGTGTGGACATACCTTTGCATTCTTGCATGTTGAACTTCTTGAATAAGTCCTTGGTGTACTTCGTTTGAGAGACAAAGATTCCTTCCTTAGTTTGCTTGATTTGCAAACCGAGAAAGAATTTGAGTTCACTCATCATAGACATCTCAAACTTCTCCGACATTAGCTTTCCAAACTTTTCACTAAAATGAGGGTTAGTTGAACCAAATATAATATCATCAACATAGATTTGGCACACAAATAGTTCTCCATTAACCCTTTTAGTAAAAAGAGTAGAATCTATTTTCCCAATTTCAAAGCCTTTTCCAAGAAGGAACTTGGTCAAGCATTTATACCATGCTCTAGGATCTTGTTTAAGACCATAAAGAGCTTTGTGAAGTTTGTAAACATGATTGGGTTTCTTAGGATTGACAAAGCCGGGAGGTTGTTTAACATAAACTTCCTCCTCTATTTTACCATTTAGAAAAGCACTTTTAATGTCCATTTGGTACAAGGTGATATCATGATGATTAGCATATGCAAGTAAGATGCGAATGGACTCAAGTCTAGCAACGGGAGCATAAGTCTCACCATAGTCCATACCTTCGACTTGTGTGTAGCCTTGGGCGAGACATGCTTTGTTGCGAACTACTTGTCCATCTTCATCTTGCTTGTTGTGAAACACCCATTTGGTACCGATGATGTTGTGGTTGTTGTCGGGCTTCTCAACCAATGTCCAAACTTGGTTCCTTTCAAAGTTGTGTAGCTCTTCATGCATTGCATTTATCCAATCCGGATCTTCCTATGCTTCTTCAACCTTCATAGGTTCAATGCTAGAGATGAAAGAATAGTTTTCACAAAAGTTAGCTAAACGAGTTTTAGAGCGAGTGATTCTCCGGGTTTGAATATCATTGTAGATTTGTTCGACGGGATGGTCTTTAGCAATTCTTTCTCGAACTCGTGAAAGCTTTTGCTTGGGTCTTCGTTGAACATCTTCTTCATCTTGTTCTTCTTCTTCTTGGCCTTCTTCATCGTTGGCGTTTTCGTTCTCTTGCCGTGGTGAAGAAGGAGGTTGTTGACGTTCGTCTTGATGCATTTCCTCGTCGTCTTCCTCTTGATGTGTCCCACTTGTGGATGCTTCCGTATCAACTCTCGGTTCACCTTGTCGTGAAGTAGAAGCTTCCACTTGGACGGACGAGGTACTCTCCTTCATCTCCGTTGGACGAACTTTGCCAATAGACAAGTCTTGGATTGCTTCCGAAGGGTCTTTGTCTCCTACATCAATTGGCAATTGCTCTACTTGCGAGCCGTTAGATTCATCAAACTTCACATCTACCGTCTCTTCAACCTTTCGGGTGAAATTGTTGTAGACACGGTAAGTGTGAGAGTTCGATCCATAGCCTAGTAGGAAACCTTCATGAGACTTAGGAGAAAATTTAGAACGACGATGCTTATCAAGAATGTAGCACTTTGAGCCGAATACTCGAAAGTATCCAACTTGGGGTTTGTTACCGATGAGGAGCTCATATGTCGACTTGCCGAGAATCTTGTGAAGATACAAGCGATTTGTTGCATGACAAGCTGTCTCAACCGCTTCTGCCCAAAAGTGCTTCGGCGTCTTGTACTCATCAAGCATCGTTCTCGCCATTTCGATGAGCGTCCGGTTCTTCCTCTCAACAAATCCATTTTGTTGAGGTGTGTACGTAGCCGAGAACTCGTGTGAAATCCCTTCTTCGTCAAGAAAGGTGTCCACATTTGTGTTCTTGAACTCCGCTCATTGTCGCTGCGAACCTTCTTGATCTTCACTTCAAATTGATTTTGGGCCTTCCTAGCGAAGTTTTTGAAGATCTTTTGGACCTGCGATTTATCATCAAGAAAGAACACCCACGTAAATCTTGAAAAGTCATCAACTATAACTAGACCAAAAGAATTTCCACCGAGACTCTTGTAGGCGTTGGGACCAAAGTGATCCATGTGAAGCAGCTCGAGTGGCCTCTTTGTGGTCATAATGTTCTTCACGGGATGTCTTCCTCCAACTTTGTTTACACGCCTCGACAAGCACTGCACAGTCTATCCTTGTCAAATATGACATCGTTAACTCCAAGAATATGATTTCCTTTAATGAGCTTGTCAAGGTTTCTCATGCCAACGTGACCTAGTCGTCTATGCCATAACCAACCTTTTGAGGATTTAGAAATGAAGCAAGTTTTAGGTTGTGCCTTTTTAGAGAAGTCAACAATGTAAAGATCACCTCTACGTATGCGGTAAAGACCATTTTATGATTGTCTCGACGGTACACTTGGCAATCTACTTGAAGAATAGGACATTGAAACCGAAATCAGCAAGTCTAGATATCTTTGAAAGTAAGTTGCATCCAAGAGATTCAACGAGCATGACATTTTGTATGGAGCTATCATGTGAGATGGCCACCTTACCAAGGCCAACCACCTTACCCTTTGAGTTGTCTCCGAAAGTAACATACTTTCAAGGACTATCATTTTCAGCAAGCTCACGAAACATGTCTTTATCTCCGGTCATGTGATCGGTACATCCACTGTCAAGAACCCATTCCTTTCCTCCTGACACATATCCTCAAGATTTGCCATAAGACCAAAATGTCTCATTGCATCATCAAGATCGAAGTCACTGTCATCATCCTCATCATAGTATCCATGTTCAACATCGTCATGTGGTGGATCAAGTCCTAGAGAGGGTGATTCGTTAGAGTGAGTTTGACAATGATCTTGTCTATGAATTCTTATAGCTTCGGAAATAATATCACTAATAATTCCAACATCTCCTTTGGCACGAGTAAGATTGGTGAGTTCAAATAGACGATCACCAAACATAGGATCACTAGTATTCATCTTACTCAAGGCAATACACTTACGGAGAATCTCATCTAGATTTTTCAAGGAATAATTTGGAAAAGCGTTCCTCAAGAAATTTCCATATAGTGTAGGCACACTCAAAGGTAGGTAAGATTCTAAACAAGTTTCTAGGCAAGCCTCTAGTGATAAGATTAATGAGTTCTAAGATTTCTAGTCATGTCAATAGCTTCATCAAGGGTAGGATGCATAGGATCAACATGAGGTGCACAAGGGCTAGCAATGTACTTGGTCAAATGATATTGATTGAAAATTGCAAGCATCTCATTTTTCCACTCATGAAAATACTCTCCATCAAGAATAGGCACTCTATGTCTAAGACTCCCCAAAGTAGACTCATCCATCTTCCTCCAATGGTGATTAAACCAAGGCAATGGAGACCAATGCTCTGATACCACTTGTAGGATCTTGATAAGAGGTGTCTAGAGGGGTGAATAGACACTAAGTACCAAAGTTGCAGTTTTTAATCTTTTTCAAGTTCAAGTGGAGTTTAGGCACAATTTCAACATTCACAATACATATCAAGCAAGTATGCAAATAGTATATGAGCAGCGGAAAATAAGGCATGCAACTTGCACCAAAGTAAAGGGAAGGGTTTGGAGAATTCAAAGCGCAATTGGAGACACGGATGTTTTTGGCATGGTTCGGATAGGTGGTGCTATCCTACTTCCACGTTGGTGGAGACTTCAACCCACGAAGGGTAACGCAGTTGCCGAGTCCACGGAGGGCTCCACCCACGAAGGGTCCACAGTAGCAACCTTGTCTATCCCACCATGGCCGTCGCCCACGAAGGACTTGCCTCACTAGCGGTAGTTCTTCACGAAGTAGGTGATCTCCTTGCCCTTACAAACTCCTTGGTTCAACTCCACAATCTTGTCGGAGGCTCCCAAGTGACACCTAGCCAATCTAGGAGACACCACTCTCCAAGAAGTAACAAATGGTGTGTTGATGATGAACTCCTTGCTCTTGTGCTTCAAATGATAGTCTCCCCAACACTCAACTCTCTCTCATGGGTTTTGGATCTGGTGGAAAGGAGATTTGAGTGGAAAGCAACTTGGGGAAGGCTAGAGATCAAGATTCATATGGTAGGAATGGAATATCTTGGCCTCAACACATGAGTAGGTAGTTCTCTCTCAGAAATAGGATGCTGGAAGTGCGTGTTCAGTCGATGGCTCTCTCCACGAATGAAGAGGAGGTGGAGGGGTATATATAGCCTCCACACAAAATCTAACCGTTACACACAATTTACCAATCTCGGTGAGACCGAATCAACAAACTCGGTCAGACCGACTTTAGTAAACCTAGTGACCGTTAGGGTTTTCGGTGGGACTGAAATGCATCTCGGTAGGACCGACTCGATTAGGGTTAGGGCATAACGTAATCTCGGTGAGACCGATTACACAAACTTGGTGAGACCGATTTTGGTAATTAGCTAACCAGAGAGTTGGTCAGGCAAACTCGGTGAGACCGATTACTCAAACTCGGTGAGACCGATTTTGGTAATACGCTAACTGAAAGTTTGATTTGTAATCTCGGTAGTACCGATTGCACAAACTCGGTGAGACCGATTTTGGTAATGGACATACACAGAGAGATTACAATCCCATCTCGGTGAGACCGAGATCCCTATCGGTAGAACCGATTTGCTTAGGGTTTGTGGCAGTGGCTAAGACATCAAAACTCGGTGGCGCCGGATAGAAAGAATCAATGGGGCCAAGTTTGACTTTTAGGTTTAGGACATTTGTGGATGTGGGAAAGCAGCTGAGGGTTTTGGAGCATATCACTAAGCACATGAAGCAAGAGGCTCATTAAGCAACACCTCATCCCTCCTTGATACTATTGGCTTTTCCTATAGAATCAATGTGATCTTGGACCACTAAAAGTGTAAAATGAAGAGTCTTGAACTTGAAGCTTTAGCCAATCCTTTGTCCTTAGCACTTTGAAGGAGTTCCCATATCCTTTAGTCCATGCCACTCCATTGTTGAACTTATCTGAAACATACTAGATAGGAGTGTTAGTCCAACAAGAGATATGTTGTCATTAATTACCAAAACCACCTAGGGAGCACTTGTGCTTTCACCAACACCGAAGGAGTAGGGTGACACCTCTATCTTGATACTAATCTATCGACTGGCTTCTCTCTCAAACATACACACACACACTACCCGACGCCGAAGGAGTAGGGTGGCACATCGATCTTGATAATAATCTATCTACTCCTCTTTCAAACACACACACACACATACACACTCGCTAGTTGTGCCTCTGTGTCTACCGCACACACTCTCAATACGTCTTTCTCTCCCTCCCCCCCCCCCCTCGATATGTAGACTTCTCGCGCGCACAGTTGTAGTGACGATGATGCTGAACCCAGTGTGTCTTGTTTTTACCGGCCTCATGTGATAGTTTTCACCCTGTTTTCTGTTAATTAACAAGGAAACCTTTTCTTTGTTACTACTAGTGAATCTGAAGTCACTCGGGGCAGACATAAAATATATCACTTCAACCCAATTATCGCAGCAACTATTTTAAAAGAAATTAGCTAGCTGCCCGTGCGTTGCACGGAACATCAAGATGCATTTGTATGAGTAATTTATCTTGTGAGAGAAAAGGTTGAACGAGGGAAGGCCTTATTTGCGAATGTGGAGAGACGTGTGGGTATATTTTTGCAAAATTGCCATAGTTTCTTTCCTATCCGTTAGATATAAATCCGACGGCCTATATTGCAGGATGGCACGCACACCATCATCACCAACTCTTTTTCTACTCCCTCCGTCCGAAAATACTAGTCATCAAAATGGACAAAAAGAGATTTATCTAAAACTAAAATATGTCTAGATACATTTCCTTTTATCCATTTTGATGACAAGTATTTCTGGACGGAGGGAGTATTTCTCTTTTTAGAGATTTCAACAAGTGACCATGACCGGACCTTACCAACATACTCAAAAAAGTAGTCCATAATTTTGATGTTACCCTCTTTTCTTGGCGGTGCGATTGCCATCTGGATACCTCATAAATAAATCAAGGACAAATCGGCCCCTTCACGAAAATACATATGGAGCAAAATGAGTGAATCTACACTCTAAAATATGTCTACATACACATCCATATGTGGTAGTCCATTTGAAATCTGAAAAAGACAAATATTTAGGAACGAATGGAGTATATATAAGAGTAGACATGGAGATATATCTCCAAAGATGGTCTACAACAAAAATGTCTTTGGGCTGGTTAGCGTCGGATGCTCGCAATGCGATGACATGAGTTAAGATTCTGTCTTTTAACTTTATATTTTTATATTATATATTACTCTACTTATTTGATATATACTTCTTTCGCCATTGTCTTGTGATTGGAACCCACAGATACTTAGAATACAAGATTAAGGATGGACTTGTTTCTTTTTAACTTTACATCTGACGGTTGTAGCCACCACCGCAAGTCACGTGTACACTGTGCATGCAATTAACTTTTATAGAGGGACAATCATATAGGCAGTTAGCTCAAATGGATTGGATGTCACTCTATTATTTCCAAAGATAAAGAACATCTCCAACGGCAGTAAGCAAATTTCCTCCGCTTCCTTAAGCGAGAGGGCGACATCAAACGCCGGTATCATACATTTATACAACTCTAACCAACCAGATGAAATTCGTGCAAACACGGACTGTTTTCATATAAGCATGAAGGATTTCAGATAAAAAGGCGGATCTTCATATAAACATCATGGATTTCATTACATTTACATGAACTAAGAGGTGCCAATCCGGCTCTCTTGTATAATTAATACTCCTCCGTCCGGAAATACTTGTCCTAGAAATGGATGTATCTAGACTTATTTTAGTTATAGATACATACAATTTATCCATTCTTAGAACAAAAATTCCCCGCCAGCTGGAGAGGAAGTACATAATCTAAATGGTCACCATGATCCCTTTGTCTTCCTCATGTCCGTCGAGACACTTGCGGGGTCGACGAAGGTCCTCGGAAGAGACGGCAAAGAAAGAAACCACACGAATCCGCGGTCATCGCCTCGGCGATGGCCTTCATAGGTCCCAAGTGGCGGCGGCCTCCCGTGTTCTACTTCTCCTCGATGATGGCGGCGGACACGGAGAAGCCGGGCAACCGACTCGTCGCTCTCCGCGCACCGGCTTCGCTCTCGCCGCATGGCGCTGCCGCAGTAACGGGAGGCGCGCCACAGACACGGAGGCGCGGCCACCTCGGATACTGTGTGGCGCGCAGACGACGCTGGCAGCGACGGCGCCCATACGGCGCGTTTCGCCGCCGTGCAGCGCCGCCACTCCTCATCGAGCTGAACTGGAGCGGCGAGTTGCTGAACCACGCGTCTGCTTGGGGCGGGAACTGGCTCCGTCGGGCCAAGCGAGGTTGGTGAAGCACGGAGCGGCCTCGCCCGCATCCGGAGGGCTCGACGGGCCACCCAGCCGGGTAATATGCCGGAGAACGGCTCATCGGAAGCCATCGGAGGAGTGGAGAAAATTGTGAAGGAGGAGATGGGGGAGCGGCAGAGGGGTGCGATTCTTGCCTGCTATCTGTCTGGCCTCGTGTAAATAGAGGGTGGACGGTAGGAGCTTGGCCGGCGTCTGGCCTCATTTAAACTGAGGGCGGACGGGAGGAGCTCGGCCGGTGTTGCGTTTAATTCCGGCCCGCTCATGAACGAACGTGTGGCCGGAGTAGGATTCTCGGTTTGCATGCGGGTTTAACGGAGGGGTTTAATGGAGGCGCCGGGCGTGTAGCGAGCGGTGCAGTACTATTCGATTTGACAGCATTAATGAGCCGTCAAATCACAAAGGCCTCGCCTCGTGAAACCGACCGAGCTAGACTGCCCCGCCCTCTAGCCTTTTAAAAAATGTATATACTCCACTTTTGTACAGTAGTAGTATCGATGGATTGCGCCATGGAGCAAAACTTGAAATTAAAAAAAAGGTGGTACATATAGAGAGCGCTCGTTGCCAAATTATGCATATAGTACTATTAAAAAGGCTTGTCACAATAATGGTGTCCAGCACAAGTGCACAACCCACCCCTCAAAAACTAAGCACCATGAAATTCTTTGACAACTAAACTGCTGGCTATATGATGTTGGCCATATATATTGTACGTATATAATGTGAAGAAAGCAGTGGTAATCTTGTACCAACTAAAAGATGAAATGTAAAAAATACTTGTATGTACGTCTTGAAGAGTTAAAGTAACAAGAAGAAACATAACATAGTTCTGCTTTGGGGCTCAAAGACAACACACCCCTCAAATTAAATTAAGCACACCTGAAATTAAACTTTGCAACTATTCGGTAGACACCGCATTAGAACCACCATGAGCAACGACATCGCCACCTTACTCGTAGTCCTCGTCCACGTCCTCGACTTCGTCCTTGTCCCTCTTCCTCTTGGCCGATACTTCTTTGCTTGAACCGCACACTTGGCTGTTGCTCTTCATCCAATCCTTGTAGATATTGAAGCAAAGGTAGCCATCCATTGTAGCGTACTGGATGTGGTCTATATCTAGTACATTCCGCTGCCATGAATAACGATGAAACGTGTATGGAGGTTTCACCAGTTTACCGTACGAAGGATGAACCATGGCTCCTGCCAAGGTCAGCATTGAAGGCTGACGAGAGGGCACCAGCTGATTCTTCTGGAGGTCGAAGGGGTTGCCTACAACGAGGCCTATCCGACACAGGATTTCTTTGTCTTTACCAAAGTCTACAGTAACAAATTTGACTAGGTTGCTCCCGAGGAAGTCCTTAACATCCTGGCACTCAACATCGGCATGGCATATGTGGTAGACCAAGCATAAGTCATGCACGCAAACCTGGATCACGTCGGGCTTCTTCCTCTCTTCGTCCTTTAGATCCTTCTCTCATCCCAGGACTGTGGTGTACTCAACATTTAGCCCAGCGACCCACTCATCATCTGAGTTTTCTAACATGCGTCTGAAGCGAGAAAAGCATCCTTTCACCGTCGCGGAAGAACGGGTGTAGATGACGTCGAACTCATCGCCGGTGATGGTTCTAACCTTGTACTCACCGCCGATCCACGGAGATTTGGGACGCCATGGATTTGGGAGGAGGGTTAGGATTAGTGGAACTACCGTAATGTGAATGGACGGGACGACTAGGAGCGAACCGCCGTAGTATTGAAGGACGTGCGAGGGGCGAGTAGGAGCGAACTGCCGGCGTCTGCGAGCAGCGGTGGTAGTGGCTTTCCATTCTCCCATGATACGGGCTTCCGAGAGCCCTTGGATCTGAGATCGAACGGTTGCATGGTGTGATTCTAGACCTATGGGTGAATATCCTATCCTGGAGGGTTATTCTACAAATTTTCAGCAACTTAGCATGCGACCGTTTGATCTCAGATCCAAGGGCTGCCAGCAGCCCGTATCGTGGTCGCACCTACCACGACCGTTGCGTCGCTCGTGCGGTCGCGCCCTTGGAGATTTAACACAGTGCGTTAGGCTATCTGATGTTTGGCATGTTATACATAGTCATCACTTAGTCACTCATACTACAACAAGGTTGGCTATAAGTGTATTTTTTACTCCTCTTTATCTCTTTCTTCGTACTCCCTCCGTCCCATAATATAAGAACGTTTTTGACACTAGTGTAGCACCAAAAACGTTCTTATATTATGGGACAAAGGGAGTACTAGTATTTATTGCATTTGCCAAGGAGTGACCTCTTCCAATGAAATGGTGTTGCTAAGTTTGCTTCATTTAATTAGCTATAGACTCAAAATTGTCTTTTCACCTAGGTACACGCTACCAAAGACTGCTTTCTTCCTTGGGTCACCAAACCAGTCTATCTCTTCTTGAATAACTTGCCACATCAGACTTTATGCCTATGTGGCAAGCTTAAGCACCTGTAGGAGCAAGTAAAAGTAACTACAATAGTGCGCTTTACATGGCATTTTTCCATATGTGGAGGAAATAGAGGCAAGGAAAAAGTGGAGAAGTGGGCTCTCATGCAAGAGACAACCTCTACTACATGGTGGAGCATTGGGAGAGGCACCTGTATGGAGGTGGTCAGGAATCTGGGAGACTCACGCCGGTCATAGTGCCGCAGTTAAAATGATAATGGCAAGTCAAATCACGGGGCCCCACCTGTCCAGCGATAACTTCATTGTCAAATCACACAGCCCTACGTTTGCGGCAGCCTACTCCCTCGTCTTCTCGCGTCTCTATCAGGCGACTAAAGCGCTATGTTACAGTAACATATTATGTTACCACAAGCACCTCTTTCCTCATTAAATAGTTGCCACATAAGCAAAATTGTCTTGGGATGTGTTAATTTACTACCTAAGTTACTCCCACTATGGCTAGCCTAAGAAACAACGTGAGAGTTAATGCACCACGCCTATGTGTTTACTATTTGGTTTTCGTAAGATGACTTAATACTCACCTAGACGGAGGGAGTATTCGATTTAAAAGCGGGCGGCGCAGTTCCCAATACGGCTTTAATGCAGACGAGGGAGGGAGTAGCGGTTCCCTATATGTTGAACGGCCAATGCATCCTCCTCAATTAATGCATGAGGGAAGTAATGGGAGGAGGTCCGGGAAAAGAGGCTGCACGATGTGAATGCAACGCAGTTTTCCCTCATTGCCCTCATATAAAGGCGCCCCTCCATTCCAATGCATCTACCACATCGTACGCACCTAAGCATTTGCCTAAGAACCTACACTAAGCGCAAAAGAGCTCACTCCAGACCCATGGCGGCGATGCGCGTGAGCGGCCAGCGGCTGCGCCAGATGGTCCACGACACCGGCCTGCGGCATGGCGCCGAGGATCGTCTCCAGACGGTGTTGGAGACCGGCTGGTGGATGGCCGCCGTCGATGCCAACTACGACTCTCAGTTGGACTAGATGACCGTTGACACCAGCAACAAGTTCACCGTCATCAAGAATCTCGCGGACGACATCGCCGTACTCCGCCAGTCCGCGCGCCCGGGCTCCTCGTTGCCTGCCACCCTAATCGGCCTCCATGGCCGGAACCTCTTTCAAGCACTGGTGGCCCTGCGACCGCCCGCTGACGCCACGAAGAATGTCCACTTGGAGGTCGCGCTCGCCGTGAGGCGCCTCGCCCTGCAAGAATTCATCGACCTAAACATCCACGTGTATGAGCAAATAGTGTACATAGGTATCTACAATGCCAGTGAGGATGCTACGAGGTTGGCCTTCCTCAACCGGCTGGAAGCCTTGGATGCCTTTGCTGAGAAGCACCTCGACCTCGCCACAAAAGCCGCCGCTCCTTAGCCACCGGTCGGTGGCCCGGCGCACTAAGTTGAGGAGGAGGAGGTCGTATGTTCGTGGATCCATCTTTCTTCTTGCCTTCTGTAACCACCACTGCGATCGCATCATCGTGGCCTTAATTCTTATTGTGTTGTTGTATTCTCATTCCAGTCAATACCGACATGTGCGATCCCTTTGCTTAATTATATGCATCACTGTAACTAGTACTCGATCCGTCAATTTATAAGTTATGCTTACCTTTTCCATCAACTTCGTGCAACGCGCGGGCATCTTGCTAGAAACACTAGAATATGTCTATATAATCCGTATGTGATAGTCCATTTGAAATCTCAAAAAGACAAATATTTAGGTGCGGAGGGAGTAATATATTAGGAGTATATCATGCACACAAAGGCGGAGGCGGTGGGGCCGAGAGGGATGAGGGGCACGTCGGGGATGAGGATCCCTCGACGCGAACAATCCTACCATTACATCAGCGACATGTGGGACCCATAAGCGTGGGTCCCACACATCGGCGAAGGAAAAGCGAGGCAAGGCAGTGTTAGCGACGTCAGAGGATCCATGTCCACGTCGGGGGACGTCGTGCCGTGGGTTGGAGCAGCGTCGTGGGAATCGCGTGTGGGTGTGGCAGTGGTAGAAACAAGAAACGTGATGGTCTCTATGGTTCAACTTCCATGGACAAGCTGTCATGTCTGCTGAGACATGTATATCAAAACTAGAGTGTTTATATTTCAAGCACGTGAACAAGTATTATTCTACTACTTTGGATCCATTGCAACGCACGGGCCAAAGACATTGGTAGTAGTAGTGTCCATCTCTATCTCTAGAGGCCTTCCCTCGTTCATCCTTTTCTCTCACAAGATAAACTACTCATACAAATGCATCTTGATGTTCCGTGGAACATACGAGGATGTTTCCTTGGGGTCTCTCCGGTAGCGGCGTGGCCGTAGTTGCAAGTTGACGCCCCTTGAGATGCCGACGTTGAGGGGCACTCGGATTTCCTCCGATGAGCAGGTAAGATGAGTTTGATTAGTAAATGTATTCTAAAGACTACTTCCATGTCCATTTCCTAATTCTCCCCCTGCCCACTGTTTCATAGGTTAGGCTCGGTGCGCATGGAGATTGGATTGCATATGTACGGGAGGGTACCAACATCAATTTGCACAACATTTACAACGGTGACACCGTTCCCGTAGAACCTTTGTCCAACATTGGGATCAGCCATGCAACGGGCCACCGCATGAATTGGTACGATGGAACCACGGTGAGATTGAATAAGAAAGCACGAACCTTGCACATGGCGGTCAAAGGCGGACCATGCTGTCTGCGGCCGATTTGTTGCCGTACGAGTAGGAAGACTTTGTGCTCCTTTCTAACCGCATCTCCGCGGTGACAAACCAGGGGACTTATTTTGTATGGGACACATCCTACGATATACTCCCTCTCTCCCAGTTTATTTGTTTTGAATCTTTTCGTTTTATAAGTTTCAAATTCAAATTTAGAGCTCCCCATCACATGTTGAGATTACAATGTCCATTAAATCGTTGCGTGCATGTATAGTAAAGAAACAAATCTTGAGTTTGGCACGAGTTCGTGCTGCGGGAGCACCACAAGCCCTGGCGCAGGAGTTACATTTCCCTCTCAGGGCCGTCGGGACTGAGCTTCAGCGCCTTACTACACCTACCTTTGAGTCAATAACATGTGGACCCGATAGGTGACCTGGTCCACATGTAATGCTCCGTAGGCGGAAGGGGCGGTGGGGCCAAGAGGGGTGAGCCGCGGGTCGGGGACGTGTGGTTTCATGGGTTCGAGCGGCGTCATGGGAATCATGGTGGCTGTGGTAGAAACTTGATGCTCGCCGCATTTTAGGTGGCCCACATGTCATGCACACAAAGGCAGAGGGGCGGTGCGGCCGAGAGGGGTGAGGCGCATGTCGGGGGGTGTGGTGCCGTGGGTTGGAGAGGCGTCGTGGGAATCGTGAGATGAAACATGATGGTCGCCATAGTTGAACTTCCATGGACAAGTTTTCATGTCTACGGACACATGCACTTGCATACCGATCCTTTGGAAGGAGTAGCAGAGAAAGCTATATATGCGGATAAATAGTTCCTTATAGTCAAGCGGACCCACGCTGCTACTCTGTTCCAAAGACATGCACACTATCGAAATAGTACATCTATATCAATATACACCGAGAGGGAATAATTTTTTTACAAGAGAGGAAATAGTTCATTCATCCATAATGCCCTCCTGCTGGTGCAGCCTTTTATTCTTCTTTTTCTTCTTCTTCTTCTTCGTCTTCTTCTCATTCTCTGTGGGAGACGGCTTCATAAAAAGCTCTTGGACCTTGCAGCTATCTCGAAACTCACACGGGCATCGAGGGCAGCATATATTATCCGCTCGTACGTCAAGGGATAATTCTCCCATCCAGACGACCTTAATGCCACCGTCTCGTCACCCTTATGAAGATTTGTACCGAGCACAAAATTTGCTATGTCGAATAGGGATGGTGTCTGTTTATCACAAACTTCTACAGGAATTTTGATTCTGGTTTGTAGGTCAGCGATGCTTTTCAAATAAAGGTTGTATGCGGCTCCGACTGGTTTTCCCCTTCGATGGCTGCCCCACGTAAGTATCGTCCTCCCAAGACAAGAAATCGTGAAGCTCACCTGGTATGGAGGGCGAGTGTATGATGTGGTACACCAAAACATCATCTTCGAGGCACAGCTGAAGGACGACGGCGCGCTGGATCTTCCCAGGGGCACACTCCGTGTACTCTGCGTCGAGACCGATGACCCTCGTCTCTACCTTTTCGAGGGAGTTGGATACATTGTTGATCCACTGCCGAACAACCCTTGGGTGGACGGTGACGGTGGCAACTATGCGCATCGAGCCTTCGACGAGGACATGTTGGACGCTAAAACCTGCATCTCGATCTCTTTCGCCATTTGGAACCGCTGGAACGGAGGGCTATGGTTTGGAGAATTAGGATTAGATGGCTAGTCTAACTGAAGTAGTAGATGATTATTTAAAGAGGTTAAAACAATGTGAACGCAGTGGGGTTTGGATGCAAATGAAGACGAAGGGGAGGTGAAGAAGCCGAGGAGAATCGGTTCTCGATGGAGAAGGAGTAAATGGGAGAAGTGGCGTGCAGGCAGTTGATTAGATGGATAGGTAGACCAAACGAAAAGGCTGTGCAAACTGTTCGTGTACGTGCCCATCCTTCCTGATAGGTGGGACCTATGCAAACAAATAAAAAAATGTGTCGTAGTTTTTTTTTGAGCGCGTGAGTGGGAGACACAACATTCTCTGGTTAAGGAATACTCCCTCCGTTTAGGTGAGTATAAGTCACCTCATGAAAATCAGGTTTTCCCAAAACCTTTAGGCGTGGAGCATTAACTTCTTGCTCAATCCCCTCCCAGCCTCGTTAGCCAGCGTTCTCTTCCTCTGCTGCCGCGTTCTACCTTTCCATTTTTCCTCTTCTCAAGTGTGGAACGATCTGCATGCCGTCCTTGATGCACCAGAACGACCACTGCATGCATCGCGGCAGAGCATTGATTGGGCATGCACGAGAATTTGGTTCTGCTCGCAATATGGATGATACCTGAACGATGAAGTGAACAGGCATGCTAGCACGGGAGACCTATTTACGCTATACAATACTGGAGTACTCATGTACCTACTACTACTAGTAGTAGTAGTAGTAGTAGTACAACTGTGGTACACTTGATGGTCAAAATACTATTCATCCGGTCCTCACAGTGAAGTGACAACACCCTGCGCCTGACACTAGTCCAGGCGGCATGTTCGGGTTACCAAAGTCAGCCTCACCCTGTGCACTGTGCAGTCTGTCACCGCCGCTGTACAGCACATTGGCGCCTCGCCTCGTCTCCCTCTCCGCTCCCATAGCACCACTCCATCTCCATCTCCTTCTCCGTCTCCATCTCACTGTGCCCCCGTGTACCGTCGCCTCACTCGCCTCCCCCAGTACCACTATTCCCTCGCTAGCCGCTCCAGCACCGACATCCTTCTCCCCCGTAAATCAAGCCCCCTTCCAAACTCCACCATGGCCGAACGCGAACTGCACAGCATCCATATGAGCCGCGATTGGAGCAATCTCCCTAGTGACATCCTCGACCTCTGTTCGTGTATGGATATGTTGAGCGCCTGCGGTGGCGCATGCTCGAGGGACATGCACACGGCCATCGTCAAGCGAGGCCTAAGCTTTTCAAGACACCCTGCTTGCTGCTATCTGGTCTTGCGAGATTCGCTCACCATGATACGGAGGCGTGCATGATGCCCCTCGACTTCAATCCGATCTCCATTAGCCGAAACTTCTTTGCAGGTATGTAGTGGGTCGCCGTATATCATTTCCCTCGACATCGATA
Organism: Aegilops bicornis; assembly: GCA_021605145.1. Classification (NCBI taxonomy): domain Eukaryota; kingdom Viridiplantae; phylum Streptophyta; class Magnoliopsida; order Poales; family Poaceae; genus Aegilops; species Aegilops bicornis. The sequence continues at coordinate 328,238,254 of CM038669.1, forward strand.
TGATCACCATCGCCCGAAACTTCTTGGCAGGTATGTACTGGGTCGGCATGAACTCCCACTGGATGGCTGCCTTCAGAGAAGACGGTAAAAAGTTGGTGCTCGTGAACTTCTAGACCTCCCATGAGATTATCCTTCCTCCGTTGGATTATATAGAGTATTACCATCGCGGTCCAAGTCATCTAGATTACTACGTCAGTTAGACGGACCTTGTTTTGCAGAAGATTGTAATCTGCCAAGTGTAGGTGCATCTAGTGCCCCTTAGTGATTTTGGTGTATTGAAGACTTATAGGTTAAGAAACTAATGTGTTTGTGAGTGTACACAGGTCTATAAGTCTATGAGGAGTTTGATAATTACAGAGAAAGTCGACCCTAAAAATGAAGTTCTTCGATCAAGACTTTGATATTCTTAAGACTTTCTGAAGACTTTGAAACTGAAGAAATTGGTGTGACCTTGAAGACTTGGTATTCATCTGAGGAACATGAAGCGTGAAGACTTTTGTTTTCGTAGTTTGATTTTCTCTTTCTTGAGTCATAGGAAACACTTTGTCTTTGTTAAAGGGGTCGAGGAAATACTAAGGAAAAATTTCCATGTGATGCTCAACTCAAAATCCTACACCTACCAATCCCCTCGAGTGAAGCCTTTGGAAATCTCATACATTCAGTCAATTTCTTGATGTGAGACGAAGTTCTCACAGTCACGAGGAATTTGTTCTCGACCGAGGAGTTAGGAATTCGCCGGTCGGATTATGCATACATGAGGAACATGATAGCCCGAGGAATTTGAGATTCAAATTTCCGACCGTTCTTTGTCTTCTTGGCCATTGTCCCAAAATATCTTATCCACCTAACGGTCATATCATTGAAGGGCATTTATGTCTTATCATGTCGGGCTGCTCCCTAGGCTATAAATAGCCGCCCCTACAACCACTAGCTGGTTGGCTGCTCGAGAGAACTTGACACTTGTCATTTGAGAGCAACCCATCCTCCGAGGACTTTGAGCGAAAATCATCGAGTGAGGAAAACCCAAACCCAAACACCTACAAACCCAAAGTGATTGAGCATCTCTTAAGAGATTGATCCTGCGTGGATCCGACGCTTGTTACATTTGAAGACTGTGCTTCTTCCAGACGGTTAGGCGTCATGGTCTAGAGCATCCAAGAGGAATTGTGGATCGCCGAGTGACCATGTCTGTGAAGGTTTGGAAGTCGCCTGAAGACTTACCACGAGTGATTGGACGAGGTCTGTGTGACCTTAGTTCAAGGAGAATACGGTGAGGACTTGGTGTCCTGAGCTGCGTGCACGGCGATCGGGTGTCCGGACTGTGTGTCCTCGAGTTTAAATACTCACCGCTCCAACCAGACGCATAACCGAGACAGCTTGGAACTGGTCTACCAAATCATTGTCTTCACCAACCTTATCGGTTCTATTTCCTCAACCCTTTCATTTCCTCATTACTTTGTGTTGAGTGTTCATTCATATCTGTGTTTTGAAGTCTTTGGTAGAAGACTTTCTCAATTTCCTCAGTTCAATTTCTTCAGTCTGTTTGTCTTCATCTTGTGCTATCCTGCGTTTACGCTTTCTGTACTCTTTGGTTGTCTTCACTTCATCATGAAGACCATGCCCTCATTCTCTTATGCTTACTTCTGAGTACTTATTCCGCTGCAAGTTGTTCTTCGCTAAGGAATTTCTTCACCGGCAAATTCCTCTGTGAAGAATTCATAAAAATCGCCTATTCACCCCCCTCTAGTCGATATAACGCACTTTCAATTGGTATCAGAGCAAGGTACTCCCTTGTTCTGTGTGATTTTGGTTTAACCACCGGAGTTTTAGTTATGTCGACCGCAGGTATGATCAAGGTCTCAGCGGTGTCCTACCTTTGATGGGACGGACTACCCCTTATCGGAAGAACAAGATGCGAATGCATCTTGAGGCAATTGACAACGATCTACGGTATGTTGTGGAAAATGGTGTTCCCTCACCACACCTTCTTTGAATCTTGCCGATGTGAAGAGATTCAAGCAACTCGATTCTCAAGCGAAGAATATCATATGTGGCCATCCGAGCAAAGGACAATATGGAAGAGTGAGTGCTTTGGAAACTGCCAAGCTCATCTGGGACAAGCTGTCCAAAGTAAATGAAGGAGTCTCAACTCAGCGTGACTCTCGAGTTGATGTTCTTCGCAATCTCTTCAACCGCTTCAAAAGACTCGACAACAAAAATGTTCAACAAAACTTCGATCGCCTCACTGACATCTCAAATGAGCTTCAAGCGCTTGGTGCCACTGACATCACCGCCATGAGGTGGTGAAGAAATTGTTGAGATCGCTTGATTCCTCATTTGATACTCGCACCGATGATACAAGAGCGTCTTGACTACAAGTCACTTGATCCGGTGATATCCCGGAGAGGCTAAATACTCATGAGTTCCAGCTTGTCAAAAGAGAGATCTCTATGGTTCTAGCTATGGAAAAACACGTGCCACGAAGGCCAAGGCTGTGTCTCGAATCTGAGTGTGAGGACTCGTAGTAGCCTTGGAGATCCTGAAGAATTAGGCCAGAGCTAGCACTGCTTTCGTGAAGAAATTCCAAGTTCTCAAGACGTGGTCGCTTTGGAAAATCCTCAAGGAGCAGTGATTCCTCATCCAAAGGACTATAAGAGAAGACTTTGCCACAAATGCAAGAAACCTGGTCACTACATCCAAGACTGTCCTCGATTGGGAAAAGGAATTAAAGAAGAAGAAACACAAGGATTACAGTTACGATGACGCTTAAGAAGAAGAAGAAATCGTCAAAATCTTCATCATCAAAATCCTCAAAGCCTTCTTCTCACAAGAAGAGCAGCTCCAAAAGGCTCGGGCATTCATTGGCAAGGAAATGGACTCTGAAGCTGAATCGAGGAACATGAGGAAGAGGAGGCATCGGAAGAATCTGAGTCCGGTGTGGCGAGTCTAGCTCTCGCTCTTGCTTTCGTCGACAAGTCCATCTTCAACTCAAGAAAATGACCTCACCAACAATGCCGATGAAGATAGTGATGACTACGCTCCCACCTATTGCTTCATGGCAAAGGGTGCCAAGGTACTCAAATATACCTCCTCCGAATCTAGTGAAAATGAATCGATGAAGATCTAAAGCCCGATTACTCAAAACTTGCTAAGATTGCTGTAAAACAACAAAGGGCTTTTGAAAAGGTTCAAAACATGGTAGATAAGAGTGATGATATGTTAGGTGAAGAAATGGATCGCACTAAAGCCCTGACTAAAAATCTTCAGAGACTTCAGTCTAGGTTTGACAGCCTTCAAAGTCATCATAACACTCTCTTGTCTGATCATGAGAAACTTTCTTATGAATTTCTTCAAAGAAAGCAAGATCTTGAGAAGCTAAGAGTGACTTATGAAGATCTTCGTAAGGAGCGCGATTCATTACTTGCTCAACAAATCAGCGCTTCTCGGGAAGAATTTGTTCCTCCATGCTTAAAGTGCATTGAGCGTGAATCACGATTCTTCACGAATGTTCAAATACTTCAACTGTTACAAATTCTTCACCTGCCTTTGCTATCACTAGTTCCTCATCCGAGGACATTGCTAGTATCACCGACGATGCAGGTGAAGGAATTGTACATGATAGGCATGTACAAAAGCGTCGCCAAAGGGCATCGACTCTTTGTGATGTGCTTAAAAAGCGGATCCTCAACAGAACCCAAGGAAAGAGGGTATTGCCTTTGAGAGGAAACTCAATGCCGATGGAACATATTGGAAGCTCGGCGGTACCCCAAAACCTCATGGGTTGTCGCAAAGGGACCTCCAGTTGATCCATCTAATTTATCTGGCTTTACATGTGAATCTCCTCATTCTTCTGATGAGTCATTTGACTCCAACTACAAACTGTTCAAAATCAGAATGGTGAAGTATTTGCTAGATGTGTTGGCACTAACTGCAGGAACGGTTCCCCTATGAAGAAAATCTGGGTTCCCAAGAAGTGCCTTGAAAGTCTTCAGGTGAATGTCCTCATGACACCACCTGTGAAGAATAGGAACCCCAGATCAAATTCTTCATATGGATCCAAGTCCTCATACGGACCAAATTCCTCACGTGGATCAAATTCATCAAAAGGATCAAAGTCCTCATACGGACCAAATTCCTCACGTGGATCAAATTCATCAAAAGGATCAAAGTCCTCATATGATTATCATCGTGCTAACAACTCTGTTTCGCAGGGTAGAGCTAAGGGCTATGAATATGTGCATTATTCTTCAAACCAATATGTTCATAAGTCCTCGAAGAATTTCTCCGCTTATTCATATGCTTACCCTAACCCCTCTTATGTGAAACGAAATGGATTGGCCTCTATGCCACTATTCTCATATGGTGCTCGCAGAGTGATGAACTCTTTGCCACCCCTTGAGATGTGGGTGGTGAAGAAAAAGAACTAACCTCTTCTGCAGGGTCAGGTCTCCGGGCGTGCTTTAAACGTCCCAAGAATTTCTTGGGGCACGACAAAAATGCCTGAAAGGACGCATGCTAATCATGATGAAATAAACTGTCATTTCACACGTCCTCATACTACTTATCTGTTATACTGCCTGATGAAATTCATCTGATGAACTTGATATCATATTCTTCACTGATGAAGTATATGAGATTGTAAGTTGCACTAATTCATCTGCAGGATGATCAACCCAAAGCCACTGAGTGGGTTCTCGATAGTGGATGTACAAATCACATGACCGGTGACAAGAATCTATTGATGGATGCTCCCTTATCACCGTCACATCTGAAGCATATCATCTTTTGACAAAGGCAAAAGTCGTGTATTGGGTCTTGGTAAGGTTGCGATCTCTAAAGACATACACATGGACAAAGTCATGCTTGTTGAGTCCTTAGGATACAACCTCATGTCGATCTCAATGCTTTGTGATCTTGATATGGTTGTTATCTTTGGCAAGTATCGTTGTGTTGTGATTATGGAAGTTGACAATTCCAAAGTCTTCAAGGCTTTAGGAGAGGAGACTTGTATATTGTTGATTTCTCTATAGGACCACAACCAGCCGTGTGTCTACTTGCAAAAGCTTAGAAGAGGGCTATGGCATCACGACTTGGTCACGCAGGCATGAGGAATTTGCACACGCTTGCAAAGAAGAAGCATGTCATTGGCATTGAGAATGTCAAATTCCTCAAGGATCACTTGTGTGGAGCCCGTGAAGTGGAAAAATGACCAAGGCCAAGCATCCGGTGAAGACTATCATGACCACTACCCGTCCCTTCGAATTGCTTCACATGGACCTCTTTGGTCCTAATCATTACTCGCCAGTCACTAATGATGCATCTCTATATGGCTTTGTTATTGTTGATGATTATTCTCGTTACACATGGGTACACATTGTTACTTACAAAAATGAAGTGCAGGAAGTCTTCAAACGATTTTCCTCGAGGGCTTCAACTAACTTTGGTGTGAAGATCAGACACATCACGAGTGACAATGGAACTGAGTTCAAGAATTCCGGTCTTGATGCCTATCTTGATGAACTTGGTATTACTCATGAGTTATCTGCTCCCTATACTCCCCAGTAAAATGGCGTCGTGGAGCGCAAGAACAGAACTCTTGTTGAGATGGCTCGCACTATGCTTGATGAATACAAAACACCTAGTCGTTTTTGGATTGATGCAATTGATACTGCGTGCCACATCATCAACAGAGTATATCTTCACAAATTCTTCAAGAAGACTGCCTATGTACTCCTCACTGACAAGAAACCCAATGTGAGTTATTTCAAAGTCTTCAGTGCTAAATGCTGGATTAGAGATCCTCATCACAATTCTAAATTTGCAACCGAAAGCGCATGAAGGTTTTATGCTTGGTTAGAAAGGACTCACACACCTACTGTGGTCTTCAACATCGCTCTTCACAAGATTGTTGATATCATAGATGTGCGGTTCGATGAAACTAATGGCTCGCAAAGAGAGCACCTACCTTCTGTGTTAGATGAACCAGCTCCTGAGGAATCTATCAAGTTCAAGGCAACTGAGGATGTCATTCCTACTGAAGAATCCGCTGAAGAATTCATTCCTGTCCGCGAAGAACGTCGAGCTGATGCACCTGAAGATAATGCTGAAGAGAATGGTGCCGAGGAAAATGATCAAATTCCTCGACGACAACCAGCTCATCCTCGCGTTGCAAAAGAAGTGTAAGTCGACAAGATCATCGATGACATTGAAGCGCCAGGTCCTCTCACACGCTCAAAAGCTTCACATTTATCTAACTTTTGTGGGCACTATGCTTTTGTCTATCACAGAGCCCACTAAGGTAGATGAAGCATTTTTGGAGCCTGAGTGGATTCAGGCCATGCAAGAAGAATTACATCGATTCGAGCTCAACAACTGGGAACTGGTCAAACGTCCGCATCCTCGCAAGCATAATATCATTGGCACAAAGTGGATCTACCGCAACAAGAAAGATGAAAATGGCCTTGTGGTGAGGAATAAGGCCGACTTGTAGCTCAAGGCTACACACACAGTTGAAGGAATTGATTTCGATGAAACTTTTGCACCTGTTGCTAGACTTGAGTCTATTCGCACATTACTTGCCTATGCTAACCATCACAATATCACTTTATATCAAATGGATGTGAAAAGTGCATTCCTCAATGGTAAGCTTGAGGAATAAGTATATGTTGCTCAACCCCCAGGTTTTGAAGATCCAAAGAATCCCGACAAAGTCTTCAGACTCAACAAGGCCCTCTATGGTCTCAAACAAGCCCCACCGGCGTGGTATGATACATTGAAGGAATTCTTCGTGAAGAATGGCTTCACACCAGTTCACTCGACCCTACTCTCTTTACCAAATCATATGATGGTGAACTGTTTGTGTGCCAAATATATGTTGATGATATTATCTTTGGTCTGTCTTGACCAACGTTATAGTGATGAATTTGCCTATATGATGAGTGAAGAATATCAAATGTCTATGAAGGGAGAGTTGAAATTCTTCTTAGGTCTTCAAATTCGTCAACAGCACAATGGCATATTCATATCTCAGGAGAAATACCTCAAAGATGTCCTGAAGAGATTCGGCATGCAAGATTGCAAAGCCGTCAAAATTCCTATGCCCACAAATGGCCATCTATGCACTGATGAAAATGGCATTGACTTTGATCACAAGGTATACCGCTCCATGATTGGTTCTCTATTGTACTTATGTGCATCTAGGCCAGATATAATGCTTAGTGTTTGCATGTGTGCCCGATTTCAAGCTACACCAAGGAATCACACCATAAGGCTGTGAAGCATATTCTTCGATATCTAGCTCACACACCAACACTAGGATTATGGTACCCCAAGGGCTCTACTTTTGATCTCATTGGATATTCTCGACTGACTATGCCGGTGATCATGTGGACCGCAAGTCAACATCCGGCACTTGTCATTTCCTCGGACGATCTTTGGTCCGTTGGTCCTCGAAGAAACAGAATCACAGATCACCGCTTCATCTGCGGAAGCTGAATACATTGCTTTGGCTCTTGTTGTGCTCAATTATCGTGGATGAAGCAAACTCTCAAGGACTACGGCATCAACGTGAAGAATGTGCCTCTCATCTTGTGACAATGAGAGTGCCATCAAGATTGCTCACAACCCGATTCAGCACTCGAAGACAAAGCACATTCAAATTCGTCATCATTTTCTTCGTGATCATGTGTTGAAGAGCGACATCTCCATCGAGCATGTGAAGACCAAGAACAGCTAGCCGATATCTTCACTAAGCCCTTGGATGAGAAGAGATTTAGCAAGTTGCGGTGTGAGCTAAATATCTTAGAATCTTCGAATGTTCTTTGAAAAGGACACACATCCTGACCCTAATGCAAAATTGATGACTTAGATGTGCAACACATGAAGAAACGTTTTTCTTCAATCAATGAAGAATAACACTCTAAGTGTGAAGAAATTAATGAAGAATTTGATTCTCAGAACCCTACGAAAATTGTACGCGGTGTCTGAAATCATCATTCTTATACGGTGGGTCACGCCACCACCAAAGTTGAAAATCTTCAATTTGAGTATTTCCTCAGTTTTTGAAATTCTTCAGTTTTTCAAATTCTTCAACTTTTCAAAATCTTCACTGTTTCCGTCATTTTTGTTCATTGGCTATATATATATATATATATATATATGGGTTTATGTCCTCTACAACATTCACTTATGGATAATTCTTCAAGTTGCTTTTTCTGCTAAGTGAATGTGATCGGACCCTTCCCCCTCTATGCTATACTCAACCCAATCTATTCACAAATTCTTCATGTGCGTTCTATTTGAAAGTCGTTCAAAATCTTCACTGTGTCCTTGTCAGCTGAAGAAATTGCGAACAGAACTTTAAAACTATCCAAACTTTCGGTTTGCCGCTCAAACCGTTCCGCATCCCACGATGCATTATTTTACTCACCCACGATCGTACACGATCTCCACTACACAGTACGTGAGTGACACATGTCGTGAGAAGGAGAATGGTCGAGGCACGTTCATTCCAAAATCTTGAGCAAACAGTTTTTCACTGCCTCTATAAATATCCCTCTCCCCATCCTCACTTCTTTTACTCCGCTCGATCTCTCTCTCCCGCTCGAGCTTCTCAAACCCTAGCGCCGCCGCTACTCCATCGTCGCCGGTGAGGAAAAGCTTCACTGCCTCGACCTCTCCGCCGACGTACTCGCGCCGACCGCGGAAATCTTCACTCCGCCGCCGCCATAGCCATCTTCCTCCGCCGAGTTAGGGCATGGAAGATCTGAACAGACGAGCTTCACATCTACACCACCCAGTTCGTCGTGTTCTTCATTTAGGGTAATTAAAAGTTACTTTTATCGCCTCGTTGATCCAAATTTTCACTACAAAATCTTCAAAGGTGTTTTATTCTTCAAATCCTCACACACAAACACCTCACTAGTTATATGCTCTTGATTCGCTTTCTCTAAGCAATCATTTTCTTCAAGATTCCTCAATTGTGTGGATCCTCGATCCGCATAACTCTGGAACCTAAGACAAAGAACGCTTAGTGAAATTCTTCAAGGCTCATCCGTCAAATTCCTCAAAACTTGTTCTTTTGAAAAACCTTCCGAGAACGCATATGACCTCTCCATACTCCTCGCAACTATACTCTGTTCCACGGTACTCATGTCCGCATTTCTTTGAATCACTAGGTTCTCATCAACTTAACTCATTTGCAGCGTTCCTCGAAGAAAAGTTGCATACTTCTTCAGAGAATTCTTTTGTACAAATTCCTCACCTGAAGAATATGGCAGAAGGAAAGAAGCCACAGAAAGGAGGAAAGAGGCGTGAGGTGATGACTGCGTTTGAAATCCTCGAGGAAATATATGCTGATTATTGCACCTGATGAAGCCGAGTTCGACAAAGAAAACAAAAATCAGCGTAAGGTGCGCATTCAAAGGATTGAACGGAGATGGGCAAGGGAATGGAGGGAGTACAGATATGTAACTCCAAAGTACATGAAGAAATTCGCTCTCAATCCTCCATGCCCAAGAGCTCCATTGGCACTAGGTCAAGAAGTCAACCCCACCAAAGATCAAGCGTGGTGAGGACTTTCTGAAGAATGGGCCAAGCGCCAAGCCAAATTGGCAAGACAAGCCAATGAGGCAGTGAGGAAATTCAATGAGGACTCACATCACTGCTGCCATCGAGGCCTCTGTCAAGCCAAGAAAATCTATGGCAAAGAAGCCCGCACACAAGCCAAGTGCTTCACCAACTGTGCCCTCACGGCCAGTTCCTCATCTTGCTCTGCTCCTCCAAAATCCTCGGCTCCTCCCAAGTCCTCGGCAGTTCCGACAAAGTCCTCAAAGACTGCATCATCCGCCACGTGCCAAAGGACTGCAGGCTTCTCCATTGCATCTGGTGTTTCAAAGAAGTTCCTCACCGCACTAAAGTCTTCATCCGCCCGACTTCTGCTGAAGACTAAGGCCACAGCTGGACGAGATCCTCGGCCAAGTCCCAAGAAGAAACAGGTCGCCTTCCAAGTGCCACCTGAAGATGATGAGGCTGATGATGATGAACTTGCGGGAATCATCAGAGACCGCCAAGAAAGGGCCGCTAGAGCCAAAGGCACATCTATGCCACTGCTGTTGGATCCGAGGAAAATCCTCGATTACATTGATCTCTGGCACAAGGATCCAAACACCCCTATGCCTGATTTTCATCTGACCCCTGGACAAAGTCACATGTCACCCATTTCATCATCAAGAGAAATGGAAGTTTGAAAAGGCAAGAGAGATCAATAAAGCTCAATACGTAAAGGAGAAGTTCCTCAAGAAAAACGTTGTCGTAATGACACCGAGGAACTTCTCAAGGTCCGTAATGAAATCCAAGCCCTCAAAGAAAAACTTTGATGCTTATTATGCTGATTGGCAAGGAGCCAAATTCAGATTCGTCAACCTGACGAAGAAATTCACCAATGTTGCTGCCCCAACGCAACATGAAATTCCTCAAACTGGAGCCTCAAAAGCAGATCAAGAACATGCCAAAGACCGATGAAGTTCAAGCTGCAAAGAAAATGCTAGTTCAAGGGCTGATGATCCCATTCCACCACCGAAGAAATTGCTGTGGCATCCACTAGTGGTGCGCTGAAGAAAGCCCGAACAAGTCAGGCAAGCTGCATCGATTGCGCTGAGGAAAATCAACCAGATTCCTCGGCTCCTCCCGCGCTTACACCAGCTCCAATTCTTCCATCCGCCTCTGATGAGAAGAAGACCAAGGCCGCAGAACGAGCTGCTGTGAAGAAACGGAAAGCATCAGCTGCGTCAAATTCTTCGGCTGCGAAGAAGATGAAGCCAATGACCAGCTCCTTTGAAAATCCTATTGAGGCTGTTCCAATTTCCTCAATTCCATCAAAGGACCTTGTTCCTTATGATGAAGATTATGAGATCCCAAGCGGATCGATGAAGAAAATCATTCTCGCCGCTTCGTTAAGAGCAGATTGATGAAGAAATTGAAGTGGAAGCAATCCCTTCAACCCCTATCATTTCCTCGCCTATGCCTCGGTTCACGGTGAAGAGGCCGGTGTTGAGGAAATTGAAGAAGATGTGGATATTGGAAGCACAACGCCGGTGATGAACGATGACTTTTGGGAAAGTCAAGATCCAAACTCTCCACTCTTCACCCCAATTCAACAGATTCCTCGGTCCCTGCTTCCTACAGTTCAAATGGGCTCAAGAAACTCATCCCGCTTCATCTGTCCATGAAGAAATTCCAGCCACTAGCGCCGATGAACTCTGCTGATCCTCGATCGCACTTAGAGGAACAAGAAATTCCTCACCAAGAACACGAGATTGCGATTCCAGAGGTCATGATGCAACTCACTGACACTCCACTGCCAAAGCCAAAGAATCCCTTCTCAACAAAGCAAAAGTTCAAGGCTGAAGATTTCTTCAGTGAGCATGTATTCTTCACTGATTACAATCCTTATGATTCTGCTCGCATAAGGAAGAGGCGTTTCTGGACTGCCAGTCAAGCCAATTTCTATTCCTGAGTGCTCTTCAACAAAGACAAAGTCTTCGATCATGCACATATTCCTCATGTGGACATGGAGTATCTGCCAGGCTTTGAGCCAGTGCTCAGTGTTCTTCACGACGCAGACTTCTGAATTTCTGTGACCGACATCTGTGATTGGAATGAAGAACTCATTCTTCAATTCTATGCAACGCTGCACATCACCGGAGACGCCAAGACGTGAACTCATGGGTGTTAGATCGATGTCCGAAAATACTCACTACAAGGCACCAAAGAATCAATTGCTTCGTGCTCTACCACTCGATCCTCCACTTGACGGTGCTCGTTGTATCTACAACAAACCAGAACTTTCAAATCACTATATGCAAGTGCTGATGAAGCCTTTGAAGCCAGGGCAGGCCCCAAGAACCAAATTCCTCGTCAAGGAATTATTGTATGTGCCTCGGACTGTCTATCGGATTATGAAGAAGATAATGAGTCCTATCAAAGGCCACGACTCAAATGATGAAGAAGTCGTTGGCATCATGAAGAATATGCTTTTCAATATCATTCATGGCATTCCCGTCAACTTCCATGATTTCTTCATGAGGACTACGGCAAACATTGCTATGTCACCATTTGAGCTGAAGCCTTATGCGCCTTGGATAATGAGATTCATCGGGACAAGGTCTTCACTCAATTACAAGGTCGATACTACGAACCACTGCAGCTACTTGCCCCGATTGAAGTCCTCAAACGGACATTTTCCTCGGTGATGACAAGGGCAAGGCAAGCTGCTGTGATCGATGAAGGCACTCGTCCATTGGATGGACAGTTTCGCAAAGCTGCATCCTACTCCACCAATGATGACTCGCCACACATGACTACCAAGAAATACCTCACCAAGCAAAATCCTCAAGCCACAAAGACCTGTGGTGATGGCTGATCGTGAGTTACTCCTCGGTCTTTATCGGAAGGTTGATCGCAATCATAAATGGGTCAAGCGTCGGTTTGGTTCAATTCTTCACAACATGACTTCAACACACAATGCAAAGAAGAAAACCACTACTACCTCCATGAAACCTTCAAACGCACTGGGCTGTTCTTTCAAATGTCTACAACGCGGAAGAACCGGCGACAATGGAGTCTCAAGGAAGAATTTGACTGGTCTGCACCTCCTCTGAAGAAATACAAGAAGGTCAAAGTTCCTTCCTTGGTGGCCAGCTCCTATTCTTCATCATGAGACACTGATGAAAATGAAGACTTGGACGACACTGCGGCAGGCCCTACTTCAACAACCGACCCCAACAACGTCAAGCGCTCCTTCCTCAACTTGAAATTCTTCAGGGGCGTTAGTCCTCAGTTTCGATCCTTTTGGTCATTCGATGACAAAGGGGGAGAAATTTGAGTTAGTCTTCAAGCGGTTCTATTATATGGGCAATAATTTTTGTTAAGTTACAACTCTCGTTCTTCTGAAACTTTTATTGGATCGAGTTGTAATCTTAAACCCGATGGTGCTCTGATACTTTTGATGCACTGAGCTCTGATTCTCTTGAGCTCTGATACTCTTGATGCATTATTTTGCATGCTTAATCCTCATTAATGTCATCGCACGCATGCTGAATTTCATCAAGCACCATATTTCATCATGCATTTCAAATTCTTCATATTATATGTCAAATGCGTGTATGAATTACAAGATATAGGGGGAGATCTCCATGATTCAACTCTTCAAATGTGCATTGCCTCAAAAGCAAATTCCTCACTATGCACATCTTCATGGGGAGTTCTTCAATATCTTGCAATCAAATTCCTCAATATCAGTATTTACACTTCATATGTTTATCCCCGTTGAAAACTTAACCTATATTGTCATCAATCACCAAAAAGGGGGAGATTGTAAGTGCATCTAGTGCCCCTTGGTGATTTTGGTGTATTGAAGACTTATAGGTTAAGAAACTAATGTGTTTGTGAGTGTACACAGGTCTATAAGTCTATGAGGAGTTTGATAATTACAGAGAAAGTCGACCCCTAAAAATGAAGTTCTTCGATCAAGACTTTGATATTCAAGACTTTCAAGACTTTGAAAGTGAAGAAATTGGTGTGACCTTTGAAGACTTGGTATTCATTTGAGGAACATGAAGCGTGAAGACTTTTGTTTTCGTAGTTTGATTTTCTCTTTCTTGAGTCATAGGAAACACCGTCTTTGTTAAAGGGGGTCGAGGAAATACTAAGGAAAAATTTCCATGTGATGCTCAACTCAAAATCCTACACCTACCAATCCCCTCGAGTGAAGCCTTTGGAAATCTCATACGATTCAGTCAATTTCTTCAAAGGATGAGACGAAGTTCTTACGGTCACGAGGAATTTGTTCTAACCGAGGAGTTAGGAATTCGCCAAAGGCGGATTGCCTACAATGAGGAACATGATAGCCCCGAGGAATTTGAGATTCAAATTTCCGACCGTTGTTGTGTCGCTTGGCCTGTCCCAAAATATCTTATCCACCTAACAGTCATATCATCGAAGGGCATTTATGTCTTATCATGTCGGGCTGCTCCCTAGGCTATAAATAGCCCCCTACAACCACTAGCTGGTTGGCTGCTCCGAGAGAACTTGACACTTGTCATTTGAGAGCAACCCATCCTCCGAGGACTTTGAGCGAAAATCATCGAGTGAGGAAAAACCCAAAAACCAAACCCCTACAAACCCAGAGTGATTGAGCATCACTGAAGAGATTGATCCTGCGTGGATCCGATGCTTGTTACCTTTGAAGACTGTGCTTATTCCAGACGGTTAGGCGTCATGGTCTAGAGCATCCAAGAGGAATTGTGGATCACCGAGTGACCAAGTCTGTGAAGGTTTGGAAGTCGTCTGAAGACTTACCACGAGTGATTGGACGAGGTCTGTGACCCTAGTTCAAGGAGAATACGGTGAGGACTTGGTGTCTTGAGCTGCGTGCTCAGCCGATCGGGTGTCCGGACTGTGTGTCCTCGAGTTTAAATACTCAGCCGCTCCAACCAGACGCATAACCGAGACAACAGCTTGAACTGGTCTACCAAATCATTGTCTTCACCAACCTTATTGGTTCTATTTCCTCAACCCTTTCATTTCCTCATTCTTTGTGTTGAGTGTTCATTCATATCTGTGTTTTGAAGACTTTGGTGAAGACTTTCTCAATTTCCTCGGTTCAATTTCTTCACCGCTTTGTCTTCATCTTGTGCTATCCTGTGTTTACGCTTTCTGTACTCTTTGGTTGTCTTCACTTCATCATGAAGACCATGCCCGCATTATCTTATGCTTACTTTTGAGTATTTATTCCGCTGCAAGTTGTTCTTCGCTAAGGAATTTCCTCACCGGCAAATTCCTCAGTGAAGAATTCATAAAAATCGCCTATTCACCCCCCCTCTAGTCGATATAACGCACTTTCAATTGGTATCAGAGCAAGGTACTCCCTTGTCCTGTGTGATTTTGGTTTAACCACCTAGAGTTTTAGTTATGTCGACCGCAGGTATGATCAAGGTCTCAGCAGGGTGTCCTACCTTTGATGGGACGGACTACCCCTACTGGAAGAACAAGATGCGAATGCATCTTGAGGCAATTGACAATGATCTCTGGTATGTTGTGGAAAATGGTGTTCCCTCAGTCACACCTTCTCTGAATGCTGCCGATGTGAAGAGATTCAAGCAACTCGATTCTCAAGCGAAGAATATCATATGTGGCAATCTGAGCAAAGGACAATATGGAAGAGTGAGTGCTTTGGAAACTGCCAAGCTCATCTGGGACAGGCTGTCCAAAGTAAATGAAGGAGTCTCAACTCAGCGTGACTCTCGAGTTGATGTTCTTCGCAATCTCTTCAACCGCTTCAAAAGACTCGACAACGAAAATGTTCAACAAACCTTCGATCGCCTCATTGACATCTCAAATGAGCTTCAAGTGCTTGGTGCCATCGACATCACCGACCATGAGGTGGTGAAGAAATTGTTGAGATCGCTTGATTCCTCATTTGATACTCCGCACCGATGATACAAGAGCGTCGACTACAAGTCACTTGATCCGGTGATATCCCGGAGAGGCTAAATACTCATGAGTTCCAGCTTGAAAAAGAGAGATCTCTATGGTTCTAGCTATGGAAAAACACGTGCCCTCAAGGCCAAGGCGTATGCGAATCTGAGTGTGAGGACTACGGTAGTAGCCTTGGAGATCCTGAAGAATTAGGCCAGAGCTAGCACCGCTCGTGAAGAAATTCCAGAAGTTCTCAAGGCGTGGTCGCTTTGGAAAATCCTCAAGGAGCGATGATTCCTCATCCGGTGACTATAAGAGAAGACTTTGCCACAAATGCAAGAAACCTGGTCACTACATCCAAGATTGTCCTCGATTGGGAAAAGGAATTAAAGAAGAAGAAACACAAGGATTACAGTTACGATGACGCTAAGAAGAAGAAGAAATCGTCAAAATCTTCATCATCAAAATCCTCAAAGCCTTCTTCTCACAAGAAGAGCAGCTCCGTAAAGGCTCGGGCATTCATTGGCAAGGAAATGGACTCGAAGCTGAATCGAGGAACATGAGGAAGAGGAGGCATCAGAAGAATCTGAGTCTGGTGTGGCGAGTCTAGCTCTCGCTACAGCTTTCGTCAGCAAGTCCATCTTCAACTCTGAAGAAAATGACCTCATCAACAATGCCGATGAAGATAGTGATGACTACGCTCCCACCTATTGCTTCATGGCAAAGGGTGCCAAGATACTCAAATATACCTCCTCTGAATCTAGTGAAAATGAATCGATGAAGATCTAAAGCCCGATTACTCAAAACTTGCTAAGATTGCTGTAAAACAACAAAGGGCTTTTGAAAAGGTTCAAAACATGGTAGATAAGAGTGATGATATGTTAGGTGAAGAAATGGATCGCACTAAAGCCCTGACTGAAAATATTCAGAGACTTCAGTCTAGGTTTGACAGCCTTCAAAGTCATCATAACACTCTCTTGTCTGATCATGAGAAACTTTCTTATGAATTTCTTCAAAGAAAGCAAGATCTTGAGAAGCTAAGAGTGAGTTATGAAGATCTTCAAAAGGAGCGCGATTCATTACTTGCTCAACAAATCAGCGCTTCTCAGGAAGAATTTGTTCCTCCATGCTTAAAGTGCATTGAACGTGAATCTGCTAATTCTTCACATGAATGTTCAAATACTTCAACTGTTACAAATTCTTCACCTGCCTTTGCTATCACTAATTCCTCATCTGAGGACATTGCTAGTATCACTGACGATGCAGGGCTGAAGGAATTGTACATGACAGACATGTACAAAAGCCTCAAAGGGCATCAGACTCTTTGTGATGTGCTTAAAAAGCAGATCCTCAACAGGAAAACAAGGAAAGAGGGTATTGCCTTTGAGAGGAAACTCAATGCTGATGGAACATATTGGAAGCCTGAGCAGTACCCTAGAACCTCATGGGTTGCTGCAAACGGACCTCCAGTTGATCCATCTAACTTATCTGGCTTTACATGCGAATCTCCTCATTCTTCTGATGAGTCATTTGACGCCAACTATAAACTGTTCAAAAATCAGAATGGTGAAGTATTTGCTAGATATGTTGGCACTAACTACGAGAACGGTTCCCCTATGAAGAAAATCTGGGTTCCCAAGAAGTGCCTTGAAAGTCTTCAGTGAATGTCCTCATGACACCACCCGTGAAGAATAGGAACCCCAGATCAAATTCTTCATATGGATCCAAGTCCTCATACGGACCAAATTCCTCACGTGGATCACATTCATCAAAAGGATCAAAGTCCTCATATGATTATCATCGTGCTAACAACTCGCTTTCGCAGGGTAGAGCTAAGGGCTATGAATATGTGCATTATTCTTCAAACCAATATGTTCATAAGTCCTCGAAGAATTTATCTGCTTATTCATATGCTTACCCTAACCCCTCTTATGTGAAACGAAATGGATTGGCCTCTATGCCACCATTCTCATATGGTGCTCGCAGAGTGATGAACTCTTTGCCACCCCTTCAGATGTGGGTGGTGAAGAAAAAGAACTAACCTCTTCTGCAGGGTCAGGTCTCCAGACGTGCTTTAAACGTCTGAAGATTTTGCTGGGGGCCTGACAAAAATGCCTGAAAGGACGCATGCTAATCATGATGAAATAAACTATCATTTCACATGTCCTCATACTACTTATCTGTTATACTGCCTGATGAAATTCATCTGATGAACTTGATATCATATTCTTCACTGATGAAGTATATGAGATTGTAAGTTGCACTAATTCATCTGCAGGATGATCAACCCAAAGCCACTGAGTGGGTTCTCGATAGTGGGTGTACAAATCACATGACTGGTGACAAGAATCTATTGATGGATGCTCCCTTATCACTGTCACATCTGAAGCATATCATCTTTCTTTGACAAAGGCAAAAGTCGTATTGGGTCTTGGTAAGGTTGCGATCTCTAAGGACATACACATGGACAAAGTCATGCTTGTTGAGTCCTTAGGATACAACCTCATGTCAGTCTCAATGCTTTGTGATCTTGATATGGTTGTTATCTTTGGCAAGTATCATTGTGTTGTGATTATGGAAGCTGACAATTCCAAAGTCTTCAAGGCTTTAGGAGAGGAGACTTGTATATTGTTGATTTCTCTCTGTGACCACAACCAGCCGTGTGTCTACTTGCAAAAAGCTTCGTATAGGCTGGCTATGGCATCGGCGACTTGGTCACGCAGGCATGAGGAATTTGCACACGCTTGCAAAGAAGAAGCATGTCATTGGCATTGAGAATGTCAAATTCCTCAAGGATCACTTGTGTGGAGCCCGTGAAGTCGAAAAATGACCAAGGCCAAGCATCCAATGAAGACTATCATGACCACTACCCGTCCCTTCAATTGCTTCACATGGACCTCTTTGGTCCTAATCATTACTCAGCAGTCACTAATGATGCATCTCTATATGGCTTTGTTATTGTTGATGATTACTCTCGTTACACATGGGTACACATTGTTACTTACAAAAATGAAGTGCAGGAAGTCTTCAAACGATTTTCCTCGAGGGCTTCAACTAACTTTGGTGTGAAGATCGGACACATCAGAGTGACAATGGAACCGAGTTCAAGAATTCGGTCTTGATGCCTATCTTGATGAACTTGGTATTACTCATGAGTTATCTGCTCCCTATACTCCCCAAAGAAATGGCGCTGTGGAGCGCAAGAACAAAACTCTTGTTGAGATGGCTCGCACTATGCTTGATGAATACAAAACACCTAGTCGCTTTTTGGATTGATGCAATTGATATGCGTGCCACATCATCAACAGAGTATATCTTCACAAATTCTTCAAGAAGACTGCCTATGTACTCCTCACTGACAAGAAACCCAATGTGAGTTATTTCAAAGTCTTCGGTGCTAAATGCTGGATTAGAGATCCTCATCACAATTCTAAATTTGCACCGAAAGCGCATGAAGGTTTTATGCTTGGTTAGGGAAAGGACTCACACACCTACAGGGTCTTCAACATCGCTCTTCACAAGATTGTTGATACTGTAGATGTGCGGTTCGATGAAACTAATGGCTCGCAAAGAGAGCACCTACCTTCTGTGTTAGATGAACCAGCTCCTGAGGAATCTATCAAGTTCAAGGCAACCGAGGATGTCATTCCCTCTTGAAGAATCCATTAAGAATTCATTCACGTCTGCCAAGAACGTCGAGTGATGCACCTGAAGATAATGCTGAAGAGAATGGTGCCGAGGAAAATGATCAAATTCCTCGACGACAACCAGCTCATCCTCGCGTTGCAAAAGAAGTGTAAGTCGACAAGATCATCGATGACATTGAAGCGCCAGGTCCTCTCACACGCTCAAAAGCTTCACATTTATCTAACTTTTGTGGGCACTATGCTTTTGTCTCTATCACAGAGCCCACTAAGGTAGATGAAGCATTTTTGGAGCCCGAGTGGATTCGTGCCATGCAAGAAGAATTACATCGATTCGAGCTCAACAACTGGGAACTGGTCAAACGTCCGTGATCCTCGCAAGCATAATATCATTGGCACAAAGTGGATCTACCGCAACAAGAAAGATGAAAATGGCCTTGTGGTGAGGAATAAGGCCCGACTTGTAGCTCAAGGCTACACACAGGTTGAAGGAATTGATTTCGATGAAACTTTTGCACCTGTTGCTAGACTTGAGTCTATTCGCACATTACTTGCCTATGCTAACCATCACAATATCACTTTATATCAAATGGATGTGAAAAGTGCATTCCTCAATGGTAAGCTTGAGGAATAAGTATATGTTGCTCAACCCCGTGTTTTGAAGATCC
Source organism: Aegilops bicornis (assembly GCA_021605145.1). Classification (NCBI taxonomy): domain Eukaryota; kingdom Viridiplantae; phylum Streptophyta; class Magnoliopsida; order Poales; family Poaceae; genus Aegilops; species Aegilops bicornis. The sequence continues at coordinate 328,258,043 of CM038669.1, forward strand.
AAAGAATCCCGACAAAGTCTTCAGACTCAACAAGGCCCTCTATGGTCTCAAACAAGCCCCCGCAGGCGTGGTATGATACATTGAAGGAATTCTTCGTGAAGAATGGATTCACACCCGGTTCACTCGACCCTACTCTCTTTACCAAATCATATGATGGTGAACTGTTTGTGTGCCAAATATATGTTGATGATATTATCTTTGGCTGTACTGACCAACGTTATAGTGATGAATTTGCCTATATGATGAGTGAAGAATATCAAATGTCTATGAAGGGAGAGTTGAAATTCTTCTTAGGTCTTCAAATTCATTAACAAAGACAATGGCATATTCATATCTCAGGAGAAATACCTCAAAGATGTCCTGAAGAGATTCGGCATGCAAGATTGCAAAGCCGTCAAAATTCCTATGCCCACAAATGGCCATCTATGCACTGATGAAAATGGCATTGACTTTGATCACAAGGTATACCGCTCCATGATTGGTTCTCTATTGTACTTATGTGCATCTAGGCCAGATATAATGCTTAGTGTTTGCATGTGTGCCCGATTTCAAGCTACACCAAGGAATCACACCATAAAATTTGTGAAGCATATTCTTCGATATCTAGCTCACACACCAACACTAGGATTATGGTACCCCAAGGGCTCTACTTTTGATCTCATTGGATATTCTGACTCTGACTATGCTGGTGACCATGTAGACCGCAAGTCAACATCCGGCACGTGTCATTTCCTCGGACGATCTTTGGTCTGTTGGTCCTCGAAGAAACAGAATCATGTATCACCGCTTCATCGCGAAGCTGAATACATTGCTGCTGGCTCTTGTTGTGCTCAATTACTGTGGATGAAGCAAACTCTCAAGGACTACGGCATCAACGTGAAGAATGTGCCTCTCATCGTGACAATGAGAGTGCCATCAAGATTGCTCACAACCCAGTTCAGCACTCGAAGACAAAGCACATTCAAATTCGTCATCATTTTCTTCGTGATCATGTGTTGAAGAGCGACATCTCCATCGAGCATGTGAAGACTGAAGAACAGCTAGCCGATATCTTCACTAAGCCCTTGGATGAGAAGAGATTTAGCAAGTTGCGGTGTGAGCTAAATATCTTAGAATCTTCGAATGTTCTTTGAAAAGGACACACATCCTGACCCTAATGCAAAATTGATGACTTAGATGTGCAACACATGAAGAAACGTTTTTCTTCAATCAATGAAGAATAACACTCTAAGTGTGAAGAAATTAATGAAGAATTTGATTCTCAGAACCCTACGAAAATTGTATGCAGCGATTATGCGAAATCATCATTCTTATACGGATTGGGTCACGCCACCACCAAAGTTGAAAATCTTCAATTTGAGTATTTCCTCGCTTTTGAAATTCTTCAGTTTTTCAAATTCTTCAACTTTTCAAAATCTTCACTGCTTCCGTCATTTTGTTCATTGGCTATATATATATATATATATATATGGGTTTATGTCCTCTACAACATTCACTTATGGATAATTCTTCAAGTTGCTTTTTACGCTAAGTGAATGTGATCGGACCCTTCCCCTCTATGCTATACTCAACCCAATCTATTCACAAATTCTTCATGTGCGTTCTATTTGAAAGTCGCTCAAAATCTTCACCGTGTCCTTGTCACCAAGAAATTGCGTAATGTAACTTTAAAACTATCCAAACTTTCGGTTTGCCGCTCAAACCGTTCCGCATCCCACGATGCATTATTTTACTCACCCACGATCGTACACGATCTCCACTACACAGTACGTGAGTGACACATGTCGTGAGAAGGAGAATGGTCAGGGGCACGTTCGTCCAAAATCTTCGGGCAAACAGTTTTTCACTGCCTCTATAAATATCCCTCTCCCCATCCTCACTTCTTTTACTCCGCTCGATCTCTCTCTCCCGCTCGAGCTTCTCAAACCCTAGCGCCGCCGCTACTCCATCGTCGCCGGTGAGGAAAAGCTTCACTGCCTCGACCTCTCCGCCGTCGTACTCGCTACCGACCATGGAAATCTTCACTCCGCCGCCATAGCCATCTTCCTCCGCCGAAGTTAGGGCATGGAAGATCTGAATGCATTTAGCTTCACATCTACACCACCCAGTTCGTCGTGTTCTTCATTTAGGGTAATTAAAAGTTACTTTTACTGCCCTCGTTGATCCAAATTTTCACTACAAAATCTTCAAAGGTGTTTTATTCTTCAAATCCTCACACACAAACACCTCACTAGTTATATGCTCTTGATTCGTTTCTCTAAGCAATCATTTTTCTTCAAGATTCCTCAATTGTGTGGATCCTCGATCTGTACAACTCTGGAACCTAAGACAAAGAACGCTTAGTGAAATTCTTCAAGGCTCATCTGGTCAAATTCCTCAAAACTTGTTCTTTTTGAAAAACCTTCTGAGAACGCATATGACCTCTCCATACTCCTCGCAACTATACTGCATTCCACGGTACTCATGTCCATTCTTTGAATCACTAGGTTCTCATCAACTTAACTCATTTGCAGCTGCTCTCGAAGAAAAGTTGCATACTTCTTCAGAGAATTCTTTTGTACAAATTCCTCACCTGAAGAATATGGCAGAAGGAAAGAAGCCACAGAAAGGAGGAAAGAGGCGTGAGGTGATGACTGCGTTTGAAATCCCTGAGGAAATATATGCTGATTATTGCACACCTGATGAAGCCGAGTTCGGCAAAGAAAACAAAAATCAGCGCAAGGTGCGCATTCAAAGGATTGAACGGAGATGGTCAAGGGAATGGAGGAGTACAGATATGTAACTCCAAAGTACATGAAGAAATTCGCTCTCAATCCTCCATGCCCAAGAGCTCCATTGGCACCTGGTCAAGAAGTCAATTCCACCAAAGATCAAGCGTGGTGAGGACTTTCTGAAGAATGGGCCAAGCGCCAAGCCAAATTGGCAAGACAAGCCAACGAGGCGGTGAGGAAATTCAATGAGGACTCTCACATCGCTGCTGCCATCGAGGCCTCTGTCAAGCCAAGAAAATCTATGGCAAAGAAGCCCGCACACAAGCCAAGTGCTTCACCAACTGTGCCCTCACGGCCAGTTCCTCATGCTGCTCCTGCTCCTCCAAAATCCTCAGCTCCTCCCAAGTCCTCGGCAGTTCCGACAAAGTCCTCAAGACTGCATCCGCCACGTGCCAAAGGACTGCAGGCTTCTCCATTGCATCCGGTGTTTCAAAGCAAGTTCCTCACCGCACCAAAGTCTTCATCTGGCCCGACTCTGCTGAAGACTAAGGCCACAGCTGGACGAGATCCTCGGCCAAGTCCCAAGAAGAAACAGGTCGCCTTCCAAGTGCCACCTGAAGATGATGAGGCTGATGATGATGAACTTGCGGGAATCATCAGAGACCGCCAAGAAAGGGCCGCTAGAGCCAAAGGCACATCTATGCCACTGCTGTTGGATCCGAGGAAAATCCTCGATTACATTGATCTCGGCACAAGGATCCAAACACCCCTATGCCTGATTTTCATCGACCCACGGACAAAGTCACATGTCAACCCATTTCATCATCAAGAGAAATGGAAGTTTGAAAAGGCAAGAGAGATCAATAAAGCTCAATACGTAAAGGAGAAGTTCTGAAGAAAAACGTTGTCGTAATGACACCGAGGAACTTCTCAAGGTCCGTAATGAAATCCAAGCCCTCAAAGAAAACTTTGATGCTTATTATGCTGATTGGCAAGGAGCCAAAGTCAGATTCGTCAACCTGACGAAGAAATTCACCAATGTTGCTGCCCCAACGCAACATGAAATTCCTCAAACTGGAGCCTCAGCTCAGCAGACTGAAGAACATGCCAGCACCGCTGATGAAGTTCAAGCTGCTGAAGAAAATGCTAGTTCAAGGGCTGATGATCCCATTCCAGCCGCTGAAGAAATTGCCAGGGCATCCACTAGTGGTGCGCCTGAAGAAACTGAACAAGTCGAGGCAATCAGACTGCGCCATACCGAGGAAAATCAACCAGATTCCTCAGCTCCTCCTGCGCCTACACCAGCTCCAATTCTTCCATCCGCCTCTGATGAGAAGAAGACCAAGGCCGCAGAACGAGCTGCTGTGAAGAAACGGAAAGCATCAGCTGCGTCAAATTCTTCTGCTGCGAAGAAGATGAAGCCAATGACCAGCTCCTTTGAAAATCCTATTGAGGCTGTTCCAATTTCCTCAATTCCATCAAAGGACCTTGTTCCTTATGATGAAGATTATGAGATCCCAAGCGGATCTGATGAAGAAAATCATTCTGCTGCTTCGTTAAGAGCAGATTGATGAAGAAATTGAAGTGGAAGCAATCCCTTCAACCCCTATCATTTCCTCGCCTATGCCTCAGTTCACAATTTGAAGAGGCGGTGTTGAGGAAATTGAAGAAGATGTGGATATTGGAAGCACAACGCCGGTGATGAACGATGACTTTTGGGAAAGTCAAGATCCAAACTCTCCACTCTTCACCCCAATTCAACAGATTCCTCGGTCCCTGCTTCCTACAGTTCAAATGGGCTCAAGAAACTCATCCCGCTTCATCTGTCCATGAAGAAATTCCAGCCACTAAGCGCCGATGAACTCTTCTTCTTGATCCTCGATCGCACTGTAGAGGAACAAGAAATTCCTCAGCCTGAAGAACCTGAGATTGCGATTCCATAGGTCGTGATGCAACTCACTGACACTCCACTGCCAAAGCCAAAGAATCCCTTCTCAACAAAGCAAAAGTTCAAGACTGAAGATTTCTTCAGCGAGCATGTATTCTTCATCGATTACAATCCTTATGATTACGCTCGCATAAGGAAGAGGCGTTTACGGACTGCCACCAAGCCAATTTCTATTCCTCGGTGCTCTTCAACAAAGACAAAGTCTTCGATCATGCACATATTCCTCATGTGGACATGGAGTCTCTGCCAGCTTTGAGCCAGTCCTCGGTGTTCTTCACGATGCAGACTTGAATTTCTGCATCGACATCTGTGATTGGAATGAAGAACTCATTCTTCAATTCTATGCAACGCTGCACATCACCGGAGACGCCAAGACGTGAACTCATGGGTGTTAGATCGATGTCCGAAAATACTCACTACAAGGCACCAAGAATCGAATTGCTTCGTGCTCTACCACTCGGCCTCCTCCCTTGATGGTGCTCGTTGTATCTACAACGAACCGTAACTTTCAAATCACTATATGCAAGTGCCGATGAAGCCTTTGAAGCCAAGGCAGGCCCCAAGAACCAAATTCCTCGTCAAGGAATTATTGTATGTGCCTCGGATCGTCTATCGGATTCTCGACGAAGACAATGAGTCCTATCAAAGGCCACGACTCAAATGATGAAGAAGTCGTTGGCATCATGAAGAATATGCTTTTCAATATCATTCATGGCGTTCCGTCAACTTCCATGATTTCTTCATGAGGACTCGGCAAACATTGCTATGTCACCATTTGAGCTGAAGCCTTATGCGCCTTGGATAATGAGATTCATCAGACAAGGTCTTCACTCAATTACAAGGCTGATACTACGAACCACTGCAGCTACTTGCCCCGATTGAAGTCCTCAAACGGACATTTTCCTCACCGATGACAAGGGCAAGGCAAGCTGCTGTGATCGATGAAGGCACTCGTCCATTGGATGGACAGTTTAGCAAAGCTGCATCCTACTCCACCAATGATGACTCGCCACACATGACTCTGCCGCAAATACCTCACCAAGCAAAATCCTCAAGCCACAAAGACCTGTGGTGATGGCTGATCGTGAAGTTACTCCTCGGTCTTTATCAAGGTTGATCGCAATCATAAATGGGTCAAGCGTCGGTTTGGTTCAATTCTTCACAACATGACTTCAACACACAATGCAGTGAAGAAAACCACTACTACCTCCATGAAACCTTCAAACGCACTGGGCTGTTCTTTCAAATGTCTACAACGCGGAAGAACTGGCGACAATGGGTCTCAAGGAAGAATTTGACCGGTCTGCACCTCCTCCTCAAGAAATACAAGAAGGTCAAAGTTCCTTCCTTGGTGGCTAGCTCCTATTCTTCATCATGAGACACCGATGAAAATGAAGACTTGGGCGACAACTGCGGCAGGCCCTACTTCAACAACCGACCCCAACAACGCTGGCGCTCCTTCCTCAACTTGAAATTCTTCAGGGGCGTTAGTCCTCAGTTTCGATCCTTTTGGTCATTCAATGACAAAGGGGGAGAAATTTGAGTTAGTCTTCGAGCGGTTCTATTATATGGGCAATAATTTTTGTTAAGTTACAACTCTCGTTCTTCTGAAACTTTTATTGGATCGAGTTGTAATCTTAAACCCGATGGTGCTCTGATACTTTTGATGCACTGAGCTCTGATTCTCTTGAGCTCTGATACTCTTGATGCATTATTTTGCATGCTTAATCCTCATTAATGTCATCGCACGCATGCTGAATTTCATCAAGCACCATATTTCATCATGCATTTCAAATTCTTCATATTATATGTCAAATGCGTGTATGAATTACAAGATATAGGGGGAGATCTCCATGATTCAACTCTTCAAATGTGCATTGCCTCAAAAGCAAATTCCTCACTATGCACATCTTCGTGGGGAGTTCTTCTATATCTTGCAATCAAATTCCTCAATATCAGTATTTACACTTCATATGTTTATCCTCGTTGAAAACTTAACCTATATTGTCATCAATCACCAAAAGGGGAGATTGTAAGTGCATCTAGTGCCCTTGGTGATTTTGGTGTATTGAAGACTTATAGGTTAAGAAACTAATGTGTTTGTGAGTGTACATGTGTCTATAAGTCTATGAGGAGTTTGATAATTACAGAGAAAGTCGAATTTCTAAAAATGAAGTTCTTCGACTGAAGACTTTGATATTCTGAAGACTTTCTGAAGACTTTGAAAGTGAAGAAATTGGTGTGACCTTTGAAGACTTGGTATTCATTTGAGGAACATGAAGCGTGAAGACTTTTGTTTTCGTAGTTTGATTTTCTCTTTCTTGAGTCATAGGAAACACCGTCTTTGTTAAAGGGGTCGAGGAAATACTAAGGAAAAATTTCCATGTGATGCTCAACTCAAAATCCTACACCTACCAATCCCCTCGAGTGAAGCCTTTGGAAATCTCATACAGCTTCAGTCAATTTCTTGATGTGAGACGAAGTTCTTCCGTCACGAGAATTTGTTCTAACCGAGGAGTTAGGAATTCGCCAAAGGTCGGATTGCCTACACAAGGAGGAACATGATAGCCCCGAGGAATTTGAGATTCAAATTTCCGACCGTTGTTGTCAAGGCCACCTGTCCCAAAATATCTTATCCACCTAATACCATATCATTGAAGGGCATTTATGTCTTATCATGTCGGGCTGCTCCCTAGGCTATAAATAGCCGCCCCTACAACCACTAGCTGGTTGGCTGCTCCGAGAGAACTTGACACTTGTCATTTGAGAGCAACCCATCCTCCGAGGACTTTGAGCGAAAATCATCGAGTGAGGAAAAACCCAAAAGCCAAACCCCTACAAACCCAAAGTGATTGAGCATCATCAAGAGATTGATCCTGCGTGGATCCGATGCTTGTTACCTTTGAAGATCTGTGCTTATTCCGCACGGTTAGGCGTCATGGTCTAGAGCATCCAAGAGGAATTGTGGATCACCGAGTGACCAAGTCTGTGAAGGTTTGGAAGTCGTCAAGACTTACCACGAGTGATTGGACGAGGTCCTGTGACCCTAGTTCAAGGAGAATACGGTGAGGACTTAGTGTCTTGAGCTGCGTGCTCGCCGACCGGGTGTCCGGACTGTGTCCTCGAGTTTAAATACTCACCGCTCCAACCAGACGCATAACCGAGACAACAGTTGGAACTGGTCTACCAAATCATTGTCTTCACCAACCTTACTGGTTCTATTTCCTCAACCCTTTCATTTCCTCATTACTGTGTTGAGTGTTCATTCATATCTGTGTTTTGAAGACTTTGACTGAAGACTTTCTCAATTTCCTCAGTTCAATTTCTTCAGTCTGTTTGTCTTCATCTTGTGCTATCCTGTGTTTACGCTTTCTGTACTCTTTGGTTGTCTTCACTTCATCATGAAGACCATGCCCGCATTATCTTATGCTTACTTTTGAGTATTTATTCCGCTGCAAGTTGTTCTTCGCTAAGGAATTTCCTCACCGGCAAATTCCTCAGTGAAGAATTCATAAAATCGCCTATTCACCCCCTCTAGTCGATATAACGCACTTCAATTGGTATCGAGCAAGGTACTCCCTTGTCTGTGTGATTTTGGTTTAACCACCTAGAGTTTTAGTTATGTCGACCGCAGTATGATCAAGGTCTCAGCAGGGTGTCCTACCTTTGATGGGACGGACTACCCTTATCGGAAGAACAAGATGCGAATGCATCTTGAGGCAATTGACAATGATCTCTGGTATGTTGTGGAAAATGGTGTTCCCTCAGTCAACCTTCTCTGAATGCTGCCGATGTGAAGAGATTCAAGCAACTCGATTCTCAAGCGAAGAATATCATATGTGGCAATCTGAGCAAAGGACAATATGGAAGAGTGAGTGCTTTGGAAACCGCTAAGCTCATCCGGGACAAATGTCCAAAGTAAATGAAGGAGTCTCAACTCAGCGTGACTCTCGAGTTGATGTTCTTCGCAATCTCTTCAACCGCTTCAAAAGACTCGACAACGAAAATGTTCAACAAACCTTCGATCGCCTCATCGACATCTCAAATGAGCTTCAAGCGCTTGGTGCCACCGACATCACCGACCATGAGGTGGTGAAGAAATTGTTGAGATCGCTGATTCCTCATTTGATACTCGCACCGATGATACAAGAGCGTCTTGACTACAAGTCACTTGATCCGGTGATATCCCGGAGAGGCTAAATACTCATGAGTTCCAAATTTGTCAAAAGAGAGATCTCTATGGTTCTAGCTATGGAAAAACACGTGCCACGAAGGCCAAGGCAGGTCTGCGAATCTGAGTGTGAGGACTCGTAGTAGCCTTGGAGATCCTGAAGAATTAGGCCAGGAGCTAGCACCGCCGTGAAGAAATTCCGTAAGTTCTCAAGACGTGGTCGCTTTGGAAAATCCTCAAGGAGCAGTGATTCCTCATCCAAAGGACTATAAGAGAAGACTTTGCCACAAATGCAAGAAACCTGGTCACTACATCCAAGATTGTCCTCAGTGGGAAAAGGAATTAAAGAAGAAGAAACACAAGGATTACAGTTCTGATGACGCTAAGAAGAAGAAGAAATCATCAAAATCCTCAAAGCCTTCTTCTCACAAGAAGAGCAGCTCCAAAAAGGCTCGGGCATTCATTGGCAAGGAAATGGACTCTGAAGCTGAATCTGAGGAACATGAGGAAGAGGAGGCATCAGAAGAATCTGAGTCTGGTGTGGCGAGTCTAGCTCTCACTACTGCTTTCTTCAGCAATTCCATCTTCAACTCTGAAGAAAATGACCTCACCAACAATGCTGATGAAGATAGTGATGACTACGCTCCCACCTATTGCTTCATGGCAAAGGGTGCCAAGGTACTCAAATATACCTCCTCTGAATCTAGTGAAAATGAATCGATGAAGATCTAAAGCCCGATTACTCAAAACTTGCTAAGATTGTGTAAAACAACAAAGGGCTTTTGAAAAGGTTCAAAACATGGTAGATAAGAGTGATGATATGTTAGGTGAAGAAATGGATCGCACTAAAGCCCCGATCGAAAATCTTCAGAGACTTCTGCCTAGGTTTGACAGCCTTCAAAGTCATCATAACACTCTCTTGTCTCGATCATGAGAAACTTTCTTATGAATTTCTTCAAAGAAAGCAAGATCTTGAGAAGCTAAGAGTGAGTTATGAAGATCTTCAGAAGGAGCGCGATTCATTACTTGCTCAACAAATCAGCGCTTCTCAGGAAGAATTTGTTCCTCCATGCTTAAAGTGCATCGAACGTGAATCTGCTGATTCTTCACCTGAATGTTCAAATACTTCAACTGTTACAAATTCTTCACCTGCCTTTGCTATCACTAGTTCCTCATCTGAGGACATTGCTAGTATCACTGACGATGCAGGGCTGAAGGAATTGTACATGATAGGCATGTACAAAAGCGTCAAAGGGCATCAGACTCTTTGTGATGTGCTTAAAAAGCAGATCCTCAACAGGAACCCAAGGAAAGAGGGTATTGCCTTTGAGAGGAAACTCAATGCTGATGGAACATATTGGAAGCCCCAGCAAGACCCCAAAACCTCATGGGTTGTCGCAAAGGGACCTCCAGCTTGATCCATCTAACTTATCCGGCTTTACATGCGAATCTCCTCATTCTTCCGATGAGTCATTTGACTCCAACTATAAACTGTTCAAAAATCGTAATGGTGAAGTATTTGCTAGATATGTTGGCACTAATCGCAGGAACGGTTCCCCTATGAAGAAAATCTGGGTTCCCAAGAAGTGCCTTGAAAGTCTTCAGGTGAATGTCCTCATGACACCACCTGTGAAGAATAGGAACCCCAGATCAAATTCTTCATATGGATCCAAGTCCTCATACGGACCAAATTCCTCACGTGGATCAAATTCATCAAAAGGATCAAAGTCCTCATATGATTATCATCGCGCTAACAACTCTGTTTCGCAGGGTAGAGCTAAGGGCTATGAATATGTGCATTATTCTTCAAATCAATATGTTCATAAGTCCTCGAAGAATTTCTCTGCTTATTCATATGCTTACCCTAACCCCTCTTATGTGAAACGAAATGGATTGGCCTCTATGCCACCATTCTCATATGGTGCTCGCAGAGTGATGAACTCTTTGCCACCCCTTCAGATGTGGGTGGTGAAGAAAAGAACTAACCTCTTCTGCAGGGTCAGGTCTCCAGACGTGCTTTAAACGTCTGAAGAATTTGCTGGGGGCCTGACAAAAATGCCTGAAAGGACGCATGCTAATCATGATGAAATAAACTGTCATTTCACACGTCCTCATACTACTTATCTGTTATACTACCTGATGAAATTCATCTGAAACTTGATATCATATTCTTCACTGATGAAGTATATGAGATTGTAAGTTGCACTAATTCATCTGCAGGATGATCAACCCAAAGCCACTGAGTGGGTTCTCGATAGTGGATGTACAAATCACATGACTGGTGACACGAATCTATTGATGGATGCTCCCTTATCACCGTCTCATCTGAAGCATATCATCTTTGCCGACAAAGGCAAAAGTCGTATTGGGTCTTGGTAAGGTTGCGATCTCTAAAGACATACACATGGACAAAGTCATGCTTGTTGAGTCCTTAGGATACAACCTCATGTCGGCCTCAATGCTTTGTGATCTTGATATGGTTGTTATCTTTGGCAAGTATCGTTGTGTTGTGATTATGGAAGTTTACAATTCCAAAGTCTTCAAGGCTTTAGGAGAGGAGACTTGTATATTGTTGATTTCTCTCAGACCACAACCAGCCGTGTGTCTACTTGCAAAAGCTTCGTATAGGCTGGCTATGGCATCGGCGACTTGGTCACAGGCATGAGGAATTTGCACACGCTTGCAAAGAAGAAGCATGTCATTGGCATTGAGAATGTCAAATTCCTCAAGGATCACTTGTGTGGAGCCCGTGAAGTCGAAAAATGACCAAGGCCAAGCATCCAAATAAGACTATCATGACCACTACCCGTCCCTTCAATTGCTTCACATGGACCTCTTTGGTCCTAATCATTACTCAGCAGTCACTAATGATGCATCTCTATATGGCTTTGTTATTGTTGATGATTACTCTCGTTACACATGGGTACACATTGTTACTTACAAAATGAAGTGCATGAAGTCTTCAAACGATTTTCCTCGAGGGCTTCAACTAACTTTGGTGTGAAGATCAGACACATCAGGAGTGACAATGGAACCGAGTTCAAGAATTCCGGTCTTGATGCCTATCTTGATGAACTTGGTATTACTCATGAGTTATCTGCTCCCTATACTCCTCAAAGAAATGGCGTCGTGGAGCGCAAGAATGTAACTCTTGTTGAGATGGCTCGCACTATGCTTGATGAATACAAAAAGCCTAGTCGTTTTTGGATTGATGCAATTGATACTGCGTGCCACATCATCAACAGAGTATATCTTCACAAATTCTTCAAGAAGACTGCCTATGTACTCCTCACTGACAAGAAACCCAATGTGAGTTATTTCAAAGTCTTCAAGCTAAATGCTGGATTAGAGATCCTCATCACAATTCTAAATTTGCACCGAAAGCGCATGAAGGTTTTATGCTTGGTTAGGGAAAGGACTCGCACACCTGCTGTGGTCTTCAACATCGCTCTTCACAAGATTGTTGATACTCAGATGTGCGGTTCGATGAAACTAATGGCTCGCAAAGAGAGCACCTACCTTCTGTGTTAGATGAACCAGCTCCTGAGGAATCTATCAAGTTCAAGGCAACTGAGGATGTCATTCCTACTGAAGAATCCGCTAAAGAATTCGTTCCTGTCCGTGAAGAACGTCGAGCTGATGCACCCGAAGATAATGCTGAAGAGAATGGTGCTGAGGGAAATGATCAAATTCCTCGACGACAACCAGCTCATCCTCGCGTTGCAAAAGAAGTGCAAGTCGACAAGATCATCGATGACAATCAAGCGCCAGTGTCCTCTCACACGCTCAAAAGCTTCACATTTATCTAACTTTTGTGGGCACTATGCTTTTGTCTCTATCACAGAGCCCACTAAGGTAGATGAAGCATTTTTGGAGCCTGAGTGGATCCAGGCCATGCAAGAAGAATTACATCAGTTCGAGCTCAACAATGTCTGGGAACTGGTCAAACGTCCAGATCCTCGCAAGCATAATATCATTGGCACAAAGTGGATCATCACAAGGTATACCGCTCCATGATTGGTTCTCTATTGTACTTATGTGCATCTAGGCCAGATATAATGCTTAGTGTTTGCATGTGTGCCCGATTTCAAGCTACACCGAAGGAATCACACCATAAGGCTGTGAAGCATATTCTTCGATATCTAGCTCACACACCAACACTAGGATTATGGTACCCCAAGGGCTCTACTTTGATCTCATTGGATATTCTCGACTCGACTATGCCGGGTGATCGTGTGGACCGCAAGTCAAGATCCGGCACTTGTCATTTCCTCGGACGATCTTTGGTCTGTTGGTCCTCGAAGAAACAGAATCGCGTATCACCGCTCACTTCGGAAGTCAATACATTGCTGCCGCTCTTGTTGTGCTCAATGACCGTGGATGAAGCAAACTCTCAAGGACTACGGCATCAACGTGAAGAATGTGCCTCTCTCTTTGTGACAATGAGAGTGCCATCAAGATTGCTCACAACCCAGCTTCAGCACTCAAAGACAAAGCACATTCAAATTCGTCATCATTTTCTTCGTTATCATGTGTTGAAGGGAGACATCTCCATCGAAAGCATGTGAAGACCAAGAACAGCTAGCCGATATCTTCACTAAGCCCTTGGATGAGAAGAGATTTAGCAAGTTGCGGTGTGAGCTAAATATCTTAGAATCTTCGAATGTTCTTTGAAAAGGACACACATCCTGACCCTATTGCAAAATTGATGACTTAGATGTGCAACACATGAAGAAACGTTTTTCTTCAATCAATGAAGAATAACACTCTAACTGTGAAGAAATTAATGAAGAATTTGATTCTCAGAACCCTACGACAATTGTACGCGGTGTCTGAAATCATCATTCTTATACGGTGGGACACGCCACCACCAAAGTTGAAAATCTTCAATTTGAGTATTTCCTCGCTTTTGAAATTCTTCGCTTTTCAAATTCTTCAACTTTTATAAATCTTCACTGCTTTCCGCTTTTTTTCTTCATTGACTATATATATATATATATATATATATATATATATATATATATATATATATATATATATATATATATATATATATATATATGGGTATATATCCTCTACAAAGATTCACTTATGGCTAATTCTTCAAGTTGCTTTTTACGCTAAGTGAATGTGATCGGACCCTTCCCCCTCTATGCTATACTCAACCCAATCTATTCACAAATTCTTCATGTGCGTTCTACTTGAAACTCGTTCAAAATCTTCACTGTGTCCTTGTCAGCTGAAGAAATTGCGAATGGAACTTTAAAACTATCCAAACTTTCGGTTTGCCGCTCAAACCGTTCCACATCCCATGATGCATTATTTTACTCACCCACGATCGTACACGATCTCCACTACACAGTACGTGGGTGACACATGTCGTGAGAAGGAGAATGGTCAGGCACGCTCATTCAAAATCTTCTGCAAACAGTTTTTCACCGTGGCTATAAACACCCCACTCCCCTTCCTCACTTCTTTTACTCCGCTCGATATCTCTCTCCCGCTCGAGCTTTTCAAACCCTAGCGCCGCCGCTACTCCATCGTCGCAGGTGAGGAAGAGCTTTACTGCCTCGACCTCGTCGCCGACGTACTCGCGCCGACCGCGGAAATCTTCACTCCGCCGCCGCCGTAGCCATCTTCCTCCGCCGAGTTAGGGCGTGGAAGATCTGAACAGACGAGCTTCACATCTACACCACCCAGTTCGTCGTGTTCTTCATTTAGGGTAATTAAAAGTTACTTTTACTGCCCTCGTTGATCCAAATTTTCACTACAAAATCTTCAAAGGTGTTTTATTCTTCAAATCCTCACACACAAACACCTCACTAGTTATATGCTCTTGATTCGCTTCTCTAAGCAATCATTTTTCTTCAAGATTCCTCAATTGTGTGGATCCTCGATCTGTACAACTCTGGAACCTAAGACAAAGAACGCTTAGTGAAATTCTTCAAGGCTCATCTGTCAAATTCCTCAAAACTTGTTCTTTTGAAAACCTTCCGAGAACGCATATGACCTCTCCAAATTCCTCGCAACTATACTGCTCACAGTACTCATGTCCGCTTTGAATCACTAGGTTCTCATCAACTTAACTCATTTGCAGCGTTCCTCGAAGAAAAGTTGCATACTTCTTCAGAGAATTCTTTTGTACAAATTCCTCACCTGAAGAATATGGCAGAAGGAAAGAAGCCACAGAAAGGAGAAAAGAGGCCTGAGGTGATGACTGCGTTTGAAATCCCTGAGGAAATATATGCTGATTATTGCACACCTGATGAAGCCGAGTTCGGCAAAGAAAACAAAAATCAGCGCAAGGTGCGCATTCAAAGGATTGAACGGAGATGGGCAAGGGAATGGAGGGAGTACAGATATGTAACTCCAAAGTACATGAAGAAATTCGCTCTCAATCCTCCATGCCCAAGAGCTCCATTGGCACCGGTCAAGAAGTCAACCCCACCAAAGATCAAGCGTGGTGAGGACTTTCCAAGAATGGGCCAAGCGCCAAGCCAAATTGGCAAGACAAGCCAACGAGGCAAAGGAGGAAATTCAATGAGGACTCTGCTACTGCTGCTGCCACTGAGGCCTCTGTCAAGCCAAGAAAATCTATGGCAAAGAAGCCCGCACACAAGCCAAGTGCTTCACCAACTGTGCCCTCACGGCCAGTTCCTCATGCTGCTCCTGCTCCTCCAAAATCCTCAGCTCCTCCCAAGTCCTCAGCACTTCCGACAAAGTCCTCAAGACTGTGCATCCGCCACGTACAAAGGATCAGACGCTTCTCCATTGCATCCGTGTTTCAGCAAGTACCTCACCTGCACCAAAGTCTTCATCCGCCCGACTCTGCTGAAGACTAAGGCCACAGCTGGACGAGGTCCTCGGCCAAGTCCCAAGAAGAAACAGGTCGCCTTCCAAGTGCCACCTGAAGATGATGAGGCTGATGATGATGAACTTGCGGGAATCATCAGAGACCACCAAGAAAGGGCCGCTAGAGCCAAAGGCACATCTGTGCCACTGCTGTTGGATCCAAGGAAAATCCTCGATTACATTGATCTCTGGCACAAGGATCCAAACACCCCTATGCCTGATTTTCATCTGACCCCTGGACAAAGTCACATGTCACCCATTTCATCATCAAGAGAAATGGAAATTTGAAAAGGCAAGAGAGATCAAGAAAGCTCAATACGTAAAGGAGAAGTTCCTCAAGAAAACGTTGTCGTAATGACACCGAGGAACTTCTCAAGGTCCAGAATGAAATCCAAGCCCTCAGCAAAAACTTTGATGCTTATTATGCTGATTGGCAAGGAGCCAAATTCAGATTCGTCAACCTGACGAAGAAATTCACCAATGTTGCTGCCCCAACGCAACATGAAATTCCTCAAACTGGAGCCTCAGCTCAGCAGACTGAAGAACATGCCAAGACCGTTGATGAAGTTCAAAGGCTGAAGAAAATGCTAGTTCCGTAATGATGATCCCATTCCAAATTACCGAAGAAATTGCCGTGGCATCCACTAGTGGTGCGCTCAAGAAATCGAATAAGTCAGGCAATCGCATCGGGCCATACCGAGGAAAATCAACCAGATTCCTCGGCTCCTCCTCGCCTACACCAGCTCCAATTCTTCCATCCGCCTCTGATGAGAAGAAGACCAAGGCCGCAGAACGAGCTGCTGTGAAGAAACGGAAAGCATCAGCTGCGTCAAATTCTTCTGCTGCGAAGAAGATGAAGCCAATGACCAGCTCCTTTGAAAATCCTATTGATGATGTTCCAATTTCCTCAATTCCATCAAAGGACCTTGTTCCTTATGATGAAGATTATGAGATCCCAAGCGGATCTGATGAAGAAAATCATTCTGCTGCTTCGTCATAGCAGATTGATGAAGAAATTGAAGTGGAAGAAATCCCTTCAACCCCTATCATTTCCTTGCCTATGCCTCAGTTCACAGCTGAAGAGGCCGGTGTTGAGGAAATTGAAGAAGATGTGGATATTGGAAGCACAACGCCAGTGATGAACGATGACTTTTGGGAAAGTCAGCATCCAAACTCTCCACTCTTCACCCCAATTCAACAGATTCCTCAGTCCCCCCGCCTCCTACAGTTCAAATGGGCTCAAGAAACTCATCCCGCTTCATCCGTCCATGAAGAAATTCCAGCCACTAGCGCCGATGAACTCTTCGCCGCTGATCCTCGATCAAGACCAGAGAGGAACAAGAAATTTCTCAAATTTAAAGAACCCGAGATTGCGATTCCATAGGTCGTGATGCAACTCATCGACACTCCACCGCCAAAGCCAAAGAATCCCTTCTCAACAAAGCAAAAGTTCAAGGCTGAATATTTCTTCACGAGCATGTATTCTTCATCGACATAATCCTTTTGATTCTCGCTTTCGCATAAGGAAGAGGTGTTTACGGACTGCCACCAAGCCAATTTCTATTTCTCGGTGCTCTTCAACAAAGACAAAGTCTTCGATCATGCACATATTCCTCATGTGGGCATGGAGTCTCTGCCAGCTTTGAGCCAGTCCTCGGTGTTCTTCACGACGCAGACTTCAATTTCTGCACCGACTTACGTGATTCAATGAAGAACTAATTCTTCAATTCTATGCAATGCTGCACATCACCGGAGACGCTCAAGACGTGAACTCATGGGTGTTAGATCGATGTCTGAAAATACTCACTACAAGGCACCAAGAATCAATTGCTTCGTGCTCTACCACTCGGCCCTCCCTTGATGGTGCTCGTTGTATCTAAAACGAACCGTAACTTTCCAATCACTATATGCAAGTGCCGATGAAGCCTTTGAAGCCAAGGCAGGCCCCAAGAACCAAATTCCTCGTCAAGGAATTATTGTATGTGCCTCGACTGTCTATCGGATTACGACGAAGACAATGAGTCCTATCAAAGGCCACGACTCAAATGATGAAGAAGTCGTTGGCATCATGAAGAATATGCTTTTCAATATCATTCATGGCGTTCCGCCAACTTCCATGATTTCTTCATGAGGACTCGCAAACATTGCTATGTCACCATTTGAGTCAAGCCTTATGCGCCTTGGATAATGAGATTCATCGTGCCAAGGTCTTCACTCAATTACAAGGTTGATACTCGAACCACTGCAGCTACTTGCCCCGATTGAAG
The DNA here is from genome assembly GCA_021605145.1 of Aegilops bicornis. Classification (NCBI taxonomy): domain Eukaryota; kingdom Viridiplantae; phylum Streptophyta; class Magnoliopsida; order Poales; family Poaceae; genus Aegilops; species Aegilops bicornis. The sequence goes on from CM038669.1 coordinate 328,275,992, forward strand.
TCCTCAAACGGACATTTTCCTCACCGATGACAAGGGCAAGGCAACTGCTGTGATCGATGAAGGCACTCGTCCATTGGATGGACAGTTTAAGCTGCATCCTACTCCACCAATGATGACTCGCCACACATGACTCGCCAAGCAAATACCTCAGCCAAGCAAAATCCTCAAGCCACAAAGACCTGTGGTGATGATCGATCATGAGTTACTCCTCAGTCTTCATCAGAAGGTTGATCGCAATCATAAATGGGTCAAGCGTCAGTTTGGTTCAATTCTTCACAACATGACTTCAACACACAATGTAGTGAATAAAAACCACTACTACCTCCATGAAACCTTCAAACGCACTGGCTGTTCTTTCAAATGTCTACAAGGAAGAACTGACGACAATGGGTCTCAAGGAAGAATTTGACTTGTCAGCACCTCCTCCGAAGAAATACAAGAAGGTCAAAGTTCCTTCCTTGGTGGCCAGCTCCTATTCTTCATCATGAGACACTGATGAAAATGAAGACTTGGACGACACTGCGGCAGGCCCTACTTCAACAACCGACCCCAACAACGCTGGCGCTCCTTCCTCAACTTGAAATTCTTCAGGGGCGTTAGTCCTCAGTTTCGATCCTTTTGGTCATTCGATGACAAAGGGGGGGGGGAATTTGAGTTAGTCTTCAAGCGGGTCTATTATATGGGCAATAATTTTTGTTAAGTTACAACTCTCGTTCTTCTGAAACTTTTATTGGATCGAGTTGTAATCTAAAACCCGATGGTGATCTGATACTTTTGATTCACTCAGCTCTGATTCTATTGATCTCTGATACTCTTGATTCATAATTTTGCATGCTTACTCCTCATTAATTTCATCTAACGCATGCTGAATTTCATCAAGCACCATATTTCATCATGCATTTCAAATTCTTCATATTATATGTCAAATGCGTATGAGTTACAAGATATAGGGGAGATCTCCATGATTCAACTCTTCAAATGTGCATTGCCTCAAAAGCAAATTCCTCACTATGCACATCTTCAGGGGGAGTTCTTCTATATCTTGCAATCAAATTCCTCAATATCAGTATTTACACTTCATATGTTTATCTCCGTTGAAATCTTAACCTATATTGTCATCAATCACCAAAAAGGGGGAGATTGTAAGTGCATCTAGTGCCCCATAGTTATTTTGGTGTATTGAAGACTTATAGGTTAAGAAACTAATGTGTTTGTGAGTGTACACAGGTCTATAAGTCTATGAGGAGTTTGATAATTACAGAGAAAGTCGACCCCTAAAAATGAAGTTCTTCGACTGAAGACTTTGATATTCTGAAGACTTTCTGAAGACTTTGAAAGTGAAGAATTTGGTGTGACCTTGAAGACTTGGTATTCATTTGAGGAACATGAAGCGTGAAGACTTTTGTTTTCGTAGTTTCATTTTCTCTTTCTTGAGTCATAGGAAACACCGCATCGTTAAAGGGGGTCGAGGAAATACTAAGGAAAAATTTCCATGTGATGCTCAACTCAAAATCCTACACCTACCAATCCCCTCGAGTGAAGCCTTTGGAAATCTCATACGAGTTCAGTCAATTTCTTCGATGTGAGACGGTTGTTCGTCACGAGGAAGTTGTTCGACCGAGGAGTTAGGAATTCGCCAAAGGCGGATTGCCTACACAAGGAGGAACATGATAGCCCCGAGGAATTTGAGATTCAAATTTCCGATCGTTCTTTGTCTTCTTGGCCACCGTGCCAAAATATCTTATCCACCTAACGGTCATATCATTGAAGGTCATTTATGTCTTATCATGTCGGGCTGCTCCCTAGGCTATAAATAGCCGCCCCTACAACCACTAGCTGGTTGGCTGCTCCGAGAGAACTTGACACTTGTCATTTGAGAGAAACTCATCCTCCGAGGACTTTGAGCGAAAATCATCGAGTGAGGAAAAATCCAAAAACCAAACCCTACAAACCCAAAGTGATTGAGCATCATCAAGAGATTGATCCTGCGTGGATCCGACGCTTGTTACCTTTGAAGATCGTGCTTCTTCCAGACGGTTAGGCGTCATGGTCTAGAGCATCCAAGAGGAATTGTGGATCACCGAGTGACCAAGTCTGTGAAGGTTTGGAAGTCGCTCAAGACTTACCACGAAAGTGATTGGACGAGGTCTGTGTGACCCTAGTTCAAGGAGAATACGGTGAGGACTTGGTGTCCCGAGCTGCGTGCTCAGCGATCGGGTGTCCGGATCGTGTCCTCGAGTTTAAATACTCAACCGCTCTAACCAGACGTACAACCGAGACAGCTTGGAACTGGTCTACCAAATCATTGTCTTCACCAACCTTATCGGTTCTATTTCCTCAACCCTTTCATTTCCTCATTACCGTGTTGAGTGGTCATTCATATCTGTGTTTTGAAGACTTTGATCAAGACTTTCTCAATTTCCTCAGTTCAATTTCTTCAGTCTGTTTGACTTCATCTTGTGCTATCCTGTGTTTACGCTTTCTGTACTCTTTGGTTGTCTTCACTTCATCATGAAGACCATGCCCGTATTCTCTTATGCTTACTTCTGAGTACTTATTCCGCTGCAAGTAGTTCTTCGCTAAGGAATTTCCTCACCGGCAAATTCCTCAATGAAGAATTCATAAAAATCGCCTATTCACCCCCCCTCTAGTCGATATAACGCACTTTCACCAAGTGCCCACACGACATGCGAATTACGCAGACTTCAAGCTAATTGCCTTTTTCGACCGCGGACTCGCCTATCTTTACGCCGGTGCCTTCTTTAGCTGGAGACAACTCGGCTCACAGTGGATCATCGTCAAAGCTGATACACAATTCTGTGATGCTATTGAACACAATGGCATCATCTACACGATCGACAAAGCAGATGGCACCACGTATTGCTGGGACGGCGCGTGTAAGTTGTTTCCTCTCATGTTAGTTTCCTCATTTTCATGATGTAGAAACATGCATCACACTGTTGGTTTCATCTAACCATACATTAGGGAAGTAATTGTGCATATGGAGAACTCTATATTTGGAAGTAGTGAAATCCTGCAATGCTTACCATGTGTACATACCTATATTCACCCTTCAAAGAATCAATGGCTAGAATAATATCCTCACAAAATTTTGCCCACGTAACACGGTATATAACAATGCATGGTCTGTTAGTTACCTTGAAGAATTTGTTTGTGAGGATGTAACATGATTACATAACATGCATGACATGGTAGTTTCGTGAAGAATCGATTGCGAGATAACATGAGTATAACCATGCATGGCACTTCTATATTTTCGAACCCGGATACATTTCCTGTATTTTCCTCCCGGCCCAACAAGGACATATCAATGTTGTTTCTTGCATTATCCTACTCATATTCGAACAATGTTGATCTTACATTAACAATGCCTGTCCTTTTTGATATGATGCAAGGTCCCTACGATTCGCCCTTTGTAATCACACCACCTTTGCCAAAAACAGGGAAGCACCACTGGTTCCTCGCTCGATCAGACGACGACAAAAGGCTGATAATCATTCGGACACATGAGCCGAAAAAGTTATATTGCAAAAACCCCACTGTATACAAGCACCGTGTAATAAGTGAGTATCCGGACAGTGGCTGTTATGTCTATGAGCAGGATACCAGCTTGTTGGGGCCTTTAGGATTTTTTAATTGGAGGCGGGTAAACAGCCTTGGTTCACACTCTCTGTTTCTCGGACTCAGTTATCCGATTAACCAGGAGATCACCGTTGGCAAGGACCTTGATGGAAGAGAGGCTCTGCCTGCTATGGAAAACTGTATCTACACGGCGAGCCCTAGGAGTTCGGGAGCAAACTCCCCTGATTGTCAACGATACAGCCTGCAGCCAAAAGAAGGTGAGAATGACAAAGGCATCCAGATTAACTTTGATCCTTCGATGTCTCAATTACGACAGGAAGTTATGTGGTTCGAGCCTTCAGGTTGATAGGTAATTGGGCTGTTGCAACGAAAGGGTGGAATCTTTGGTGTCTCCGGATCACGGGTCGTCAAGCGGGCTGCAAATTATGATGGTGTTGGATCATCTCTTGAATGACTTTGTTGTCTTTGCTGCTGGTTACGGATGGGTAGTTCTTTCTTTTGTTATGCATATTCCTTGTCATTTGGTCATCCTCGTCTATGTCACTCTTACTATGTAATAGTTGCTTCGCTTAGAATGTCATTCTAAATGCGGATCACGAGAGTCCGGCCTTGGCGAGATGGGTGCGTTTTGGTGGTGTAGCAAGACTTCTTATGAACTATCATGTCTTCTTTGTTTATGTCAGTAGTAGTCACTAGTCAGTGTTTGAATGTTGTATATATCATTGTTTCGAACTGTTTATTATCTCGAACTACTGGTGGGCTAAATGAGGGCATCACCATTCTCCAGTGTTTAGAGTATATCTCCTTTTTTCAAGTTATATAATTTGAGCTCAGTGTCTTTTTGATGATGTACACTTGTTTGGGCCAGTGAGGTGTCGTTGAATATGGGCCGAGTAATGCAATGCCAAACAGGTCAATTATGACTCTCAGGCCGGGCTCTCAAAAGATCCTGGAAAAAAAGGCCGGGCTCTCCAAAAAAGAAAGAATAAGGACTCTTAGGCCGACATGTGGGCGCCCACCGGTGTTTTTTTGCGCGCTTATGCCGAGAGCATATTAGCGGCGTGCTCGAAATTCATGCTACCTTTTCATACCCAGATCCCGCCCTCCCCACCTCTGGAATCTCGATTCCTACTCCAGTTCCCCCAAATCCCCTCCTCAGACTCTCAGACTCAAGCGCACTATCATGTCGCCGGTCAACGCGGATCTCCGAGCCGGAGATCCTGAGGTCCGTCCTGCCTTCTGTCGCTGCATGCTGTCGCTCAACAGTGGCATGGCGGCGCTTGACGGCCAGTTTGCCGGCAAAGTGCTGATGGTAACCATCAACGGTGACCGGCCTCCCGTCTCGCCGGAAGACCTTGTCAAAGCTCTTGGCATTGCGCACGGCATCCAAATAAGTGACTTGCTCGTCGAAGTCTGTCCGCCACCGACTGATTTCTTCGTCAGGTTCCGGACAACTTTCGACTGCAGTCGTGTGTTCGAATCTTCTCGGCGTTTGTTCTGCGATGGCGCTGGTGAGCTTTGATCGGTGGCACCTGGGATGGGGCTCGGTGCCCTCTCGAGCTTGAGTTTTAACAAAGCTTACCTTCCACGGCATGCCTCGGCGTGCTTGGGACAGCGAGTCCATGAACGATCTTATCAACGACCTTGGAGGTGAGCCCGTAAGTATGTTTGTTCCTCCGCATACTGGGCTCACGGCGGTTATGGCATGGATGAAGAAGCCGTCCACCATACCGAAGGTGATTGGTGTTGAGATACCGTGCAAGAACCGGGTTGTACTATTCGTCGCCACCAAGGCCGCCATGACCACGTTAGGGATGTACCATGTCGAGTGTTCGTGCATGTCGAAGAAGTGGTCAATCCATCAATCGAAGTCCTGCCGCCGCCGCTGGTGCCAGGGTCCGTCGACGACGTCCATTATAGGAGTCAACGTCAGACTTTCCCCGTGTTGCTCAGAATGATGGATGGCACAGGGCCTACTCCATCACGCGGCGGAGGCCACTGCCTCTTTGGGAGAAGAGGCAGGGCTGGCTTACTGGATGTTCTCTATTTTGAGGTAACAGATGAATCTTGTCAGATACTATTTAAATCCGAGCTACGGGTGTGAAGCACTGATATGCCAGTACATTTGATTGTGACCTGTTCTAATTTTGTACCTCAACTTTTTTAGAAAGGGTTGTACGTCAACTTAATGTGCTAGCGTAACTTATTGTGTTGTCTGTCTATTTTCTTTGCACAACATTCAAGATATTTCCCCGTCATTGATAAAGACGATGAACCTTTATGTACGACTTCGTTGGTTTCAACATAGCCCTTCCCGTAGCGATCCACTACTTCCATCCTGATTGTGCCGCCTGCGTGAAACTTTTGTATGCAAGTTCAATGTGCTATGATGTTCTATATGATTGTGTAAACTATATAAGTTTTTACTGAGCATCAACAATGCATATGGCTGAAAGATGTATTTACGAGCATTGGCCGATGGGTCTGTCACATCCCTAGTTCTGGTATGACCTAGACTAGCTAGTCATGTGTGCATCATGTTTAAATTTCAATGAATTTGAAATGGGGACATGTGAAAGCCTCAGAAATTATTTCTGGAAAAGACCAAGATAAAAATTGCTTCAAATAGGTCCAAAAAATGTTCATGTTACTCTTTGAAAATATTGGCCAGAGCTAAAATTCAAAGCAATATTTTCAGGAGCTCATAAATATTTATTTTGGGCATTTGGAATTAATTCAATAATTATTTGCATTGGATTTATATTTGATAAATTTCAAATATGATCCAATAATTCTGGAAATTGTTGTGGGGCTTTATATTAATGTCACTAGTCCATACAACAATTTACAGAAGCTCAGAAAATGATTTGGTTTCAAAACCAAATTCAAAACAAACCTGCAAAATAGAAAACAGAACAGAATTAGAAAAAACAGGAAAGAACAAAAACCTTACCCGCAGCCCACCTGGTGGCCCAATAGACCGACCCGGCCCACCAGGGGCAGAGGCGTCTTCCACCTCGCGCTAGTCGGACGCAGAGCGTGTGCCCGACGCGCGCACGCCCGTAGCTCGCCACCTCCTGCTTGCCGCCGACCGCCTGGAGCTGGCTAAGGGCGCCACGCAACCCATCTGGCCCTCTCTCACTCTCTCAAGCTCTTCCCCCTCCTCTTCTCTCTCTCCCTCTCATGCCCGAGCGCAGCCGTCGCTGCTGCCCGTCGTTGCCGCGACGACCGGCCACGCCATCCCCCCCCCACCGCTCCACCGTCGAGACCGGGAGCTCTGCTACGACCTCCTCTTCGTCCCGACGGGCCACGCATCGCTGGACGCCCTGCTGCCTCGCCATCGACCCGTCTTCTCCGCGCACGGCCGCCGGATCGCCATCGCCGTTACGCCGCCGTATGGTCCTCCCCGAGCTTGCTGAGCCTCCCTACCGACTCCATGTGAGCCCCTGCCTCGTTTCCCCCTAACTCCATGCCCGATTTCGAGCTCTAGCCGCCCCCTCCACCGGAGCCGCCGCACGAGCTCGACGCAGGCGACACTCCGGTGACCATTTGGTCCCGGGCATGCGTTCAACGTACTTTCGCCCGCCAGAGAAGCCATAGGTGCTAACCCCGCATCGCCAAGGCCGTTGTAGCCTCGACCCCGAGCTCACCCGAGCTCCGGCAGCCGCCATGGTCGACGCCGACGAAGATTCTAGCCACCCTGCCACCGCCCACAGCCACCAATCGAAGCACCTCCTCGCGCAGCATCCGTAGACTGTTATGTTGAGCTCGTGATCAAGTTGGTTTCTTGTGAACCACCCTTTCTCCAAGAATATGTGTTGGATACCCCTGAGCTAGTTGGTTAAGCTAAACAACAACTTGGAGAGTTGGAAGATAAAAGCTTAATCCACTTAGTTCATCACTAAGGGATATCCTTGTGCGTGTGTGTGTTGAAGAAAGATGATATCTCCATCGATTGGTCCTCGTGATCAGTTGTTGGATCTATTGCCTTGACAAAACTTTGACTTGAGTATGGGCTATCGTCAAGTCAAATCCGAACCAACGATGTTCGTAATGTTGTCTTACTCGTGGTTGATCCCTCGAGCATACACCATTACATCCTTTGGTCTGACCAATGCTATCACCGTGTTCACATGATGGTGGAAGTCCAGTGATATGGAAATTCCGATGAGTTGCTATTGAGCCCATCAGCAGCATTTTGTCTCCCCCATGAATCATGTTGAACATCAACCTAGTGTTGGAAACTTTGTAAGCAATGCATTTGTGTTTCATTCATGAAGCTTATGCTTGGATGAAAGAAGTGACTTTCTCCAAGTTCTTGTGCATTAGGTGTAAATTGCCGCCATGAATTTGAGAAAGGGTTTGTTTTGTTTTCCTTGGAATCATCCCAAATCAGTCATGCATACGTGCGAAGTATTCTATGGTTTGGTAGATTAATTACCTCCACTCCATATGTACACCCTAGCACACCAAGCCACTGATTGATTTGTTCAAAGAAAAGAAGTTCATGCGCTAATCCTGAAGAGCCCGGACGGATATGCACAAGACTTTGTTATCTCAATGATGGTGACCAATAAGAACTCGGTAGTATTTTATTGCAAGACTACCATGTGATCATGCTTGTCTGGGACAGCGTGTTCACATGTGTGTAGCAGAACCAGCTCATGTTTTGGAGCATACTATCGTAGTTCATCTCCCGAGAATCTCGCAATGTTATCTCGTCAATTTGGGTTGCAACTCTTCTTTTCAGGCATGTGAGTCTGAAGTATCCTGTTTCTAACCAGATCTGAATCTCAGGCAGATATGATGTTTGGAACACTCCCAACATTTGCATTTTTTTCCCAGCTTGCACCCCATCATGCCAATTTTCCATAGGATGCTCTTCTCAGCAGTTGCTATCTAGGATCATCTTCAAAAGTGGTCCTACCATGGGTCCCATCCATTCTCGATGATAAGCAAAATCATCCATTGCGTTGTCTTCAACAAGGTAGTCCACATCATCCATTCTGGTGTGAGTATGCCATTCTTTCGATTTCATTCAAACGATCGTTGTGATTGCCTTAGGCTGGTATAGAGAGTTGCAATGATCTTTGAATCAAAAGTATTTCTTTTTGCCACTTAAGGGAATAATTCCATGAGTCACCTCCCCCAAGGTGTCCCGCTATGGAATCATGGCAATTATTCGCTCGCCACTTTGAAACCATGCACCATCCTACTCCAACGTGAAGATGTTGCCTACCAAATTGAACCTTTGTCCTCTGCCACCTTTCCTCATTCCAAATGTTTGTCTTGTGTCTCAGCTCAAGAGTTGTTTCAATGTATCATCCCTTGAGTTGGTCCTGAGTTGTTTGATCTTCGAGAAGATCGATTCTTCTAGAGTTTTTCCTTTCCTCTCTTTGTCATGTTAGTTGGAGTTCTCAGAGCAAGACATCGAGTCAATGATGGTGACCGAATCAACGTTCCTATGAAGTGCAAGTTGGATCCTGAAGTTTGTGATAGTTTATGTCCCCCCTTCCATCTTACCCTATGCTTGAATCTCGGGACGAGATTCTTGTTTAGTAGGGGTGAGTTGTCACATCCCTAGTTCTGGTATGACCTAGACTAGCTAGTCATGTGTGCATCAGGTTTAAATTTCAATGAATTTGAAATGGGGACATGTGAAAGCCTCAGAAATTATTTCTGGAAAAGACCAAGATAAAAATTGCTTCAAATAGGTCCAATAAAATGTTCATGTTACTCTTTGAAATATTGTCCAGAGCTAAAATTCAAACCAATATTTTCAGGAGCTCATAAATATTTATTTTGGGCATTTGGAATTAATTCAATAATTATTTGCATTGGATTTATATTTGATAAATTTCAAATATGATCCAATAATTCTCGAAATTGTTGTGGGGCTTTATATTAATGTCACTAGTCCATACAACAATTTACGTAAGCTTCGAAAAATGATTTGGTTTCAAAACCAAATTCAAAAGAAACCTGCAAAATAGAAAACAGAACAGAATTAGAAAAAACAGGAAAGAACAAAAACCTTACCTGCAGCCCACCTGGCGGCCCAGTAGACCGACCCAGCCCACCAGGGGCAGAGGCATCTTCCACCTCGCGCCAGTCATACACAGAGTGTGTGCCCGACGAGCGCACGCCTCTAGCTCGCCACCTCCTGCTTGCCGCCGACCGCCTGGAGCTGGCTAAGGGCACCACGCAACCCTTCTCGCCTTCTCTCACTCTCTCGAGCTCTTCTCCCTCCTCTGCTCTCTCTCCCTCTCATGCCCGAGCGCAACCGTCACCGCCGCCCGTTGTTGCCGCGACGACCGGCCACCCCCCCTCCCGCTCCACCATCGAGTCCGGGAGCTCTACTACGACCTCCTCTTCGTCCCCGACGGGCCACGCATCACCGGACGACATGCTGCCTCGCCATCGACCCGTCTTCTCCGCGCACGGCCGCCGGATCGCCATCGCCGTGACGCCGCCGTCTGGTCCTCCCCGAGCTTGCTGAGCCTCCCTACCGACTCCATGTGAGCCCCTGCTTCGTTTCCCCCTAACTCCATGCCCGATTTCGAGCTCTAGCCACCCCCTCCACCGGAGCCGAGACGCACCGCCGCACGAGCTCGACGCCGGCGACACTCCGGTGACCATTTGGTCCCGGGCATGCGTTCAACGTACAAGCCGCACTGCGTAGAAGCCATAGGTGCCAACCCCGCATCGCCAGGGCCGTTGTAGCCTCGACCCCGAGCTCACCCGAGCTCCGGCAGCCGCCACGGTCGACGCCGACGAAGATTCCGGCCACCCCGCCACCGCCCACGGCCACCAATCGAAGCGCCTCCTCGCGCAGCAGCCGTAGAGACCATCCCTGCCTCCTCGCGCAGCAGTCTGTGTGTCACCGGCGGTTAGCCGCCGACGTGGCCACTTAATTACGGACTAAACACCCAGCTAATCACCCCCTAGTGCCACTGCCAAGTGGGCCCCCGTGCTAAAATTAATTTGTTTAACTTCTCTGTTAAATTAATACTAATCTCAGAGGGCCCCGCCTGTCACCGTTGATCTGGCCACGTCAGCATTGACCGGACCCACACGTCAGCCTCTGTAGTTGACACTTTGTCACTGACCAGTGGACCCCACAGGTCAGGTTTGACCTGGACGGCGCCTGTTGACCTGCTGACGTCAGCATGACCTGATGCTGACGCAATAATACATTTTCTGGATTTATTAATAATCAGGAAATTCCAAAAAATTGCCTAAACTTCTAAAGATCATAGAAAATCAACCGTAGCTCAGAATGCAATAATTTATATATGAAAAATGATCAGAAAAATCCAATCTATCCATCTGTAGCATTTTCATGCATGTTAGAACAACTTATGGCTGCTGTTTAGGCCAAATGTTATAAATGGCATATAAACCCTCACATATGGAGTTTGAACTTGAACCTAGGGTTCAAACCAACTCCATTTAACATGTTGCTAGTTGCATTAGCTCAAAACATAGCATATTGACATGTCATGATCATGCATCATATTGTGCATTGCATTGATTGTGTTTCCTTTCTGTTGCCGGTGTTTGTCCCCTCTCGATAGACGTAGTTCTGACGATGAGTTCGATGACACCGATGAAGAACTATACTATCTTCAGAAGTGCCGTGCAAGCAAAACCCCCTTGTTCATTCTGATACAATCCCACTCTCTCGCTCCTGCTCTCTTTTATTGCATTAGGACAACAATGTTTCAATTGTTACATGCTGCGGTAGCTGAACCCTTTCCTCTGCATGACCTGTCATTGCCACAGTAAATAGATGAAACCCACTAGCATGAGTAGGAGTTGTTTGAGCCCTGTTGTGCCTACTCATTCATGCTTGTTGTCATGCCTGCTACTGCTTAGAGTAGAGTCAGGTCTGGTTCATCGGGGATGAATTGGAATGTGGTGAACATGTCCCTCTTTGAGAGCTAAGTGTGTGAACACGATTCGGTAAAGGTAGCGGTGAGAGGCCATGTAGGAGTACATGGTGGGTTGTCTCATTGAAGCCGTCCTCGAGAACCGAGTTACGTGTTTGTGATCCATGAAACAGTTACTACCACACATTGGGATCCTTAATTGACTCTCTCGGCTTCTTAATCACCCTTGTCCTATGTCCAGGAGTTGCAAGTACTTTCTGGTGTTTGTAGTATGCTGGAGGCCGTGGGCAGCGCTGACCGGAGGGGTGGGCTGTGATGCGGTAGGCACGTGGCCGGGCATGCCGGGCGCTCGTTTGGTGTCTCGGAACCCTGTACACATCGTTCGGGGCCGTATGTGGAAACCTCAGCCGGACTCCCTACGGATAGAACCTGAATAGGCGATAAACCTGGACTAGAGACTTGAGTGTTTAGGTAGGCGTGGCCGACACCCTCGCTGGGCTTCTGCTTGAAGGTTGCCGAGTACATGTCTTGTAAACGACGATAAGTGGTGAGAGCGTGTGTGAAGAAGTACACCCCTGCAGGGTTAACATCATCTATTCGAATAGCCGTGTCCGCGGTAATGGACTTCTGGGTTGCCTATAACAGTTCATAGACAAGTGAAAGTGGATACTCTAAAACTCACAAGATAAGCGTGAGTGCTATCGATGGCCTTCTCGTAGGGAGACGGGAGTGGATCCATAGTGGTGTATTGAATGGTGAATATGTGGACTCATGTGCGCCACCTCAAAAGAGTTACCTGCAGTCATAGTTTAGGATAGCCACTGAGTCAAAGCTGGCTTGCTGCAGTCAAACTCCACCACCCCTTTGTTGATCTTGATGCATATGTAGCTAGTTCTCGATGTAAGTCTTCTTTGGGTACATTTGTACTCACGTTTGCCTATTTTATGTTTTGCAGAGAGACGTCAGTCTCGCTAGTAGTTCCGTGTGGACTCCGACGTTTAGCTTGATACCTCAGCTACGATCTTGTGCCGTCGGCAGGATCTGGTAGATAGTCAGGCTTCTCAGCCTTCTTCATTTGTAGTTGTGTGTACTTAGACATGTTAAGCTTCTGCATGTGCTTGTTGCTTGTATGCTCTGTATGTTGGGGTCATGAGACCCATGTTTGTAATAGCTGGCTCATCGGAGCCTAATGAATAAATACTTTGAGTCGTAGAGTCTTGTTGTGATGCCATGTTGTATTTATGCATATCGAGCATATTGTGTGTATGATTGAAATGCTTGGTATGTGTGGGATCCAACAACCTAGTTGTTTATCCTTGGTAGCCTCTCTTATGGGGAAATGTAGTCTTGTGCTTCCATGAGCCATAGTAGTCCGCTTCTGACCCGGTTCACCGGAGTCCTGCTAGCCCAAAGATCGCTGCTCCGGAACACTTGACTGGCGGCATGTGTTTCACTTCGTTCGTGGTTCTGTCCCTTCAGTGGAAATGTCACGCAGTTGACATCCGAGTCCTGCCTAGCCTGCTACAGCCGGGTTCCTGAGTCCTGTTAGCCCAAAGGTTACAGCCCGGATTCACACGCCGACCGACATGCTCGATGTGATTCATGTATGCCTGTCCCCATAGGTTAGTGCCGCTTTGGGTTCACGACTAGCCATGTCGGCCCGGGTTCTCTGTCATATGGATGCTAGCGACACTATCATATACGTGAGCCAAAAGGCACAAACGGTCCCGTGCCATGGTAAGGCGACACCCGTGGGATTACCGTGCGTGAGGCCGCAAAGTGATATGAGGTGTTAACGGCTAGATCGATGTGACTTGGAATCGGGGTCCTGACAGCTTTGGTATCAGAGCCTGATTGCTTGTAGGATTACCAAGCCAAACTGGTCGAAGTTGAGTCTAGAAATGCTTTAGTTATATAAGGGAATTGATTGTGGAAGGGAACGTAAGGCTCTTTTTACTCCTTTACCTTATGCCTTCTGATCTGAGTCAACCTCTTCTCTTCTACGGGGATTAAGAACTAGGCTTCTCATCTTTCTATCAGGATCACGTGTTACTAATCCGTAGAATCTTAGGATTGTTGGGTCCAGGCCTCAGTTCAGTTTCTACTACTTTAGTATGATGACAGTTGATCTCAGAACCTTGATATTGTGATGTTGAGTGGTTATTCCACCATTTTACAGGATGCCTCAAATCTTTTTGAGCATTTACAGCCGTTATGTTGTCCGAGTCATCCCATGTTTCTAAACAGTCTGATGCATTTGCAAATTCCTTCTTACCGTTCTGAAGTTCCTTTGTGCCAGATCAACCACACTAACTAGTGTGCTGAGGTACTTCATTGCCTCGACATTTGTGTTGGAGCTATTATTATGACCCTAGGTGTCTAGAGTATCACCTAGTAGCCTAGCCATGTTTTGTGTTCCCGGTGTGATGATTCTGGCCCCCATTCTCGAAAGCATCCCGTGATGCCATTTAGTTAGTAGGCCTTCTATTTCTGGGTTCTTAAGCCCAAGATTCACTCTACTTACCTCATGTTGATAGTGTTGCTAGTTCTTTAGGATATTAGTAACCTTTGCGATAGTCCTCGAGGTTCGTGGTACATCCTTCTTCCAATTACCATGAACCATTCTTGGCAGGAGTTCTTTTGAACCAAAAGGTCATGACCAGAGTGCTCTTGAGGAGTACTCCATTCTACATTGTGAATCTGCCAGTCCTACCTCTCTGCATGGATTATCCGGAAGAAACCCGTTGAACTTGGTTCGACATACTAATCTATGCATCCACAACTCAGAAAGTTATATGCTCCTTGAGTTGTCCATCTTCGGTTGTATTCTGACCATCGTCTACCAATTAATAGTCAAGAGTATGTGAGCATTCATGCTCATCGATGACTTTTATTCTTGTGGTCCGTCAAGCCATTCTATTCCGGAATGACTAGGAGAAACAAACTCCAGTACCTCATCCATATCTAGGAATGGGTCAAAGTAGTTGATTCCGCAGATCAAAATGCCAATCCAGCTTTTGTTCTGTTCTACCTCGGAGTATTACCCCCTTTATGTCAGGATTGTCATGAGAATTGCACCATCTCTTATGAATTCTTGACGCGGTGATACTTCTTACCATCATTTTCCATTCCTCGGTCCCGTGTTGTCACAACCGGAACGCCGACAAGTGAACCATGATGTGTGAAATCAATACTCCGAGCAACCGTGTTGCTTGGTAGTTAATGGACACTATTCTCATTCTTAGCGTGTTGGTTATTAAATCATCATCCTAAGATTGATCGTGCTACCTAGTCCTTATTTCTGGTGCACTCTTCGATCAATGAGTTAGGATTGTGTCAATCCCTCACTCTTTTGATCATATCATCTTGTCCTGAAAAGCAAGGTTGTTCTCGAGCTTAGTAACATATCGGTGGTTTGTGATTTCCGAATATCTTCTTGGAAGTATTACCAGGTTGTCCCCTGACTGTTATGTTGAGCTCGTGATCAAGTTGGTTTCTTGTGAACCACCCTTTCTCCAAGAATCTGTGTTGGATACCCCTGAGCTAGTTGGTTAAGCTAAACAACAACTTGGAGAGTTGGAAGATAAAAGCTTAATCCACTTAGTTCATCACTAAGGGATATCCTTGTGCGTGTGTGTGTTGAAGAAAGATGATATCTCCATCGATTGGTCCTCGTGATCAGTTGTTGGATCTATTGCCTTGACAAAACTTTGACTTGAGTATGGGCTATCGTCAAGTCAAATCCGAACCAACGATGTTCGTAATGTTGTCTTACTCGTGGTTGATCCCTCGAGCATACACCATTACATCCCTTGGTCTGACCAATGCTATCACCGTGTTCACATGATGGTGTAAGTCTAGTAATATGGAAATTCCGATGAGTTGCTATTGAGCCCATCAGCAACATTTTGTCTCCCCCATGAATCATGTTGAACGTCAACCTAGTGTTGGAAACTTTGTAAGCAATGCATTCGTGTTTCATTCATGAAGCTTATGCTTGGATGAAAGAAGTGACTTTCTCCAAGTTCTTGTGCATTAGGTGTAAGTTGCCGCCATGAATTTGAGAAAGGGTTTGTTTTGTTTTCCTTGAAATCATCCCAAATCAGTCATGCATACGTGCGAAGTATTCTATGGTTTGGTAGATTAATTACCTCCACTCCATATGTATACCCTAGCACACCAAGCCACTGATTGATTTGTTCAAAGAAAAGAAGTTCATGCGCTAATCCTGAAGGGCCCGGACGGATATGCACAAGACTTCGTTATCTCAGTGATGGTTACCAATAAGAACTCGGTAGTGTTTTATTAAAAGACTACCATGTGATCATGCTTGTTTGGGACAGCGTGTTCACATGTGTGTACCAGAACCAGCTCATGTTTTGGAGCATACTATCGTAGTTCATCTCCCGAGAATCTCGCAACGTTATCTCGTCGATTTGTGTTGCAACTCTTCTTTTCAGGCATGTGAGTCTAAAGTATCCTATTTTAACCAGATCTGAATCTCAGGCAGATATGATGGTTGGAACACTCCTAACATTTGCATTTTTTCCCAGCTTGCACCCCATCATGCCAATTTTCCATAGGATGCCCTTCTCTGCAGTTGCTATCCAGGATCATCTTCAAAAGTGGTCCTACCATGGGTCCCATCCATTCCCGATGATAAGCAAAATCATCCATTGCGTTGTATTCAACAAGGTAGTCCACATCATCCATTCTGGTGTGAGTATGCCATTCTTTCGATTTCGTTCAAATGATCGTTGTGATTGCCTTAGGCTGGTATAGAGAGTTGCAATGATCTTTGAATCAAAAGTAATTCTTTTTGCCACTTAAGGGAATAGTTCCATGAGTCACCTCCCCCAAGGTGTCCCGCTATGGAATCATGGCAATTATCCCCTTGCCACTTTGAAACCATGCACCATCCTACTCCAACGTGAAGATGTTGCGTACCAAATTGAACCTTTGTTCTCTGCTACCTTTCCTCATCCCAAATGTTTGTCTTGTGTCTCAGCTCAAGAGTTGTTTCAATGTCTCATCCCATGAGTTGGTCCTGAGTTGTTTGATCTTCGATAAGATCGATTCTTCTAGATTTGTTCCTTTCCTCTCTTTGTCATGTTAGTTGGAGTTCTCAGAGGAAGACATCGAGTCAATGATGGTGACCGAATCAACGTTCCTATGAAGTGCAAGTTGGATCCTGAAGTTTGTGATAGTTTATGTCCCCCCTTCCATCTTACCCTACGCTTGAATCTCGGGACGAGATTCTTGTTTAGTAGGGGTGAGTTGTCACATCCCTAGTTCTGGTATGACCTAGACTAGCTAGTCATGTGTGCATCATGTTTAAATTTCAATGAATTTGAAATGGGGACTTGTGAAAGCCTCATAAATTATTTCTGGAAAAGACCAAGATAAAAATTGCTTCAAATAGGTCCAAGAAAATGTTCATGTTACTCTTTGAAAATAATGGCCAGAGCTAAAATTCAAACCAATATTTTCAGGAGCTGATAAATATTTATTTTGGGCATTTGGAATTAATTCAATAATTATTTGCATTGGATTTATATTTGATAAATTTCAAATATGATCCAATAATTCTGGAAATTGTTGTGGGGCTTTATATTAATGTCACTAGTCCATACAACAATTTACATAAGCTCAGAAAATGATTTGGTTTCAAAACCAAATTCAAAAGAAACCTGCAAAATAGAAAACAGAACAGAATTAGAAAAAACAGGAAAGGACAAAAACCTTACCTACAGCCCACCTGGCGGCCCAGTAGACCGACCCAACCCACCAGGGGCAAAGGCGTCTTCCACCTCACGCCAGTCGGACACAGAGCGTGTGCCCGACGCACGCACGCCCGTAGCTCACCACCTCCTGCTTGCCGCCGACCGCCTGGAGCTGGCTAAGGGCGCCACGCAACCCCTCTGGCCCTCTCTCACTCTCTCGAGCTCTTCTCCCTCCTCTACTCTCTCTCCCTCTCATGCTCGAGCGCACCCGTCGCCGCCGCCCGTCGTTGCCGCGACGTCCGGCCACCCCCCTCCCCCCCCCCCCGCTCCACCGTCGAGTCCGGGAGCTCTGCTACGACCTCCTCTTCGTTCCCGACGGGCCACGCATCGCCGGACGCCCTGCTGCCTCACTATCGACCTGTCTTCTCCGCGCACGGCCGCCGGATCGCCATCGCCGTTACGTCATCGTCTGGTCCTCCCCGAGCTTGCTGAGCCTCCCTACCGACTCCATCTGAGCCCCTGCCTCGTTTCCCCCTAACTCCATGCCCGATTTTGAGCTCTAGCCGCCCCCTCCACCGGAGCCGCCGCACGAGCTCGACGCCGGCGACACTCCGGTGACCATTTGGTCCCGGGCATGCGTTCAACGTACTCGCCGCACCGCGTAGAAGCCATAGGTGCCAACCCCGCATCGCCACGGCCGTTGTAGCCTCGACCCCGAGCTCACCCGAGCTCCGGCAGCCGCCACGGTCGACGCCGACGAAGATTCCGGTCACCCCGCCACCGCCCACGGCCACCAATCGAAGCGCCTCCTTGCGCAGCAGCCGTAGAGACCAACCCCGCCTCCTCTCGTCGCCGAAATCGCCGGAACGAGAGCCGCCGTCGCGTCTGTGTGTCACCGGCGGTTAGCCGCCGACGTGGCCACTTAATTAGGGCCTAAACACCCAGCTAATCACCCCCTAGTGCCACTGCCAAGTGGGCCCCCGTGCCTAAATTAATTTGTTTAACTTCTCTGTTAAATTAATACTAATCTCAGAGGGCCCCGCCTATCACTGTTGACCTGGCCACGTCAGCATTGACCCGACCCACACGTCAGCCTCTGTAGTTGACACTGTGTCACTGACCAGTGGACCCCACTAGTCAAGTTTGACTTGGACGGCGCCTGTTGACCTGCTGACGTCAGCATGACCTGATGCTGACACAATAATACATTTTCTGGATTTAATAATAATCAGGAAATTCAAGAAAATTGCCTAAACTTCTAAAAATCATAGAAAATCAACCGTAGCTCAGAATGCAATAATTTATATATGAAAAATGATCAGAAAAATCCAATCTATCCATTTGTAGCATTTTCATGCATGTTAGAAAAACTTATGGCTGCTGTTTAGGCCAAATCTTATAAATGGCATATAAACCCTCACATATGGAGTTTGAATTTGAACCTAGGGTTCAAACCAACTCCATTTAACATGTTGCTAGTTGCATTAGCTCAAAACACAGCATATTGACATGTCATGATCATGCATCATATTGTGCATTGCATTGATTGTGTTTCCTTTCTGTTGCCGGTGTTTGTCCCCTCTCGATAGACGTAGTTCTGACGATGAGTTCGATGACACCGATGAAGAACTATACTATCTTCAGAAGTGCCAGGCAAGCAAAACCCCCTTGTTCATTCTGATACAATCCCACTCTCTCGCTCCTGCTCTCTTTTATTGCATTAGGACAACAACGTTTCAATTGTTACATGCTGCGGTAGCTGAACCCTTTCCTCTGCATGACCTGTCATTGCCACAGTAAATAGATGAAACCCACTAGCATGAGCAGGAGTTGTTTGAGCCCTGTTGTGCCTACTCATTCATGCTTGTTGTCATGCCTGCTACTGCTTAGAGTCGAGTCAGGTCTGGTTCATCGGTGATGAATTGGAATGTGGTGAACATGTCCTACTGTTGAGAGCTAAGTGTGTGAACAAGATTCGGTAAAGGTAGCGGTGAGAGGCCATGCATGAGTACATGGTGGGTTATCTCATTGAAGCCGTCCTCAGGAACTGAGTTCTGTGTTTGTGATCCATGAAACAATTACTACCACACATTGGGATGCTTAATAGACTCTCTCGGCTTCTTAATCACCCTTGTCCTCTGTCCAGGAGTTGCAAGTAGTTTCTGGTGTTTGTAGTATGCTGGAGGCCGTGGGCAGCGCTGACCGGAGCGGTGGGCTGTGATGCGATAGGCACGTGGCCGGGCATGCCGGGCGCCCTTTTGGTGTCTCGGAACCCTGTACACATCGTTCGGGGCCGTATGTGGAAACCTCGGCCGGACTGCCTGCGGATGGAACCTGAATAGGCGATAAACCTGGACTAGAGACTTGAGTGTTTAGCTAGGCCGTGGCCGACACCCTCGCTGGGCTTCCGCTTGAAGGTTGACGAGTACATGTCGTGTAAACGGCGATAAGTGGTGAGAGCGTGTGTGAAGAAGTACACCCCTGCAGGGTTAACATCATCTATTCGAATAGCCGTGTCCGCGGTAATGGACTTCTGGGTTGCCTATAACAGTTCATAGACAAGTGAAAGTGGATACTCTAAAACTCACAAGATAAGCGTGAGTGCTATGGATGGCCTTCTCGTAGGGAGACGGGAGTGG
Source organism: Aegilops bicornis (assembly GCA_021605145.1). Taxonomy (NCBI): domain Eukaryota; kingdom Viridiplantae; phylum Streptophyta; class Magnoliopsida; order Poales; family Poaceae; genus Aegilops; species Aegilops bicornis. Next base: position 328,295,849 of record CM038669.1, read on the forward strand.
ATCCATAGTGGTGTATTGAATGGTGAATATGTGGACTCATGTGCGCCACCTCAAAAGAGTTACCTGCAGTCATAGTTTAGGATAGCCATCGAGTCAAAGCTGGCTTGCTTGATCAAACTCCACCACCCCTTTGTTGATCTTGATGCATATGTAGCTAGTTACGATGTAAGTCTTGCTGGGTACATTTGTACTCATGTTTGCCTATTTTATGTTTTGCAGAGAGACGTCAGTCTCGCTAGTAGTTCCGTGTGGACTCCGACGTTTAGCTTGATACCTCAGCTACGATCTTTTGCCCTCGGCAGGATCTGGTAGATAGTCAGGCTTCTCAGCCTTCTTCATTTGTAGTTGCATGTACTTAGACATGTTAAGCTTCCGCGTGTGCTTGTTGCTTTTATGCTCTGTATGTTGGGGTCATGAGACTCATGTTTGTAATAGTTGGCTCATCGGAGCCTAATGAATAAATACTTTGAGTCGTAGAGTCTTGTTGTGATGCCATGTTGTATTTATGCATATCGAGCATGTTGTGTGTATGATTGAAATGCTTGGTATGTGTGGGATCCGACAACCTAGTTGTTTATCCTTGGTAGCCTCTCTTATGAGGAAATGTAGTATTGTGCTTCCATGAGCTATAGTAGTCCGCTACAGCCCGGTTCACCGGAGTCCTGCTAGCCCAGCACTACTGCTCCGGAACACTTGACTGGCCGGTATGTGTTTCACTTCGTTCCTGTGTATGTCCCTTCAGGGAAATGTCACGCGGTGACATCCGGAGTCCTGCCTAGCCTACTACAGCCCGGGTTCCCAGAGTCCTGTTAGCCCGAGTTACACCCCGGATTCTGCACTGGCGGACCGACATGCTCGATGTGATTCATGTATGCCTGTCCCCATAGGTTAGTGTCGCTTTGGGTTCACAACTAGCCATGTCGGCCCGGGTTCTCTGTCATATGGATGCTAGCGACACTATCATATACGTGAGCCAAAAGGCGCAAACGGTCCCGGGCCATGGTAAGGCGACACCCATGGGATTACCGTGCGTGAGGCCGCAAAGTGATATGAGGTGTTACCGGCTAGATCGATGTGACTTGGAATCGAGGTCCTGACAGGGTCTCTCTCTCTCTCTATCTCTCTCTCTCTCACGCACACACACACATACACACACACACACACACACACGCACACGCACAAGAGGGACCCATTGAATTATTTATTTGCTCGTGACAGCTTTTAATTAGGTTCCACTGTAATCTAACTTTTTTCTTAAGTTATTAGTTGAGCTCGGTGACTTCAAAAGTTGTAAAGAAGCCTTGTTTGGGCCTTTCCTGTCATTTGAATGTGGGCTGAGTAACCATGTTAGGTTGTACTGTACTACACAGGCCTTTTTTCGCTATTTTTTAAATAATACATTTTTTATTAATTTTCATAAATATTACGCTGGGTAAAAAATTTCAAAAATAATACACCATCGGCCCGCTGCATGCCGACTGGGCCTAGTCGGCCCACAATGGCCGATTGGATTCGATCGACCCTCTGACAATTTGGCCGACTGGCCCCTGTCGGCCCACTATGGGCTGATTGGGTCCTGTCGGCCCACTGTGGGCCGACTAGAGCTAATTGGCTCGCTGTGGACTAATTGTTTTTGCAAAAGTGTTAATCATGTATTTAAAAAATATGTGTATTGTGACCTCCTCCGCTCGCTGTGGGTCCACTATTGACTAAAAAATATGTTTTAAAAAGTTTTAATCATGTATTTAAGAAATATGTGTATTGTGACCTCCTCCGCTCGCTGTGGGGCCACTGTTGACTAAAAAATATGTTTTAAAAAGTGTTAATCACGTATTTAAAAATTGTTAAATGTGTGTATGAAAAATGTTCCTTATCTATACAAATTTGTTTAATGTGTGTATAAAAAATAGCTTTTTTCAACATCAGCAATGCAACTGGGCCGACAGTTGTACACAATATCCGGGTCAACTTGTTATTCTCCGCCCCGCTGGGCTGCAAACTTTCCTAGGAGGTATGCATTCGGCTTAACAAGAAAATGGACTTTAAGAAATAATAAATGGGATGTAATTATAATAACTGGACAATTACTATGCACCAAACACGTAATTAGTTTGAAAAATATATTATTTTTGGAATTTGAAAATTTTAATTTCATTACTTGTTGCGCACGTAATATTTCGTTGGATTTTAACGTAATACAACTCTATTTTGGAATTATATTTAACCTGACTAGAAATTTCGGATAAAAATATTTCGGATCCCATCAAAATGTGGGAATTTTTTTTGAATTCTGTTTTGAGCGGGTGTTTGAAATTATTAATCGTTGTCCTAGCTAGAAGTTCGGCTGTACTTTTAACAAACTATAAATGGGTTGTAGTAAATTCCATTAGAATTAAAAAATGGCCTGTACATTCTTACAAATCGAAAATGGGCTATATGTTCTCTGCCAAATCCGAGCTGTGGGCCTACTAAGTTGACGCGTACCAAGGGCTTTGTCAACTTAGTCAATATAAACGATTCTAGCTGCAGTGATCGTACGATGTCCATCCAACGGCCGTAGTGCTTCTTCAACCTCTGGTCTTCTTGCTCCAGCCGCCCAAAGCAGCGCCGGTCGTGTCGCGTGCTCCTGCCTCCCGTGGCCGGCTGTGATGCCGCGGAGGCCTCACCGCCCCGTACTACTCCCGCCGCTGGCCAGGCCATCCCTCTACTCACCCACACCCCATGTTATTCTACGGCGACGACAGCCTCACACCGTAGCCGAACCAGTGAACCCTTGTACTCCTCTCACAAGGCCAGAAGGGCTTCCACCGCCGTCTTCCACAGCTCCCCGTCGTCCCCTTCCTAGGCCTCGCCGCCGTCCACCGCCACTGGTGCTCTCGGCGCCAGCGTGGTCAACGTGGTTAAGGAACAACTTCCATCGGACGTGGGATCAGACGTGGAGAGGCGGCGATACCGTCCACGGCCGCAGCAAGGAAGTGCCTCCTTATTACGTGCAAAATAATTATTCCTCCACCTGACAGTGGGGACCCACCGGACGAGCCACCGTATTTCGCGAAAAGAACGTTTGCCCCTGACTGCTGGGACCCACCAGCTACATCTTCGCACGCAAGGAAGTGCGTTCGGGCAAAAAAAAAAGAAAACCAAAATGATTCGCCCCCCTGACTGCTGGGACCCACCGGCCTCCCGACTGCTGGGACCCACCAGCTACATCTTCGCACGCAAGGAAGTGCGTCCGGGCAAAAAAAACGATTCGCCCCCTGACTGCTGGGACCCACCAGCTACATCTTCGCAGGCAAGGAAGTGCTGGCGGTCGGGACCCACCTGGTCGGAGCGTCGTGGCGTTGTCATTCTAGTCGCGAACGTGTATGCGTACATCTTGGTCGATGTAGAGCGCGCCGCGTAGCATGTACTGCGTCGTCTGACAGCCAGTGCAAGAAAGAAAATCTGACCACGTATGTGTACATACGGGCGGGGTCTCGAACGCCTACTCGCGCATACGTACGGCGAGGGCTCGTGTACATGGCTAGGTCGGAACGGAGAAACAGCGTCGTCGTCGTGTTCATGGGGAGGCAACGGAATGCGTCATGTTCATCGGGAGGCAACGCGGCTGGGTCGGAACAGAATGCGTGGTCGTGTTCATCGGGAGGGCTTGGACGGAAGAGGCGATGGAAGCGAGGCTGGCGTGCCGCAGAAGCGGAGGAAGCGGACCGCCACGTTCAAAGCAGGATCCTGTTCATCGGGAGGGTGCAGCGTGTCGCCAAAGCGGAGGAAGCGGACCTCCCTACGGTCGAAACAGGGTCCTGTTGATCGGGAGGGTGTGGCGTGCCGCAAAGCGGAGGAAGCGGACTTGTGTTGGGCGCTTCGATCAAAGCAGGGGTCCTGTTCGCCGGGAGGGGTGTGGCGTACCGCAAAATGGGACTCCACGGGATACTGTTCATCTCCACCGTCGACCCCCTCCAGCCTCCACGAGCTACTGTTCATCCACCGTCGACCTCCTCCAGCCTCCACGGGCTCCTGTTCATCCAGCCTCCACCGCGCGCTACTCCACCGGCTACTGTTCAACCACCCCTCCACCGCTTCTCTGTTCATCCAGCCCTCCACACCACGGGGTCTGTTCAACCACCCTCCACGGGCACCCCTCCACTGCTCACTGTTCATCCTGCCCTCCACACCACGGGGTCCTGTTCATCCACCCCTCCACGGGCACCCCTCCATCGTCTACTGTTCATCCATCCCTCCACCACACCATGGGGTCCTGTTCATACAGAGGCAACACCACCGCTCAGTTAGTAGCAGTAGCCAAGGAATCACTCGATCGGGTTCGCCATTAACGACCATCGATCAATCGCCGGGTTCGATGTAGCGTAACTGCGGTAATCGCTCGGGTTCGATTAGAACCCAACGCCTCGCTTCGGGTTCGATTAGAGCCAACGCCGCTTTTGCACGCAGCGTCGTGTATGAGAGAAAGCAGCGCATCGCCGCCCCGACCTCCCACCGTAACGGGAACTCCCGAAATTTTTCCTCCCCTTGCTTCTACCACGGTTTTTTCCGTCATGGACGGCCCAAAGAATGTCGTGCAGCTGCGTCTCCGGCCGACCCAGGACGAAAAGCCCATTTTCTGTCATGATTTTTTGTTATAGAAGTAGGAGCCCACCACATCTATGATGATACCGGGTTTTGTCACAATTATCGTCATAGAAGTGTCATATGTATGACAGAAAAAAAATTCGTTCGGCCCAAAATGTCACGGATGTGCCTTTTTTTGTAGTGTACTTTCCAATAAGGGAGCAGGTATAGTTACCTCATCAAGTTCTACTTTCCTCCCACTCACTTCTTTCGAGGGAAACTTCTTCTCTAGAAAGGATCCATTCTTAGCAAAGAATGTCTTGCCTTCGGATCTGTGATAGAAGGTGTACCCAACTGTCTCCTTTGGGTATCCTATGAAGACATATTTCTCCGATTTGGCTTTGAGCTTATCAGGATGAAACTTTTTCACATAAGCATCGCAACCCGAAACTTTAAGAAACGACAACTTTGGTTTCTTGCCAAACCACAGTTCATATGGTGTCGTCTCAACGGATTTAGATGGTGCCCTATTTAACGTGAATGCAGCTGTCTCTAATGGATAAACCCAAAACGATAGTGGTAGATCGGTAAGAGACATCATAGATTGCACCATATCTAATAAAGTACGGTTACGATGTTTGGACACACCATTACGCTGTGGTGTTCCAGTTGGCGTGAGTTGCGAAACTATTCTGCATTGTTTCAAATGAAGACCAAACTCGTAACTCAAATATTCTCCTCCTCGATCAGATTGTAGAAACTTTATTTTCTTGTTACGATGATTTTCCACTTCACTCTGAAATTATATGAACTTTTCAAATGTTTCAGACTTATGTTTCATCAAGTAGATCTACCCATATCTGCTCAAATCATCTGTGAAGGTCAGAAAATAACGATACCCGCCGCGAGCCTTAACACTCATCGGATCACATACATCAGTATGTATTATTTCCAATAAGTCAGTTGCTTGCTCCATTGTTCCGGAGAACGGAGTCTTACTCATCTTGCCTATAAGGCATGGTTCACAAGCATCAAGTGATTCACAATCAAGTGATTCCAAAATTCCATCAGCATGGAGTTTCTTCATGCGCTTTACACCAATATGACCTAAACGGTAGTGCCACAAATAAGTTGCACTATCATTATTAACTTTACATCCTTTGGCTTCAATATTATGAATATGTGTATTACTACGATCGAGATCCAACAAACCATTTTCATTGGGTGTATGACCATAGAAGGTTTTATTCATATAAACAGAACAACAATTATTCTCTAACTTAAATGAATAACCATATTGCAATAAACATGACAAATCATATTCATGCTCAACGCAAACACCAAATAACACTTATTTAGGTTCAACACTAATCCCGTAAGTATAGGGAGTGTGGGATGATGATCATATCAATCTTGGAACTACTTCCAACACACCGTCACCTCGCCCTTAACTAGTTTACATTCATTACGCAACTCCCATTTCGAAGTTACTACTCTTAGCAACCGAACCCGATTATCAAATGCCGAGGGGTTGCTATAAACACTAGTAAAGTACACATCAATAACATGTATATCCAATATACCTTTGTTCACTTTTCCATCCTTCTTATCCGCAAGTATCTAGGGCAATTCCACTTCCAGTAACCATTTCCTTTGCAGTAGAAGCACTCAGTCTGAGGCTTAAGTCCAGACTTGGGTTTCTTCACTTGAGCAGCAACTTGCTTGCCGTTCTTCTTGAAGTTCCCCTTCTTCCCTTTGCCCTTTTCTTGAAACTAGTGGTCTTGTCAACCATCAACACGTGATGCTTTTCTTGATTTCTACCTTCGTCGATTTCAGCATCACGAAGAGCTTGGGAATCGTTTCTGTTATCCCTTGCATATTATAGTTCATCACGAAGTTCTAGTAACATGGTGATAGTGACTAGAGAACTCTGACAATCACTATCTTATCTGGAAGATTAACTCCCACTTGATTCAAGTGATTGTAGTACTCACACATTCTGAGCACATGCTCACTAGCTGAGCTATTCTCCTCCATCTTGTAGGCAAAGTACTTGTCAGAGGTCTCATACCTCTCGACACGGGCATGAGTATGAAATACCAATTTCAACTCTTGGAACATCTTATATGCTCCATGGCGTTCAAAACATTTTTGAAGTCCCGGTTCTAAGCCGTAAAGCATGGTGCACTAAACTATCAAGTAGTCATCATATCGAGCTTGCGCATCTGCTCCTGCAATCGGTCTGTCACCTAGCGGTGCATCGTAGGACATAATTCTTCTGTGCAGCAATGAGGATAAACCTTAGATCACGGACCATGTCCGCATCATTGCTACTATCATCTTTCAACATATTTTTCTCTAGGAACATATCAAAAATAATAATAAACGGGGAGCAACATCGCGAGCTATTGATCTACAACATAGTTAAGAAAATACTATCAGGACTAAGTTCATGGTAAATTTAATTTCAATTAATCATATTACTTAAGAACTCCCACTTAGATAGACATCCCTCTAGTCATCTAAATGATCACGTGATCCAAATCAACTAAACCATGTCCGATCATCACGTGAGATGGAGTAGTTTTCAATGGTGAACATCACTATGTTGATCATATCTACTATATGATTCACGCTCGACCTTTTGGTCTCAGTGTTCCGAGGCCATATCTGCATATGCTAGACTCGTCAAGTTTAACCTGAGTATTCCGCGTGTGCAAAACTGTCTTGCACCCGTTGTATTTGAATGTAGAGCTTATCACACCCGATCATCACGTGGTGTCTTAGCACGAAGAACTTTCGCAACGGTGCATACTCAGGGAGAACACTTATACCTTGAAATTTAGTGAGAGATCATCTTATAATGCTACCGTCAATCTAAGAAAAATAAGATGCATAAAAGATAAACATCACATGCAATCAATATAAGTGATATGATATGGCCATCATCATCTTGTGCTTGTGATATCCATCTCCGAAGCACCGTCATGATCACCATTGTCACCGGCGCGACACCTTGATCTCCGTCGTAGCTTCATTGTCGTCTCACCAACTATTGCTTCTACGACTATCGCTACTGCTTAGTGATAAAGTAAAGCAATTACAGGGCTATTGCATTGCATACAATAAAGCGACAACCATATGGCTCCTGCTATATGTCGATAACTCGTTTACAAAACATTATCATCTCATACAATAAAATATAGCATCATGTCTTGACCATATCACATCACAACATGCCCTGCAAAAACAAGTTAGACGTCCTCTACTTTGTTGTTGCAAGTTTTACGTGGCTGCTACGAGCTGAGCAAGAACCGTTCTTACCTACGCATCAAAACCACAACGATAGTTCGTCAAGTTAGTGTTGTTTTAACCTTCTCAAGGACCGGGTGTAGCCACACTCGGTTCAACTAACGTTGGAGAAACTGACACCCGCCAGCCACCTGTGTGCAAAGCACGTCGGTAGAACCAGTCTTGCGTAAGCGTACGTGTAATGTCGGTCCGGTCCGCTTCATCCAACAATACCGCCGAACCAAAGTATGACATGCTGGTAAGCAGTATGACTTGTATCGCCCACAACTCACTTGTGTTCTACTCGTGCATATAACATCTACGCATAAAACCTGGCTCTGATGCCACTGTTGGGGAACGTAGTAATTTCAAAAAAATTACTACGCAGACGCAAGATCATGGTGATGCATAGCAACGAGAGGGGAGAGTGTAATCTACGTACCCTCGTAGACCGTAAGCGGAAGCGTTTATCAACGCGGTTGATGTAGTCGTACACCTTCACGATCCGTCCCGATCAAGTACCGAACGTACGGCACCTCCGCGTTCAGCACACATTCAGCTCGATGACGTCCTTGCCTTCTCGATCCTGCAACAGAGGCGAAGTAGTAGATGAGTTCCGTCAGCACGACGGTGTGGTGACGGTGTTGGTGAAGAACAATCTCCGCAGGGCTTCGCCTAAGCACTATGAAAACTATGACGGAGGATAAACTAGAGGGGACGGGGTTGCCGGCACATGGCTTGGTGTTTCTTGATGTGTCTTTGGTGCTAGCCCTACCCCTCTATTTATATGTTGAGCCCTGGGGTCGAAACTTGGAGCAAAAGCCTCCTCAAAGTCGGTTTTGCCCGAAAGGCAAGAGTCCCACTCGGACTCCAGGACCAAACGCCACAATCCTTGGCGTCTGGCCCAGACGCCATGGGCCTAGGCGTCTGGCCTAGGGCCAGACGCCAGGGTCTCTGGCGTTTGGCACCCTGGCCTCCGCAGAACTCCTTTTGCACCTACTTATAACCCCGTGGGCCTGACCCCTTGGCCTAACCATATCATCTAATATATGGATCTTTACCTCCAGACCATTCCGGAGCTCCTCGTCATGTCCGTGATCTCATCCGGGACTCCGAACAACATTCAGTCACCAACATACATAACTCATATAATACTATATCGTCAACGAATGTTTAAGCGTGCTGACCCTACCGGTTCGAGAACTATGTAGACATGACCGAGACACCTCTCTGGTCAATAACCAATAGCGGAACCTGGATGCCCATATTGGCTCCTACATATTCTACGAAGATTGTTATCGGTCGAACCGCATAACAACAAACGTTGTTCCCTTTGCCGTCGGTATATTTCTTGCCCGAGATTCGATCGTCCGTATCTCAATACCTAGTTCAATCTCGTTACCGGCAAGTCTCTTTACTCGTTTCGTAATGCCTCATTCCGCAACTAACTCATTAGTCACATTGCTTGCAAGGCTTATAGTGATATGCATTACCGAGAGGGCCCAGAGATACCTCTCCGACAATCGGAGTGCCAAATCCTAATCAAGAAATACACCAACTCAACAAGTACCTTCGGAGACACCTGTAGAGCACCTTTATAATCACCCAGTTACGTTGTGACGTTTGGTAGCACACAAAGTGTTCCTTGATGGCAGGAGTTGCACAATCTCATAGTCATAGGAACATGTATAAATCATGAAGAAAGCAATAGCAACATACTAAACGATAAAGTGCTAATCTAACGGAATGGGTCAAGTCAATCACATCATTCTCCTAATGATGTGATCCCGTTAATCAAATGACAACTCATGTCTATGGCTAGGAAACATAACCATCTTTGATCAACGAGCTGGTCAAGTAGAGGCATACTAGTGACACTCTGTTTGTCTATGTATTCACACATGTATCAAGTCTCCGGTTAATACAATTCTAGCATGAATAATAAACATTTATCATGAAATAAGGAAATAAATAATAACTTTATTATTGCCTCTAGGGCATATTTCCTTCAATAATTTCATAAGCTCATCCATCTTTCCACTCAAAACATTAATCTCTTCAATTCCATGCACTTTTTTACTAGTGGAAGATCTTTCGGTATGCCATTGAGAATAATTAAACATAATATATCTAGGAGTTTGATAGCTTCTCCTAACATAATTTCCATAAAAGTACCTCCCGCGACCGAATCTAAAAGATTTATAGAGGCAAAATTCAATCCGGCGTAATTTTTTTGTATAATCATCCACAAATTCAAACCATGAGTAGGAAATTTCGTATCATCAATTTCATCCTCTCCCAAGATTGTGCAACATGTTCATGATCAAGTTGCTTAAAATTCATAATATCGTTCCTAAGGGAGATGATCTTAGCGGGAAGAAAATACTTGGAAATAAAAGGATCTTTACACTTATTCCATGAATCAATACTATTTTTAGGCAAAGATGAAAACCAAGTTTTAGCACGAACTTGAAGTGAGAACTGAAATAGCTTCAATTTAACAATATCATTATCCACATCTTTTTTCTTTTGCATATCACACAAATCAACGGAATTATTAAGATGGGGTGCGGCATCTTCATTGGGAAGGCCGGAAAATTGATCTTTCATAACAAGATTCGGCAAGCGGTGTTGATTTCACAAGATTCCGCATTAGTAGCGGGAGCAATAAGAGTACTAATAAAATCATTATTATTGGTGTTGGAAAAGTCACACAATTTGGTATTCTCTTGAGTCATCGTGACAAAGCAGGCAATTCAACACACGAGCACACAAAAAGCAAGCGAAGAAAGCGAACAGAAGAGGGGCGAAGAAATGGCAAATCTTTTCGAAAATTGTTTTAGAAGTGGGGGAGAGGAAAACAAGAGGAAAATGGCAAATAATGTAATGCGAGAGATGAGAGTTTATGATGAGTACTTGGTATGTCTTGGCTTGGCGTAGATCTCCCCGGCAACGGCGCCAATAATTGGCAAGTTGACGGGAGACCAAATCTTGACTTGACTTGGCGTAAATCTCCCTGGCAACGGTGCTAGAAATTCTTCCTGCTACCTCTTGAGCTTGCGTTGGTTTTTCCCTTGAAGAGGAAAGGGTGATGCAGCAAAGTAGAGTAAGTATTTCCCTCAGTTTTGAGAACCAAGGTATCAATCCAGTAGGAGACAACGCACAAGTCATCGAATACCTGCACAAACAAACACCAACTTGCACCCAACGCGATAAAGGGGTTGTCAATCCCTTCACGGTTATTTGCAAAGTGAGATCTGATAGAGATGGATAAATGGTAAAGTAATATTTTGGTATTTTTGGTTTATGGAACGGAAAGTAAAAGATTGGAAAGGAAATAAATCGGAAACTAAAATTGTAGATCGGAAACTTATATGATGGAAAATAGACTCGGGGCCATAGGTTTCACTAGAGGCTTCTCTCAAGATAGCAAATGTTACAGTGGGCGAACAAATTACTGCCAAGAAATTGATAGAAAAGCACAAAGTTATGACGATATATAAGGCAGTGATCATGAATATAGGCATCACGTCCGTGTCAAGTAGACCGAAACGATTCTGCATCTACTACTATTACTCCACACATCGACCGACTCATGCCTGCATCTAGAGTATTAAGTTCATAAGAACAGAGTAACACATTAAGTAAGATGACATGATGTAGCAAGATAAACTCAAGCAATATGATGAAAACCCCATATTGTTATCCTCGATGGCAACAATACAATACGTGTCGGTTCCCCTTTTGTCACTGGGATCGAGCACTGCAAGATTGAACCCAAAGCTAAGCACTTCTCCCATTGCAAGAAAAACCAATCTAGTTGGCCAAACCAAATCGATAGTTCGAAGAGACTTGCAAAGATATCAAATCATGCATATAAGAATTCAGAAAAGATTCAAATAATATTGATAGATAAGATGATCATAAATCCACAATTCATCGGATCTTGGCAAACACGCCACAAAAGAGTATTACATCGGATAGATCTCCAAAAACATTGAGGAGAACATGGTATTGAGAATCTAAGAGAGAGAAGAAGCCATCTAGCTACTACCTATGGGCCCGTAGGTCTGAGGTAAACTACTCACGCTTCATCGGAGAGGTAATGGTGTTGATGTAGAAGCCCTCCATGATCGAATCCCCCCTCCGGCGGGACGCCGGAAAAGGCCCCTAGATGGGATCTCACGGGTACAGAAGGCTGCGGCGGTGAAATAGTGTTTTTGTGGCTCTCCTCGTAAGTTTTGGAATCACTACTGGAATCTAGTAATTTGCCGTCTGCCAACTCTTTGTCGCCCACTTCCACAAAGCGGACGGTAAAGAATGGGCAGATGGCAAAAAGTCTATTTGCTGTCCGCTTTTTCTTTGCCGTCAGCTAGCTGACGACAAAGAGCTAGAAGGCACACGGCAAAGGGCCAAGTGGGCCCCACAGGGCACGACGTGGCTAGGTCAGCTTCTTTGCCATCTGCCTAGTCTTTGTCGTCTGCCTTCTAGACCTTTGTCGTCCGCTGGCGGACGGCAAAGAAATGGCCCAGCTAACGGCCGTCTCCCCCTCCTATGCTCGCTCTTTGTCTCTCCGGCCCCACCCCCTCTCTCTCTCCTCTCTCCCAAACTCAACCGCGCCTATTGGGGATATAACTACTAGTGTAACCCGCCCAGGAGGGGCCGGGTTATGCTATGGCGATTCATCATATGAAGCCCAATGCCAAGCTTGAAGATGGCGGTTCAGTTAAGGGCCCAAAGCCCAAAGGCGACTTAAGGCATGTAGTGATAAACCGCCATAAGAGCATAACTTGTATTGTAAGGCAAGAGTAAGTAGTCACCAAGCCGGACACTGTTTATGAGCCAGTCGGGACTCTATGAGTTGTTGGGCGTCGACCTCTGTATATAAAGGGATGACCCGGCAGCAGTTAAGGGAAAGTAACATCAAATCGAGAGTCGGGCATAGCGGATTCGCTCCCTGGTCATCAAAACCCTAGTAATTCCACCTCAACTAGATTAGGCTTTTACCTTCACCGCAAGGGGCCGAACCAGTATAAACCCTCGTGTCCTTTGCCCCGTTTTAACCCCTTTAAGCTTCCTAGTTGCGATGGCTCCTTGACTAAGTCCTTTCATGAGGACATCTGTCGTGGCAATTCCACGACAGTTGGTGCCCACCATGGGGCCAGCGCACGGTGGATTTGAGTTCTTGAAGGGCAGCTTCGAAGGGCTCAAGGGTTACGCTGTGGGCCGGATGACCAAGAGTCGTCGCGGCAAGCTCTACATCGACGATGCCGACTGGGGTCTCGACGCCGGCTCAATTGAGTACGGGTACCGGGTCCCCTTCGGCAGAATCCACGTCTTCATCGGCCGGATTGGTGAGCCGGGCCCTGAGCTGGACATCTGCACTGACATCATCGAGACGGCTTGGCGTGCGAGACCCGCCCGGGCTCAGCCCGCCATGAAGCATGCCTTCGTGGGTTGCATCCACGGAGGGGAATTTTCTGAAGGATCCGTGGACGGTGGTGAGACGGTCGTTTACTCTGATGGTGAGTCGTCCACTGGTGAGACAGATTCGTTATACCAATTACAAGACGGTAGGCTTGGGGGCTGTTCCGATGGTAGCAGTATTCCGGACCCCTTTGAGCCGCCGAGCAGGGTAGGGATCTTCATGGCTGGTACTCAACCCGGTCAAAACTCTACGGCTGCGGCAGCAATAACCTCCGGGTCAGGAGCGGCCGGGGCAGGAGGCCCTGTGCGCCGGCCGGCTCAGGTACTGATTGATCTCATGGACAAATTGACGGCCCTGTTAACCGCCATAGTTATTCCGGCGGATCAAGCTGAGCATGATGCAGAGGTAGCATAGGTGCGTGAAGAGGTAACCCGAGCCAAAGAAGCCCTAGCAGCTAAAGATACCAGATTGGCTGCAAAGCGGGCGGCTTTGGATGCTCGAGCTCAGCAGATTCAATCAGAGACTTTCCAACTTACGATGAATCTGAATGCATCTAATGAGATCATGAGGAGGAGGCACCAGAAGGCCCAATCGCGTCTGCCTCAAGTTTATGATCCTCGCAATCTTTTCAACACACTTGGGGCTGGCCCTAGTAACCCGCCGGAGGTGAACCGGATTCTGACACCCGGAGCTGGAGTGCCAATTCAACCCCGATTGATGGAACCACCTCACATGCACACAGCTCCACCTCGCTACATACCGACACCACTGGGTCATTTTTCTAACCCGTTGGAGAACCTGATTGCCGCGTCTGCACGCCTGGCGACTCTCCTAGCGGATGGCGACTCTCCAACAGTAGTCGAGACACGAAGGGTCAGGGAACTTCTTCAGACGGCCTTGGCTCAGCAGGAGGCTTATTCTTATAGTCGGGACAGGATCCATTCAACTCCTCGCTCGAGTTACAGCAGACATATGGATTCGGTGGTTGTGTCAAGCAACGCTCAGCGCTGTAACCAGCCAGGTGGGCATAACCCGATACAGGACAGGATACGTCAAGAGGCTGAGCGGGCGGCTGAGCAGGCGGCTCACCGAACCTTCTCGGATTATCCGACGACTTCTATTGAGGCAGGTGTGGCCACAAGAACCGGGGGTGTTCCTTGTTTGGTGCCGGCTTTGCGTAATGAGCGATTGCCCAAAGATTTCAAGGGACCCCGAGCGGTGCCGAATTACACAGCTGATTTACAGCCCGGGGCGTGGATTGAAAGCTATGAGATGGCCATGGAGCTGTTGGAGTTCAGTGATGCGGTGATGGCCAAATACTTCACCATGATGTTGGACGGTATGGCCCGCACTTGGCTAAAGGGGCTGCCGCCTAATTCCATTGGTTCATGGGCAGAGTTATAAGCCTGGTTTATTCAGAATTTCAAGGACACATGCAAGCAGCCCATGTCAATCGTAGATTTAACTAATTGCAAGCAAGAAGAAGGTGAGTCCACGACCCATTGGGTGCGCCAGGTCAAGGAGATAATACATTCATCTGATAAGATGGATGCCGGCTCATGTCTTAATGTTGGAGAAAAATTGCCGATTTGAACCTCTAAAACAGAAGCTGGGGCGGCTCAAGCGTGATTGTAATGACATGGGCCAGCTGATGGCGGCTCTAGTCAAATACGCCGATTCTTATAGTACCAAGGATCCCGCGTCTGATGAAGAGAAGACAGGGAAGGGAAAGAAGAACGGCAATGGAAAGGGTCATCAGCATAACCTAGCGAGTCAGGGAGGCAATAAATGTAAGGCCGACGGTAACCCGGAGTTTGTGGCTAACACCAATTCACAGGGTAACAATCAACGACGCAAGGGGAGGCCGCCCCCTCGGTCTGGTGGATCAGGTCCTACTCTTGAGCAACTGCTCAATGAACCCTGTCCAAGACACGACACTCGGGAAAGGCCAGCCACTCACCTATGCAAAGATTGCACGATCATGAAGGCTTTCAAAAATTCTAACATGTTCGACGGCAACCATGGGCCTGGTGGCGGTTCAGGTGGAGGCGGTTTTCATGGTCGGGCGGTGGCTCAAGTTTCGGCTTTCAAGGAAATCACGGTGGTTATAATCAACAGTCTGGTCAGGGAGGTCAGCAGCAGCAATCGGGTTATCAGAGCAATCCAAAGCAGCTGAATAGTGGACAGTATCGTGTGTTCACCACTAGTCTGTGCAAACAAGACCAGAAGCTTCACAAAAGGGCTTGAATGCTGTTGAGCCAGCAGTCCCTCGTTATTTGAGGTGGTCAGAGCAGCCCATTGTATGGAGCAGAGAAGATCACCCTCTCCGAGTTGACAATCCGGGTCAGTTGGCTTTGGTAGTGGCACCTCAAGTTGGTGGATATAAATTCCTTAAGGTACTCATGGATGGACACAGCAACATCAACATCCTCTATTATGAGACCTTTCGTCGTATGGGGTTGACTGATAAAAATCTTAAGACATCCAACACTGTTTTCCATGGAGTGGTGTCTGGTAAGTCGGCATACCCAGTCGGTAAGATTGAGCTGGAGGTAGCCTTCGGAGATGAGCATGATTCTAGGGCTGAGAAATTAACCTTTGAAGTGGTCAAGATCAACAGCCCGTATCACGCTCTATTTGGACGGCCGGCTTATGCCAAGTTCATGGCGCGGCCGTGTAATGTTTACTTGCAGCTCAAGATGTCGGGTCACAAGGGCACCATCACGGTACATGGGAGTCGGAAGGTAGCCCTAGAATGTGAGGAAGGCGATGCTGCTTATGCTGAATCTGTCTGTGCAATAGAGGAGTTGAAGTTTTATAAAGATAATGTTGACCCGGCAGACATGACGTCACTGAAGAAGCCAACCACGGAACACGAGCCGGTGATGAAATTCAAGTCGGCTGATGATACCAAGCTTTTTGATTTTGTTCCAGGCAACTCATCTAAGCAATTCAGTATCATTGCCAATCTGGACCCCAAATAGGAAAGCGCGCTCATCGAGTTCATCCGTGAGAACCGGGACATCTTTGCATGGAAACCTTCTGACATGCCGGGTGTACCGAGAGAACTCGCTGAGCACACTCTCAATATTGATCCAAAGTTTAAGCCGGTCAGAAAGTTTCTTCGGCGGTTTAACGAGGAAAGGCGCAAAGATATCGGTGAGGAGGTGGCCCGGCTCTTGGCGGCCGGGTTTATTGTTGAAGTTTTTCACCCGGAGTGGTTGGCTAACCCAGTGCTCATACTTAAAAAGAACGGCACCTGGCATATGTGTGTGGATTACACGGACTTAAACAAGGCTTGTCCGGCTGATCCTTTCGCTCTCCCTCGTATAGATCAGATCATTGATGCTACGGCGGGTTGTGAGTGTTTGAGTTTCTTGGATGCTTATTCTGGTTATCATCAGATCAAGATGGCAGTTATGGACCAGGAGAAGACGTCTTTCATCACTCCGTTTGGAGCCTTCTGTTATGTGTCTATGCCTTTTGGGCTTAAGAGTGCCCAGGCGACTTATCAACGATGTGTGCATAATTTCCTCCATAATCAGATTGGATGTAATGTTCATGCTTATGTGGATGACATTGTGGTGAAGTCCAAAGAGAAGGAGACCTTGATAGATGATCTGAAGGAAACCTTTGATAATATCTGGGTCTACAAAATGATGCTTAACCTGGCCAAATGTGTGTTTGGCGTGCCAGTAGGCAAGCTTTTGGGTTTTCTGGTCTCTAACCGAGGCATTGAGGCTAACCCGGAGAAGATCAAGGCAATCACCTCTTTGGCTAAACCGGTGTGCGTCAATGATGTTCAGCGACTGGCGGGTCGTATCGCTGCTTTAAGCCGGTTCATATGCCAGTTAGGTGAGAAGGCCATACCGCTGTATCAGATGGCGAAGTAAACAAACAACTTTGTCTGGAGTGATGCCGCTAACGCTGCCTTTGAAGATTTAAAGAGACAGTTATCTGAGCCGCCGGTCCTTGCAGCTCCCATTGATAAGGAGCCCTTATTGTTGTATGTAGCTTCTAACTCACATGCTGTCAGTGTTGCAATTGTGGTGGAGCGCAAGGAGGCTGGCAAGGAGCATCTGGTTCAACGGCCGGTTTACTACATCAGTGAGGTGCTCATTGAGTCTAAGCAAAGATATTCACATTGGCAGAAGCTCGTTTATGGGGTGTTCATGGCGAGCCAGAAGCTTAAGCAATACTTCCAGGGTCACCCCATCACTGTGGTAAGTTCTGCTCCTTTGGGAGACATCATTCAGAATAGAGAGGCCACAAGACGAGTCGCCAAGTGGGCCATTGAGCTTGGGCCTCATGGCTTAAAGTATATGCCACGTACTGCTATTAAGTCTCAGGCATTGGTGGACTTCATCAACGATTGGACAGAGCTACAGACGCCTGAAGAAAAGCCGGACAACACATACTGGACTATTCACTTTGATGGGTCTGGGCAATTGGAGGGCTCGAGGGCTGGAGTTGTGTTAGCTTCCCCTCGAGGTGACAAATTTTGTTATGTGCTCCGGTTGATGTTTCCCTGTACTAACAATGCAGCTGAATATGAGGCCTTGCTCCATGGTCTTCGGATGGCTAAGGAGATGAACTTAAGCCGGGTAAGGTGCTTTGGCGACTCAGATTTAGTAGCTCAACAGGTGTCAGGCAAGTGGGATTCTAAGGATCCTCTTATAGTGGCTTATCGCCGTGAAGTTGATGCTATCGCTGGACATTTCAAAGGTTATCAAGTGGAGCACATTGATCGAAGAAAGAATGAGGCGACTGATGCTTTAAGCAGGCTGGGATCTCAGCGTAAGCCAGTGCCACCTAACACCTTCTTGGATACTCTACATAACCCTTCTGTTAAGTTACCCACAGAGGAAGACTTAGCTGTTCCAGACCCAGAAGTGCAATTGGTGGCGGCTCTTCACGTCATCCCATATTGGACAGTGCCATATTTGGCTTATATGGCCCGGGGCGAGCTGCCTGAGGACGATACCTTGGCTAGACAAATCGTCTGGCGGTCTAAGTCAATGACAATTGTTCATGGTGAGTTGCATCATCGCAGTGTTACTGGGGCGTTTCAACATTGTGTGTCGCCTGAGGAAGGTCAAGAAATACTTCGTGAGATCAATGAAGGCAATTGTGGTCATCATGCCGGCTCAAAATCTCTTGTGGCCAAAGCTTTCCGTCATGGTTTTTATTGGCTGGCGGCTCATGCTGATGCGGAGGATCTGGTCAGTAAATGTGATGGTTGTCAAAGATTCTCACGACGAGCTCATGTGCCGGCTCAAGAATTGAGGATGATTCCAATCACTTGGCCGTTTGCGATGCAGGGGCTTGACATGGTTGGGCCTTTCAAAAGGTCCAAGGATAAAAAGACACACCTCCTGGTGGCGGTTGATAAGTTCACGAAGTGGGTTGAGGCAGAGCCGGTCAGTAAGTGTGATGCAGCCACAGCGGTTCAATTCATGAAGAAGGTGATCTTTCGTTTTGGTTTTCCACACGGCATCATAACTGACAATGGTACTAATCTGTCCAAGGGTGCCATGGAAGAGTTCTGTCAACATGAGCATATCCGGCTCGATGTTTCATCAATAGCTCACCCTCAATCCAATGGTCAAGCTGAAAGAGCCAATCAACAAATCTTGAAAGGCATAAAACTCCAGCTCATGCCTTTACAGCGGACGCTGGGTTGTTGGGTGGAGGAGTTGCCTTTTGTGATTTGGAGCATCAATACTACACCCAGCAGATCTATGGGTTATACGCCTTTCTTCATGGTTTACGGAGCAGAGACGGTTCTACCGAGTGACATCCGTCATGACTCGCCCCGAGTGGCGGCTTATGTTGAAGCTAATAATGAACAAGCTCGTCAGAATGCACTTGACTTATTGGATGAGAAGCGTGACTTAGCAGCGGCCCGCTCGGTGATTTACCAGCAGGACTTGCGCCGTTATCACAGCCGCCGGGTTAAGTCCAGAGCCTTTCAAGAAGGTGACTTGGTGCTTCGGCTCATCCAGGATCAGTCCGATATGCACAAGCTATCCCCTCCTTGGGAAGGACCCTTTGTGGTCAGCAAGAACCTGAACAACGGGTCATACTACCTCATCGATGTTCGAGAGCACAAAGACTCACGTAAATCGGAGGAGGAGACCCGCCGGCCATGGAATATCTCTCATCTTCGGCCTTACTATACTTGAGCCGCCGGCTCTCATGATGTATATATTTTGACGATGTATCTATTATGATAAGCAATAAAGCAGGACCTCTGTCCTTTTCATTCTCAAAAGTTTATATGTCTTCACTATTATATTTTTAAAACGACCAGCAGGGAGTTGATCATATTTGAATCTGGCTCTCCTTCTGGTCTGGCTCATGATTGTATTCGAATCTAGCCGTTAAATATCATGATCACTAGGGGGCTTCCTGTTCAAACATAGGTCATATTCGAACCAAAGAGAACATAGCTGTCGATACCCTTTTGACTGGCACACTGCCAAACCTGCTAGGGGGCTTCTTGATCGTATCCGAATCATAGCTCAACCCCTTTTGGGTCTGACGTGGATCGTATTTGAATCAGCATCATTAAACAACTCTTAAGGTCATTTGGGGGCTTCCTATTCAAACATAGGTCGTATTCGAACCAAAGAGAACATAGCTGTCGATACCCTCTTGATCGGCAACGCCAAAGCCACTGGGGGCTATATGATCGTATTCAAATCTTAGCTTAACCCCTTTGGAACAGTTTTCTGATCGTATTCGAATCAGAAGTCTCTGAATTTTGTTTGTTTTCTTATAAAGTTCTTTGCAATCACAATTTTCCAACTTTTGTCTTGAGACTCTTTGATTATATTTGGAAGCATCTAATGAGTGGCTTCTATTCAGCCCGGTTTGGGCCTTGGTCAATAATTCACCAGCGTGTGACGATCATCATACATTTGGAAGTTTTTGGCTTCTAAAGATCGGGTTGTCACCCTTACTGTTCGGGTTACATAAAGCGGCAGCATAAATCAAAGGATCACAGGTATGATGTTATGGTTATATTTCAAAGATATAATTGATAGCCGGCTTATCTATGATTTTTGTTCATAATCCGGGTTATATGTAAGATATATGACCCGCCATGCGGTAAGCCGCCAAGGGACTTGTGATTTGTTTCTCTATGCAAGACAGTTAAAAAGCCCCTTTTAAACATAAGACAGATGGTCAGCACAATATGGAGGAATATAAGATGGCGGCTTAAACAGTGTTGAGCGCCAGACATGTGCGCGATGGCACGACAAAACCAAGTGTTTTTTCTACCCTATTACATGACTCCCCGAGTCCAAATGATGAAACATTGTTTTTTCAGCAAAGAGTAAATATGAGCCGCCTGATGGATCAATTGCGTTGTTGGCCTGAAGCTTCCAGATCATCCCTTTCCGCTCCTCCATCTTGTTCCCTGTCCTGGAAGGTTGATGATGACCAGTCAATGCCACTCAAAGCTTCAAATTCAGCTTCATCATCAATTAATCCGGCCAGGTCAACTTCACGGGCAAAGGTATGCTTACGAATTGGAGGGATCAGGCTGGTCACTTCATAATGTGGCGTTGGAATCCTCCGGTTTTCAACGTCATAACCCGGATGATACTTGGTAAGATCCGTGTCATTAGCAATCAGGGTGGCCACATGGCGGATTTCCTTAACACAAGTGGTGCAGTCCTCCTGTGCAAACGGTGTGCCGTCCTCTTTTAAGCTTGGATACCCGATGGAGAGGTCGGATGGGTCTAGCTCCGGTAGCCACGCCTTAGCCCGGCTTAGTGAAGTTACGGCTCCGGCTCTTGCAGAAGAACGCCTTAGTTCCTTGAACCGTTGAGGTAACACGGCAAGCCGCTTTAATACATCTGACAGGAGGGTGGGAACTTCATTTGACAGGGCCACTGCGGCTAAGGCACGCTGAGACCCAGTGTAAAGTTGCTCCACCAATGTGTAAACCGCTTTCAGTTTTATCAGCATGCTCTGATTAAGGTTTGAGCTCCTGGGACCTGTGTTACGAGGTCAGATGAGTTGACAATAATTTATATGCTTATTATGAAGATTTATATACTTAACACTTGCAGAGTAACTTACCAAATATTGCTGAGACCATCTAAGATACATGGCGTTTTAAACCGGATAATTCGGCGGTTGTTTCTGCAAGAGCCGCCTCTGCCTTCTCAGCCCGATTGATCAAAGCGATCTTTTCATCAGCCCAGGTCTTCTTCTCAGATTCAAAGCCTTTTTTCAGCTTCTCTTGTTCAGATATACTGAATTCAAACTTGGAGTTGGCTTTTTGGGTTTCAATCTCCTGTGCTTCCAGGCGATTCTTCAAGTCAGAAATCTCCGATTCAAATTGACTAATGGTGGCCTGTACAAATGCCGGGTTACAATCAGGATTATCATAATGCAACATTAAGTCCCAAGCACTTTGCAAGCAAAAATACTTGGCACTTGGGGCTAATGCATGCTCAAGAATTTTGTTTGCAGTGGTGGTTTATTAAAGTAAGTCCCAAGCACTTTGCAAGCAAAGGTACTTGGCACTTCGGGGCTAATGCATATTGTTGTTCCAAGTACTTCTTGATTAAAACATGATAAGGACCGGTTCAAACATGTTGTTTAAGCCGGCCCTTGGGGGCTACAGGATAAGTCGTAGTTCTTGTATATATTACCAAGCTGATTTTAAAGTCTACAACGTATTTCGTTATAAGCAATAGACTTGGGGGCTGGTATGGTAAGAATAAATAAAATACAGAGCAAGAGTTATACCTCAGATTTTTGGTGTATCTGCTTTACCATGTCAATTTCCATGTCACGGTTGTTGTGCACTTGGTTCATATAACCAGAGACGATTTCTCCAATACTCAGATGAGTATAATCAGTGACATCCAGCTTAGCCCTGCGGCGTTCCAGAAGTTCTTCTTTGGCGGAGCACTTGGCTAGCACGGTGGGTCTCCCCGGCTCAACAAAGGCAGTCTTGATGATTTCAACATCCGGGTCATCTGCCTTGACCGGGCTAGGGATCTCTGGGTTCTCAGAACCATCAATGGCTTGCTCGATACACTACAGGAATCAGCTACTTTGCCATCTGCCATGGCAGACGGCAAAGGCATGAACGGCGGACGGCAAAAGGCTCCGGCAAAGTAAGGTCCGGCAAAGAGCCACTTTGCCGTCTGCTTTGGGCGGCTGACGGCAAAGGGGCCTTTGCCATCAGCAGCGGACGGCAAAGAAAGCAGACGGCAATAATTGCACTGTTAGTCCGTTAGGTGGCTAACGGCAGGCCTTTGCCGTCCGCCGCTGACGGCAAAATTTGTCCTTCCTTTGCCGTCTGCCGTATGATGTCAGCTAGACGTCACTACACGGCAGGCCTTTGCCGTCCGCCACTGTAGGCAAAATTGTTTACTCTTTTCCGTCTGCCACTGTAGGCAAACTGACCAAATGGGTCAGCTCCCAGGAAGCACAGTTGGCTGCCACGTGGCTTCTTTGCCGTCCGCGGCTGACGACAAAGAGCTCGTTGCCGTTTGTGGCAGACGGCAAAGAGCCTGCATATTGGCTCTTTTTTCTGTTTTTTTAATCCAGCAATTTTCACAGCAAATATATATGACATATATAGATATATTTCATGTGGCTATTTAACGACAAACATATCACATATCCAGCACATAAGTTTCATCGTACATACATATATAGTTCCATCCATTCATACATAAGCAAGTTCCATCAAGTTGCACATACACATTGTTCCATCCATACATATTACAATGCAAAGTTTCATGAAGATAGCAAGTTCCATCATAGCAAGCTAGAAGAATACTTGAAGAGAATGAAAGAAAAAACAAGCACTCCATCATAGCAAGCTAGCTTCCATGAAGTGAATGAAATCTGCAAAATGGCAAAATAAGAAAGTTAGAAATAGGTGACTAGAAGAAGAAGACTAGAACAAGAAGAAGAGTATAACAAGAAGAAGACTAGAACAAGAAGTGTATGTCATTTATGAGCTAACTTAGGTGAAATGGATCATATATGAGCTAACTAAGTTGAAATGGGTCGTTTATGAGCTAACTAAGGTGAAATGGATCATTTATGTCGTAACTTAGTTGAAATGGGTCGTTTATGAGCTAACTAAGGTGAAATGGATCGTTTTTTAGCTAACTAAGGTGAAATGGATCGTTTTTGAGCTAACTTAGGTGAAATGGATCATTTATGAGCTAACTTAGTTGAAATGGATCGTTTATGAGCTAACTTAGGTGAAATGGATCATTTAAGAGCTAATTTAGGTGAAATGGATCGATTTTGAGCTAACTTAGGTGAAATGGATCGTTTATGAGCTAACTTAGTTGAAATGGATCGTTTATGAGCTAACTTAGTAAAAAGCATCATTTTAGAGCTAACCTAGGTGTGATGGGTCATTTTGGAGCTAACCTAGGTAAGACGGGTCATTTTGGAGCTAACCTAGGTGAAATGGGTCATTTTAAAGCTAACGTAGGTAAAATGGATCGTTTAGGAGCTAATCTAGGTAAAATGGGTCATTTTAGAGCTAACTTGGATAAACTGGATCATTTATAAGCTAACTAAGGTAATATGGGTCATTTTAGAGCTAACTTAGGTAAAATGGATCATTTATGAGCTAACTAAGCTAATTATGCAATTTTTGACATAAGTAAGCTAAGTACAGATCGTTTTAGAGCTAACTTAGGTAAAATGGATGGTTTTGGAGGTCAGTAAGCTTATTAAGTCATTTTGGAGGAAAAGGAGCTAACTCTAGGTCATTATGGTAAGCATATTGGAGGAAATAAAGCTAAGTCTAGGTATTTATGCATTTGTTAACCAAAACACTAGAGAAAATTACCGTTATCATGGAGGTGTAGGAGCGGGCTGGCTCGTGACGTTAGCTGGAGAAGGATCGTGCGATGCTTGTCTGGAGTTACGCTGCACCAAAGATCATTTCCAATGTCTCGTTAGCATGATGAGACTCAAATGTTAAGAGTAGCAAGTAATGTCCATTCAAATTAAACTCACCGTGGTCCTGTGGAGCAATCATCGGCATCGGCGAGCGGTCTCGATCGGACTTCTCGCATTACAGATCGCACATTTGGTTTTGACAACACAGTCATACTAGTTAGTAATGAGACAAACACTACATGAATGTTTTGGCTAATCTGCAGAAGAAACTTACCACAAGGAGCTCGTACATGGCCCTTGCTCGCATGTCATTCCGGCCCTCTCCTCCTCCAACATCTTTGTCGTCCTCTCCTCCAACTCCCGCTGCCTCTCCGCCGCCTCCGCCAGAAGTTTCTCCGTTCTATCTCTCTCACTCTGTATAGCAGCCTGCAACACCACTCACATGACCATTTGTAATCATTGATGGAATCACACACAATGTAATGGAGAAAGATAGCTGAGTACGTATAACTAATTGTCGGTGTCAAAACCGGCGGATCTCGGGTAGGGGGTCCCGAACTGTGCGTCTAGGCGGATGGTAACAGGAGACAAGGGACACGATGTTTTACCCAGGTTCGGGCCCTCTTGATGGAGGTAAAACCCTACGTCCTGCTTGATTAATATTGATGATGTGTGTTACAAGAGTGGATCTACCACGAGATCAAAGAGGCTAAACCCTAGAAGCTAGCCTATGGTATGATTGTTGTCCGTACTATGGACTACAGCCATCCGGTTTATATAGGCACCGGAGAGGGCTAGGGTTACACAAAGTCGGTTACAAAGGTAGGAGATCTACATATCCGTATCGCCAAGCTTGCCTTCCACGCCAAGGAAAGTCCCATCCGACACGGGACGAAGTCTTCAATCTTGTATCTTCATAGTCTTGGAGTCCGCCGATGATGATAGTTCGCTATCCGGACACCCCTAGTCCTAACTCCTCAAGAGCCCTGAACCAGGCTTCAATGACGACGAGTCCGCGCGCATGTTGTCTTTGGCATTGCAAAGGCGGGTTCTTCCTCCGAATAATTTATAGAAGATTGTGAACACCAGGATAGTGTCCGCTCTGCAAAAATAAATTCCACATACCACCGTAGAGAGAATAATATTACAAAGATCAATCACGACGTATTCTCGTGGGCGTGACGTCGCACCACTACCAAGCCTTTACTCAAATTGTTTTTATTGTTCCACCTCAACGCGTTTAGCGGCGGTTTCCTTGGCACGCCTTATCAAAGCGTAGATCGTGTTCCCCTTATTCCGGGATTCCCATCAATACGGACGTGGGTAACCCAACCGCGCCATTGATTGTGACGCTTGGGAGATAAGCGAGTTTTACCAGGCCGGTGGGGACACATGTTTTTGTCCGCCCATATAAGGGGATAAAGATCCAACCCTTTTACCTGCGCCTTCTTCCTCCTTGGCTTATCCATCTCCGCGAACTCGAGCTCCAGTGCCCAAGTCCGCACTTCTCACCTCAACCTTCTCCAACTATGTCCGGAGCGGGAGGCAAGTGGATGGCCTCCTCCGTCACGGAGGGGCAGATCCAGAAGCTGCGCGACGCCGGATATTTGTCCAGCAACATCGCGCATCGACTACCCGACGAGGGAGAGATCATTCCCAACCCCAGGCCCCATGAGAGGGTAGTATTTCTTCCCCATTTCCTCCGCGGACTGGGCTTCCTGCTTCATCCCTTTGTCCGGGGGCTCATGTTCTACTACGGCCTAGATTTCCATGATCTGGCCCCGAATTTCATCCTCAACATCTCGGCGTTTATGAAGGGCGTCGTGTGCGAGGCCTTCCTCTGCATCCAGCCCCACTTGACTTAGGCTCAAGACCTTGATGTCAAGCGAAGGTTGTGAAGGGCAGCCAAGCGGAGTGCGGAGGCGCCATGGTGGGCAGGATGTCCCACGTTACGTGGTTGGAGGGCACTTCCGTGGAAACCATCAAGGGGTGGCAATCGGGGTGGTTCTACATCACCGAGCCGCGTGACCCTGATTGGGCAGCGGCCCCCGAATTCAGATCTGGCATCCCTACACGGCTCACCTCCGGAAAGAGAGTGGCCAGATTTGGGGGATTCGGAGGAGCTGACCGGACTCCAAGCCCGTATCCAAGCTGGTGGACAAGAAGCTCAAGCTTGTCAACGTAGTCCAGGTCATGCTCATCCGTCGGATTCTCCCGTGCCAGCGACGGGGCTTCAACATGTGGGAGTTTGATCCGGCGCAGCACCAGACCCTGAGCGGGCTTTTTGACACTACGTACGAAGATGTCTGGAAGGTGCTGTTCAAGGGCGCCGAAGCTCCCGCATCCGCTACCGAAGATCGCGGATTCCGCTTGCAGCGTCCAGCTGACGAGGTAAGTGATTTCACCACTTGTTTTCCATAGTTTGGCTCTATGCGGGATCTAAACTCCCTTTACCTTTAACAGGAATGGCCGGGGAAGGCCGAACGGATTATCTGTCCGGCCCCATTGCCAGAGGACCCAACGGACGTCCGCCTAACGGCTGCTTGGCTCCGGCACCCACGTGGTGCCGGAGAAGAAGGCCAAGAAGGCGGCCACGGGACTCGGAAGAGTTCCCGTTTTCAGGTGCTATCGGATGATGAATCGAGGCCGACTCCTCCCACCAAGGTGAGGAGGAGAAGAAGAAAGCCTCTCCCCGGTGAAGGAGGGAAGAAAGGAAGGCCTCCCGGCAAGGAGGCCAAGGGTCCAAGAAGGAAAAACTCTTCCCCGGACTGCTCCGCCAACGCCAAAGGACGACGACGAGACTAGCCCCCAAGGGCCAAGCCCCTGGCGAGATCGTAAGTATCCGGACTCCTGAATAACTTCAAGGTTTTTTCTTTTCGCCAAATAATGTCTTTCTAATGCCGCATACAACCCTGCAGTCCGCCCAAGGATGATCTTCTCGTCTTGTCGAGCGGGTCCTTGGGTGCGTCGGATATGGATTCCCTTCCGATTGCCTCCACCCCGTTACCGCTGGATGACGCCGAGGTGGGATCCCGAAAAGGACCCACCAGAGGGCGAGGCCGGAGGTGTCACAGACACCATCCCGGACTGCACGGACTCAGCCCGGAGGCCACAGTGGCTCGGAGTCCCGTGGCGACCTCTTCGTAAGAAGGGCAAGACCGTGACGCCGGCTGCCTCCATCCAACCGGAGGTGCCGGATAATTCTTTGGGCGCTCAACGGCGCCTCCATTGAAGAGGAACACCGCATGTTATGAGTGCTGTGATTCAAGGTTCAGCTCGCCAAGAGCGGGCCGACTGAAGCCTGCAGCAGCCTTCTAACAAAGCTTTGAGGTAAGAATTTCAATATATGTAAAATGGTACCGCATAGACAGTAGCCCCTGATGCTCGGTTCGGTGTTCGGAAAGAAAAGCCGGACTGAGGATCTTTAAAAAGATAAACGCAGGAGTCATAAAAAATATGTCAATATGGGATTGCAGGCTGTCTCTTGACCTCCGCCCAAGACCGATCATGGAGGTCAATACTTTGAAGGAAAACCTCGAGCGGTCCGAGAACGAGCTCGGCCATGCCAAGAAGCAGCTCGAGGAAAATAAGGTGAGTAATACCTTATGAAAATTGTACCTTACAGAAAAGGATTTGGTTGCAAGAAAAATGACAAGGATAACGTGGGTATTGCAGGGGCCACTAACGAGGTGGCGACCCTGAAGGAGGCGGTGGCCGCGGCCGAACAGCCTCAAGAAAAAGCAGCAACAGCTTAGAGCTGATCAGGATCTGCTAGCCGACAGATGGACTGAAGTCCTCGCAGCCGAAGAGCATGAGCTCCAAGACGAGTTGGACTTGAAGGCGAGTTGGACTGGCCGTTCACGAGGCCTTATCTCAGGAGCGGAGCTCGACTGGCGCGCCTTGATCTCCGGGAGAGTGCTAGGACAACGGATAAGTCCATCTCCCATGGCTATGGAGCCATGGGACCTCCCGCCACCGAGATATCATCAGTGACTCAGTATCAATGGGACCACAGCTCGGGTTAAAGTCCTCCCCTTTCCTCGCCTTCCCCTGATCTCTATATTGCACGAGCTTTTCGTGGGAGGAGATGTTGGTGAAGTTCTTTGGATCATCGAGGTCAGACGCGGAGAATGCCTTGACTTTCTTGTAAGGGCCAGTGTGGGCCATGGCATACAGGTCGTACACCTCTGGCACCTTATCCGCCTTATTGTAGCGTGCCTGAAAGAGAGAAACAAAGTAAATTAGTAATTAAAGGGCTAAAGCTAGCATGATGAATGAATTGCATGAATCATGAAGCAAACCACATACCCAGTTCATGAATCGATATAAGTTGGAGCTGCCTTGATGGTGTGGCACACCATCCATTTGGGCATGTTTGTCCTTGGCCTCGTTGTGGAGGGCTAGCCATTCTTTTGAGCACCGCTCATTGACCAACACCTCCCAACAATCCATCCGATCTGCACACCATCTCGGAGGGGCCTAAGTTAGCAAATAGAAACTTGAGCGCTACGACTATGAATTACTAAATGAAGGAAGTAAGTACAAGGCCTTAAGAATTACCTTCATGTACTGCTCCTTACTCAAGAACTTCTCGCGGCATGCCGGCTTGGTCTTCTTGATACCACGTGAGGCGTAGTAGTCTCGAACAGCCTGCACCCGAGCCTCGTGTCAGTAAGTTACGTAGTAGGCGCTTGCAGACGTTACCGATAACATTTGCCGCTTCCTCCTCGTATCCCTCCTCACACCTGTAGAATGTCTGCAATCAAATGAGACAATATTGATTAGTACAATTAATAACTAGCTAGTTGAAGATTTTTAATTGTGTAAAGGAGAAATTACTCAGAACTTTCTGATCACCACGTACGCCTCGTCTTGCACAAGACACCGCCGATAATCTCACCGGCCGGGGCCGAGGCAGCCAAGTAGTGCTCCCAACTCAATCCAAGCTCGAAGCCGACCCTCACCGTGCAACGTGACAAACCCCGGGAAGTTTTGCCGACAAAGAACTCCAAGGACGGAGTTGGGCGGCGGACACTATGATGGTGGTCCCAATCCTGCAAAGATGACAAGGCCAACGCATTAGTTATTTGAAGAAACATGAATGCAGAAGGTACAAAAATATTAAATGCACTTACCTCTCCCCATCAGGGAAAGTCAACCACCTCTGCTCGCGGGTCGCCGGCACGGATGGGAGTCATGTACAACCACGCTGGTAGACGATGCCCTCCTCCTCAATATCAGTCGGCTCCCCGCCATCATCAGCATGGCCACTCGGCTCCTCAGGCTGATCCGGCCAGGTACCCCATCCAGACGTGTGCTCCTCCGGGGTCTCATGGGCCAAAATCTCGTGGGCCGAAGGCCCGTCGACCCGAGGCTCGTGGGCCGAAGGCCCGTCGACTCGAGGCTCGTGGGCCGAAGACCCGTGGACCGGAGTCCGTGTAGCCTCCTCCTCGAACGAGTCCACCCTAGCAGTCACGTGCTCGGGTGAAACAGCTGGGGGTGGCGGCAAGGAAGGCGTCGTAGCAGTCACCCTACCTCCTCTCCCGCGACCACGTTCTCCAACTCCTCTCTTCTTCTTGCCTCGTCCCCTGCTGGGCACCGCGGTCGACGAAGAATGGCCCGGCGGTGTCGCCATCTTGTCCAGAACGCTCGGCGGAGAGGTGCGTGTGGAATGGAAGACCTCACACCACGCGCCGACGAAGAAGGGGCCTCGGCACGCTCCCGACCAGCGCCCACCATCTTTCAACACCTGCCATGACAAAGAGTAAACGAAATTAGTACAGCATAAAAAATACCGACATGAATAATAATATGTATATCACTTAAGTGTATCATCATCAAGTACAACATAAAAAAATTGAATACCTGACACTACTAATAATCTCAGTCAGTATCATCAATAAATGCATAATCATCATCATCACTATAATCAATGACGGGCTCACAGGGTTCAGTGGCATCAACATGTGGAAGGCCACCTTGACATAATCGGTCAAGCATTGACAGGTCATCCGCAGCAGTAACCTCTTCTTGTTCCCGCTCTTCTTGTTCCTCCTCTGGGGTGATGTCGGATTCACTGTCGCTGTCTACTTCAATGTTTTGGGGTGAAGTATAGCAGTTCTTGAAATGCTTTTTGGAAAGACGTGTCTCATGGAAGAATTCTCCTTCATATGTGTCTGGGTTAATGTGAGGTACATAATCCTCTTCCTTTGGGGGAGATAGTCTAGCACGTGGCGACACTTCATAAACGACATCCCAACCTTTCAGATTTGGATTAGTTTGGCAGGCCCACGGTAGATAGAATACTTGGGTCACCTGTTGAGCCGTAATATAGACATCAGGAACATCTAAATGGGTGCTTTGGTTTATTTCAACTAGCCCTATATGTTCATGAGTCCTTCTAGTCTCCTTTGGCTGAAACCAATAACATTTGAAGACTACGACATTCGGTGGGTTTTCACCATAGAATATAAGTTCATAAATTGCTTCAACTCTCCCATAATACTCGGTACCTCCTTCGCCGATAGCAGATACACAACAATTTGTAGACTTTCGGTCAGCCATAGATAGCTCTTTGCCATAGGTACGAAAGCGATACCCGTTGATGTCGTATTTATCAAATGAACGGACCTTATAGTCAAAACCATTAGCGACTTGTCTCAATTCGGCGTCCATAGACTCTGAATTAGCCTACAAGTTTAATATGAAAGGATTGTTGCATTACGCACAAATTAGCGAATGAAATGAAATTGTCTAATAGAAATTACCGTTTGTTTGAACCAAGAGATGAAACTGGGATAGCCGCCTCCTTGCTTTGCGAGAAGCTCATACTCTTCGACGGAATCCTTTTGGATCACCGCTCCATACGAGAATATGGCGACGTATCGACTGTATGAAATATCCAGGAATAAGAGTAGTTCAAAGGAAATAGAAGTTGCGAAACAATGTACCAAGAACTTGCTCGATGTACGGCCGCATTCTATCAGGTTGTTGAAGATATACAACGAAATGGTCCGCTATCCAAAGATACTGGATTTGAAACACTGGCTGGTGCGAGATTCCCTTTGAATAGGCCGAGGTTGGATCCACCCTTTTTAGGGTCGTCAGCATTGTACCGAGGCTTCGGATTATGCAAATGACGATTTTTGGCTTTGTAGTGTGCTGTCACGAAGTTTGCCGCCTCCTCAGTGATGAATGCCTCATCCATTGATGCTTCAATTCTACGTTTATTTTTACATTTTGCTCGAAGTGTCTTCTGCATCCTCTCAGTTGGGTAGCACCAACGATTTTTCACGCCCCCCCCCCCCAATCTTGCCTCGGTCGGGAGATGCAAAATCAAGTGCTGCATTGGATTAAAGAAGCCCGGTGGAAAGATCTTCTCTAACTTGCAGATCAACTCTGGCGCCAACTCTTCCATTTCTTCTAGCACGCCAGGCGATAGTTCTTTCGCACAAAGAACACGGAAGAAATGGCTGAGTTCTGCCAGTACTAGCCATTCATCCTCAGGGATGAAGCCACGCAACATCACTGGCATTACCCGCTCAATCCATATCTGCCAATCATGACTCTTGAGACCAAATATCTTCAATTTATCAAGACTCGCTCCCCTCTTTAGATTCGATGCATACCCATCGGGGAACATAAACTGCATTTTCACCCACAAGATAATTTCCCTCATAGCTGGCCTTCCAAGATTGAACCATGCCTTTGGCTTCGTCCAGTTCTGCTTTCATTTCGGTTCTTTCATGTTTTGTAACGGCCTATCACATAGCGCCTCCAGATCGACTCTAGCCTTCGTATTATCCTTTGACTTCCCATCTATTCACAACAATGTACAAAAAAGTGACTCGGCGATATTCTTCTCGATGTGCATCACGTCGATGCTTTGTGTGGGCAAAGGAGGTCTTTGAAGTAAGGCGGATCCCATAAGCATGTTTTGTGAGTCCAGGCGTGCTTAGAATTATACCCCTTGAAGTACCTGGACGCTCTGGATCCGCTCGAGGCGTTTAATCGATCCGAGTCTGCTATTGGCCTGTCAACGCAGGTGGTGCGTAGTTTTTGACAACTCTACCTCTGATGAAGTTCTTCTTATCTTTCCCGAACTTATAGCGAGGATCCAGGAACTGTCTATGCATTTCAAGCAAGAAAACTTACGACCGCCCAAGCCAACGAAACTCAAGAGCTCCCTTGCATGTGGGGCACGGGAACCTTCCATGCACACACCAGCCAACGAATAGCGCGTACGCCGGCAAGTCATGCGTCGAGTACATGTACCAGACACACATTATGAAGTTCCGTTTGCTATAGGCGTCGTATGCCTTGAACCCATTATCATAGGCTTCTTTCAATTCGTCCTTAAGCGGCTGCATGTACACATTCATATTTTTCCCCGGATAGTGGCGCCCTGGAATTATCAACGTCAGGAAAATGTTCTTTCTTTGCATAATCTGTCCGGGGGGGAGATTGAGTGGAAAGACAAATACGGGCCAACAACTGTATTGGGCTGCCATCATACCAAACACACTGAACCCATCCGTGCTGATGCCAACTCGAGGATGCCTTGGATCTGCCGCTTTGTCAGCATGTAATTCATCAAACTTTTTCCACGCAACACCATCCGATGTGTGTACCATCATCAGATTCCCATCTGCATCTAGTTTGGTTCTTTTGCCTGTTTTGTGCCATGTCATCTGCATGCGGCCGTCTCTTCGACCATGAAAAGACGTTGAAGTCTTGGTACGATTGGCATATACCGAAGAACACTAACGGGGATTTTGGTCTGTGTCTTCTCACCCATACCGTTGTCTACCACAACATACCTGGAAGACTTGCAAATGGGACAATAGTTCAAGTCCGTATAGTCAAAGCTAAATAAGGCACATCCTTTCTCACAGGCATGTATCTTCTTATAGGGCATCTTTAGTGCACGGAGGATTTTGTCCGACTGGTACAGGTTTGCAGGCATAACATGGCCTTTGGGTAGAAAGCGTCCAAATACTGTCATAATTGCGTCGTAGCATTCTCTGCCCAAGTTGAACCGAGCCTTCAGAGCCATTACTTGTGAGATGGCATCCAACTGACAAAGCTCAGTGTGCTCGTGGAGCGGACGTTTTGAAGACTCCAGCATTTCATTGAAGGCCTTTGCAGATTCCTCCATCTCCTCGTCCGAATACCGAGCATCATCATAGTCTTGCACCATGTTTTCCATCTCGGTACCATGCTCGTCGGTGCGACGACGATCCACCTCAGCTCGGTCACGTTGGGCAAACTCACCATGAAATATCCACACCATATAATCGGGCGTAAAACCACTCTTCTGCAGGTGTTTGCCCAGTTCAGCCTCTGTCCTCTTTTCCCAATTGCCGCACCGGAAACAGGGGCACCAGGTTTTCCTCTGGCCATTTGCAAATGCGGCTTGCACAAACCTCTTGGTTTTTGTGAACCATTCAGCGCTCCATTTGTTACGACCGGTGTGACGGTATACATCCACGCATCGATCACTCATCTTGACTTTCGTAGCTCTTGGACACACAACAAATATATATATAATTAACCATGTATATATTCATCGGTTGATCTACTTTGTCAATTTTATTACGTCCATGCAACCTACACTCTAGTAGGTAATGATAGGTCCTAATCACCCAGTATTCGATTGGGTTCATTTTCCCATGCTATGCTCCGGATCCAACGCAAAATTTCGGCAGCACCTCCCCATTGTTCTCCTGATACACGTCTCTGCAATAAACAGATAGGATGTGTACCCGGAGAACAACATGGGAGGCACTGACAAAATTTATGCGTCGGATCCGGAGCAAAGCATATGGGAAAACGAACCCAATCTACACATACTCGGGCTGTCCATGGATAGCGTTGGACAATTGAAGAATCAAGGTTATAAATATGCAAATGCATGCATATTTATAACTATGACGCTTTCGAGCAGGAGACACATATTGGTTACGCATATCGATGATTCAAGACACATATATAGCTAGCTATCAAGTTTCATCGCACGAACACGGAACAGAGCAAATAATTAATGGGGAGGAGGACATGTCATTTGTGCTCACCCACGAGCGAAGAGGCGAGAGCTCGTCAAACGCACGGCGAGGTCGTCGAACACCAGACCTCGCAGCGATGAAACAACTACACATTTAAATCTACCCGATCAACACAATTATATATGATGTTTTTCATAACAAAATCGAAAAATATATGACCTAACTAATAGTTCACAAATATATGACCCCGTCGGCCTCTGAAAGGCCAAAGAACACCTTTCGGAGGTGTCGGGTCGGGTGTCGGTCGGTGTCGGGTGCCGTGTCGGGTCGGGTGTCTTTGTTTGGGTGTCGTGTCGTGTCGGGGTCGTGTCGAGGTCGGGGTCGGGTGTCGGGGTGTGGTGTCGGGGTCAAAATTATGCAGGTCGTCAGAGGTCGAGGTCGGGGGTGTCGGGGTGTCGTGTCAGGGGTGGTGTGGGGTGTGGTGTGGTCAGTGTGTCAGTCGGGGTCGAGGTGTGTGTGTGTCGGGGTGTGGTGTCGGGGTCGAGTGTAAATTCGGGGTCGAGGTGGGTGTCGGGGTCGAGGTGTCGAGTCGAGTGTCGAGGGTCGGGGGTCGAGGGTCGGTGTCGGGGTGTGGTGTCGGGGTCAGGGGGTCGGGGTGTTTCCTTCTATCCTTCTTCTTCTTTCGTTCTCTTCTTCTTCTTTCCTTTCTTCTTCTTCTTCTTCTTCTTCTTCTTCTTCTTCTTCTTCTTCTTTCATCTTTTTTCTACTTTTTTACTTCTTTTCGTTTCTTCTTTTCTTCTTCTTCTACTTCTTTTCTTCTTCTTCTTTTTTCATCTTTTTTCTACTTCTTTTCTTTTCTTCCGTTCTTCTTCTTCTACTTCTTTTCTTCTTCTTCTTTTTTCATCTTTTTTCTACTTCTTTTCTTTTCTTCTTCTTCTACTTCTACTTCTTCTAATTCTTTTCTAACACTAACACTAACACATATCTATCACTAACAATTAAACAGCAAAAAAATGAAAAAACAGAAGAAGAAAAAAGATGTTGTCCCTCACCGGAGCAATGGGGCCAGTCGGGGCGATCAGGCGGAGTGGGCCGCGGCGTGAGGCGCCTTGAGGTAGTGGGACGGTCGGGGCATTGGCGGGCGGGTGGGCCCATGACGTGAGTGGCGCAGGCGCCGGGCGGTGAGCGATGGGGCGTCGGCGGGTGGAGTGGGGGCAGCCAGGGTGGTGGGGCGGCAGCAAGCGAGGCCATGGCGAGGCGGCGCGGTGACGGGCGGCAGGTGGGTGGGGCGGAGGGTGGGGAAGCGGGCAACCGGGGCGGGGCGGCGCCAGCGGCGGCGGCGGTGGGTGGGGATCTGGTGGCGGGGCGTCGGGGAGGAGAGAGGGAGAGAAGATAGAGTAACGGGCGGGGGGTGGGGGCCGTTAGTTAGGCTAGGCTTTGTCGTCCGCCGCGGCTTTGCTGTCCGCCTTTTTCTCTCTTTGTTGTCTTCTAGTAGACGGCAAAGAGGTGGGGCGTTAAGTTTTTTCTAATCGGCTCGTTAGTGGGGGCCACCTCTCTCTTTGCCGTCAAAGAGCTGGCAGATGCCAAAGGCCTGTTTTGCCGTCTGCCATTTCTTTGCCGTCTGCTTCTCCGTAGCTGATGGCAAAGAGCTTCTTTGTCGTCCGCTAGCAGACGGCAAAGAGCTGGCAGATGGCAAAGTAGCTGATTCCAGTAGTGATAGGTGGGTTAGCAGTAGGCGTTGGAATATCATGGACTGGTTCAGGCGGCGTCTCATGAGCGGAGGTGTCAGGAGCAGCCGTTCTGAGTTCCGATTCATTTAAGATCGGCTCTTCGGTCGGCTTGTTCTTCTTTGCCCTTTTGCTTGGCTTTGCTTGACCACTACACAAAATCAAAGGGTTAGTAAAAATATAACAAGTTGAACTAAGCACAGATTAAGCAGGTTATCATTACCCTGGAGCGGTTTTGAAAGCCGGCAAATTGGACTGCATTGATTCGCCAGAGGAAGGTGAAGTTCCCTGATATTTTGAGTCGGAAGAATTGAGCGGTTGACGAGTGAGACCCGCCAAAGGATAAAAGGAATGTAAATGGGAGATGACCTCGGTCCGGCGTTTTCTTGTTACATCGGGTAATGCGGAGGAGAGTTCCGCATCTTTACTGGTCTGGGTCTTCCTCCGGCTCTCATGAATCTGTCGCTTCAAAAGAAATTGAGGATCTTGGTAAGCTAAAGGATGTGAAAATCTTACTTTCCGGGTTACTCTTTGGACTTTCTGTCTTGGCAAAGGCTCGGAGTCGGAGGAAATTATAGTTACCTCTTCAACCGCTGCATGACTTGATCCTGTGTCCTCCTGATGATAATCAGTGTCAATAAGATAGTTAAAAAAGGAGCCTAAAGAGTCAAGAGCTACCTCTGACTCGGTGGTATCTTCTAAATGAAGCATATCTGAGGCGCTAGGATTATTCCCCTTCTTCCGAGCAGTGACTTTCCTGGCGGCTTTCTTGGTTTTCCTGGCTTTCTTTGCAGTTTCATGGTCATACTTGACCTTCCAAAATTCGTCATCAGCCTGTGAATTACAACAGGAGTTTTTGAGTAAAGACGAAATTATCAAAGTTGAAAGTAAAAATGCTTAAGTCAAGGGCTTACCGCTGGAGCCGGGTTAGCTTTGCAGAAAGGACTTAAACCTACTTTGCCACAATCTGCCAGGCTCTCATTCAGAAGAGACTTTGTCATATCATCAATGACATCCTCAGGTAAGTCATCAGAGTTGTACCGCAGAGGATCATTCTTTTGGCCTGTGTAATCACACTTCAAGCCGGGGCGGCGGCTCAAAGGAATAACCCGCCAGGCAAGCCAAACCCGGACGAGATCAATGCCATTTAAGCCATTCCCAGGAAGAGCCTTGACCTTACTCATGGTGGGGGCAAGTATTTGGCGTTCAGCAGGAGACAGTTTATCTGGCAAGGGGTGAGTGGACTCGAGGCGCAGGGCGCGAAAGCTGGGCAGAGGGTTCTCATTAGCCGGAGAAGTATCTTGACAATAGAACCACGTCTGGTTCCAATCTTTAGGGTGACTCGGCGGTTCGGCATACGGAAAGAGACAGTCTCTCCGTCGCTGGATTGAGATTCCGCCAAGTTCCAAGCTAGGCCCATTGGCACGTTCATTCTGGCGATTCAAATAAAATAACTCTCTAAAGAGTAGCAAGTTGGGTTCTTCTCCAAGGTACACCTCACAGAACACTTGAAAATTGCAAATATTTGACACGGAATTGGGCCCGATGTCTTGAGGTCGCAGGTCAAAAAGGTGCAAGACGTCTCTGAAAAACTTTGAGCCGGGTGGAGAAAAGCCCCGGTTCATGTGGTCATTAAAGACGATAACTTCCCCTTCCTTGGGTTGAGGCTTTTCTTCTGTCGGATCAGGAGCATGATGGGACATGACTTCCTTCTTCGGCAGATAACCAGTCTTCACAAAGTCATAAAATGTGTTGTCTGTGATGATGGATTTGACCCAGTTGAATGTAACGGGTGCTTTGGGAGCCTTGGGCGGCATTGTGGGGATGGAAGCCTACGACAAAATAAAAATTTCCGGTTCAAATTTTAGCCAGAGAGAAATAGTTCAATTCATACTCAAGATGGCGGCTTGCAAAGGTGCCTAATGGTGTATGGTTAATTATGTCAGATTATTTAAGCCGCCATGAGCAGTTGAGGTTATCTAAGCCGCCGGGCGCATTTGAAGTTATCTATTGAGCATCTCAAATTAGAGCCGGTGGTGTGAGCCGCCATGGCTAAGTGGATCTATCAAGATGGCATCGACTAAGTGTACAAAAATAGGTTTCACAGGATGCAACAATTAATTTGGATCAAATG
Organism: Aegilops bicornis; assembly: GCA_021605145.1. Taxonomy (NCBI): domain Eukaryota; kingdom Viridiplantae; phylum Streptophyta; class Magnoliopsida; order Poales; family Poaceae; genus Aegilops; species Aegilops bicornis. The sequence continues at coordinate 328,333,901 of CM038669.1, forward strand.
GCTGTTCAGAAAAGAAAATATTCTAGACCTAAAAATCTAGTACATATGAGCTCGTGAGTTCTAATGAGACCTCTGAACTGGAAAAAGGGATCTACTAGCGTTTGAAATGGATGCAAAACAACTACCACATGAGTTTAGCATTCCTTTTGAATCGAAAGAAGATGCAATGAAGGAGCCATGAAGAAATCTGTGATGAACAGCGGAAGGCACAGAGGAACTCGCAAACCCTAAAAGCGGATCTGAGGTGCGGGGCGGCGAGGACTTACAGCTGCAGATCTACTGCGGAGGATCGCTGCCGTTCTCTGATCAATTCAGGTTGATGCAGTGTCTAAGGTCGACGAAGACGAGGTGATCTGCGGCGGCGGTGGCGGCGGAGCTCGAGCAGCAGCGGAGTCGCGAGAGGAAGAAGGCGACAGAAAGGGGGAGAGTGAATAAAGACCTAAGGTCGTGCCTATTTATAAGGAGAAGACTGACAGAGTAGGCGCGAGAAACGAGGAGGCCGAAACATGGTTATCCAGCTACTTAGACGCCTCGATTCTCGGGATGGTCATTAAGATAAGGATCCGTTGGGGTATGATTGAATACAATATGAATTTAATAGCAGATGACATCATGGCGGGTTATCATGAATCCAGAAGGTGACGTCGTGGCGGGTTATAACTTTTGCACAGATAGAAGGCAGAAGACTTTTTCTTAAGGTATTGAAGATTGACATGAACCGGTTCAAATCAATCTGGGGCCTAATGTTGGGGATATAACTACTAGTGTAACCCGCCCAGGAGGGGCCGGGTTACGCTATGGCGATTCATCACATGAAGCCCAATGTCAAGCTTGAAGATGGCGGTTCAGTTAAGGGCCCAAAGCCCAAAGGCGAATTAAGGCCTGTAGTGATAAACTGCCATAAGAGCATAACTTGTATTCTAAGGCAAGATTAAGTAGTCACCGAGCCGGACACTGTTTATGAGCCGGCCGGGACTCTATGAGCTGCTGGGCGTCGACCTCTGTATATAAAGGGACGACCCGACGGCAGTTAAGGGCAAGTAACATCAAATCGAGAGTCAGGCATAGCGGATTCGCTCCCTGGTCATTGAAACCCTAGTAATTCCACCTCAACTGGATTAGGCTTTTACCTTCACCGCAAGGGGCCGAACCAGTATAAACCCTCGTGTCCTTTGTCCCGTTTTAACCCCTTTAAGCTTCCTAGTTGCGATGGCTCCACGACTAAGTCCTTTCACGAGGACATCTGTCGTGGCAATTCCACGACAGCGCCCGCGCCCCCAACTCAACCGCGGCCGCGCCCGCAACGCCGCCGTCGAACACCGTCGCCGCCCGGACGCTGCCACCCCACCTCGCCAGCACCACCCGCCGCCCGGAGCCATGCGGCCTCGTCGCCACCACCGCCTGCCCTCCGCCGGCCACGCCCGCCACGCCCCCGCCACCGCCCCACCTCGCCACCCGAGCCTGACGGCCTCGTCGCCACCATTGCCGGCGCCCCCTCTCGGCCAGCCACCCGCCGCTCAAGCCCTGTGACTCCGTCGCCACCACCACCGGCGCCCCTCCGCCGTCCAGGCGCCTCCGCCGAGCAACCCCGCCCGGCACCCCCCACTGTGCAGGTGAGCCCCGGCCGCACCCCTCTTCTCCTCTTTTTTTTTTCTGTTTTTTAGTTTAGATTACTTTTAGTTTTGTTTTAGATTTAGTTTAGTTTAGATTACTGTTAGTTTGGTTCTTAATTTAGTTTAGTTTAGATTACTTTTAGTTTGGTCTTAGGTTTAGTTTAGTTTTAGGTTTATGTATAGTCATGAAAAAAAACTTAGAATAATTAGAAGAAGAGGAGGAGAAGAAGAATAGCTAGGTTTAGGTGTAGTTTTTTCCTGTTTTGTTTTAGGTTAATTAGTGCTAGGTTTAAGAAGAGGAAGAAGAAGAGGAAGAAGAAGAAGAAGAAGAAGAAGAAAGAGGAGAGGAGGAGAAGAAGAAGAAGAGAAGAAGAAAAGGAAAAAAGAGACCCCGACCCCGACCCGACCCCCGACACCCGACACCCCGATTCCTCGGCACGACACCCCGACCCTGACCCCTGACCCCCGACACCCTGACACCACACCCCGACCCCGACCCCCGACCAACCGACACCCTGACACCACACCCCAACACACACACCCCGACCCCGACACCTCGGCACGACACCCCGACCGACACCCGACACCCCGACACCTCGGCACGGCACCCTGACCCTGACCCCCGACACCCCGACACCACACCCCGACCCCATATATATTTGTGTTGATCGGGTGTATTTTTATTATGATACACTTAAATTATATACATATTATTATGTTCATGTCAGGTATCCAATTTTTTTATGTTGTACTAATTTCGTTTACTTTTTGTCATTGCAGGTGTTGACAGGATGGTGGGCAAGGGTCTAGAGCGCCCCGATCCTCCTGCGAGCGCTACTGGGAGGGGTGGTTACATTATTCTAGCCCAGCCCCTCCGGAGAGCGCTGTTAGACAGTATGCAGACAACTACGGCGGGCGCTTCTTCTTCGGCTGGGAGAGGTCGGGGGAGGACGAAGAAGCCTGCTAGAGGTGGACGTGGCAGCGGGAGGGGTAGGAAGGTTGTTACGCCTTCCTTGCCGCCACCCTCTGCTGATTCACTCGACCACAGGAGTGCTCCGTCTGACGTGGACCCGTCTCGGACTCCGGTCCATGAGACTCCGGTCGTTGATCCTTCCCCCGACCAGACTCGGGTCGCCGATCCTTCGCCCCACGTGAGTCCGGTCCCAGAGTCTTTGTCTCAGAAGACTTCGGTCATGGGGTCTTCATCCCAGAAGACTCCGGTCACAGGGTCTTCGTCCCAGAAGACTCCGGTCACGGGGTCTTCGGCCCACGAGACTCCGGAGGCTAGTGGCTCGGAGGATGGTAGCGAGGACACCTTTTCAGATGATAGCTACATCGACGACGAGCTGGTTGAGAAGGGCAAGAAGGTCTACAAGCGTGGCTGTACAAAGGTCCCGCCCGTGCCGATGACCCCCGACCAGATGTGGTTGATTGCGCCTAAAGGGTTGAAGTAAGTGCATTTACTATTTTTTAACCTTTTGCCTTCATTTTCCTTCAAATTAATATCTAATGCGTTGGCCTTGTCATACTGCAGGGGCTAGGTACGCCCCGTGGTTCCCGTAGGCCCAACCAGGTCCTTGGTGTGCTTTGCCGGCAGCACTTCCCTGGGCGGGTCAGGTTGCCCGATGAGGGTCAGGTTCCACAGCTAGCACTGACCTGGGAGCTGTACTCGGTTGCCCCGGCCCCGTCGGAGGAGAGGGTCGACGGTGTCTTGTGTGAGACGGTGGCCGACATTGTGTTCCGTCGGTTTTGGGTATTTCTCCTTTACGGAATTAAAAATCAACACTACCTAGTGATTGTACTAATCAGTGTTGTCTTGTTTGATTGCACCTTCTCTGAGGTTTTCGAGGGAGAGCAGGAGGTCATGCGTGTACGGTTGTCGAAGTGCAAGCACCTACTTTAGAACTTAAGGCACGAGGCTCGGTGCAGGCCGTTCGAGACTACTATGCCTCTAAGGGTATTAGGAGGGCAAGCGTATGTCATGACAAGTTTCTGAGTAAGGAGAAGTACATGCAGGTAATTACCTATTCTTAAGGCCTTAAACTTAGTTTTCTTGATTTGATTCGTAGGCGTAGCGCTGAAATTTCCCTTGACTCACTTAGGTGCCCATGAGATGGTGTGTGGATAAGATGGACTGTTGGGAGGCTTTGGTGGATGCGTGGTGCTCTGCCCAATGGAAAGTCGAACACCAAAGGGCCAAGGATAAGTGCGACCAAAAGGATTGTGTGCCACACCATCAAGGGAGCTCCAACCTGTTTGAGTACGGGGAGAACTGGGTATGTGGTTTGCTACATGATTCATGCAATTCATTCTTCATGCTAGATAGTTCATTTATGAGATATTTAGCTCTAAAATGACATAATAACCTTAGATAGCTCTATAAAATGACTTAATATGCTTTAGTCAGTTAAAAAATGGCATAACTACCTTCGATAGCTCAATAACGACCTACACTAATCTTAGCTAGTTCATTCATGACATAATTAGCTCCAAAATGACATAATAACCTTAGATAGCTCTATAGAATGCCTAAATATGCTATAGTTAGCTCTAAAATGACATAATAACCTTGGATAGCTCAATAATGACATAATTAGCATACTTTGGTCAAAAATGGCATAATAATCTTGGTTACCTTGAAAATGACCTAAACTTAGCTTATTTTCCTCGAAAATGACATAATAACCTTTCTTAGCTCCAAAATGACCTATTTACATAGCAATATCATTCTTCATGCTAGCTTGAGCCCTTAACTAATATTTTGTTCCTCCTCTCAGGCGCACCACCACAAGAAGCTCGTGCCAGTCCTGTTCGACCTCTATGGCATGGCCCATATGGCCCCTGCATAAGAAGGCCAAGCCATTCATGGAGTCTGACCTAGATGATCCAGAGAGCTTCACCAACAAGACCTCCCACCACAAGCTTGTGAAGTACAGACACGAGGGGAAGGCGAGGAAAGGGGAGGACTTTAACCCGAGCCAGGATCCTTTTGATACAGAGCTGGTGATGATATCTGGTGGCGGGAGGTCCCATGGCTCTCTAGCCATTGGTGATGGACTGATACGTTGTCCTAAGACTCTCCCGCAGATCAAGAAGCGCCTGAGTAGCTCTGATCCTGAGATAACGCCTTGTGCACGGCCCGCGGAGATCGCCATGGCGGTTAGTTATAAGGACTCTCTCACCTTTCCTCCATTACATTGTGTGTGCGTCCGTCGATGATTACAATGCTCACGAGGAGTGGTGTGTTGCAAGCTATTGTTGAGAAAGTGAGATTGAAGACGAAGGAGCTTGTGGAGGAGGCAAAAAGGGAGGCACAAAAGGAGATGGAGGAGATGACGGCTAAGCTGTTGGAGGAGGAGAGGAACCGGAACGACAGCGCTAACCGGGCCCTATACGAGCTCATCGTGGTACGTTTCTCGTGCATATTAGCCCAATCATGCACGTAATGTTCGCATTACTATCTAATATGACTGACTCGTGAGAACCAAATGTGCAGACCATGTGCGAGAAAAACGGTCAGGCCCCTCCGCCGATGCCCCAGATTGCTCCGGCGACCACGGTGAGTTTGATTTGAATGGTTGTTGCTTACTACTATTCACATTTCAGTTTGAGAACTTGCTAAAGAGACATTATTGGAAATGATCTTCGGTGCAGCATGGCTCCCGACAAGCATCGACCACTCCTTCTGCCAACGCCGGAACCCCGACCGGTCCTTCACCTCCGTCTGGCACTGGCGCAGCCCCGACCATTCCTACACCTCCGTGATAACGGTATTTTTCTTCTTATTTAGCATGTTTAGTCCATTTATGACATAATTTAGCCTATTTAGTCCACAAATGACATAATAAGATGAAGAAAATCAAGGAAGAGGAAGGAAAGAAGGAATAGGAAGAAAAGAAGAAGAAGAAGAAGAAGAAGAAGAAGAAGAAGAAGAAGAAGAAGAAGAAGAAGAAGAAGAAGAAGAAGAAGAAGAAGAAGAAGAAGAAGAAGAAGAAGAAGAAGAAGAAGAAGAAGAAGAAGAAGAAGAAGAAGAAGAAGAAGAAGAAGAAGAAGAAGAAGAAGAAGAAGAAGAAGAAGAAGAAGAAGAAGAAGAAGAAGAAGAAGAAGAAGAAGAAGAAGAAGAAGAAGAAGAAGAAGAAGAAGAAGAAGAAGAAGAAGAAGAAGAAGAAGAAGAAGAAGAAGAAGAAGAAGAAGAAGAAGAAGAAGAAGAAGAAGAAGAAGAAGAAGAAGAAGAAGAAGAAGAAGAAGAAGAAGAAGAAGAAGAAGAAGAAGAAGAAGAAGAAGAAGAAGAAGAAGAAGAAGAAGAAGAAGAAGAAGAAGAAGAAGAAGAAGAAGAAGAAGAAGAAGAAGAAGAAGAAGAAGAAGAAGAAGAAGAAGAAGAAGAAGAAGAAGAAGAAGAAGAAGAAGAAGAAGAAGAAGAAGAAGAAGAAGAAGAAGAAGAAGAAGAAGAAGAAGAAGAAGAAGAAGAAGAAGAAGAAGAAGAAGAAGAAGAAGAAGAAGAAGAAGAAGAAGAAGAAGAAGAAGAAGAAGAAGAAGAAGAAGAAGAAGAAGAAGAAGAAGAAGAAGAAGAAGAAGAAGAAGAAGAAGAAGAAGAAGAAGAAGAAGAAGAAGAAGAAGAAGAAGAAGAAGAAGAAGAAGAAGAAGAAGAAGAAGAAGAAGAAGAAGAAGAAGAAGAAGAAGAAGAAGAAGAAGAAGAAGAAGAAGAAGAAGAAGAAGAAGAAGAAGAAGAAGAAGAAGAAGAAGAAGAAGAAGAAGAAGAAGAAGAAGAAGAAGAAGAAGAAGAAGAAGAAGAAGAAGAAGAAGAAGAAGAAGAAGAAGAAGAAGAAGAAGAAGAAGAAGAAGAAGAAGAAGAAGAAGAAGTGCTTGTTTCCCTTTTCTTTTTTTCGTTTGTATCGATACAAAATGTGGAACTTTGTTATATGGATGCATGCATGGAACAATGTGTTGGATGAACATTGTGATGTTACTGTAATATGTATGGATGGAACTCTGTTTCCTATTATGTAGGTATGTTGTCATGGATGGAGCTATGTGTTGGATACATCATATGTCTGTTGTGCATGTGAAAAAAATATGTATATATGTGTGTGAATTCCTATGAAATTAAATGGATTCCAATAAAAACAGGGGATATAGAAGTTTGTTTGCCGCTGCCAGCGTATCGCCAAAGAGGACACGTGGCAGCCTACTGCATAACCCGGGAACACCGGCTGCCTATTTGGTCACTTTGCCGCTGCCAATGGACGGCATAGCCGCCACGTGGCAGCTTTCAAGAATGCCTAGTTGAGCTCTTTGCCGTCTGTCACGGACGACAAAGAGCTTTGACTCTTGCCATCCGCCGCGCACGGCAAAGAGCGCCATTAACCCCTAACGGCACTTCACGCCACCGCGATCGCCGTCTGCTGTCTTTGCCGTCACTGGCCTCGACGGCGGATTTACAAATCTCTTTGCCGTCTGCTTCTGAAGCGGACGACAAAGAAGGCCTTTGCTGGCACGTGTTCAGACGGACAGTTTGCCATCTGCAGGCGGACGACAAAGACGTTTGCCGTCCATGATCCATGCCTTGCCGTCCGCCCCAAAGAAGCTGATTCTAGTAGTGAATATTTGAGAATATATAGGCAGAAGAAATAGGTCGGTGAAGTCACGAGGGGCCCACAAGGGTGGGGGTGCGCCCTCTGACCTTGTGGGTGCCTCGTGGCTTCCCTGACGTGCACTCCAAGTCCTCTAGATGTCTTCTGGTCCAAGAAAAATCATCGCGGAAGTTCCATTTTGTTTGGACTCCGGTTGGTATTCCTTTTCTGTGAAACTCTAAAACAAGGAAAAACAGAAACTAGCACTGGGCTCTAGGTTAATAGGTTAGTCCCAAAAATAATATAAAATAGCATATTAATGCATATAAAGCATAATATAATAGTATGAAACAATAAAAAATTATATATGTTGGAGACGTATCAGCTACTTGGGTTTTATTCTTGAACATCTGCCATAAGGTCTTCAAATTGCTCAATATACTCAGCCACTATCAGGTTGTTCTGCTTGGATGTATTAAACCTTTCATCCAGATCATATGAAGTAGAGACTGAGAATTTGTGTAATATTTCAGCACAAATTTGGGACCATGCGAGTTGTTTCTTGAGTAGCCCTGGTCTTCTAAGCCTCTTTCAGTTACATAGGGTTGTGCTAAATCACTTTGTACTCAGCTGGTGCTCCCGTCATCTGGAAATATATGTCACATTGCCTAATCCCTCCTCCTGGATTGGTGCCATCAAACCTTGGAAATTCCATTCTGGGTCCCTTAGTAATGGACTTCAGAAATTTTATTATCATTCTCTTTCATACTCTCTGTAATAATCCTCTCATGGTGTTCTGACAAATGGTGGCTGGAAGTTATGAAATCTTGGTGTGCGGTTTTCTAATTGGTGCAATAGGAGTTGCATGTCCTGAGTAAATGTCCTGGACTGAAATGTTGCCAAAACTAGATGACACCCCGCGCTTTGCCACGGAACTATTAACAAATAATTTGATGTTTAAAAACATTAGAAAGTTTATGAAACATAGAATAATTTTATGACAAATAATTTTCTCTGAAAGAAATATTGTTTAGAGTAAACATCTAAGAAAAAATTGATGAAAAAGCTGAAAATGAGCGTGAGTTTGTTCTATTAATTTATTACATTGACAATATATCAGCGAGGTGACATGAGATGAAAACTACGTTGAGTAGAGACAGTGGAGATATCTCAACCCTTGGCTAAACCTAAAATAATGATGACAAGTACAAATGTTCATTAATTAGAAAAACACGAGTTCACTCATTGATTTTCTATAAAAAATATTGCTTATAAATCATGAGGCTCATTGTTGAGTAAATCATGCCTCTCACCGGATCAACCATGTGTAGTGTATTGCAGCCATTCATCACAATATACCATGGAAGCTTAAATTATTTTGTTTTTCTTGTCTGGTGTGCAACCATGCATGATTCCTCATTAAGTGAAGCATATTTCCATCATAAAAGGCCAATTAACTACCCGGGTGTATCCAATGGAACAAAATTGGGATTAAAAGGTTGCATGGGAACTGTGGATTCTTAAAAAAGAAGAAGAAATCTTGATGAGCTACCTCACTAAATGTTCGAGGTAATGAAGTCATCTAGTGCAATTTTATGGTCCATTGGGAGTAAAAGGGACATGAACAGAAAGCACAAGAGAATTTGAATGAGAATAGATGGCCGTTTGTGAAGGAAATATGCCCTAGAGGCAATAATAAAGTTGTTATTTTATATTTCCTTATATCATGATAAGTGTTTGTTATTCATGCTAGAATTGTATTAAACATACACTTGATACATGTGCGGATACATAGACAAAACACCGTGTCCCTAGTAAGCCTCTACTAGACTAGCTCGTTAATCAAAGATGGTTAAGTTTCCTAACCATGGACATGTGTTGTCATTTGATGAACGAGATCACATCATTAGGAGAATGATGTGATGGACAAGACCCATCCGTTAGCTTAGCATATCGATCGTTCAGTTTTATTGCTATTGCTTTCTTCATGCCATATACATATTCTTTTGACTATGAGATTATGCAACTCCCGGATACCGGAGGAATACCTAGTGTGCTATCTTACGTTACTGGGTGATTATAAAGATGCTCTATAGGTATCTCCGAAGGTGTTTGTTGAGTTGGCATAGATCGAGATTAGGATTTGTCACTCTGAGTATCGGAGAGATATCTCTGGGCCCTCTCGGTAATGCACATCATAATAAGCCTTGCAAGCAATGTGACTAATGAGTTAGTTGCGGGATGATGTATTACGTAACGAGTAAAGAGACTTGCCGGTAACGAGATTGAACTAGGTATTAAGATACCGATGATCGAATCTCGGGCAAGTAACATACCGATGACAAAGGGAATAACATATGTTGTCATTACGGTACGACCGATAAAGATCTTCGTAGAATATGTAGGAACCAATATGAGCATCCAGATTCCGCTGTTGGTTGTTGATCGGAGAGGTGTCTCGGTCATGTCTACATAGTTCTCAAACCCGTAGGGTCTACACGCTTAACGTTCGATGACGATTTTGTATTATATGAGTCATGTGATTTGGTGACCGAATGTTGTTCGGAGTCCCGGATGAGATCACGGACATGACGAGGAGTCTCGAAATGGTTGAGAGGTAAAGATTCATATATAGGACGATGATATTCAGACGCCGGAAGTGTTCTGGGGGTACTGGGTACATATCGGGTCACCGGAAGGGGTTCCGGGCACCCCCGAGGCAACTATATGGGCCTAATGGGCCAAGAGGGGGACAGACCAGCCCCTAAGGGGCTGGTGCACCCCCATATAGGCCGAAATAGGAGGAGAAGGAAAGAGGGGAAGAGAGAAGGAAGGGGAGGGATTCGGCCTCCCCCTTCCTTCCCTCTCCCTCCTCCTTCCTTCCCCCTCCGTAACTTATGGAAGGGGGAGGCCGAATTAGGGAGGCGCCCAAGTAGGATTCCTCCTACTTGGGGCGCCCCCTTGTCCGCCTCTCCTCCCCTCCAACCTATATATATATATATGTGGGGGGGGGGGCACCGCTAGAACACAACATCAACAGTTGTTAGCCGTGTGCGGCGCCCCCCTCCACAGTTTACACCCCCAGTCATATTCACATAGTGCTTAGGCAAAGCCCTGCGAGAATCACTTCACCATCACCGTCACCACGTCGTTGTGCTGACGGAACTCATCTACTACCTTGACACCTTGCTGGATCAAGAAGGCGAGGTACGTAACCGAGTTGAACGTGTGCAGAACTCGGAGGTGTCGTACGTTCGGTGCTTGATCGGTCGGAGTTAGAAGAAGTTCGACTACATCAACCGCGTTGTCAAACGCTTACGCTTTCGGTCTACGAGGGTACGTAGACACACTCTCCCCATCGTTGATGTGCATCTCCTAGATAGATCTTGCGTGATGGTAGGATTTTTTTTGAAATTGCATGCTACGTTTCCCAACAGTTTGGGCTTTTCGGGATCAAACAATCGCATTAACAACACGTGAAGTCTAACCAAATTGTAGAGAGAGGACTCGTGCTAGATCTCTAGAGTGGATTGGGTGACTTCAATACATATATAGATAGCAAAAGAAACCTAGAATGATGTGGCTTCTTGAGGGTGCATAAAAAAACTTAATGGTTACCTATGGCAAGTCTGCATGTGCGTGAAGAGTTAGTGGGAGCATGTGCATGAAGAGTTAGTGAGAAAGCATTTTCACATGGTGGACCTACTTGATGATGTGGATAGGTTGCATGTCAAGATAAATATGATAGTGGAGATGAATCTCTTAGGTATATAGGACTAGGTGGAGTTTCCAACAATCTAGTTTTCTCTTGCTCCAACTCAAATCTCTTTTGCAGTTCGTCAGTGTAACGCTCCAGAGATACCCGCCGGTTACTAGTCGTCACTCCTGGCGGGATCTAGACTGGCCCCATAGATCGATACTAGTCTTTCCTGTGCTTCTTACCCTCATCCTTGCGCACCTGAGACAAACTTACCAGTCAGTCACCCATCCTAAAATTGCTCCAAGCCGAGCACACTTAACTTTCTGAATGGGTTCCTGGAAAAGAAGAAATTCCTTCTTGATATGAGTAGTCTATCATCCCTATTAAGCCAGACTCTCACATACACTCCCACTCAAAGGAACCGACGTCCTCGTCGAGCCAGAGGAACGTTCCCTCTTGGCACACGTTTGTGCATCTAGTCCGGCACATGTGCCATGTCGTGTGCCACGACGGGCCACACATGTCACGCGCAACATGATCGCACACCTGACCCGCAAACATCTATGTAACCGTGAGGATCAACTCTGATACCAACTTGTAACGCCTTGGACACACCCGTCGGTTAGTGGCCATTACTCTTGGCGGGATCTAGACTGACCCCACAAATCAACACTAGTCTTCCTGAGAACTTTGTCCTCACTCGTGCGCACCTAGGACCAACTTCCTAGACGATCACTCATCCTGAAATTGCTCCACACCGAGCACGCTTAACTTTGAAGTTCTTTTGGAATGGGCTCCCGAAAAAGAAGAAAATTCTTATTGATATGAGTAGTATATCATCCCTATTAAGCCAGACTCTCACCATCGCCATGTGTCCGTGAGCTTGCTCGCTCATTCAGTCTTTGCAGTGATTTGGTAATATCCTTTTATCCTCGGTTGGGGCCGGAGCTGGCCGAGCAGATGTAAAAGCGCCGATAGCTCGATGATTTAGAAACATCGGCCATGGTTGCTAGCCGAGCACTGAGAGCAGAAACTGCATCTTGAATGCCACTCATCATTGTGGCCATGGTGTCTTGCTTCATGTTAACTGCATTAAGATCTTTAGGATGCCCTCGACCTTCTCACACAGTTCTATCGTTTCTTCGCAATTTTGGACCACTTCACCCTCCATGGCCAAGAGATCGGATACTTCCGCATCGTCCAAACTAGGCTTCGAACACCCAATGGCGACGAAATCTCTCGGAGAGGAATTTTACTACCGGAGTTCACCGGTAACCCGAATCGAGACTTCTATCCTTCCGCCGCCGTAGATCCACGCCTCTGAGCGTAGCACCACTCGGTGTCACCCTCGGATTTCACACTTGAGCGATGTTCTCAAGCAACTAGGCGAGTCTCGTGAATTGCTGCCGATTTAGTCTACCGCCACCAACGCCGCTTGATGCTTTCTGCCTCCTACGCCATTCCCAAAAATCACCACCACCGCCTCTGTCGAGGAAGGGAGGGAAGAGTGGGAAAATCGCCACCGTCGCCGCCAAAATGAAGGGTAAATCATGACTGCCTCTCCGATTTGTCACGCTGCCAAGGGAAAACCATGCTCATGATACCAATTGTCACGCCCCGATCTAAATTCATGAGGTTGCGAGAGGAGAAAGATAGTTTGTCGATCGCTAGAGAGGGGAAAGTTGCTCTATGAGATGTATATTACTCCCTCCGTTTGAAAAAGCTTATCCCTCAAATGGATGTATCTAGCATCAGGTTTAAAAAAAAATAATATCTAGCATCAGGTTAGTGCTACATACATCCATTTGAGGAACAAGTTTGGGACAAGTTTTTTCGGACGAAGGGAGTATAATATAAGATATTGTTTGTTCACAGAATGAAAATCACAAATAGAATAGCTTTTACAGAACTCGGGAGAGCTGGCTTATAAAGCCTTGTACAATGTAAGGTGTTTAGAAAAATAAACTATTTTTTTCTTACGCACTGATGCTTATTTGTATAGGGTATACACTTAATTAAGCAACCATCCTATAAAGATAAACATAGATGCTAAAAAACTTGATTTATTTTACTAAGCACCTCACCTAATCATCCTGCATTGTACAGGCGACAACGAAACAGTTTTTTTTCAAGAGCACGCCTAGGCGTACCATAGCTTTATAGAAGGCAGAATTGAAATTACAAGAAGCTACACTCATTGTGAACAACGAGCGTAGCACACACCACACCACTCACAACCAAGATTACAAGCGGACAACACCGCAAAGCAAGCTACAACACAGAAGAGCCTATCCTCAGCTAACACACACACCGCGTCTCGACCGATGCCGGACATCTCCGAAGACCACCACTTTCCATAGAACATCTCTTGTCGACACACCATCCACTCTGAGTGCCTAAAAGGAAGTGGCAAGTGAAAGGCGGGACTTGCTCCGATCTAAGAGAAGCACCGTCTTGAAGACACCAGCGATGAGCGTACATAGCGCCGCAAAGAACCAACAGAGGACAGCGGCGAACACTGGAGGAGAGCAATAAGGACCCGACCATGTCTCCACACACAAAGCTCCCAACAGAGATACGACGTCGAGGCCGCCGCCAATGTGCCGATCCAACATCGAATCGAGGATTTCGTCCGGAGACAGCCACCAACTCCAAGTGAGCGAGGGGCATGGCGCACACGCCTCGGCGACGCCTTCAAGAAGGAAATGACACCCACAGGTGCCATCGCCGCCGGCCCGGCATAAGCCAAGCAAGATTTTCATCCGCGCAAACGCACATCACCACGCCTCCTGAAAATGGGCTACACCGTCCAATTTGCCTCGCACCGCCGCCACCGCAACTCTAAGTCGAAGTAGCCGCAAAGTTGAGGACCGACGACCGGCTGCATGACCAAGAAGAACCCGGCCATCGCACCAACTCCCAGCCTGAACAGAGACTACAGCCACCCCCACCTCCGGCAGGGTCCATGACCGTCCGCAACTGCCTACGCCCCCTCCAAAGGCTGGCCTTGCGACGGACGGACCCGCTCCTCCGCGAAGAACCAAGCCGCGCCACCGAGAGAGCCCCGCCACTCACCACACCGCGCAGAGGAGGCCGGCCACTCGCTGCTCGCCAAGACTCCATCTTGGCCGAGCCATCGCAGCGCCGCCACCACCAGCCTGGTCGTGGGTTTGCTCCGCTGCCTCCAGATGACACCGCCACCGCCACCGCCCAAGCACACCACCACACTGCTGCCAGCTCTGTCCAAGCCCGCTGCCCTGCCAGACTCCATGTCGCGCATCCGCCGCCATCCTCCTCCACCAGCAGCTGCAGATCTGGCCAAGACGAGTCCCGCCACGAGAGAACCGCCGCGCCGCCACCGGCACGCGCACTCCGCCACGACGACGCGCCTCCACCGGCCAGCGGCTGCGCTGCCCCACGCCACCACCGCCAGCAGCGCCATCCGACACGCCGGCCTCCGGGATCCGCCGTCTTGAGCGAAGAAGAGGCCCCCCGCGGCCCCCGCTCCAGCCAAGGGCGAAGGAGATCCCGCCGCCACCGGCACCGCGCGAGCTTTGCCCGGCGGCGCCCGCCGGCGGCGGCGGGGGGAGAGGGAGCGGGTGGGGGTAGGTTCTGGCGGCTAGGTTTGGGGCGCCCGGGTCGCCCGCGGGGGAGTCGACGCGGGGCAGGGAGGGGGGAATTAAAGTTCAGAGTTCAACTGAGAATTAGGATGTCGACAGCAGCCGGTAAAACGTTCGGAGGAAGGCGAGCCACGTGAGCCGTCCGATCACCTTGATCCTGATCGTCCGTTATTCTGAAGATATAATGACACTAGCTGACCGCTGCCTTCCCTCGTGTCTCCACCCAGCAGCCGTCGCGGTAGAGGACGCCGGAGGTGCGGAGGAGCTTGGCGCGGGCCTCAGCAGGATTTCCCAGAGTAGACGGGCTATGTATGGGCGGAATTTTGCGGGGATCGGATCGGGCAAGAAATCACAAGGAAATTGAGCGGATTTACTCGTTCGAGTCTGGGACGGGAGGACGGACGAGGACGGACGATATATATATACAGAAGAGGGGTAGATCGGAGAGAGAGAACAGATCCGAAGTTATTTCTTGGCAAGAAGATCCCTTGGGGGTGAGATACCGGCGTCTACTACCATGGGGCAGAAGGGGCGTCGCCGCCAAAACCTAGCCCGGAGTAAGCCTCAACTCGCTCGCCCTCTCTCTGATTCGTTTCACAAAGTTGCCGTTTTCTTCAGTCATGAAAAATGGCTCTTTTTATCTGTAGTAAGTTCGGTAATCGATTGTTTAGATTAGTGTCAGATCGATACTATGTACTCCCTTCATCCAGAATTACTTGTCGCAAAAATGAATAAAAGTAGATGAATGTAGAACTAAAGTATGTCTAGATACATCCATTTCTCCGACTAGTAAATCCGGACGGAGAGAGTACATTTTAATTCGTTTGAGATTGAACTGTTGTTTGGGTCGGTTAGGTCCCAATCGAGTTCCTTTTAACCCATATCCATGTTTGTTCGTTAAAAAGAGCTCTAAAAGACTTTTTTTTCCTACGGCATTCTAGGTGAGTCCACACACTTTCGTACTAAAAATTCGGTTATGGGAGGAGATTTCAAGAGATTGTTGCCTGTTTATGTTCTTTCTCTCCCTCTCTCTTATGTTAGATGCCTACGGCATACTAGGTGGCCCTAATGATTCACAGACCTAGGGAACCAGATTAATATTTGTGCTGTTGGTAGGCTAGTAATGGGGTTCAGACTGTAATTAGGTGGCTGGATACTAACTTTGTATCCTGGGTAACTTGCTAGTTGCTATACCCCTGTAAAACTCTTCTCTAATTTCAATGAAATGCTGCACCATGCAGTCTTTTCGTCAAAAAAAAAAAGTTACATGCGCTATTAAGTATTAACCATGCTTGTTGGGTTGTAGATGGAGTGAATACAAGAAAGGACTCGCTCTATCAACAAGTTGGCGATGGTGATTCTCAAAATGGCGAAACATCGACATATCCAATGCCATACCTTCCAGAGGTACTGCAGCATAAAATTCTGATGATGTCTTATATTGCAAGTTAAATTTCGCTGCGACTGCTGTAACCACACTAATTCATAGGACACTGGTAGCTGCGTATTACTCCCTCTGTATCAAAATATAAATCAAAATATAAGACGTTTTTAAGTCTAAATCTAGACCAAAAAACGTCTTATATTTTGATACCGAGGAAGTATTTGTCTTTTACTTTTAGTGCTTCATTCAATGGTCACGGTCATACACCCCTAGTGACTTACGCCCTCCAATTATCAAGTTTGGACATCAGATCTGTAGTGTGTGTGTGCATTGGCATGTTGTCCTAACGTCATACAATGACGACTGGAGAGAGTGGTAGCTTTACTGAGGCTCCCGCAGGCGATGAACGCACATGTATATGTTTTGGCCTTTGGCCCTCAGTAAAGTTAGTTGGGTGCCCCGCGAGTCTTGCTCAAGCTTGACCTTGCGCGGGCCTTTGACTCCCTGGCTTGGCCCTTCCTCATGGAGACCCTGTGCCAATATGGCTTCGGAAATAGATTTATGGAGTGGATCGCCATCCTCCTATCTTTGGCAAGCACACGTATACTAATGAACGGTGAGCTAGGGCCACCTATCTGGCACCGCAAGGGGCTCCGGCAAGGTGATCCTGTGTCACCACAACTTTTTGTGCTCACCGTTGACATCTTGGGCAGGCTCATCTAGCGCGCTGTTGACATGGGAGTCATGGTGCGGCTACACCCGAGGCGCTCCATTCCCACTGTGTCGCTGTACGCGGATGACGTGGTGCTATTCTACCACTGCTCGCCCAGCGACATCATCGCCGTGCATGAGGTCCTGACACTCTTCGGCCGCGCTTCCGACCTAATGGTGAACTACGCCAAGAGCTCCGCCTCACTGCTGCACTG
This sequence comes from Aegilops bicornis, assembly GCA_021605145.1. NCBI lineage: Eukaryota > Viridiplantae > Streptophyta > Magnoliopsida > Poales > Poaceae > Aegilops > Aegilops bicornis. The sequence goes on from CM038669.1 coordinate 328,350,714, forward strand.
TGACACGGACGAGGCGACAACAGCACTTGCGCACCTAGGCTGCCCCATCGTCAACTTGTTGATCACCTACCTCGGGATCCCCCTCACGGTAGGCCGACCGACTGCCGCCCAACTGCAGCCCCTAGTTGATGGGATTGCCGGCCGGCTCCCGCTTAGAAGGCTAACTTGATGAACAAGCTCGGCGGCTTGCCGGTGAAGTCTGTGCCGAGTGCCATCCCCTGCAGCATCAACTACTCGCCACGCTACCGCCAAAGAAGACGCTTCACAAATTGAGAAGATTGGGCGCGGCTTCTTGTGGGGCTTGCCGCCGCCGCCAACGAAGGCCATCGCCATGTCAATCGGCGCCGCTTTGCCGCCCCATATCGCCGCGGAGGCATGGGAGTCCGGGACACTGGAGCTACCGCCTTGCTCTGCGGCTATGATGGCTATGGTTCTCGCAAGACCGACCATGAGCGCTGGAATGGCTCGACCTACAATTCTCTTGCCGAGAGCGAGCGCTCTTCTTCGCGTCCACCACGATGACCCTCGGAAATGGAACAACGACATATTTCGAAGACCGCCGATAAATGGATACCCATTTGTGAGATCGCCTGACACTTTACAAGTGCATACCTAAACACCGGCAAAATCCGGACCATCATTTGAAGGACTGCAAGGCCATAGCCGGGCCGAGGACATTCACGAGACCTTGGGCATACATGAGATTGGCCAAGTACCTTCAAGTCTGGTGGCGATCGAGCATATCACGCCTCGGACACCCCCGATCGCCTAGTTTGGAGATGGACGGCCTCCCGTATATACTCGCTAGCTCATGCTATCTTGCCACCTTCCAGGATCCATGACTTGCTTCTCGTGGAAGCTCATATGGAAGAATTGGGCGCCGCCAAGAGTGAAGTCTTTCCACCGGTCACAACCAAGACCGTGTTGGACGGCCAACCGCTATGGCTCGACAAGCGGTCTCCAAAGACTGACCACGATGCCCACTCTGTGACCAGTTCTCGAGACGACGCGCCACCTCCTCTTGGAGTGCCCTTCGCTGCATGCACTTGGCATGAAATCCTATCCTGGCTATGGATGACCACCGCAGGCCAAGCCACGAAGATTCACTCATGGATCGTGGGCTGCAGTAAGGCAAAACACGCCAACATTGATGCGTAAGGGCCTAGCCTCCATTGCTCTGCTGACACCATGGATGATCTCGAACAAATAAGAACGAATGCATCTTTGAGGGCGCCTACCACTCGGTTCAGTCCCGGTCTCAAGATCAAAGAGGAAGCCGAAAGCTATGGCAAGAGCGGCGCCACGGCCTACGGGTCATTCTGCCGCCCACCTGGGACGTGCATTAGTTTCGCTGATCCTAATTTGTAATTGACCTCCTAGGAGGATTGTATCAAAACTCTACCTTTTCAATGCAATGAAATGCAAAAGCCCTTTGCATTTTCTCGAAAAAAAACATATACATGTGTGGTAAAGTGCAGGAATGCCCCTTATACAATGGGGATGTACAGAAAGGGGACTATACACATCTAACACCCCCCCCCCCCCTCAAACTCATGGTGGATCAACAACACTGAGTTTGGAGAGAAGAAAGCCATGTCAAGGCTCGAAGTTTGTGCCTTCGTGAAGAAGTCCGCCAACCGTAACTCGGAGGGCACATAGTGAAGAGCGAGAGTCCGATCTCGCATAAAGAAGACGCACAAAATGGGCATCCACACCGATGTGCCCGGTATTGTCTGACAATAAGGGGGTCGAGGTAGTAGCAGCCACAACAAAATCCTCAAGTAACCATCGTAACCAGATCACCTCAGCCGTCAACATAGCCATTGCTCGCAACTCAGCCTCTGTGCTCGAGCGAGAAACTGTACTCTGTTTCTTTGTCTTCCAGGCAATAAGAGAGCCACCAAGAAAGACACGGTAAGCAGACAGCGAGCGCCGATCTGAGGGGTCACTCGCCCAGGTAGCATCAAAGTAGGCGTGGAGCTCGAGAGAGCTGGAGCGGGGAAACAAAAGACGATGAAAGATCGTGCCACGAAGATCTCGTAGAACACGGAGGAGATGACTATAGTGATGAGGTGGGCTGAAACAAACCGACTCGGGATGTGAACAGGATAGGAGATGTCAGGACGCGTAACAGCAAGATAAACAAGGCTGCCAACGAGGTGAAGATAGCGAGTGGGATTAGGAAGAGGGTCACCATCAGAGGTACGAAGCTGAATGTTAAGCTCCATGGGAGTCACAACAGTGCGCTCATCACCGAGAGCGGTGCGAGCAAGAAGATCTTGAATATATTTTTCCTGGGAGATGTAGAAGCCATCAGAGGTCGCGGAGATCTCAATCCCAAGAAAATAGCAAAGTGGACCAAGATCAGACATGAGGAACTGGTCGTGAAGGCGAGCCTTAACAAAGGCAATGTAGTCCGAATCGTCACCAGTGATGATCATGTCATCAACATAGAGAAGGAGGAGAGTCCGACCACGAGAAGACGTGTGGACAAACAACGCAGGATCATGATCACTAGGTAAGAAGCCAGTGGCAGTCACCACAGAGGTGAAACGCTCGAACCAGGTGCGAGGGGCCTGTTTAAGGCCATAGAAGGAGCGGCGAAGTCTACAGACCATACCATCAGGAGCATAGTACCCCAGTGGTAGCTGCATAAACCTCCTCACGCAAATCGCCATTGAGAAAAGCGTTCTGGACATCAAGTTGAGAGATAGACCAATGACGAACAGAAGCCACAGCAAGGAGAGTGCGGACAGTGGTCATATGGGCCACAGGAGCGAATGTCTCATCATAATCGCGTCCTCGCTCTGGCCAGAAAACCATGGGCCACAAGCCGAGCTTTATAGCGCTCAAGAGAACCATCGGAGCGAGTCTTAATCTTGTAGACCCACTTGTAGGTGATGGGACGAACACCGGAAGGAAGGGAAACAAGATCCCATGTGCCAGAGCGCTCAAGAGCAGCAAGCTCTTCGGCAACGCAAGCTGCCATTCAGGCTGAGTCATGGCAGTCCGATAGGAAGTGGGCTCGGCAATAACAGAGAGACCGTACCGATCAGGAGAATAGCGATCAGGCGGGGGGCGAGGCCGAGCACGGAGGTTATGAACCGGGGTTGGCATGAAGGGAGGCTCGCCGGAGGTGGAAGGCGTGTCAGGGGAATCATCCTCAGGACGAGGGCGCCGAGTATAGTGGAGAGGAAAAGGTGAGAGAGGGCGACGGGCTGGAGATGATGGTGGAGAGGTGGAGGAGGGGGATGGGGAGGCTGATGAGGAAGATGGCGTCGGGGGTGACTGAGAAGGAATGAGAGGTGCCGGAGGGAGAGGTGGAACATGAGGCACATAGCAGGGTGTATCGGGAAGGAGAAGAAAAGAAATATCGTCCACAGAGAAGCTCGAGGAAGAAGGACGTGGGTAGTAAAAACGAGACTCATCAAAGGTCACATCACGCGGAATGCGCAGGTGACGACCAACATGATCCCAACAGCGATAGCCTTTGTGTTCATCACTGTAGCCAAGGAAAACACACGCAGCCGACTGAGCAGTCAGTTTGGTGCGTTCTCGCAGGGCAAAGACATAGCACACACATCCAAACATACGAAGAGCTGAGTAGTCAGGAGAACGACCAGTGAGACACTCCATAGGAATACCACCCTGCAGGGCAGTCGATGGCTGAATGTTGATGAGATAGGTGGATGCAGAAACGGCCTCCGCCCAAAAGTGGGGTGGAAGGGAAGCGGCAATCATCGGCGCACGAGCCATCTCAAGCAGATGACGATGCTTGCGTTCTGCAACGCCATTCTGAGCATGGGCACCAGGACATGAGAACTGGGCAAGAGTACCTTGTTCCGCGAGAAAACCTCGCAACATCTAGGAGATATACTCTCCAGCGGAGTCAGCACGAAAAGTACGAATAGGCGTGGAAAACTGGATGTGTACCATGGCAGCAATCGTTTGTATATACAGAGAACCTCACTACGAGATTTCATGAAGAAGAGCCAAGTGTAGCGAGAGAAATCATTAATAAACAAAACATAGTAGCGATGACCACCTTTCGAATAAAAGGGAGCAGGACCCCAGACATCAGAACGAACGAGATAGAGACTCACTGGTAGGATAAGGTAACTGGGTCTGTTTGCCAAGTCTACAACCATTACAATGTAAAGATACATCTCCAGAGACATACCCTAAGAGGCCCTGATGCACTAATGATGACAAGCGAGGGCCACAGATGTGACCAAGGCGATGATGCCACTGCTGGAAGGACGCTGACGAGGAGGCAACAAGAGCATGAGAGCTAGCAAAGGGGTGGCAGAGGAAGGAACACACAACCAGTCAACCTCCCAAAGGCCCTCTGACTCACGGCGCCGGGGGCCAGCACCAACCAAAGCCTTGGTGCGACGATCCTGAATGGAGCAAGAGTCGGCATCAAGAATGACACGACAACCAGAATTAGTAAGTTGGGCAGCGGAAAAAAGATCCATGGTAAGGCGGGGAACATGTGAAACTCTAGGAACAGAAAAGAACGGAGTAGAAAGAATACCACGACTAGCAATAGGAAGAGATGTGCCATCGGCAGTAAGAACATTAATGGGAGAATCAAGTGGTCGAAGAGAAGACAAAGCTGAAGAATCAGAAGACATATGAAAGGAAGCTTCAGAGTCTAGAACCCACGAGGATGTACCTGACGGTGTAGATGCCGGTGGTGATGAAGAGGTGAAAGCAGTCAAAGTAGTAGCAGAAACCGTCGATGAAGAACCGGAGGAAGCCAGAAGGCACCTGAGCCGCACAATGTCCTGGTCTGTGAGTGACGGAGTCGATGGCGACACAGGAGTCCCACTAGAGGAGCGCCTTTGGTTTCGCTGCTTCTGGCGACAATCAGACTCTGGGTGACCTGGCCTGGAGCAGTAGTCACAGAAGGTGTCACGGCGCGACCGACCCATGTCAGCATAAGGAGGGCGACCCACCCCTCCTGAAGGTGTGGGCAGGAGCGGTGGAGCAGTGAGACGAGCAGACGGCACAGGAGCTCGGGCAGCCAACACTGAAGGAACCGCAAGCAACCCAGCAGAACGAAGGTGGGTCTCCTCAGCACGAAGCTCGGCCAGGACCTCCGAGATAGGAACAACCACGAGCAAGCAAGTGAGCACGTCGAGGCTCAAACTCAGAGCCAAGGCGAGATAAGAACTCATGGACACGCTGAAACTCCAAGTCGGACCGCATAGTCTGGCAGCAGCGGCAAGCTCCACAAACAACTGACCGAAGAGAGTCAAGCTGGCGCCAAATAGCAGACGTCTGTGTATAGAACTCATCAACAGAAGAGTCTCCCTGCTGAAGAGCGTGCTCCTGACGCACCACAGATAAGTAGAGAGCATCTCCAGAGGGCTGATAGCGCTGACAGAGATAAGATCACATTGCTGCAACGGTGGTGAGACCCATGAACTCCGAAGCAAACTGAGGGAGAACACTGGCAGTAAGAACAGCAGCAACACGAGCATCATCATTGCACCACTGAGTGTAAGCAGGCAGAGCATCTCGGTAGACAGAAAGAGCATCGGAATAAGCTGACATCTGCTGATCATAAGCATCAATTGCGGTATCATCGAGAGCCTTGGCTGCATCCCGATCAACCTGGGAAGCATCAGCAGCAAGAACCGGTGGTACTGGCGGAGCATGAGCCACTGGAGCAACAGGACATGGCGGACAGGGAACCTCACCAGAGAGAACACCCCACAAAAGAAGACCGCGCATATGGATACGCATGAAGCCCGCAAATTCAGAATAGTTGGTGCCATCGAAGATCACCGAGCACCGAGGAACAACGACATAGCCCGAAGAAGCCATGAGTTTTTTTTTGGAAGTCAACGCAGACAGATTACCCGATCTGGATCGGGCCGGAGAGACCAAGGGTAGCAACGGCGACCGGATCCAGAGGCGGGGGCGGCCGGCCGGAGCAGCAGAGCTCCAGGCAGCAGGAGGAGGGCGCCGGGCCGGGCGCAGATGGGAGGAGGGCGTCGGGCGGCAGGAGCGGGTGCTGTGGACGGCCGGGCTGCAGGAGCCGGGAAGGAGGGCACCGGCGGCCAAACGGGCCAGGGGTAGCAACGGCGACCGGGTCCAAAGGCGGGGGCGGCCGGCCGGAGCAACAGAGCTCCAGGGTCCGAGCGCAGCAAGAGGGCGCCGGGCGGCAGGAGCGGGTGCCGGGTCCGGCTGGACTGGGGGCGGCCGGAATCGAGGTGAGCTAGGAGCAGGGCGCATGGAGTTGCATCGTGCGAGATAGCGAGGCTAACCTAGCATCTGATACCATGTTGGATAAATGAGCAACTAACTTTACTGAGGGCCAAAGGCCAAAACATATACATGTGTGGTAAAGTGCAGGAAAGCCCCTTATACAATGGGGATATACAGAAAGGGGATTATACACATCTAACAGTAATCACCATCACATTAATATTATCTATGCACATTCTATTTTATCATCTATGAACGGTATATTACCTCAATGTCCAACCTCTCAGATCAATACTCATTCCATTCTTCTCTTACTTGTCCTGCCATACCGAGACAGAGCATATGTACTAAGAGCATCTACAACCGGACCCCCCATACCGAAAAAGGCTTTCACCCGCTTTATATATAAAGCAATACGACCGAACCGGTACAAAGTGGTGAGGGAACCCTCTTATAAAGCAGATCATCAAAGATAAACATACAAACAGGAGTAGCCACACCCCAACAAGAAGCACTCCAGACTACTGACTAGACGAGGAACAAAGAGCCCCCTGCCCTCTCACTCCGGGCTGTGGAGCACCGCTCCTGCCAGCAGACACCAAGGATCGAGAACGATGCCAACGAAGTCACGTGTAAAAGATACGATGCAGCGAGACCACCCTACACCAGAGGCGAAGGAACTTCAAGCCGGGATCCAAGCTTGCCCATCGATGACGACGTGCCATGACCAGAGAGAACCTGAGCTCCACGATGACACCCCCAGGAGGGTGACGACGCAATGCGCCGCTGCCGTCAAGACCAAAGGAATGGTCAAAGATTTTCACTCGGAGCCCTGGCGCAGGAAAAAGCGACCTTGACGACGCCCCCAAGAGGGACATGACACCCACAGGCATCGTCGTCGCCGGCACCAAAGCGCTGAACTTTCGCCCGGAGCCTCACCCACGCCACATCGAGGTGCCCTAGTCAACAAGCCCGCCAACACCAAATCAAGCCTCCACATCATGATCAGGAGACGTCACTGCTGAAGCATCGCCATCACCAGGATCCCCCGCCGCCCCACTCCATGCCATCCACACAGCCATAGAGAGAAGCCACCACCATTGCAACGCCGTCTGCCGCAAAGCCAAATGTGCAGTCCACCTTCCAGGGCCGCCGCCCTGGCATCCAAGTGCTCGCATACCCGCACCACCATCAGCAGCATGCCGGCAAGGGAATCAACCACCAGACGGTGATGGAAAGACGCCTCTTACACATCCAGAGGGCCCTCGGCCACCCCACCATGCCACGCCAAGCCCCCAATCGAACTTGCCAGAGCCGAGGGCCAGCCACCAGCCAGCCCACGCAGCGGCGCAGTGGCACCAGAGGCCGCTCCGGACGTCTCCTGCCACCCTGGGTGATCTGCAGAAAGGCAAGAGCAGCGGATCTGCACCAGAGGGCAGCAGAGCGCCAGCACGCACCAGATCCGGTACGAGGGCTACCCGACCTGGCCGCCATCCACCGGAGGAGTAGCCGGGAGGCCTCTCGCCGGTGGCGTACCCAGAGCAGGGGATTTGGCTGGGCGCCGCCGCACGCCGGCAGCAGCACCCCGTGAACCGGGGACGAGGCGCGACGGGGACGCGAGCAGGCCGGATCCCGCCAGTGGTGGCGTAGGATGGACTCCGGGACGCAAGCCGCGACCGAGGGGAAAGGAAGGGGGCACCGGGCCCAGGCAGGCGTGAGCATCCGCTGCCGCCGACAACCACCAGGGGCTTTGCCCCTGGCGGTGCCGTCCGGCAGCGGCGGGGGGAGGAGGGTGGAGAAGGGAGGGCTAGCGGAGCGGCGGTGGGGTCGCCACCCGAGTCACCAATGGGGCGACGCGGGAGCACCTAGGGTTGGAGTCGCGCGTGGGTTCTCCCGCCACGAGCCCCGCAGGTTGTTATTGAATGGTCGATTATGCACAACAGACCCCCCATACCCGCCCCAAGCACTCGGGCGGGTTGCCCGGTCACTGCCCGGACGCAAAATTTGCACCCAACGTGCCGCTACAATCCGGCCCAAACACTTGACTGACTGGCAGTCCCCATCAGGCCCATATCTGGGGCAGATATGGGGAGGCCAGGACGCGCCTGGGTAGAGCCGCCGTGTCAGACCAGCCCACTCTGGCCCACGCTGCCCCCACCACCGCCCCAACAAAAATCCCACCCGCTCGGACGAACCCTAGTCACTCTCAGTCCTCTCGCCTTCTCCGCTCCCCTCCCGTCCCCTCCACTTCCTCTCCCAATCTCCCTTCCTCTGCCATGGCCAAGTCCGACCATGACTCCGGCAGCGAGATGATCCCATGGACTGGGACGGCCTCATGAAGGAGGAGGACGCCGGCTCCGGTAGTGACGCCGCTGGATGACGAGGAGCTCGCGCTCCGCATCGCCATCCAGCGCTCGTGGCTGGACACGGGCGAGACCTTGAGCTCCGTCGCGTCTGCCGCCAGCTCCTCCGGGTCCTACTGCCGCAATGCGCCAATGCGGGCCGCGGTCGCCCCTCCTGCTCTACGCCACTCTAGATCGGGGCAGTGGCGGCTCTCCTTCTCTCGCCGGCACCGGCATCGCCGAGCGTGGCCGGGTGCTTTCGTGCCGCTGCCTGCCATGCGGATGCGCATGCCGGAGTCGGATGCGAAGGCGGCCCAGCACTAGCGGCAGCGGGCCGCGACCGCGGCGGAGCCCGGCTCTTCCCGCCAACGCGCATGCTCCGTCCCCGTTCACTTGGAGGAGGTGCTCCTCCGCGAGGTGATGCGGCGCTCGCTGACCATGGTGGAGTCCGACGCTAGGCGCCTCCGGCGCAAAAACAAGAAGGCGCTCCGCTCAGGCTTGAAGCTTTCGAGCGGCTCACGAGTGAGAAGGAGAGCGCCAAGGCGAAGGCGGCATGGCACGCGGGGGAGCGGGCCCGCGCCATCTGCCGCCTGTCTGGCTACATCTCCTCGGTGTTGGAGAGTGGCACCACCAGCACGAACGACGACGACGATCCTCCCGCCGCGGACGCGTACATGGAGGAGATTGACCGCCGCGCCGCCGACCGCAAGGGCAAGGGCCTGGCCAAGAAGTGGTGAACTCCGTCCGCCCCCCATTGCTATGTTTATATTTTCGTTTCAGGTTGAATCTGAACTCCCCCGGCCCTTTTGGATGAACTAGTGCAATGTCCGATGTTCGAATTGCTAAGTTTTTATGCTATCTCCTATGATCTACGTACTATCCATGGGTTTGTATGAAATAGGGTTCCGACTTTTGTGGTTTGTGGTTATGGAGGGAGCAAAATGGGTTCTGTCTGGGCAACTGCCAGCGGACACGCCCAGATGCGCCTGCGGGTGTATAGGGCAGCAAAATAGGTAATCGTGGTTGTAGATGCTCGAACAATGACACATATGACTGCTTATGCTGTTTGAT